>JAOWBC010001868.1:17048242-17061860 GCA_028566105.1 Hypoplectrus providencianus | reverse complement strand
CCACATGCTGTGAACCTGCGTGCCTTCTCCCATTTTTAATGTGGGAGAAAGAGAGACACAGAAAGAGGGAGAGAAACGTCACTGCGCAGGGTTCACTGCAGCTTTTAATGCCTGGGGGGACCATCGTCTCTCCCTATAGCATATACAGTACTATTAAAGAGAGCTGCAGCAACGTTGCATCAGACTGTGTTTCCTCTCAAACAAACTAAAGAATACAAAACATCACACGTCACACCTAATTGGATATGTAAATTACTACTGTAAAAGGCAAATATGATAAATCATCTTATACAGTAAGAAACTCAATGTTTGATGCATTTAGCTGTGTTCTCTTGTTTTGCATTGAAGAAAAAAATCTTTAGACATGTCAAACAAATCCTATGAAACTAATTTTCACAGTTTGCGAAGATATTTTCTTTGGAATCAATAATTTTGGCAACTAAAAGTATAACACAAAATGACTACATCAACACATTACCTCTGAATATAAAAGTTGTTTTGTTGCCAATCCCTGGCTTGTTAGCACAAACAACAAGACTGTAACTTGGAGATAAAAGTGTCTCGAATAATTAGGGTTGCACAATAAATTCAATAATAATCTTGATGACTACTTCTGCTTTCCACAATTAAATGAACATCAACGGCTGCAATTTTGATATTTAATATGCGTGTTGTGTTTTTGTTTAAAGAAAACCAGCCATCATGGGGTGATGGAAATGTTTTATTTTTATTTTTAGGGAGCAGCCACACCGCTGTGAGAAAACCCTTCAGTGGCAGTGAATGAAAAAACGTTTCTGAATGTTGTAAATACAGAGAAGAAGACTGATATACAGCAGAGGGTAGGGACTGATAACTAAAGTCAGATGTCACCAGCAGAAGGCAAAGAGCTCGTCCCTCAAAACTGATCAACATCCGTTGTTAGGAAATATAGATGTTTGTGTTAGGGCAAGGGATGTTTAGTTAGAACCAATCATGTGCATGGAAAACATGAGACCTGTGTCCGCTCTGCAAAGCAACACAACAAACTTGTTTAATCACCATGAAACACGATGAATACATGAACGCCAAGATGAATCCCTATTCTTGTCAATTGTCAACTCAGGCAACCCTAAAAGAGCATCACCATATCCATCCAGCTATATTTATTTATTTTGTAAATTTTAGGTCAAAGTTTGGGTAAAACATTTTTAAAATTGTGCTTCTCAGATATGCACCACATTTACTGATCAGTCCTGTTTTGATGCAAAGTTTTGTACATTAACGCAGTGAAAGCAATGCTGTATTTATTTCAGGCTATGAGTATGTAGCCCTACTAATAATATAGACACACATTGAATTTGGCTAAGTTAGATTTATTATTAGTAGTGTGATTTGTTTAAATTGGCAGTAATTCTTGCTATTTGGATGTTACACTTGTTTTGCTTTAACTTGTTGCACGTTTAGATTGTGTCAAATAAAAAGTGTCTGAATTTTATATGTATTATACCAAGATTGTGCTGTGGGTTAAGCAGCACCTTTGATTAAAGGTTCTGCAGTAAAACGTAGTACGTGAAGAAATAAAATTAATGATGGTTTTTACTGACAGGTTCAGTGCTGCAGGTGAGCAAGAGTTTAGTCTTTATTGGCCCTCTGTGCTTACACTGTTTTCATCAGCTGGTAGAATGAACTGCTGGCCTGATGTGGATTCATGTTTATGAAATCTGCATATTGTTTTCTCCTCTATTTTTACAAACATCTGTTCATGTTCAAGGGGCCCTGAGAGCAGGGTGGCCTCTCCTGAACAGTGAATGAGGCAGGGACACAGCGAGGGGCCTGTGGGGAGATCCATGCTATTAGTCAGTGGCAGATCAATTGATTGACCAATATTTAAGTGTGGATCTGTACGTGTGAAATAGTCTCCCAGGGAAAAGTAACATTTATGATCAAAGATAGAGCGATAGTGATGAATAATGCATGATTTCATAAATGAATGATTCCTGTGTTGTCACAGAAGGGCCCCAGTTCTGTGGAAGATGGAAGAGATCTTACATTTCCCAGCATTTCAATTAAAGGCGAGAACATAAGGTGCATGACAGTTTGAAACCACATGAGGTGCACCACAGCATCCTTTAATTCTCTGAGAATAAAGTGACATGCACATCCTGTTGCCTGAGGCTTGGAGTTTAGGCAGATCCCAGTGGGGGCGTCACTAAATGAACCCAAAATCTACTGAGTCCCTCTACGCCATCCAGAGCCCCAATCCACACTGCCATCTTCACAGCAATGAAATTCCTTGTCTGACTGAGAACTGCCTAACAACAGCCAGCTGTGCGGAGCTTTTAGCCATGCATTATATGAAATCACTCTGATCCATGATGGTGCCTATAGAGCTTTGACGTTAATGGTGACAATACCGTAAACCATATTTATTTAATTCTCTAGAGTAGTTCTCTTCTACTTCTGCGTAACATTTTAGCTGCTGTAAGTTTGGACTTCTACAAAAAATGACATCTCTAAAGCCATACACAGAAATCATATTTTTCCATTCCGAGTTCCTACAAATTGAGCATGAAAATAATTAAAGCACCTGCATTCCTATAGACCACAATATTTGTTCTGTGGCCTGGCAGCCTGTTAATAAAAATGTCCACTCAGATCTCAATCAGGAATCTGATCTGCCGGGACTACCGCTATAAATGTAACATTTAATGTTCAAAAAGAGAGTCATAAATCACTTTAACATTGGTCACTAGTGGAAAACAGAGCAGTTTTTGAAAATATCTGTCTCTAATTAAGTTGTAAGGAGCGCCCCGGGCCTGAGGATAAGGTCTGTTGATCACATGAGGTCTGGTTAACATGGGACCCCTCACCCCCACCAACCCTTTTGCCAAAACCTCTAGGTTGTGGCCTTGAAACTCAAAGGGGGATCTGGACTCCTACAGCAATAAATGCAAAAGGAATCACAATGTGGTCAGAATTTATTTTCCAAGTAATTTTGCATAGTTAGCTGAACAGAATCTTTCTTTACAGCCAAGTAATGACATTTTTCCAGCTGTGAATAAATAAAGACGCACTACCAGCTGTGAGTTTTTAGATTTAGCCGTGACTTCCTCCTTCTTGGAAAGCTTACACAACCTCTCAGCTCCCAGATAGCCTCTCTTCCTGTCTGCCCTTTTATTTTTTTGTGCTTTGGTCCGTCTTTTTCTCCCTCTTTTTTCCCTTCTCTGCATTTGCTCTCAAGGGAAGATCTAAGTGAGTAGATTTATTCATTCAAAGGGTTCTGAATTACATTACAGCAGCCCAGCAGTCACATATGCCAAAGTCTTCAACAGCTGAGGACTCTAGGGAGTGTTAGCCCAAAGGTTAGCCTTATATCCCTACCAAATGAGTTATGATTCTTCACTAAATCTCTTCCTCAACTCCCACCCACTCCAGAGCAATTGTGAGTGCCATTCACCAAGCCCATGTTGGGTGATATTATACAGATGTGAGTGGTTTACCACAGAATGCCTGTTATATTTAAATCCACTCATTGAAATGTATGTACAGCTACACTTAGTTAAAACCTATATGGATGGTCAGTATGGATAAAATCTTTTGTCTGTGTATATTCAAGCATTTGCTCATGATAGGCGCTATGTTAGCTGCAGTATAATCACAAAATTTCAGAGCCCAAAGAGTACAATTTCCAAAGTTTAAAAGTTCTATAATTTTAAAATCAAATAATAATTTTCAGAATAAATACTGATCTTTATGTATCTCTACATGCTATTCAGCCAGGAAATTATTTTCTAGAGACAAAATCAATCAATGCATTCCTTCATAGTAAGTCTACATAGAGTCAACCGTAAATCTTGCTGTTTTGTAGTGGTTTTAAGCTTGCTAGTTTTGTTACAGTGTGTCAATTCAGTAGTCTCTTAGTTTTTCTCAGGCATGGAGTGATACTGAACTGTGAAACTAAATTGAATTAGTTATTATACCATAGGCAAACGATTCATGTTGTTTTTATTGAGCTTTCTATTTTATGAATAATGTTATATGATGATAAACAATATTTTCATCAGGATATAGATAACATAACTGCATAGGAATGTCTGTTTCTATAAAGTCCAATACCTGGTAAATCAAAGTAGTTCATCACATTGATTGCACTTGGGATTTTTCAAACAATATCACACGATGGCTACGACCACTGCTAACATTAGCTGTTTCCTTGGTTGTTATCAAACCAAATACAAAAAGATACCATTGAACAGATATTGATCCCCCTTTTAATTAGCCAAATGAATTGTATTGTTACAAATATTGAATATTATGAAGATTTACGGATATTCGACATTTCCATAGTTCCTTTCAGCAAGATGGAGATGTTGTTAGTGTCAGAACCTCCAATGTTGGCTGAACAATATGTCACTGAAATAAAATGATGATGTGTCGAGAAATAAGAAAGGCTTAGCTACAATCATCTAACATATATTTTGTCAAACACCCACTGTTAAACCTCGTTAACATGGATATGAACCATGTGGATAATAACAACACAATTCTAATTTTACTACATTAGAGGCTAAACAAGGCAACAAGAGGATAACAAACCCCTCTTTACTCACATCTCAAACACAACTCATGTAGTGTTAAGTATGTGTGTGTGTGTATAAGTGTGTGTGCGTGTTGTCCACAGCAGACTACACTGATGCTGCAGGCTGCTGGCTCTATTTCCTCGTACTGCTGCATGAAGAGGAAATCCAGGTTCCTCATGAAATGGATTTCATCTGACCCTCTGTGTGTGTGTGTGTCTGTCTGACTGTGTGACATAAACCCAGCTGGTGCTCACAAGCTCCTGTGCCTCCAAAAAAAAGAAAAAAGAAAGGCTCTGTGATTCTCTATAATCCTGTAATAACCTTTCCACAGCTCCCCCTTTGACACAAATGTTTGCCCACTGTTATTATGTTATGCCTGGACATCTGGAAAAGTTTAGCTGTTTTTGTTCTCTCCATGACCGCCGTAATCACGTCCACAGGCACAAACACCTTCTTTACATTAGAAAACCAGGGATTATGATTTAAAGCTTCCTGGTTACGGTTGGTTTACATCGATATATGTTGTTAACAAAACAATCACACCTAGCTCGGCGGTGCTTTAGTCCACTCGGTTCTTTAATGAGGGGCTGCATGTACTGTAACTCTCCTTACTTTGACCCGTAACACTCATAGAATGTGATGGAGGCAGGCCCCAGTACAGTATGCATGCATGATGGTGCCACAGAGCAGCCAGCCCCAACAATACATCAAAGTTTAATACGGAATAATAGCACTGCTGACAGCTCTCATAAAATCGCCCCCCCCTTCTCAAGCAGACGATTTCTCTGCCAGATAATGGCTCTGATCTGGGCCTCGTGCCCTGCTCACACTCACAACTGGCTCACCTGTTCAACCCAGGCCTCAGAACTACACCTTCCGTGTGTGTGTGTGTGTGTGCGTGTGTGTGTGTGCATGTGTGCATGTGTGCGGGCATGTGTCTTAGCCAGCTGCTATTGTTTTTATCCTGTTCATCCCTAGGTGCAGATTGGCAGGGTGTTTCTATGGCAGAGAAAAATAAAGCTTTGATATCTTTTAAGAGGCCGTGACAGACACAAGAATGTTTTCAGACTGTTTATATACCGTTCTTAAGAGTTACACAGGCAGGAAGAGTGATCGGCCTCAGGATGAATTATGGATACCACATGTCTAAAGCTGGAGCCCACTCTTGAGCCAGAGTGCTTTTCAAGGATGGGTAATTGAAGTGTGCTGCTAAAGGATGCTAATATTACATAGAGAAGGCCACAGCAGCTCTTTTAGTGTACTGAATGAATATTGTAAGTAGCATTAGGTTGTTTAGTTGAATTGCCTGTTGCATTAGGACTTCTTGCTGATATGCAAATACATCCATAAATACAATCATGCACACTTCCCCATCCTATAGCAGTCAGACTCAGTCCTATATTCAGTGCTTCCAGCAAGTGCACACACACATGCTGTCTCACTCTCTGTGCATCTTTTCTCTTGTTTCTCAGACACACATGTCCACACACAGATGCCTGAGAGAGAGAGAGAGAGAGAGGGAGAGAGAAAGCCCACTGAACTGGAAAAGCGTTTGTCTCAAGATGAAAGGCTTCACACCCACTGCCTACATGCAGAGCCTCTTCCGACACCTTCCCGCGACAGCGCATACTGTAGCAGAGGCTTGTGCTACGCAGACACACTCCAGCTAGCATCCCTCCCCACACCCATCAACGCCGCAACACACTTGCATCCCCTCCTCTCTTTTACTCCCTTTCTCTCTCTTTCCTCTATGTCAATGGAGCTCTGATACTACAGTAGCAGCCAGGGAACAGAGAGGCACATAAGCGGCATGACTTGAACAACGTTGAGAAGGATAAGCTCCCATGAAAGCCCGAGGCACAGCAGCCTTGTTTTCCCCGTCGCTGGTGTAGCACGGTGGGCTCTCAGGCGTGGAACATGCTTAGCCACACGCAGGGCGTGAAAAACGACACTGACCATGATGCTAGATAATTGCTTCCCATTTACTCATGTGCTGAGCGGCTCAGACAAAAATAGCATGTCGCTGTAACGAATGTGCTGGGAAGCATGGGAACTGTGAGTGCTGTGGCCGTGGATCGATACACAGAGTGGACAGCATCTAGCAGGCAGAAAGTCTACACAGCATCTTACAACCACAGTCTATACAGAACCTAGCAACATATAGCCTGTACAGCATTGTACAGTATGAATTCCCAGGCATGCATCTCAAAATGTAGTGTGTACATCATGTTGTAGTGATGCTAAATATTATATTCTCTTTACCTTAAACTGCATCTTGCACATGAATAAAAACACTGTGTGTCTGTGAGGCTTCCAAGCCACTGTAGTTGGTGGGTAGGTGATAATCCCAAGAATGGTCCAGACATTTACACAGGCCTTACTGTTGTTTTTTCACACAACAATGTTACCTGCATCACATCTGCAGGCTGCCCATCGGTCTCCAAACGAAATCCCCCAGACACATTTCTCAGAACCCTTTTACTCCTGGGAGCCATCAGAAAGAATATGCCCTGCCCCTGTATAATTGTCACAAGTCAATGTTTTTGTTTCAAATATTAGACATTTTAGAGCCACACTGGAATTGATATCTAGTCCAACAATGGCTCCAGAGACGCAGCAGCACTTTACGGAAATTTACTGTGACAAGGCATCAGGACTGAGCCCCTCAGGAGGCGATCCATGCATCTGGGATCTGTGTTCCCCTCATCGATGCGTACAACAATTACAGTCCTCATTATCATCACCACAGGAGGCACGCATGCATATATAGGTGCTGGGTTGCCCTGCTGCACAATCACAATCATGTAGTGATCATATAGCACTTGGTTCAGAGAAAATACATCAAGCCATGAATTAATCTCCACCTTTACAAAACATGTGCCATGCATTTCTTACATTTCATAACAGCCACAACAGTCACCCATACATCCAGCGATATCTATCCCTCAGGCATCGCTCCACACATGAATGTCCATCAACAAAAACCTCTTCATATTTAATCTCCAAGTCTTACAAGCTTCAGCTAGGTGAGGCATGGAGGAAAAATTATCAATCTTAGCTAGAAAGCACAATCAAGTTTACCATAAAAGCCATGGCAGTACAATAGCAGACAGTATAACCACTGCAGTGCAGTACTGTATACAGCCAGGTGCTGATATTCCTGCCTTTTAGAGCCCACACAAGGCTAACCATGCTGGGTAACTGATCAACTATAAATGCCTGCACGAGCACAAGGCTAAACAGAGAGAGAAATAGAAAGCAGAGGGAGACGACCGGCGACGAGGCTGGCCGCTCCTGTACTCACCAGCACTGGCAGAACACAGCAGAGACACCAAGAGCACAATCACCAGCGTCAGGATCTTCACATTCATTTCTGCACTCCCCTCTGGCTCTCCGCTAGTCACTCGCTGATATACTGTAGTGGTGTGTGTGTATGTGTGTGTGTGTGTGTGTGTGTGAGTGTGTGTGTGTGTGCGTGTGTGTGTGTGTGTGTGTGTGTGTGAGTGTGTGTGTGGATGGGAGGGGGAGAGAGAGCAGCTGAGCGAGCAAGAAAGAGAGAGAGACTGTTTGCTGTTTGCTCCCCTGTGTGTGTGTGTGTGTGTGAGAAGTGAGTGTGTCAATTTGTAGGAATATGTGTGTGGTGGCTCCCTGACTGTGCCTGTGTATTTGTCTAAATGCGTATTTGTATATCAGTGTGTGACAGCGCCACTCCAAGACTGAAGGCACGTCTTTATCGGAGCTCTCCCACGGAGGTGTGTGTGTGTGTGTTTCTTCTTTTCTTCTGTCAGAAAAACGGCAGCATGAGCCAAGTTCAGTGGAGCTGTGAATGTGCTGGAAGTCAGCTTGCAGGTCTGTCTGTCGGCGTGTGTGTCCCTCTCTCTCTCTCTCTCTCTCTGTATGGGTCTAGTTGGTCATGTGGCTTATGTATCATTGACTCTGTGGGTCAAGGAAAAGCCCCCGCCATCACCCACCCTCTCCACCCCTTTTCCACAAACATGCAAGTGCACACGGCAGAGGGAAGAGAAGCAGAGCGGTAGCAAAGGGAGGGAGGAAGAGGGGGGAGTTGGGAGGTGAAGGGTGGGGGAGCATGCAGGTTTATGATAATACCCAAACAGATGCTCTTGTTGAAAACTCTTTGAATTGCAAACAGGGCAGCTTGCCAGGAATCCAGGAATCAAAATACCAGCTTATTAGGGGAAGTAGATGAAAGAAGGGAAGGTGTGAGATGAGGTTCATGCTTTCCTGCTTTTGTATCTACGCCAGCTGTATGGACCTTTCTTCCTTACTCTATTCTTTACCCTCGGTGGCGCTGAAGGTATGGCTTAAATCATCTGCACCGTTTGAAGTTAGTGTCCGTGACACTGGGAGTAACCGCAGGAAAAAACTTATCAGGCTCTGCGCGATCACATCGCTTGCACTGTTTGTTCCACTGCCCCCTGAAGTCATTTGTTTTATTTTGTTAGGCAGATTATATTCTTTCCATGAACAAAAGCCGCAATGAAACCACCACCCTGCGATGGCTATAAAATAAATTCTTTCTTTTTTTTATTTGTTTATCATACAATCAACAGGAAAGGTTGCACTTCTTGCTGTGAATTGTGAGAACTGTAAGCAGGCACTGGAAGTACAACAAGTTTTCTTATCGCATTGAGCCACAGAGCGACATCAATGCGACAAGTTTCTACAACCCCTCTTGAGAAGAGAATCAGGGACCATAAATTTTGTATGTTTTGACCTTTGCATCCAGAATATTTAAAAGAAACGCTGAACTCCACCCAATTACATAATTTTATACTCCGCCCTGGTTCAACGATTCTGCAGATCTGTTCCATATATTGGTGATTTGATTCCTATAATTTAATGATATTAAATATAGACATTTTCTTTAAATGTGGTTGGTATGGCTTCTGTTCACTTTGGGCTCAAAGATCCCCAAACGGCTCAAGTGACACATGATGGATGGACTTCCTTTGGTCACTACCTCCAAAAGCAAACCCCCCCTACCATAGTCTTCCACACAACCCCTTTTCTATGTGTTGTCACTAAACAGTCACTTTAGTAGTGTGGACCTGAGAAGAGGGGCCCTCTGACCCTCAGCTCTGCAGCTCCAGCTTCACACAGCCTGCCTATTGTCTCCCTTAGGTCCTGGGTCCCAGAGGGCAACATGTCTGTGCCACCCACTTGAGATCCAACAACAAGAGCACCTTCCATTTTTACATGCAGCACTTGAAGCCTTCACTTCATGTGAAGCAATCCTCTCACCTCAGGGGTGGCCAAGCCCCCCGGCGGCTAAAGATGCTTATCCAAGCCTGTCCTTTTTTTAGCTGAAAGATAATTCGCCCAAGTGCCTTTAAAAGAATCTGTTCACAGCGTTTTCTCAAAGGTGCTCACTGATCACTGACAGAAAGCATGACCAATTCTTTCCAATTGTACATAATGAGAAATAGAGGGGATTATAGCGCCATTAACAGCCCACATAGCAGTTAGGAGTAGTTAGGAGTAATTCAGAATTCAATTTAATTCAACATTCAAGGATAATTTCAAAGCGATGTGGGATAACTGCCTGCAGAGTTATTTCAACTTAACGATTAATGTCGGCATCAAAACTGAACCATCAAGTATGTGCTGAATGCAGGTGCTGCCCGTGATAATTTATGACTGTGGGCTTACCAGTCATTAAAATGTCCCATTGATATGGATAAGAATGTGTGAGACATTGTAAAGTTGGCAGTACAGGCTCAAACATTTGCACTCTATTAGCTTTAATTGTCTTAGCTTGAAGCAAAGTCTGCAATGAAAATGTAACAGATGGTGTTTCCTCAGAGTGTGTCAGTGGACTTTGTGCCATGACGTGAGTGTAAGCCAGTAAAGGATTGCCTTTTTACATGGAGGGATGTGGAGCGGGACCTGGCAACATGACTCAGTCAGAGGGCAGCACTACAGCCACATGCAGCTCAACAAAGGAAACACTTGGCTGTTTACAGGAAGTGTTTGATGAAGGAATGCAGTGCATGTCTGGATTCAGACACTGGTGACGACTTTTCCTGATTCCTGAGTTTTTAATAACAGGCAGTCATTCCATAGATAAGTGTAACACAGATGATGGCAAAGGTACCTTAGCATTTCCTTCAAGTTTTTAAATATTAGTCAGAATATCCTGTCCACAGGTGGCCTCTTAGCTGAGTATAAATCAGTCCTCCTGATCCCAGACAAGATTTACTGCATTATTTACTGTATAAACAATTAATGTGTTTCCTGTTTATCATCCGCTTCTATATAAAGCTCTTAATTTTAGAGATGCTAATGAAGTGTGCGGATGTTTGTTTGTATTGTTGTTTTGATGATTGAATGAACAGTGGCAAGCTGCTGGTGTTGTTGTTATTGTTGTGCAAAAGTGAACGCCACGGCTTCTGCATCCGCTTCCATTTCCAGGGCTTCCATCAGATACAGCGCACCTTTATTAAAATGGAAAACAAATCAAACCTTCATCAAGATTAGAGTCACAGTCAGCAGCTGCTTGAGTAAACGCAGAATGTCAATGTGAGATCAGGTTGTGGTTGCTAATTAGCTTCTCCGGAGGGATCAGCAACGAGAGAAGAGAGCATGACATCTTCATTAGGACGTTTCAAAGTCTGTTTTTTTTCTTATGAAAGAATCTAAGCTGTGTTTTGTTCGTCTGAAGCTTTAAACAAATGTGATTCTCCCCTCAGGGCGGCCTTTGCTTTGCTATCATGAAATGTCAAGAATCAGAGGCTCTGTGGATTAACTTATCTGCCTTTAATCGTGACATTATCAGCCGCAATGCAAATTCAGCTGAGAAATGTTCTGGGCGCCTCTCGCGCCAAAGCCCCTTGGAAGATAGGGCAGCAATTTTCTGCCAGTTTGTGGCTCTCATTTAGACGTACTGCCTCAGAGCAACCACACACATACACATATTGTCTGTAATTTCATACTTGTGTGAATTGAGTTTCTTGTAATCATTAAATGACTATAAAGAACTGCTGTTGCCCTGAAATGCAGCAGTTAACAATTATCTTAAACAGTTTGTGCAAAACACATTTTTCGTGCAGATAACACTGTGAATTATTAAGTTCCTGTCTTTTTGGGAAGACATTATGATGGACAGGGGGACTGCTTATCCCTAAATTTGAACACCAGCTGTGGTTTATCTCCTCTAATGTTGGACAGGCTCTGAACTCAGTCATGAACTGAGAATAATCACAAACCCTTGACATGAGAGGAAAGTAATTTACACAACAGTAATCACATAAATACAAATCTTCATTCTACTCAGACAGATTCATTATTAGTCATTTTAAATCGAGAATAACCAAAAAGGAAATTATGACATTTTTCAACGCAAGCTTTCAAATCATTTTACTGCTGGCTCTTCTCCTAAGTTGACGAGACAAATTATCCCCTGAGACAGTAAGCTGTGGTGTTGCGTGACTCTCAGACAGTTGTCTCTGTAATCAGTCCAGCATGGTCCATCAGTTTTTGGCCCGCAGATTGGAGAAAGATGTGCTGTGAGATGACAATTTACTATAACTGCCGAGATAAAAAGGCAACTTTTTATTTCCAGGGAGCTCTTTTCACCAGCCGTTTTATTAATCATAATATCCCTGTCAGGTGACTTCTATCTCAGAGGATTTGAAGGCACAGAGGGCAGATTTCTATCCTGTGATGTTGCACCTGCAGAACATACCATTTTTTTTAATACTAACACACACACACACACACACACACACACACACATATATATATATCCGATATATCACGATATCCAAATCGTGAAACAATCTTGTATCTTACTTTCCATTTGTCAGTGTGGTTTGCAGAGTATCAGGCTCAAAGCACAAAACACGCTCCACACCCTCATCAGCCTGTCAAACCCAGATTCTCCATAGATATTGTAAAACAACAAATAAGGGAAGTCTTTTGACTCTGTCTGCACTCTCGGCTGTTTAATCAGTATTACAAATCTACTGAAGGTTTTTCGCCAGGTAGCAGGTGATACCAGCCAGGCTCCTGATGAGCTCTCAGAGCTCTATGTCCCTGTGATGGTGTTGAATGTCTCTTCAATACTCAGAAACATTCTCAAGTTTGACTCCTCACCTTTAACTTTGCTGCAATTGATGTGTATTGGTGTGTGCTGCAGAGAGAGGAGAATTGGTGGCATCAAACCAGCTTCTGACACGCTCCCATGCACTTAAAAGTACCAATCTTCTGGTCCCTGAGTGCTCTATTCTTCAGGAGTGTTTGTGTTCTCAGTATGCAGAAGATACAATGATCATCCACCCTTCCCTTATTGTAACAGAGGATGAAACAGAGTCAAAACAAGCTAAATGGAGGAGGTGTTGTATCCAAAGTGGTGGCTCTCTACTCCTGTAATATTGTTGCAGTTATCAGAAGCTTAATCTGTCTGAACGGTGGCATGCAGTTTTGAAATGGCTGATTTGTTTCTTATGGACGCTGTTTTTTTTTTTGTTGTTTTTTTTTTTAAAGCTAGGGGCTGAGCATGCTGAGGCTTGGTCTCGCTGACATACAGTGAGACGGAGAAATGTGACTTGACAGATGAAAGATAAGGAAATGTTTTCTAGGGGAGCAGACAGACTTGAGGTGTGTTTGAATGCTCACAAAGCCAGAGTCTGTGCTGCAAAGTGAAAGAGCTAAAAGATCAACATCTCCCGGAAAGAAGGTCAATGAGCCTTTCACCAAATTCACTTATTTTTTCCCCCTTGACTCAAGATGTCGGATGTTTTAAGATGCAAGAAAAGTTTTCTTCCTAAAACACACAGTTTTAACCAGCAACAGAAGAACCTGAAATCTTAAATCCCCTGAGAAATATAATAATGTTCAATTGTTCACCTCACTGTTTAATTTTTCTACTTTATTGGTCTATGTGTGTGACATGTCGACACATTACTTACATTACACAATAACGCTCAAAGAAAACAAGTCTCCCTCTTGCGCCATAACTTCCACCTATAGAGAACGTGATCTGATTACTTTTTGGAGCACAATGTTGTCTAGCTGTGCATATTAATGGAAAAAAAGTC
>JAOWBC010001868.1:17010056-17048142 GCA_028566105.1 Hypoplectrus providencianus | reverse complement strand
CACCTATAGAGAACGTGATCTGATTACTTTTTGGAGCACAATGTTGTCTAGCTGTGCATATTAATGGAAAAAAAGTCCAATCTTGCTGAAAGGCTGGAGAAATTATATATTTTTGTTACTGCCAACAAATCACAAGGTTTCCAACTTCCCCAGCTGGCTGTCTCTGGCTCTCAGCCCCTGATAATATGAAGTATTTCTCCTGAAGACGAAATCTTTAAAAAACAGGTCCCAAAGATACACTTTCCTTTTTGTACAAAAATGATCAGTAAATTCATTAAACGAATGGTTTGTAATGAACTTTGATAAGATGTGAGAAATTGTGCATTTCTTGGGGAGTGATTTCTGTGGTGGATTAGCATGTGTCAGTTGAAAACCGGTTACAAATATCAAATCCATCGTGGTGCAAGAGTATGCCTTCAAGCATATCAATTCCTTTTATTCATGTTTTAAACTTGAGCCTCTACAGTGCTTGAAACTTGCTACTGGAAGATTTCAGGACGGAGAGAAGGGTTGGGCAGTGTCTGCCATATTGACACATGGCCATGTCCACATTGAACCATCATGTTGACAATAATATCGTCAGCTCATGTCATCCAAACTGATTAAAGTATGTTGACAAATTAATCCACTACAGGGGCTTTATCAACCATTAAGAATCATCATCAAGTTATTAATTATTTCACCAGGAATGACACCATTACATAGATGGTAAAAAAAAAAAGTTGCTTTCTACATTGCTATAACATAACAACTTAAACTAACGCCCTTGCCACACAGCCTGCATTAGCAGCATTGCTAAACCTCTTTGTTTTTACTTTAGTATTCCTGTTAACAGATTAATACTGCTAAAATGGTATAAATTTCCATCCCTTGTATGGCAGTGTATGTCGGATTGAGGGAAAATAAACAGCAGTGTTGATTGATATTGTAATGAAGAGTTGGACAACAATGGAGGGCTAAACTGGGCTGTGTCTAAACAAGAAATAATCTTTAATCTTTGATCTTTTCATTGTTGACAAAACAAAATCAAATAATCTAAGTGGTATCTCCATCATTAGTGGATAAAATGGTGGTGTGAAGTCAATCTGTGAATTAACTTGACTTGAAGACTCAGTGGTGCTGACCTTTGAATGAACAGACATAGATGCTGAATTAATCTCAATATCACTGATATGCTTAAAAAAAGATGACAGTGACATGCTGTCAAGGGAATATCTAATTAATGCATGCAACAGCTTAATTATTGGTATCATTTGTATCATAGTTTTATACATTTCGGTGATTATGGAGGGACATTAAGCAGCTCAAATCTCTCTTATTCCCTCAGTGATTTATTTTGTCCATCCTTACTGACATTGTAATGTGTGCTGCTTCTTGAGGCTGGAAGACTTTGAAATGCCACTTTAAGAACTTTTTTTTTTTCAGCCAACTCTTTCTGTTGAACGTGAGCAAGTACAGAAAAGTGAGGGTTACTTAAAGAACAAAGTGTGGAAACTCAGTGTTTTGAAGTCACAGCTCTTTTGTGTCTTATCTGTCTGTAAAATTTCCCTTTGATGTCTTGTCACCTTCCCCCATTATGAATTCTCTTTGCTCTTTCCGAGAAGAAAAAATCTCTGCACTCCTTCATTTCAAAATTCCCCTTATTTTTCCGATATGTGCAATCAAAGTAAATTATTAATGCGCACAGACTATAAAGTTTAAGTAGATCTGTTGACTATTTCCCCAGCTGCTGTTGTTATGAACAAAAAGAGGAAAAGGGCAAGAAAAGGCAACTTCATTAATGGCACATTATGTTTTATGGTGGACTTGGAACTTGAAGTATAGTGAGCATAATTTGTTCCTGTTTTATGTGAGCCACCCCGCTCCCCACCTGCCTCAGTTGGGGTAGATGAAGGGCATTTCTCTACATGAGCTTTGAGACCCATTAAACAGGCTTTTATATGTACCTCAATGAAATGCAGACGGAGAGCACCTGACAGTTGAGTGAAAGCTCTTATGAGCTTGACTCCACCCACTGCATCGTTTTGAAAAATACTGTAGTCAAGGGGGGTGTATTGAGGGGCTAAGAATGGTGGTGGAGTGAGTGTTTTTGGGGTGATGATTCTTTTATAAAGTCCCAAACAGTCAACACCTGTAGAACATTAAGATTATGATACATATTTGTACATTGTACACACAGTTCACTACATTGTCAACTACATCTCCTTCTATTGAGCAATAGTCCTCCACCTTACTGCCTGTTTTTCATATCTGTAGGTGATAGAACATTAGCACTGAGACTGACAGGTGTATCTGGGACAGGCGAATATTGGCCAAAAATATTGAGACATCAGTCTTGCTCAACAAGAAACGGCAAAGAAGGGTAGTGGTACTTTGCAGTACCTCTTTCAATTATTTTCTCCCTTCTCTGTGGTTTACTAAATTGACGAATAGTCGGACAGAATATTTATGGCACTAATCGAAAAATAGATTAGAAAACGTAAAGACTTGGTAATGCTTCTCCCCCAACAAAGTCAGCTTGCTATTCAGAAGAAGAAATATGATCGCCCTTTTGTGCTGTAGCCATTTTAAAGTTAAATACGACTGTGAAGAGTTTGAAAGAAGAAAAAAGACAAGAAAGACAAACAAAAAGGGAAACGGAGTCAGCGAAGGATATGCTGTCCTTTGTACTTTCGGCATGTTGGCAGCACTTGATGAATGGACGTCTCCTCACAGGGAACGCCTGACCTCTCTCAGTTACGTAGCAACTAGATGTTTGGTGTTAGGAATTGTATTTCACATCATTTTTATCTATGAATGCACACAGCCATAAATCTACAGCAGACGTGTGTTCCATTAAAGAAGAAGGATAACGTTCGTCTAACTCTTTCTCTCTTAACTCTTCGGCTTATGTTTGGGGTCAATTGAACAGTTCCTGCTATTTGGTTTCACTAACTGCCAGACATTGTTTTTCTGGCATAAGATCTGACAAAGCCCAACAAATGGCGATTGCCTCAGTATAAACTCTTCCCACCAACCCACAAAACACATGTACACACACAGCCACTCTAGCATATCAACACTGTGAGGCTGGAGTCTTTCACACCACAGCCAGGCCTTTTAGTGCCGTGATGTCGGCACATAGCTACATACAATTAACACATTTTCACTGCAACAAATCGCTGAAACATTTGTTGATGCTTTGTTTTGAGAAGAAGGGAAGACATCTAAAATAAAGTTTATAGTGCCTCCAGATACGTTGCTGAAGTTTAAAAAAATCACTGACTGTGATTGTTGCTTCAGGGAACCTTTGAAAGTAATTATAAGAAAATGTTTTGTGTTTGTTGCCTCCCCACAGATTCGACCAGCTTTAGCTTCCCGATGTTTGGTTGTTTTGTTGTACAGTAATCAAGCTCTCCACTCCAAACAGCTTGAAATCAACAGTTTTTAAGGAAAGGTTTGATAAGAAAAACACAGAGGAAAACAGGCATTAGGAAGGTACTTTTTTAAAAAGCATATTAAAGTTGTTGATTCATATTTGGGGATTAGAAATCAGTGCAGTCACATTAGAAGCTCACTTCAAAGTATTCCTACTTCTATGTTGGTTATTCAGCTGTTTGATATTACAAAGTTAGAGTGACACTGGTGACCAGGCCGGCATTCAAACTTCTCCGCAGCGTGTTATGTATCTGGTTGAACTATATGTTGGCGCGTGTGTCTTCTGCTTCAGGTTTCAGCTGTTGGAATACATTTAACATTCCTTTCCAAACATTGAAGCACACTCCGTCTCACCAATGAACCCAAAGACATTCACCTCACCACCCTGATCACAGACACTTGGGTCAGCAGTTTTGTTGGGCAGCCCAGTATACCTACAAATTATGTCAGCATTGGACATTTTCTGCACCACAATTTGCATCCAATGCCAATGTTCAGTGCCAATGTGGTATAAATGATCAGTGTTGAGGCTGCGATGGTGGATGGGTGTAGGTAGTATGTCTGACTTTTGTTGATGAAAAGGAAATGTTTAGTTTACAGAACTGAACTGAAATAGTGTCATTTGTCCTGTGAGGGACTTTTTACTCATGAGCTTCCACTGAAAGATATGGGAGTCAAAACCTACACACTTTACTGCAACAAAAGCATATTCCAGTTGTTATTGGAACCTAATATGTGACTGGGTTAAATTCAGTAGATATCCTTAAAAGTTATGCAGTCATTTTCTAGAATCACTGCGTTGCTGTTAAATGCCTCCGCCATTCAAGTTATAGTTTACCTCCATGTCTGTCTAGACCCATATAATTCAAGACTTTGAAGGAATTTGATTAAAGGTATTAGGTTAATTTTTTGGCAGTTACCTACAGTTTAATATCAACAAAACAAATGATTTTGGTACGGACTACCAGAATAACAGGATAACAGGATTGTCTCCATCAGATTAACTTCCTCATTGCTTTTATTGAAAAATAAATTCTCTAAAAAAATCTAATTGTTATAGCTGGGAATTAAACCCATATCACTAGTCAAAGAAGAGTAACTAGCCAATACAATGTAGCTTACACATCTCCACCATCTGTGGCCCAACTGTACTCAGATTTGTGTTTGTATAAATATACATATATACATACACAAATACAAAAATATTTGTGTGCTCAAAGTGCCAAAAGATGCTATTAAATGTGAGCAGCAACATGTAGGAAATATACTAGAAAGACAAAAAGATTTTTTGCACAAAACTGCTCACAACAAAAACTGTGGATTATCTTCATTAAAAGAGTCACAAGTTTCCTCTGCCAGTGAAGAGACGTATAGTTCCATTATATCCAAAACAAGACAGTAATCTGGTGGCTGCTGGTGGATATCTCCTACATGCTGTAACTGCCCCATTAAATCTGGAGCTCATTCCAGAAAATTCTGCCACACTGCAACACTAGATCTTGCTTTTCAAATGTGTTATACATTAAGTAAACACTCTGTCAACATTTCTTTTTTAAAAGACAAACAAAAGAACAAACAATCCTTAAACAACTGCAATAATTGCGATTTGATGCCCTCATTCTGTAACTCATTTCTTCGTTGGCTTTGTTTCTTGCTTTTTTTGTGATTCACTATCTGCACGTCTGGATTTCTGCAACAACACTGAGGCTTTCTGACGGCTCAGCCTGAACCATCACAGCTCTCCAGAGGAGATGGCGAGGTGGCTGAGTTACCCTGGGAAAATAGCGCATGATGTTTGGTGTCCAACATGGCAGCACATTCCCCGCTCTGATCACCACTCCAACTGGTCTCAATAAGCAAAGGTGGCTGGAGCGTTTTGCCCTGCTTGTCCTGATGTGTTGGTGATCAAATGAATGGTCAGGCCCCTCTGTGCTCGCTCATTATCTGGACACTGAGCCCGCTCTGCGCTGTGGGAGGCTCTTCAGCTCAGATAAGACTGGTATGCTTCACTTTTGGTATCACTTTAAAGCATCCAGTGCAAAGAATCTGATGCTGCTGTTGTTTGAGACCTTGTTTCTCTTAATGTTGGTGATGTTTTTGAAATTGAGCATGAGAGGAAATACATGGTCCTCCCCTGGTGGAGTTATTTCTAATAAGTAAAGAACAAAGATGGAGGAGCAGCTTTGTGAGCAAGAGAATAAAATGCATCATCTCCCTGTCTGATATCATTCAAGTGTGTGAAATAAGCTCCATTTTTTGGTTTTGTGACGCTTTTTCAACCCATATAAAGTCGTTTTCACACTCCGTCTCCCCTGGCAGCAGTTGCAGTGTGCCTCTGTGGGTTGCTGGAATGGTTTGTTTGTTGCACATGAAAGAAACGAGCCCGAGCTGTTTTCTGCAGATGTTTATTCACCGTGGCACTGCATCAGAAAAACTCCAAGAGAGACCGCTCTCTCTGTGGTTGGCAGTTTGTAAATTAATTGATTTATTTGGCTAGGGAAGATTGCGTGCATCACATATTTGGAGCAATCAAATCAGCAATTATGTGGTTTCAAATTTCATGTTTGCGCCCAGCTGTGACAAGCTCAACTGTCCTCAGAGAAGTCTGGCTGGATTTAATGTCTGTCGAAGAGGGCTGATTGCCT
Organism: Hypoplectrus providencianus; assembly: GCA_028566105.1. Classification (NCBI taxonomy): domain Eukaryota; kingdom Metazoa; phylum Chordata; class Actinopteri; order Perciformes; family Serranidae; genus Hypoplectrus; species Hypoplectrus providencianus. Next base: position 17,042,080 of record JAOWBC010001868.1, on the reverse strand, counting down.
GGCATCATGACTAAAGATAATGCAAAACAATCACTTGTTGACACGACAGAAACACATGCTGGTGCTTTTAAAATATAGTATAATCAATCATGTATTTCATGATCAAACTCAGATCTTTCATCATATAATCAGTTAATAGATCTTTGGAAAATGACTCCTAAACTTTTCTCAGCTCTCCAACTGGAGTCAAGAATGTAAACTTTGGGGAAAACCAGTGAGAAGTGAATCAACTAAATAGCAGGAGATGTACTATATTGTGTATTAGATTACCTGTAGGATATGTACTGTATATTTTCTTTTCTGTTCAACATGTCCAATAATTTCTTAAATACACATGAAATCTTGCTGAGAAGAGAAATTACATTTTCTGGTCTCGATGTTTCACTGGTGGGAAACTGGGAGTTTTACATATATATAATGTTAATGGTAACCTGTGGAAGTTTAAACAACTATTGGTGCCAAATGGAGCAAATCGTCTGATGATCAGGTGCCCATTTTTCTATCCTGTGTGATAATAAACCTTAGTTATATTGGAGACCTGTTTCCTGCAATTGTAATGGTAAAAATTGCCAATTACCTTGCCCTAAAACTAGAATAAAGAAGACTGTTAGCTGATGCAATTATGCAAGTTGTTACTGCTACTTCAAAACTTTCCTTAAATTTTGTACACAAATGACTCAATAAAAACTGATCACATTTTGGAAATTCAAAAAGGTCAAATGTCAAGGTCACTGTAGTCTCAGATCCCAAATCACATCCCAAACATCAAGAATTCATCCTTTTAATTCTGACAAAATTTCACACAAATGTATAATATGAAGTGATGGCACTTTATATCAAACAAGTCAAAGGTCAACTTCTGCAAAAGCACTTTAAAAAGGGGCAATAGGCACTTTGGTAATGTCCCAATGATAAAGCATAAAAAATGTTTAATATTACTTCACATCTCCTCCTGTTGATTAAAGATAAATAGTGTGTCTTTTTAATTCCAAATTGTCTGTTGCTGCAATGCTCCAGCAGGTACAGCATTGCATGCAACAGCCCAAGGGCAAACAGCGATGGGGGTGGGTGGACAAAAGTTTGGTGAGGGCCATCTGTGTGCTATTTAGTCCAGTCCCAGCAGTCATGGCTGCTTAATTCAAAAACTGTCAGGGAGTGTCATTAGGTGCAGCCATTTAAAAGCTTCAGATTTCATTAGCCACAGGAAGGGCCACATTACCCTCAGGATTAATGTCAGGTTTTGTGGTTCAGTGCTACAGCAGTGGACTGCATTAATGTGACTGAACTGACCCTCTTGTTTAAATACACCCCAACTCATTAACCATTATGTGGACCAAGAGCAGGCCTTAAATAGCCCATGAATTATGGACATTTTGTACAAGCAAGATTCTTTTTACACCTCAAAAATCTCAAAAATCGCCCACCACATCCTGTGCAGGCTAAGATTCAATCATAGAGCACTAAATCTTCAGCTGAGGGGAGTCATCTGCCATTCCACAGCCAAATGTTTTGTTTATACTCTTTAAGGCAGCATTGCTCCCAGTGTTGCATCATCATGGGCTGTTTCATAACAAGTTGTGCTCCACAGTGTCTTGATGATGCGGGGTGGGCGGCGTGTGTTGTAGAGGTGACACCATGCTGAACATGCCAGGAACCGTCCTGTCAGGAAGCCTGCGCTCACTATCTAGAGGAAGACATGGAGAGCTGAGTCACAGCATAGTGAGACGCCCAGAAAACGATAAGTCACCGAGGATGAGCCGAGTCATCACTCCTCCTGTTTTAATTAGGCAACATGGGCCCTTCAGCAGCCAATCAGCTCGTATGTTTTCTTCTCTCCAAAGATTACAAGCAGGGAGTTAGTTAGACAGTTGAAATTTCTTGAGTTTCAGCAGCTTTTTTTTCTCTCTTACTATATATAACTTCCCCTTGCCCAATAACAAACATGAAACTGTCAGCAGTTCTGAAGCAAACAAGACCTAATCGAGCAACGTGCAGCGATCTCTGCAGTTTTGCTACATCATGTCGACACCTATCCAAGGCCAAAGGCTGTGAACGTAATATGTTCTGCAGCGCCGTTGCTCCTCCGCGGCACGGTTTGTTGGGGGGTCAGGAGCCTCTGTGTTTCATCACTTCCCCATTCATCACAATGTCACCCAAGTGCCTGCGTGTCAGGACTCTGTGTGCTTTACCAGGTGTGAGAGGGGTCTGAATTTTCAGGGCTCTTAATCAGGAAATGATCGCAACCAGCCATGATTCATGGTGTGGTCTGGATGTCATACCATATATATGTTGAGCTTCAGAAGCAGCATCTTAAAGCTGAAAGTTATACTTCCACTCCTGAGAGCTATACATGCACCGATGGGATCTTTTTCCATTGCAAAGTGAAGGCCTGGGCTCAATATCCAGAGCTTTGACACACCTCAAGGGGCAGAACAATATAAATGTTTGAAAGGCAGTTTGGACTCGATTCCCTTTCATCTTTTTTCCTTCACACAAAATCTGCAGACTGTTTTCTGCGTCAGCCAGAGGGAGGTTAGACCTTTGTGGAGCAGCACCATCGCTGCCATACCGCTGACTTGGCAGTGAATCCATTTTTTTTTCGCAATTAACGCTTTGTTTATGCTCTCACTTTGGGGCACAGCGGGCTCTGAAGTAAGCACATAATCTTTAAAGTGGGTGGGAGCATCACCGTTTAATGCCTTTTATTACTCAAGTGCAGCTCAGTCAATATCTCCGTCACAGCAGAGGTTGTCAGACAAAAATGCCGCCAGTGTGTTCAAGTTTGGTCTTTAATACATTCCAGACTGAATATTCATCGTAGGCTGTTAAACCCTGAAACCAAGAGGACGTTTAACAAATTTGTTCTGTCTTATTTGATGTTGGATGTACTTCATAATGTGGAGCTTTAATAGTGCCAAGAAAATCCTCTTATAAAACCAGATATTTATGATTTGTGGATGCTGATCACTCCAGTGTGGTTTTCTGTCTCATTGGGTTTTTCAGGATTTTTTTCTTCAGGGTTTCCTTCTTGAAAATTGGTTCATAGATATTGGAAATGCTCTCAATGACTTCAGTATTTAAAAAACAAAACACTGTAATGGCATAAGATGTATTATTACACTCAGGCTTAGTTTTAGTGTGATTGTTTTGACTACAGATAACATTGCTGGGCCGCCCCATGTTTGCATTCACTACGTACCTAAAGTAGCTGGATGTTTCATGAAATCCTACAGTTTTTACTTCAAAATGTATCCAGTGTTGACATAAACACAACCCAAAATAAAGTTTCTTCCTTTCAGGCAAGTTCCTATAATAATAATAATAATAATAATAACAATAACTCCCTTGTTATTATCAGCAAAGTCAGAGTGGAATTAAATATAACAGCAAGAATAATTTGTTTTGTGTTGTCAGAGATTGTGCTCCAAGCTTTGATGTACTTTGAATGTCTGTGGCTGCTGATAGACCGAGAAAAAGACAATGTTGTGAATGGAAAAGACCTTGACCTAGTTTAAACAACAGGCGTGCCGTGGGAAATGAATGAAGGATAATTTAAAATAGAGGTTAGATGAAAGAAATACGACCAAAAGCCGACAATGGTGTTTTCTGGCTGTTGCGTTTTCGCAGACGTTGCCAACAAGTAGTGTACTGTTCACTACAGTGGAAAAACCCTAATGATGACTACACTTAAGTGTGAAGAGCTTATTGAGTTTTCCCTCGGAAGCCTCCCCAGTGCATCGTTTGGAGCTGTGCTGTAGGCAGTCACTGCAGAGACTCCAATTACTGACCAAGTCCCACTTGGCTGGCTCCTAACTGTGACCAGCAAATTAGAAAGAGAGAGAGGGAAAGAAGAGGGCAGAAAATGCATTTAAAAGGCTGGACGAAAGTTTTTGGTTGTAGTGTGATACTGGCCTACAGGAAGCCAAAAAAGACGTCAAGCTGAGTTTAACAAGTGCGCTGCCTGAGCAGAGGGAGAGATAGGCAGCTCTTTGTGCACGATTTGGACGCGCTCCAAACGCCTGCTTCATAGGATGTTCTTCGATAATCCAGTAGTGAGCAGCTGATTTATGACCTGCATTAATGTTCAGGCTCAACTTCCTGAACAAAATCTTTAACCATGACAGAACCACATAGAGAGGGGAAATAACATTGGACAAAAAATAGATGTAAGTTTTTGTGAAAAACATGACTCTGTATAGGTGTATATGACAGATAACACTTGTGGAAGTAAAGTAACATTATCATTCAAATAGATTTCTGTTTGGGCTCTTTCCGTTGCAGATTAAGGTAACAATGTGCTGATTGAGCCCTAACCAGGCTTTTATGGCCTGGGTGTCTGTGGCAACATTCCTAGGAAAAATCCCAAGTAGTACATGGATAATTTTAATGTTATTGCAATGTCTATATGACAAAAAATAATGCTTTCAGTTAAATTCATCTTAATGTTATTTATTGTGGGGTTTTTTTGTCTCTTTTTGGCTAATTAATTACACTAAAAATGAATGTGTAAGGAGGTAGAGAGAGAGTTTTTGTTTAATTTTTTAAACATCACTTTTACACTTGTTTTCAACACTGGTATATCTCAACCCCTTGAGTCACAAATAAGTATGCAAATTCAAAGAAAAACAGAATTACTTCACACATGTGACTGGAAATTTGATTGGTGCAATATAATGTTGGGAGGCGCTAACATTATTCATACGTTTATCGTATATTTTCTCTATTTATTGGGTAAATATTTTGACTGAATGTCAAAAATTCTGATATTTCTACATGAAATGTGTTGTTTTTGCCTGAAAAACAGCCAAAATTTCAAGTTAACCAGGACACAATAAAAAACAAGTTCTAATAAATGCACAGACCCATGGCATATTATGTAGTTTAAAAAATAAATACTTTGTCATTTTGTGAGTCTGTACAATAATGTGATGATGTTGAATCTCCTAGATGTCATCTGCTGCTACAGTAAAAACCCTTCCAGCAGCTTGAAGCTTAGCCACTGTTTTTGGTAACATGTCCAAAAACAACATTTTCTTTTTTAAGAAAGTTTCATTGCAGTTTTTATCTCCTTACACAAACAGTGATTTCAGTTCAACTCTAGGAGCACATTGCAGTAGTAAAAGAGCAGCAGGATCAGGGTGAGATTTCATTTAGAGTACGTGCAGTTAAGTGCATCGTGTGTTTCTGAGCCAGTAGTGACTATGACTGAGATAATACTTCCCGTCTTTGAAACACCTCATATGTTTGCAACATGTAGGAGTCACCATGTTGTAGTAAGGCACCAAACCACAGTTGTGATGAAAAATAGCTTGAAAAAGAAAAGAAAAGAAAAAGTTTCGAATCCTGCAAACAAAACCAATTATGTCAAGGTTCATGGGCCAAGAGCAGCTGCCTGTTGTAAAAGAAAGCAGAAGAATGTCTTTTTGTGTGTGTGTCACTGAGCACTTTCAAGGGATCCCAGGCACTTTCAGCCCATAACTTATTTCTGTTCTTCGACTGTTTTGACGTGATATCGTGTTTCCCAAGACAGGCGCTTGTACACACGGGAGGGGAGATGGATAAGAGTGGATGTGCCACGTTTGACATTGAAGTAAGATTACTCGGTTCCTTCCAAGCAGACACACATTAAACAAGTGGGAGATCAGGGAAGCAGAAAGGCAGATGAGAGGTAGCTGTGCGTGTGTGCACTTCCACATGGGGCTCAAGAGGCAGAAAGGACAGCTGGTTCACTCATCACTACTTTGCTGTGTCCTGGGCTTTCAAAACCTCCAGGGACAGATTGTTTCTGTTGCCGAACTGACATGCAATAACTGGTTAAAAATGGACAACAGGATTTTATAATGGAGCTCAAGCTGTTGCATATTTTTGTGCCATCGTGGAGTAATTCACAAAATGTGGATAGACTTAAGAATTCAGAGTGCAACCGAAGCTGGATTTTGTTGTGAATATTTAAATTTTTTTAAATGAATCTGATAAAAACAAAAAATATGTTACTGCCACTGTGCAGAAATTGACCACTTGCTAAGCCATGTCTGTAAAGCTTTTCTTTATCACACAGTAAATACTCTGTTTTCAATTATAATGGCCATATATTTACTTGATATCTATATAGTTATATTCATACCCTCAAATACGACCCAGATGTGCCTCTCTTAATTTCGCTCTCCAAACACAGAACTAAATCAACACTACAGTAGACATATCAAATACGTAGGTAACATTGTGAAACAGCTTATGTGTGTTGATGTTGTTGGTTTGGTTTAAAATCTGTGCATTACATTACTTCTCTCCTCTCAAGTACATGACGTTCTGCAGCTAAATTACTAAAAAAAAAACAAAAAACCCCAAAACAAATAGGAGATAAAGATAAAGAAATCCAAGGTTTGCCTTTGAGGTTGCTTAGCTATGATTATAGAAATGCTGCTGGGGGATTAGGCTAACTACTACTAAATACTAAAATAACCAACACATGTACCAAGCTGTACCTTCAACTGTCATTGCTGTGTTCCTCTGATTAATCAGCAGGTGAGATTTCATGCAAGCAATGCTATCTAAAAAAGGAAAAAAAGCAGCAAGTCTGAGGTATTCGTGGAAAGGATGACATACTTTCTAATGTTCACTTATCCACTTTGCACAATACCAGAGCTATAGTTGTAGTTCACTCCCACATGATTTGGTGACACTTTGATGAATCTTTTGTCCTCTTGTGGTATATATTTCACTCTCCTTAAAAGCTTCAAACTGGTGTTTACCTTTTCTGTGCAGAAAGGTTTATAATTCCTGTGTTTTTGCCGTGGGAACCATGAGTAAAGAAGAGCATCTTTGGTTTTATGAGGTTGAAGTCGTGAAGTAAATTCAGAATTTCCTGGATGTCTGCGACTTGAAAATGAAATTCTTGTTGCATGAGAGTGTACTGTACTGCAGACATCTCCAGGGTTTGTAACGTATTCGATGCCTGATTTGAGGAGACGGAGCAGGTATGGCAGATGAGTTTGACTGACCTGTCGAGGTTACCACTCTGTCTGTTGTCAGTTCACCTCTCCTGGTGATGAAAACATCCTATTGGCTCCTCACGCATGGCTAACCCAGACCCATCACAACAAATCTGTCTCTCTGGGCCTGCCAGACATTGTGTGTGTGTATGTGAGTGTTTGTGCGTGTGTGAGTGAGATGGTGTTGCAGACGAGCGAGTGATGGACTTGAAGTGACACATGACCCCTGAAGCAGCCCAGGATTAATGGCCTCAATAGGCGAGCACCTCTAGAAGGATGTGGACGGGTAATAAGGACTTCCACCAGCCACAGTGCATCCATCCATCTGCCCTTCCGGATCCACGCTCTCCTGCAGCTGGAGCGTCCAGATGTGGAGCCACCTGTGGATAAAGGGACACTGATTTCCTGCCACAGAGGCAGAGAATATTCCTCCTCAAAGAATAACTCATGACTCAATACTCCACTGGTGTATTGTGTGTAGAGAACAAAATTTTCGAGTCCAGGGTGGTCTGAGCGGAGATGGTTTTCAGGTAGAGGACGGCTTCACCGGTGGCGTGACAGCTTACATGGAAACTGGGCAGGCAAGGGATATAAGACACTGCCGGGACTTCAGTCAAGGTCTAGAGGAAAATGAAACATTGAAAATGTCACTGGGGTATTCTGACATTTTGCACTTTGAGCAAGTCTGAAAAGGTTCAAACACCAACTGAGAAGTGAAAGCAACAGCTGTAAATATGAGTCACCTGCATGACACAAGTAACATTCCTTTTACAACTCTAACTCCGAGGTGTTAAATATTGCATGTAAAATAATTTTAGTTTAATCTACAACTTGTGTTGTGTGTTTGTGTATATATATCTATATATAAACTGATGGAAAGAAGTGTTTCTAACAGGTGAAATTGAATTATGCTGGTGATTGGGACTTTGGGACTGTATGAAATTAGAAAAAAGGGGATTGTTAATAATCATGAATGATTTGTTTGTTGTTGAGGGACATTTGAAATATACTTCATTTGTGGTGTTTGAGATGTGTGTACAATATATCCATTAATCAGAGAACTTATTTTTTTTACAATTATATTTACAGGGGCAGCTGAACTAAATTCCGAAAAAGCTCTACAAGGGTACAAGTTTATTAGTTTGCATTCTTTTTGAATGATAAAATAATATGACAATTGATAATTGACTATTTCCCTGAAAAATACTGTACATGAAAAAAAACAAAAACCCAGAGCATGTAAATTACTCCTACAGGATCACTGTCATAATTCACAGTTGTAAAAAGGATTTTATTCTGGTCCAAAGACTGAAATGCCACTCTGTGAGAGAAAAGACATTGGTTAAATCCTGGAACGTAACTGTAAGACATATGATGCTTTTGAGGAACCATTGCAAATCAAGTACACTGTTGCTGTAAAGGAAGAACATGCTGCATTCTCCTCTTACTATTTACAACTCTCCCAGCTGTGTTGTAGCCTAGACTGTTCATATGTGACTGTGCTTGGGACCTGTAACATCTATGCGCTATTTTTCAATTGCTGTTGCCGGCTGAACTGTAGCTACTAGTGCACTTCCACTAATTTCAGATCACCCTACGTTATTTTATCCTGGAACCGGGCCTGATACCTCAAACAAAATGTAGCCAGTAGAGGCCAAGGCTGCATCTGCAGAGTACTGATACAGTACGACAGCTGGCAGGCAGCTTCTACCTGGAAGAAATGGTGGCCATAAATACAAAATGATGATCCTCTTTTGGGATAAACTGGACTTATCCCTTAATTTACCTGTTAGCTTGAGGCTTTCCTGCCAATAAACCTGGCTTCTAGGACAACAACCGATTTCTTTTTCATCAGAATGCATCAGTTGCCTCAAACAGAAATTGCAGATGAGAACGCATCCATAAGACATCAACAGGGCCAGGAGGCAAAACACCTGCTGTCACCATCTCTCACTCACAAAAGCGGCATGAAGACACAAGGTCAAATAGCCAGGGTGGCACTTCACGTCCCCAATCTATTAGATTTTCAGATGCTCTGCTTTTCACCAAGATCAAATCACTTCCTGCCAACCAGATTAGAAGTGCAGGTGGGGGGGCGAGGAGAGGGCGAGCAGGCTGATATTAAAAAGGACCCATGCTGCTGACAAGTCTTTGAACAGGAGTGAGCTACACATTCAAGAGAAATTGTTTCCCGAACTCGCTCTGAAGAAATCTGACGGAGAAATTGTCCTTGTGACTTCAGTTAGTCTGTGTTGCTTCTCTTTGTCCTTTGATGCGAGAGCAGATTTGCTGGTGTGTCTGAGGTAGTTTTAACACTCTGCGGTCCTAAACTCAATGTCAAAGTTTTTAGTGATATTAAACAGAACGGCATTTTTGCCTTAAAGTCAGTGAGTAGCAATGTTTATATGGGCTGCAGATTTTGACTCCATGAATGGTTTGTAACTGCCTTATTTAATTTGACATTTTTCATGAACTCTACAACCATGTTATTGTACATGGTACCCAGTAACCATTTTATATGGAACTCAGAATTAAGGTTGGTAATTAAATCCATTCTCCAATCTATTAATATAGCAGTAAACCCATATGTAGCAAGTAAAGATGTGATGGAATAACAGCATCCAGATCAGAGAATAAAACCACAGTGTCAGTTTTAATGCAACCTTGTCTTTTTTGTTGACAACAAACAACAAATTATGAGTGTGCATATTAGAGCATTTCAGTCCCTGTGTCTCTCCACAGCTTTGCACTGAACTTCACTTATCGCTGGTAATGCCTTCTTGACCCACAGCATTGGTGCAGAAGTAAAACAGCCACCAACCAGATCCCGCTCAGATTACACCATTAGCTATTTCTCTACTGTTGCTGTTTTTAGGACTGTTCGCTGCTATGTTAGTACCTTTAGCTGCTTGCTGCCAGCTCAGACAACACCATGTTTGATGCTATGTGCAGGAAATCAATATGCTCTGAATTCCTTGTACAGTGACAATAGCTAATGTTCAGTAAAAAAAACCCCAAAGTTAAATAGTAAAAAAACGTCTAAATTAGCATCCCTTTTAAGTAATAAACAGACACTGCTAGTGTTTTAGGAACCAGAAGTGCAGCTTCATTATCAAATGTCAGCTTTGCGTTAATGTTAGGAGGCTTATTTGGTTTAAAACCACCATTAGAACATTATGTTCCCTTTGTAATCTTTTCCTAATCTAAAGTATTTCAGCAATTGAAATTGGTCTAAATCCAAGGACCAATTGATCCCTCTTAACTAATTAATTACCTAATTGTTTTAATCCAGACACTGAATGTGAAGACCTGTCTTTCAGCTCACATGGGGGCTCGCTCACTGATGATCTGTCCCGTTGTCCTCAGCTGAAGACAGCGCAGACTCATCAGAGCCGCCTGGGCCACTTAAACAACCACAAGCAAACGGACTCATTGTAAAATGGAAGCGTATGTTTGCTAATGAGGCTCAGCTGTCCAGTCAGTTTCACTCATGTATATCTCCTAATCTGGAGGTGGCTCTGCGAGGATAAAGAGGGGGATTTCACAGGCGATACAAGCCGACAGATAGCAAAGTGCGTGGCGTGGCCTGGCCCAGGATGTCAGTGTTCAGGATGGGTGACAGTGTTATTCCCTGCCATCTGTTTCCCAGGCGGCGGTCCAGCAGTGCTATGTTGAATGCACAGGCATGAGGGAGTAAGGAGCAGCCCACCAAGCCACACTGTTGGCACTGCAGCATTTATATTAGCATTGCTGGCCTCCCATGCCTGTTTGTAGGGCCGAAATGTGTTGGGTTTGGGCTACACATAGATATATAAAAAAAGCTCTTGTACACTCAGACTGCCCATCTGTCTATCGTCTGTCTGTTTTTCATGTCGGTGGCACTCTCTCAACTCAAGAGAAGAAGGACTGGCACAATTTGCTCCACATTGCTGAGCTATAAAGTTACAGAATGCAGACAGTGAACTCAGAAAACAGGAGATTATTGAATTAGCGCAAGTACAACTGTTTATTTTTTTCCCTGAATTTCATCTTAAAGCTGTCAGCCCTTGTGAATTTCCCATGAAAAGTCACTTTCGGCGCTCTTTTAAGAAGACAATCGAGATGGTGAGTGGCGTCAGTGTTTGGTGACGCGACAAATGCCGTAAATGGCATATCATTTTCTGTTTGGGTATGTTACCCAAACAACAAAGGAATGTTATGAGAGCAGTGGGGTCTCATCGCTCAACCTTTTATGAGCAGAACTCACAAAGGCCTGAATCACTCTTCCTTTCTGTCTCGCTGTCACCCTCAGGAAAAGTGAGCACACCGTAAATCACCTTGGCAGCTCTGTGTTTTGAAGCGGCAGACTGCCTGTAGCCAGTGTCATTTTATAGGTTGTTATTTCACTCCATGTTATAGAGAGAAGAGGCTCCGAATCATGTTGCTTTAAATGCTGATGTGTTTGCTTGAAGTGGTGAATCAAAGTGGGGATGAATGGAGGGACATCTACAGAAAGACACCACAAAGTTCACGGGGGAACTTCAGACTAACCTTTGTCCAGAATCTGAACCTCAAGGAATTCAGCTAATTCTTTTAGTATGGAAAGTGGAGGCTTTATTGCATTCTTCAAGGACGTGAACCTGAACGTTTAAGTGTTAACTTGCATTTACATGTGCGCTTTATATACAATGAATTACTTTGTGCGAGGGCTCGTGGGAGAGGTTTAGAGAGGGTTTTTAGTTTGGACCATTCCTGCAGAGATCTGGGTCGTGTTCAGGGTGTGAAAGTGCATGATAAAGAAACTGAAAATAATTACCTCACTTTGAATATAATAATATTTCCAACTCTAGAGACCTATATATTGGCTTCCTCTATTTCTTTCACATGTGCATGTTAAGCTTTTTCATTAGATTTTTTCCCAAAACATTTAGATACCAAGGCAACGTATCATAAGTGCGTGTATGCTCGCATGCATAAATCTACACAAATCCCAAAACAGGCTATACATAAGCTCCGGAGAGAAGAAACTGGATTATTTCTCCCTGATGCCCTTTGTTTGAAGAAAAAGGTGTTGACTGACAGCTGAGCTCCTGGACCCTACTCAGCCAGGGTTCAATGCGGATGCCTGGCTAATGAGGTCGACCACAGGGATTATAATCAGACAGGGAATATTAGCCTTCTCATGTGTCAGTCAAGACGGGAAAACCTCCAAGTGTTGCAATGTCAAAGTGAGCCTTTCAGCTTCCGGTTGGTTCATATTTACCATACAACAACACAGAGCCGTGTCACAGCGTCCCTAGGGCGGCTTTAAGACGTCTCAAACTCAAGACAGTTAATGGGAAAAGGAGTTATGGTGGGAAATCTCACCATGGGTCCAATTCCAAGGCCCCAGTGGACACTGAGGGCACTCCAAAACGTACAAATTATCTCCTGACGGCTTTTTGGCAGTAAAATGTGGTCGTTTTAACCTCAAAGTCTTTAACCTCACAATAATCATTTAGCAAAAGGCGGATTTAAGTCGAGACTGAATCCTTGTTTTGAGCTGAAATGTATTAATGGGCATCACAATTGACCCATTCCAACCTGGGCGGCACTCCCCTCTCCCTCCCTGCCTGGGCCATTTTAAAGAGCAAAACAGAGAAAGAGATGAGAGATGGAAAGAAAAACATTGAAGAAAAGCACCGACTCACAAGAGCGATGTGACATATGGAAGCCATCACAGGCCTCGACTCCCATCTGTGTCGGCAGTCGTGGCCTGCTGGCACCCACCAGCCACTGCGCAGGATGGGAATAATCCAGGACAGAAGAATAGCGATAAGAGGAGCCCGAATCCCTTGAGGACCAGATTTCCATGTGGGGGAGGGGACGGATGTTGTTATTGTGAGGTGCAAAAGCTTGCTGCCGTGAGCAGAAAACAGGTGCCTGACAGCTCAGTGGGGTTCAGCTGGGTTTAGTGGGGCTCAGTTTCTCACGTTTTCCGCCTGCAACAAATACTCTATTCACGACTGAAACTGCAACACGACCACTTCCATGAAGACAACAGAGTAGAAATTTGATCTTATGAAAGGCTTATTTCCTGAGTTAAATCTGGTCTCAGAAAAATGCAGGCTTCCTTAAAAAATAACTGATAGGAATGAGTTGTATTGTTACAATTTCATTTAGCAGACACTTTAATAGTATGTACATTTTCAGAGTTCATACAACACAAGCAGATCTAATATCTAATCAGCAGGAAGGGCATGTGTAATTGCCATGGGTTAAATTTGAGTCCAATAGGAACAGAAAAATAGTGCTGAATGAATGTTCATTACTAAAGTATTGACACCTACAGAAATTGACGCTCAAGAAGACCATGTCTGGCGTTGCAACAAGGTGATTATTTTAAATTTATATTGCCATGTGATATAGAGGCATTTTGATTTTGCCTAAACTCAATATTGTGCCTTAAAGAACACATTCTTGTATAGCAAGTATTGTTAGGATAAACTAGGTAGTTTCTTATTGTCTCTGAAAATTATTTACTATATCAACATTTTATTTAACATTATTAACATTATAATCCTCCACTTTCTTTAAAATTTGGAGGTTTTAAACAGTTTGTAGTCTGTAACAAGTGTGTGTTTCCTGCTCTGCAGTCGCCCAGATACATTTGATTTATTTCTGTTTGACTTCTGTTTGGATTGCAGTGGCAGTTTTTTGGCAAACTGGAATAAAACTAAATGAAAGGCATAATTAGAAAAGGAAATTGGCTTCTCATCTTAATTTAAATGTTTGCATTGTTGAATTTGCCTAAAGGAATGAATTTAATGTGTGTTATTGTAAGCCTCAGAGTTGAACAGAGAGGTAATTTAGGAGTCTCCTGACCACATTCGTTCTAGCTTCATATCCTGGCTCACTGCAGATCTAATCAGCAGGTTGAATGATATTTGCTCCCTCCAGTCATGTTCTATTTTGTTCTCACTCTAAAAATGGTAACACATAGAAGCAATAGGAGCCTTTTTAATCAATCAAAGTAAGATCAAAGTTTACACAGGACTGGAATAATTTAGGCAGCAGATTATATTCCATTAAGCATCAATGGATCTGAGGAGCTGTTTGTGAGTTTTTATAATTTATTTTGACCTGAAAGTCTTCTTTGTGAGACCTTACTAACTGGCACAGTCCAAGTTTTTTTGTCAGTGAAAAATTTATTGTAAAGCAGTAAATTTTTTATCACCCCTTTTTCAGTGGACCCCCGATGGTAGGGCTGTGGAGCTGTATCAATCTGAGAGTAAATGCCCTTCAGCTTTTTCAGTGGCAACACACACTGAATGAACACACTTCACAAGATTCAAGACAAACAACATGGAAACGTATCTTTTAGCAAAACAAATGAGCCCCATACTTCAAATTTCAAGCAGTAGAATAAATGCAACATCTGATCTTGTGTGACAGTGCGGTCAGGTCTCTTGGGTCCTCCGCCGTGTTCAGCTCAGTGTTGCCCCTGAGGCCAAAGAGGGCAGGACCCTTCAGATTTAACACCTCACAGACGTGAGCACCTGGGATTTATTAGCCATCAAGCCCATGTGGCTGCTTGCAGACAAAAAGTCTTGGCCTTTGTCTCAAACAAAGCAGAAAAGTTGTAACTTTCAGTCTGTTTCCTTTCTTCTTTACCTGCATTTCATCTGCCTCCCTGCTGCTCGTCCATCTTCGGCGGTCTTGTGGGGAGCAGGGGGGAGTCTTTTCAAGCTTGACTAATGTGGTTCAGATAGCGTGCAGGATGACGATGGGGGAGCACCTTGATCTGGGCCATGCCGTGTTTGTTGTGGCGGCTTTACCTCAGCCGATTCTACTCTCTTTTTTCACCACTCACCGGTGCTCTGCTTCAGCAGTTCAGTCAAAAGAAAGAGCAGCTGTCTGACCTCTTTTCAGCCTGCTTTCTGTGGTCTGGATCCTCAGCGTCATGTTGAGGACATCTCCAACAGGATGTAGGCCTCATCGTCACTGTGGTCAACAACGCTTGCCTCATATCCCGGCTGTCGCTGTAATCAAGCACTTCTCTTATCATTAGGAAGTATTTTTGCAGGAGATATTTTTGTTTGTTTGTTTGTTTTTTTGAACATATTTCCTCCAGTGCAAACAATAAGACGACATCCTCGGATGGGGAGGGGAGCGTGCCAGTGCGTCGTGCAGCTGGAGGTGACACAGCATGCTGTGGTACAGTAATGGAGTCATCCATCAACAGGCCCCATTAAAACACCTTGACAAGCCAGCTGAGGCCACTCCAGTGGCCATGGTGACCAGTCTAAAGGCTGATGTTTGTTCTCAAACAGTGAATGCAGAAATGTTCAGTGTAAAGACAACAACGCTGCAAAGGATCTGCTCATTTGTTTGCAGTGTTTATTATCGTGTCGTGTGTAAGCAAGCGTAAAGTAAATGACTAAGCGAGTGGAAAGCTTGCAGATAATTCCATTGTGTCTGTTTACATGAACAGAAATAACTCTATTCCGAAGATTAAGCTAATAATTCACAGAGACTGATACACCAAACTGCTGTCGCAGCTTTGTGTAAAACCTGTTTCATGCTTTCATGGTCGAAGTGTGGACATGCACATGATCCAGATGAGCCTTTGGTTGTTTGTACTGATTGCAGTTGACCAGACTGAATTGCCATTTTCCCATATATTCATCCTGTTTCCAGCCACTCATTGCAACATTGTCCATGTGTCGTGTCCCCGTTGTTATAAAATCTTGAAGGTGCACAGCTCAGGCCCTCACACTCACACAGGCTGAATTCTGATTCAAGATCTACAATCAAAACTCAATATAATAAGTTAATAACCACAACTTCTTTGGGCATTTGCTTAATAGTTTTGATGTAAAATCATAATCAAGGAAAATGGTTGCTGTTCTCATTAGCATTCTAACTGGTAGGAGCAATTCGGCATCACAGCATTTCATAGTAAACTAGATGATTATTGAGCATGAATAAATTGGCTCTCAATTGGAGTCCTGTGTTTCAAAATGCCATGCAATTAATTAAAAATTATGCTGTGCATAATGAGAGGCATATACGACTATTTAATTATTTAGTCTAGAGTTGAGTTGTAACTTATCTCCACGCTGCAACAGCTTTTATTTTGGTAATGCATAATTTACACATATTATTATACTATAATATACTAGGCTACATTTGTACTTACGCACTGCTAGTCAGCCACTCAGACAGCTCTTTGTCATCGAATGCAATGTAGTTGGGGTTTCTTAAGCGAATATATCCATTCGCAGTATTTGGACATATGGACAGAAATTAACACGATGTGTTCTGGTGGAATTAATGTGACACACAGGTATAACCATGTTTCAACAAGTCTCCCCGACCGATCCGTACTGTAGCGTACGGTTCAATTGTCAGCTTATGTTAACCCATATAAACGAAAAATACAAACATTAATATAGTTGGTTGCTGTGTCTTTTCTTAAGACTTATCCATACCGTAAGATATTGCATCTGGTAAAAACAGAAACGTTTTCTCTTTATGTATTGCAGGGCAGGTCAACCTGTCTCTTATGAAGAGAAACAAAATCATAAATCAATGGCTTATATTTTAATCACTCATGTTGCAGGCCAAAATGTCTTTTTTCTGTCCTTGTTGCTGTTTAAAAGCTTCGTTGTTTGTTCCCTGCACTTGAAGCCCTTTGAAAATTCACTCAAGCTGAGATAGAGCAATTATGTGCAATTTCAGCTCTTAAGCCCATCTCCAGCAATCACCATGGCGATATTTAAAATGTGGTTAGAGTCAGACTGCAGACACAGAAAGTGGTGATATGTTCCCTTTTCTGCTGACTGCTCTATGTGCTCTTGAAGTTGAACCAATTTTATAAACAAATGCATCCTTTCTCAAATCCTTTTCACTAATATCATTTTTCAGCACAAAGTCAAATTGAGGAACAGTTACGACCGGATGGCTTTAAATTATTGTATTGTCTGTTTGGGACAAACACTGAATCCCTGAAGCCCTGTAGAGGGATGTTATTCCTGCAGTTTTCGTTTTTATTTGTATTAGAGCCCAGCTGAAAAAGTCCCAGCGCTCCCCCAGAGTGTAAACTATCTTTGACCAGTGATTAGGATCCTATTCAGACGACATTATCTCCTCCATCTGCGGCCTGTCGGCAGGCATCCTCCTGCATTCCTCTCCTTTTGTTTGCAGAGGTAGGGGAAGGACATTAATGAGTCTTCCATTGACTTTACATCCTTGGAAAGTCCGCCTTGGCCTCACACCTGCTGCCTATAAGCTGCTGGAATCTCTGCTCCATCACTGCTGAGGATGTGCTGCCTGGAAAATATGCGGGCTCTTCAAGGCCCTCAAGGTAGCGCAGCATGCGTCGAGGAAACAGTGAGGAATGTCAACCTGGACATCACCTCCACATCCACAAGGACAGCCAAGAATGCAGCTATTGTTTGATGAAAACGAGCTCTTCATTACTGATATTGAGCACCTGTAGACTTAATATACTTTGCGGCTCGATTGTGTTGTTGTCTTCATTGTTTTTACTTGGCTCTAGAGGGAAAGGGTAAGAGGTTGTTGTGCGGCTGCAGAGGTGTGATTGATTGTTGCTGTTGATTTACACTATGAAAAAGTATCTGCTTGCCAAGTTTGCAGAGATATTTTTGATATTTTCATGTTGTCATTTTTCACTGCAATGTTTGGGTTCATATCGCAAATCCATTAATGTCCAAAAATATTTTTAGGTGGCTGCTGCTTTGAAAGAATGCATGGTGAAAAAAACAGATGTGTGGACAGTCACAAAAGACAGGAGGCTCTTTCAATAGCCTGGGTTCATCTTAAGAACATTTACATTTTTGAACTGCGTAAATGACAGCGATGCATAGTTTTAACGTCAAGGTCAAACTCAGGCTGGGTTGGAGTGATGGTTGATGGTTCGAACATACGTTGATCTTTCACCCAGGAGAACAAGGTTTGAGTCCAATGTGATAACAAAAGTAAGCAAAGCATTTAAACATCACTGAACTTCCATGGCTAATGTTTTGTCGTGTCCTGGTAACTACTTCTCCTCTGACATTTATTTACATTTATTTAACGTGCAAACTGTCCTTTATAATACCTCACCAGAATTTTTTTTTGCCATAAACTTAGATAATTGGTTTTGGAGCATAAATTAAAAAAATCCCTATTCTGGGATTGGTTGGAGATCCTGTTGCTGGGTTTCTGAGATCAATCAAACCATCATAAACCAAGTGGTTGTTTCCGATAGAGCTGCACAGATTTCTGTTGCTGCCCTGTCAATATGCATTCAGGCATCCATGATAATACCCAAATGTATTTGACTTTGATATTTAAGGGTACCTTTTCAAAGCCCCTCATCAAAGCTTGTATTTTATCCTTTAGCCACATAAGATATATTGTACATCTTATTATCACTGTTACTGATCTACGCTATCCCAGTGGAAAAAGATCTGAAAAACAAAGTCGGACACTAAAAAGACTCTATTGAAGTATTGCAAAGCATAAAATCTAAAGCTATCTGCAGTTAAATCTGTCAAAAGAGTTATTCAATATGACAAAATGCACACAACTCACTTCCTGCTTATCAGCGGGCCTCTTCACCATAGTATAAAATGTTTCAGTAGGGTTTAAATGGCTGTAACAGCTCCACAGACACCTGTTTGTTCTGTGTATCTGGAAATGGTTTATGTTACGAGTCCTAATAGACACATAAGCCTCACTTTAACAGCTCTGCAAAGCTCAGGACAAGGTTATTACCTGAAAACCATTGCCAGACAGAAATATGTCTTTTTGTTTTAAAGATTTAAAAGATTATTCAAAGAAAAATGTTGCAACATATTTTTCTCTATCTAACAGGAGAGGCAAACGGCTGGGCAAAAAGCATGTAACGCTCTGCAGGCTGTCGCCAAAATTGCTGAAAGGTTAGACATACAATCAGGAAATTCTCCATGATGGGTTGCAACAGCTCAGCAGGATTTCAGGTTCCCTGCTGATCCAGTGTGTCATGGCTTTTTCTTTCCTCTATGACCCCAGACCTGGTAGGTACCACACTGCTGTGCTGCAGCGATGGTCTGCAGGATCTCAGAGGGGCCTCTGATAGATTTATGATCAGCATGCTTTTGTTTAGCCAAGGAGTCCTGCTTGTTTTTGCTTCACTGTTAAGAGACTACAGGTTGAGATAATGAATCAACTGACAGGACTGAGGTGGTTATGGATCCACAGAGAGCCGTTCCTCCCTGGTCACCTGGTTTGACCATTTTGTTCACAGTTGTTGTCTTTTCAGTTTAATGTCGACTCAAGACTGCAAGTGACCATTCAGCGTCTACTTCTTCACTTGTAACCGCAATTTTGAAATATAGAGCTATGGACAAGCGACCCGCTGAGAATAACAAGCAACTGCCACAATCACTTTGTCCACGTTTTCTCTTCTCTCTGGGGGTTAGGCACTTGCTGTTTTACTGTTCAAGGGTGTGTGTTGATTCTTAAATACATACAAGATAAATATATATTTCAGAATATATGTTAGCATGTGACCTTTGTACATGCACAGTATAGAGGAAAAGCCTTGTGTATATAAAGAGAAAGGTATTGGGAGTGAGAAATCTGGCACATGCTAACATTGTGAAGAGGCACTGACAGGAGCCTTTTTGTCTGGGTGTTGAGGTGAAATATCAACAATATTTCTACAGTATTACAGACTCCACTTTTAACAGAACCATACCATATTGCTTATTAAATATGTAGAACAGTCATTTGTGTGCTTAGACACAATATTTCATTTTTCTGAACCAAGTGTAAATACGATATGACACTCTGAAATTACTCCACTACAAGCCCTGCAGTCAAATAAAACTTTGGTAAAAGAACAAAAGTATCAAAATGTACTTTAAGTATCAAAAGTAAAACTACTCACTAGAATGGCCTCACTCAGATTGTTTTATAGTTATCTAAGCAGCATGATACTGTTGCCAATGTAGGGCTAACTATTTGCATAATATCTGACTCTAAAATGTAACAAAGTAGAAGTATAAAGTTAACTAAATAGAAATGCTAAAGTGAACTACATTTAATTCAGACTTTTACTTCAGTGCAGTACTCAGTAGTGACATTCCTCCACTGCTACCACTATTTACCATGGGGGATTTGCTCCTTTGTACCGTGCAAGGTCACGTGACACAAAAGCACACTGACTATGTTACAGCCTGTACAATAATGCCTCAATGCACCATTATATCTACCTTTTTCACCTCAACCTCTGAAATCCTACAGCATCAATGAAATGTATCATGACCACAATGCTCTCCCTGTTCTTCTCTTTCCAGTGATGTATTCAGTGATATGCTTGGCTTGTCAGACTGTCAGGGGTTGGCAGTTTTTTAAGGGCTAAAATAACATTTGTTCACAGTGATAGAGCCTGGAAATGCTGGCTGTTTTTAATCACTTTAAATTGCAGATAAGGGTACAGTGAAAGCTATATCTCAGTAATAACACCGTGAAAATGATGTGCTATAAATAGCATTTGTCATCAGAGCTGGGAGAAGGTGTTTGAGCGAACAGGCAGACTGGATGTTATGTCGACTGAGGTCAGCGTGTGCGTGCCGACTGCAGCAGCTCCATTTTTCCATTGGTCACTGCTGACACCCATAAAAGTCCTGCACATGACAAGGTTACCGCAGGGTCTCATCATTTGTTTTTATTCTCCTTCCAAGAGAGGTTTTTAAGTCAGAGCCTCAAGCTGGATTTCCCATAAACTGTATTGTTCTCACAGACTGAAGTGACAAGTTTAGCCAACAAAAAGTGTTCTTTTTGATTGTATTTTTAATAGTGTGCTGCATATGCCATTCAGAGTCATGTTTTTGGATATGTAGAATGATTTGTAGC
Source organism: Hypoplectrus providencianus (assembly GCA_028566105.1). Lineage (NCBI taxonomy): Eukaryota > Metazoa > Chordata > Actinopteri > Perciformes > Serranidae > Hypoplectrus > Hypoplectrus providencianus. The sequence continues at coordinate 17,021,222 of JAOWBC010001868.1, read as the reverse complement.
ATTCACATTCATATTAAACTTTCAACACATGAATATTTCTTCTTTTGTGTCTCAGTTTTATTCAGAAATACATAACAGAAGTGTTGCCTTTCCCCATGAAACAATGACTCATCACTGATGTTTCATTCTCACTCCTTTTTTCTGCAAGTTTGTCTCCAAGTTTCCTCATTATATTTTTCTTGTTACTTGTCAGTTTCCATGAAGGATAATAATGAGATTTTGCACTCCTACTAAAAGGCAAAAAAATAAGGATTTGCTGTGTTTTTCCATCTCAAGTCTTCCCTTGCTCTCTAAATATGCATCAAAATAGCAGCTCATGGGCTTAAAGCTCCCTGTGACAGCAGCCTCAGCTCTGTTTCACTGTTTGCCGGAGCACGGCTTAACCCCCAAGCAGTGCATAAAATGGGGCAACTTGACTGGCCGAGTTTGACATGCAGTCCTCCCTTTATAATGGGGGTCAGAGCCGCTACGGTGGAACAGTTTACAAGTGTCAAAGGGGAAGAGGAATTTGTGGGGACAAGGCAGAAAGCCCCTGCAACTGAGGGGTGGCAGCCTTTTTTCTTTGGCTGCTGTCTGTTCGTAGTAGTGCAGAGGCCTTATTCTGGAGGTCAGAGGTCAAGTTAGGCACCACGCTAATCCCCTCACAAGCCTATTATGAGCTCCTGAATCTGCGGACACGAGCAGGGAAATAGTTTAAGTCGTAAGTCGAACCAAAGCTCCTGATATACTCTCATTGTTTCAGCAGCCATATGGGAAACCTGAAGATCCCTGGTTTTACGTTTAGTTCAGCGGGGTTCATTGTATTTAATGCTTTACATTAACCCAAAGTACATAACCATGCTATACCTGCTTTTTTATTTTACATGCTTATAACATTTTTACAGTTTATACAAATATCTCAACATGAGATTAATAGAAACATCATTTTGTACAAATGTCCATGATTCTTTGAACATACATTCTTCTGACTCTGGTTATCTTCTAACTTTTCCTCAAGTTTTCAGCAAATTGTCTCAAACACTACTCGAATGGTTGTGATACAATTTGATATGGTGTGCATGAGTGTAGAAACATGGACTGTTGGTCTCTCTCTAACTCTTGAGGAAAATGGCCACTTCTTTAACTGTTAAATACTCAACTATGTTCACAGAATAGTCCAATTGTGTCTGTCTTGGGCTGAGCAGGTCCCATACAGTGGTTTTATAGAGACTTTTACCTGACAACATCTGTCTTCTTCAGCCAGCATAAAGTTGATGAGATCTGTGATAGAAAACAAAAACAGTACAGCTCCAGGCCACAAAACCAAAACAGTGAGCTGAAAGATACTGAGAGGAGATAGCGTAAAGAAATAAGATAGGAGAGACTTTATTGTTATCCATATACATACAAAGCAGTACAGCACATAGATGAAGGAGCAAAGTTTTGTTTCTCAGATCCTCCAATTAATCAAAAGATGTAAATAAATGTAATGCACAGACAACAACAACAAACAGGTACAAAACAGAAGACATGGTAACAGTACCATAATAAAAAGGTTTAAATACAAATAGTGTAAATAAATGTAAGCAAAACGTAGGACTCTATGTATGTTCATGGCAAGAGCCACCTTATGTTAACACAGTCATTAAATCCATCGTGTTTACATAAACATTGATAATAGCTGCTTTTTTTTTTTTTACAGAAATAGGGCTCTTTAAAGTTGCAGTCAGAAAATTTCCAATAATTGCTCATTAGATTTTTGCTTATTCTCTTCCAACCTGCTGCCCCTAATTTACTTAAAACTTATCCATGATTAGGGATTTGTGGAAAAGAAGAACATCCACTTTGAATCAAGTTGCAGGAATTTAGCCACACATTGTCTGTTAGAGCTGCAGGAGCTCACATGTTAGTGTCTGATCACTTGGTCATCCACAGAGATTATCCCGCACAATGGCATTCCCCAACATACAGTAACATCCTATGTAATTAAAATGGAGCAAATTCCAAAGTGCAATTAATGATACCAATTATAGTTATCGTTAAACAAACAAGCTGACACAATGACAGATTCACTGACTCACACACGCACATAAACACACACAAACAGGATATCCGAAAGTAAGGAAACGCTGTGTGTCAATAGGAAACAACACAGCGTGAGCAGGAGTGTGTCCCGTGTCCCTGAGGACACAGTACACTTGAACCAGGTGCCTTCCTCTGTGTATTTTCCTGTTTACCGAGTTGCCTGCCTGCTTGTTTGGGTGTTTTCTTTTGGTCCCTTAAGTCAATAATTTCCTGTGGGCCATGTCGCTCTCGCCTGACTTCACCGCTCTTTTCTGGCAACCGGACGTCATTTAAAAGTCTCAGAATATCAGCCAGGGGAAGTCTGATGCAGTCCAGTGTGCTGTGCATTGTTTGGAAACCATGCTGGTTTGGGGCTTTAGCTATTTCTGGAGCCCCAGAGCTGCCTCCTGCACATCAACTGTATTCAACTGTAAGACGCAGTTATTTTCCACCTACATCTTCTTTGCCAAACAAAACAATGCCATTTCCAAGGACTTCCTCAGAGAATAAGTTTATTTCCTCTCTCCCGAGTGACAACTTTATCAGTGACTCACACACTGGATTGTTTTTAACTGTTGTGTGAAATTGTTTTATTGAAACTTAAATAAAGCATATTTTTTTAAATTGTAGGATTTACAAAAAAAATGTAATGTTTTATGTTTCGATAAATTCACTTGTTTTTTGAGGAGAGGCAGATTCTTACTTGTGTGTTCACACAAACTGGCACTAACTTACAAGTTATACCTTTAATTTCCGGAAGAAAATAAATAAAAATGCAGGGTAAGTTACATTTTAAGTTGGTTGCTTTTAAACACAAGCCCTGTGTATTTACTGTTCACATGCAGATAATATCTTTGAAGAGTTAAATTATTGTAGCTGCGATAATTCTCCAGAGTTTTACAATCTTGTCTCAGAGTTCTATAAAGCATTGTGCAGTGTTATTTGTCGTTGGAGTTACTTAAATTGGACTTTCTGGATTGTTTTTCACATCCCACGGTACCCGGAGCAAAATGTTCTCACCAATGTTCGGGCCTTTGTTTGATCACAGTGCTGTTTTTTGTCTGAGTGCCCGTTCAGTCTTGTTCTGATGTGTCCACCTTTTGTCTTCAGTGCAACACTCTTGCTATCAGATTCATGAGTACTCCCCCAAATAATCTGATTCCTGATCCCTTTCTTGACCTCAGGTTGTGATATCCTTCGAATTTGGTTTCCTCACATTATCAGTATCTAGGTCACTGATTGGGCCTTTAAAGTGTGACCTTTGTTTTAACATGTTATCAGACACACCATGGACCCCAGGCTGCACAAATCACATGCACACACAAATACACATAACTCTGTCTGAGTTTGCTTACACACCCCAAAGCTTTGCTGCTTTTATCCCAACCCAAGACAAACACTCTGATAACGAAGGATTAGTTGGCTGACTCTTAACATATCATACACTCACTCCAGCATTTATCAGGCCTTTATCAATTTAAACCTGCTACACTAGCACTCATCTACTGTACCCTCGGCTGATACGTTTATCCCCTCGCCTGCAACAAGTCGGGTAATTCCCTCAGCGGTTTGGAATTTGACACTCTGAGAGACAAATAGAGGGAAACAAGTCTCCCTGGTGAGGGTCCAGAGCCCCTGAGTATTGGAACAAGACTCTGTCACCTCACACCAAGCACACACTGTTATCATCCTGCACTCTGCCAAACATGCCACCACCTCACCAGCTGCACTTGGATCAGCCAGAGTTTTTCAGCTCCCCAGAATGACAGCAGCCTGTGCCCTTGAGAGAATCACTGAATGAGACTGGGAAAAATACTTAAAGTTGATTGAGGCAGTTTTTTGCAGTTTTGTTCCAGTTATTTTAACCCCATCCCTGTTTTTTTAATATATATATATAACCTTAACCAAGTAAACATAACTGTTGAATAGCCAAAATGCATGTAGCAAGTGGAAACTCACATGCCGCCCCTGAAAGTTGTTTCCAGCACTGCAATAGCAACTTCTTCTGCAGGATTTCCTTCCATGAAAATCAGCCTTTAACCATCTGATGAGAAGTGAACTTGCCCCGCTGACAGACTGAGTTCTGAAATTACCTGTGATTGTCTCTGCTCAGTCTAGATTTTCTGAAGCCTGAAACCAGAGCCAAGAAGAGCAGCTGAAGTCTAGTTTTCTCTCAGACAACTTGAATTACAATTGGCTGAAAGGTTTTTAGGGAAATTTTGCCAAATGATGCCACAAATCAACTGCTTACAACAGCGTTAAGTCAAACTTCAGGAAATAAACAGTTTAAAGATGTGCAATTACTTCTTGAGTGATGCTCGTAAATATACACTGACCTCAGTTTCCATCAAACCAACGTCTAATTTCCCAAAATCAGGCTTTGAATGCTGGCAATATTATTGTCAAACAAACTTGTTCAAAATATGTTCAAATAAAATATTGAGTTTTCAACATAATTTAAACACGAGATTCACCACAGAACAGGCCTTGAGCTGGAATGGGGTTCCTGGTCAATATTTCTTTGACATATCATCATTGAAGCTGTTAGTGGGCAACAATTTTGGGTTATTCCAGGCTTTCATTTCAAGGTTATCTCCGTTTCACCAAATGAAACACTTGTAGGTTATTAATTCCTTTTACAAAGCCTCTTAGAGGATCATGGATTCCTTCACCAAATACCTTCTGACATGTTACACCCTCATGCTTCTTGTCAGGAGAACAGTATTTACACAGTAGGTACTCATGAGGGTCTACGGTCTATGGAAAGTAGCAGATTGCATGTGATGGTCTTGTTAAGGAACATAACTCAACCATGCCACAAAGTTCTGCAAATTGCCTTAACCATGCTATCTCATAACCTAAAAGTCGATTACATTATTGAAGACAGACTTGAGGAATTGCAGACTTCAGCCATTTGTTCCCTGGAGCCCCACATGCTGCCTTACTGTAAAATGCGATACCTCTTCATTAATCCTGCTGATTGGAGCGCAGCCCAGTCAGATGTATGCAGTTTGAGAGCTGACTACATGGCTCACATTTGTGTGTGTGGGCGTGCATGCTTGTACACACACATCTGTTTTATTTGGAGCAAGTGTGCATGTGCGTCTACATCCAAAGTTGTGTGCGTGCTGAGTGATGCATTGGCGCCTCGGGACTCAAACCCCTCCACCCCTGAGTGTGTATATGTGTGTGATTTGAGCGCCAACGGACAAGTCTTGCATCCATCTCATCTGACAGCTCCCGACCTTCCAGTAATCCCAGTATTTCTTACTATCTCACTCCCCATTACCTCACACATACATACACATGCACAGGGACAGCAGGCATCTGACCTGCTGCAGCATCAAAGCCAGCCAGCTCATTCATCTACAGCCCAATCGACAAGCAATCACACTCAGGACTCTATCATCAGCTACCGGCAGAAATCTGCTGTTATTCTATCTGCATTCCTGCTTTAAAGTTCAGAGTCCTCCAGTCCATGTTATATCATCTCCACGGTCTGATTATGTGGGGAATTTAATTTGTCTTCAGTCACTGGAGAAATGAAAGGCCCGACTATGATTGCATTTTGTCGGGTAAAATTTCAACAGTCCTTTTCAGTCGATGTGTGAACAGTGTAGCTCTTGGGCTGTTGGAAAATTGGAAGGATTGCTGTGATATTTTGTGCAGACATTCATGGCGCCCAGAGGATGAATCCAAATGATTTTTGTCATACCCTGCCTTTTCTTTGAGGGCCAACAGGAGGTCAAAGATATTTCTCAATTTCTACCATTTAGCTCGGCATTGCAGATACTTTTTTGTTTGTTTTGTTTGTTTTGTAAATATATATATATATATATGTTTTAAACCTTTATGGGTTGTGTGAAACTTTTCAAGGATTACTGTTGGAAGGTTTCCCAATACTACTCCAGTCTTGCACTGTTGGAAACCTTTTTTGATGTGATTGTGCCACTGTCTGATTTCTGTTTCATTCATTTACTTAACTTGGCCTTTTTTTACACTTAGCTAGCAAGTACTGCTCAGAAGTCCACAAAGTTCTGTTACAGTATTGCAATTGCAAACACCCTTATATATTAATTTCATTAGAGTACTTCTCTATGTGTCTTTATAACAGGCTAGTTATTATTAGTTGTTATAATGTGCATTTATATCTACCTATGATGGTTAAGTCTTCAAGAAACAAGAAACACGTTACCATTTAATTGTGATGTGTTTAGCTGGTATATCTTAGAATCCAGCTCAAAGCTCTGTTGTTTGTAGGTGCAGCCTCACAGAGCTGCTGGAGCGGCACACACTCTTTGTCTTGTTCGTCTGCTGTGAATGTCATCATTACTGCAGCTTGCATGCAGAAACTTATCCTGAGAGCCATACAGTATATGGGGGTGCAATGAAAACGTCAGCACAACATTATACAGATTTTTACAGAAGCTATAATTCTCCTGGTTGTTGCTACTGCAGGAAGGTGTTATTCCTGTTCTATATGTGAATCCCTGGCTGCAAACCTTTGTCTCCCAACAGCGTCTGATTTACCGCCTGTTATCTTCTGCTTCCTCTATCTCTGTGAACAATCTGGTTTCACTTGGGCTCACAGCCCTATTTAAGAGCAGTTTGTCAACGCAATGAGAGGAGGAGATATTCTTCCCGGCCAGAGCGCCTCAAATTATGTATTGTGTCGTAAAAGACAAAAAAAAGAAACTATTTTATATGGCGGGTGCTGAAATCTCATAATTTCTTCAAGATGTTTTTTATGGCACAGATGAAAGAAGTTAATGTCTTCCAAATGCACCTTTTATTTTTGATCCCTTAAAGAATATACTATAGATGTTTCATTTGATACTGAAACTCTACGATGAATGTGGAAAATATCGGTCACTATTCATTTTTAAGATTAACGTTATTCTTAAATTATCCGATTATGATATTTAGAACAAAATCAATCTGGAAAAAGTAATTCAGCAATTTAAACTCTAAGATCTGGATCTTCAGAACAGGTTTATGAAGTTTTATGATAACCCTAAACCAATAATGACCTTTCAAGACTAATTTGGGCTTAGCATTTTATCTGTGAACTGCAGGTTTGCTGGCTAAATCTTAAATTGTGGCTATATTCCAAGTGTTCCATAAATTGTATATTTGACAGGAGATTAAGGTGATGGATATCATTTTATATTAGTTTGTCCTGGCAGTAAGAGAAACATAATAATTTCACATTTTTAGGTGACCTCAAGATAACTGATTTGGCAGTACGATTATTAATCATTCTTATCTTTTATCATATTTATATAATTAAGCATTTACATCTTTATTGTAGTGTATTTTCCCTTGTCCCTGTCCACTTAATTTCTATTAGTTTGGTTTCCTTTCCTTGTGTAACTGTGTCCAAACACCTCCTTTAGGGGTCCTAGTGGAATAAATTAAAGTCCTACAAGTTTAAAAGTAACACTCTCACTTGTGCAAATGTGTCGTCAGAACTCTGCATAGAGCGGGAAAGAAATGCTCAAGTGTTATGTAGCTGTAATCTGGGGAAGTGGTAAGATTTGTAATCAGCTTCCCCCTGCCTCTGCAGCGGCACAGCAAACAAAGGCAGCTCGAGGATTGAAAGTGAGTGACCCCAACATGGCCAGTTGTTGTTTACTTTATGCAGAGACTGACGGCTGCATACAGGACTGCACTGTGTATACGTGACTGAGGTCACAAAACCCTCAATAGGGCTGCATAACAGGACAGGACTGCTACTAATTAACTGTTTCGTCTTCTGCATATTTATGGCCTTTCTCTTTCTCAATTTGTCTTAAAGTTTCCTCATTATGTTACACTCTTTACAACCTTTTGTCCCGCTGTAGGCCACATTAGAAGGACTGGTAGGGCTCTGGAGGCTTGCATCCACTGTCTGTAGCAGTTTAACTGATTTATACTCAGTTAATAACGCTAAAAATCCACAACAACCATTATGGTTGCTTTAAAAATATCCTAACGCTCCTCAGAGATTCAGGAGAATGTGCATCACAGCCACAGTCCATCCCAACAGTCCCAGAGCAGCGGGGGGAACACCCATGTTGTGTCCCCTCGACTGTTTACTGTACTCTAATCCTTCATGTTGTTCGAACCAGTCAAACACTGCTGCACGAGTCATTAAATGTAATTGCTTTGGTTTTGCGGTGATGTGTATTTGACTTAAATGACACAAAGCAAACAAATCTCAGAGTCCCTCAGGGCCCAAACCCCAACAATTACTCCTCTGCTGTAAGAGATATGTCATGTTGATTTAATTATAATTCAGCCCGTCCTCTGAACTCTTCTCGCCTGGCACAGATGTGACACTGGAGAAGGTTTTTCAGAGAGCATCCATGTTCGGCCACGGTGCCCTGCCTTCCCCTCTGCCTGAGCTCCTCTGACTCACACACTGAACACTGTTGCCAGGGCTACCATTTATTAATATTGGTCCATAACTTTGAGCCTCATCACCAGGAAACAGCGTGGCCGACTGCTGACACTGAATCCCTCTGACGCACACACAGATACACACGCATGAAAACACACGTACACATTGCTTTGTGTCCAGCTGATTGTGAATGAGAGCACCTATCATGGAGAAAGGGGTTTTAAGAACAGGGTGTTCACTGAGGCTGAGGAGAGGATGGAGGAGGAATACGTTGGACACGAGCGCCCCCTTGTGCTTATATATGTGTGTGCTTGTCATCTGCTCACTGCTGCCAGCCAGCACTCAAATCCTGTGTTTACCCACAACCCACAACATTTACCCAAGTACCACCCTTTAAAATGTTTCCATTTATTTCTCTCCAAAATCCACTGGAAACACACCTTTAAGACTACAAAACCAGACTCCCTCTGCCTAACCTTGACTGCCATCAACTCTTATTTCTGTTTCGGAATTTTAATATATACTATTCTATGCAAAGTGACTTTGAGTTTCTTGAAAAGTGCTATATAAATTTGAACAATTATAATTGGTAGCAGAATAGCATGGGATCATCATTTTTCACTTGGTATTTTTTTTTTCCCTTTAAGATTTATTAGAGCTCTACAGTTACATTACATTATGACATCTGTTGCTGTCTGTTACTTTGTTGATAGTTGATATATGATAGATAGATTGTTGTACCTTTGCCCTCTGCTAAACATACATGTAACTGACTTAAAATATAAATTTTCCTGTTGATGCAGGACATAACAACGGAGCTCTTACACCACCAACTGCTCACTTAGTGTAACTACAGGCTGATGCAGAAACTGATCACTTTATTGTCAGTACAAAGCCAACGTCAACACACAAGAGAATACTTAAATGTGATTTGTTTATTATAAACAATTACCTGTGATAGATTGGGAACTGTAATATTTAGTATATATCAAGAAAATTAAATATTCTCATGTTAAAACTGGATGTTTTCATTTAAATCAGAGATAAAGTGATATTTCACATTAACACTGAATAACTAAACAGAATAAATACAAAAACATTAAGGAGGGGCAATATAAACCCCTTAAAAGAATCAATGCCCCGTTTCCGATAGGGATACACTGATTATGTGATTGGAAATCAGGGCTGAACAATAATCTGCATATATTTCCAAAGTTCAGAGTTCAGAACTCTCTTAACATGTCGTCTAAGTTGTGGACTATGCAAAAAGAACAAAACAAAAAGGTTCAGAAATGTTCCTTTCTCACTGAGCATTTCTTTGAATGTCTCACCTTGCTCAAAGCTCCACTAAATAAGTGGTATCATGTGTGACTACAAGTCACAGAAAATAAAACTGTGACTGTTTTTTTGTCATAACTGAGATCGAATCACCTTTGAGTCCAAGTTGCATAATTACTTTTACAGTGTGTTTACTGATTATTGCTTTATTGAACATTTCATCTTCTTTGTTCACTTTATTAAGGGATTATGCACTATAAAGCTTTATGGCAATGAGTTTTATTGGCCCATATGCAGTTTCCATTTCAGTGCACAACAGCAGATGGTGGCCAAACACTGACAGCTGTATAACAAAGCTCGCTCTGCCCTTTGTAACACAGGTTTCGGTCCAAGGTCAAAACACTGCAGAGGCTTTACTGAACTCATTGTAAAGTTCTGTGTGGTTGCAAAACAAAGGCATGGTAGATCATTTTGAGGTGTAGGAACTGTGGCTGTTCACTGACTGATGTGAACTGTAGTGCTGGCTGCAATACAGGATCCTTATCCATGTGATAAGGACTGGAGACAAGCCAAGTTAAAGTGCCAATGAATACCATTAAATTCTCAAACACTGGCTGCAACCTTCATTTAACCCAACTGCAGAGGCTTTTATTTGAAACAGGCTTGTATAAGTGTCAGGATGTTTTAGAAAGGACTTTCTGTTTTCTGATCTGCTGCTGACTGAATTTGCTGTTGATGCAAACAAGAAAAAATCTTCCATGATTACCTACTGTCTACAAGAAATTCAGTTAAATTAACATTTCTAATACAATAATTTTATCAGAGTAACTATAATTAATTCTAAGATTAGATCGAATATTCCTTTATAAGCCCGGGAAAATCGTAACAGGGAATTTTACAGTGTTACAGCAGCAAAATGTCTATAGACTAAAAGAAACATAATTTAATTATCAATAAATAGAAACAAGCATTGTTAACAAGAAATAGGTAAGTATCAAAAATATAAAATGATGAAAGTATTAAGTTTTCATATGCTCAATGAAATATGATACACCTTAATTAAGCACTGCAGGTAGTTACCATTTTGTTTTTCTTCTACTGTTTGTCAAGGTGAGTTTGTGGTCTTACAGGTTATGTACATGTTTGCATTTTGGCTGTTTTTGTATATTTATACATTGTTTATTAGAAAAATATGTATTTCCCCGTATCACAGAAACCCAGTGAACCCAGTGTATTCTCTATCTTATAAGAGATTCTTGGCTGAAAAAACATTGAGAATGTCTGGTTTTGGTTTCAAGCAGCAGGTTTAGTAGATTTATCATAGTAGTACCCCACAGTGGCGCAGTGGTTAGCACCTTACAGCAAGAGTGCTTGGTGCAGAGGGTCGCAAGTTCGAATCCAGGGCCGGGCACTTCTGTATGGAGTTTGCAGGTTCTCCCCGTGGGTGCGTGGGTTTACTCCGG
>JAOWBC010001868.1:16978354-16990269 GCA_028566105.1 Hypoplectrus providencianus | reverse complement strand
CTCTCAGCCTCTGCCTTTACCAGCAACACATTACAACCTTGGTACTTAAGCACAGTAATTGAGTTAATGTACTGAGTTCCTTTCTGCGCTGCTCTTTCCTAATGGGCCCTCTACTATCAGTCTACATGACTTTAAAAAAGGGGTCAGTATTATTGTTAAATATTTCAAACACCGACTTGATCCTTATAATACAAGCGCCACCTGCAGTGTTTTTATTTCCTGTTTCTTCACTGCAGCCCCACAAATGAGACAAGCAGGAAGTTGACAGTTGATGAGATGTACCTGGTCGACTCTGGTGGCCAGTATCTGTGAGTAAAAACACACACACACTCCAGTATCACATCACATCACTGCATCTGAAATGAGTCATCACGTCTCTCACTATTACCAGAGACGGGACCACAGACATCACTCGGACAGTTCACTGGGGAACCCCGACCGCAATGCAGAAGGTAACACGCCAGATATTATGCTGACTGTTTGAAGTCATATTTACATTTTATCTGACAAATCACAAGAGAATATTTTCTAGCTTATTATCTACTCTGCACTCACTCCGTGGAGTTTTTTTCTGTGTTTCTCTCTTTTTCTTGACATTCTTATATACGTCAGAAACCTTTTTTATTTGACTAGCAGGGGTTTCCCTGCCATTAAAAGGTTTCAAGTCAGGGAGTTATGTTTAAGCTGATGGGTGTTGATTATTATGTACCTATGTAGTGGCTGATTATCCAAAATGATATGAAATTGCATATTGTTTTGGTTAAAATGTCAGATGTTTTGGTGAGATGCACCAAGTCTTCCTCAAGCTGAGGGAAAACTCTAACATGGCTTTAAAAAATATTTGCAGTACCGTTCCTTTACCAGACATAATCCTTAATAGTACTTTAACATACCCCTGTCTTGTCATTAACCACCTTTCTCGTGTCACAGGAGGCCTTCACTCGAGTGCTCATGGGAAACATTGAGATATCTCGAACCATCTTTCCCTCAGGGACACGAGGTGAGAATAAAAAACATTCATGCATGTTTTAAGTCATATTTACAATCAATATACCCTGAAACCGTTCCTGGTTTCGCCACTAGAGAGCCCTATATCTCAACTTTGTTTAGATTATTAAATAAATGTGTCATCAGCAGTGTTTTTGAGTCGAGCTCTCTGTTTCAGGTGTAAACATGGAGATGCTCGGTCGCCGGGCTCTGTGGGAGGTGGGCCTGAACTATGGCCACGGCACAGGTCATGGTGTCGGAAACTACTTTGGGGTTCATGAATGTAAGATCTGTTGTATGAAATTCATAAATGTATTCAGTATACTGACCTCGTCATCCTCCACTCAAAACACATTTAGAAGCATAAATTCATCCTGCAGAAAGAGTTCAAAGGCAGACTTCAATGATCTGTGAAGTCTAAAAGCATCATGATTTTGATGCACAAGAGGCTTTTTTGCATCAAATTGCACTTCATTACACCGTGGTGCTAATTCAGTAAGTAAGTGGGAGTGATAAAAATTAATAAACTGGGAAGCAATTTGCATGATTGAGCACACATTTCATTTGAAATTCAGCCATTTCTAATGTGTCCAAATAGGCTTAAATTAAAGGAGCTGAAAACAGCAGCAGAAAAAAAACAGTTTAGGAAAATAAGCTGCAACTAATAATCATTTTGACTATATATTAATTTACAGATTACCTCTCTCAATTAACTGGTTAGCCTTAAAAAATTATCAGTAAATTACTGAGCTGGAATGAAAATAGATCTTTTACTTGTTGACTGTGCACCAATATGAGTCTGCAAAGGTATGTCATGTCATAATATTAAGCAGGAACATGTTGTAATATATTGGCATAAATAGTAAAACGCCACAGTTTGTTCATTTCATGATATAGCAGACAATGTGTAAAATAATAATAATGTAAAAAAGTTTCACAAAAGAGAAAAAATCATAAAAGAATCTCGTTTTGAAAAAAAAAAACAAAATTACTTTTTAAGTCAATACAGTGTAAGAAAATGTAATGATATGAAAAGAAATAAATGACAGTTTAAAGGAAATAAAAACTCATGGAAAGTTGGATTTCCTGGGGCAGATCCTGCCGGAGCCTCAGGGCCTGACTGCAAATGGAGAAAAAAAAATAATGTGCGAAGATAAAGAAGTTATTAATATTTGTTTTTTTCTATGGTTTAATCCGTATTTTGATGATGTCGTGTTTGTAATATCTTGTTAAGGGCCAGTTGGCTTTCAGAGCAACAACATTCCCTTCAGAACCGGCATGTTCACGTCTATAGGTGAGACTTTATTATTCCTCAGAATTTATCAACATCCACTGATTAACATTTGAAAAATTCGCATTTCAGGGCTGTTAAAGGCTCACATTAGATGCTTTCCTTTCAGAACCGGGATACTATAAGGAGAATGACTTTGGGATCCGGATTGAAGATGTTGTTGTGATTGTTCCTGTACATACAAAGGTAGATACAAAACAGAGCTTTATCATTTCAACAGACATGTAAGTGACTTCCTGTTTGAAATGTGTTTTTCTTTCCCTCAGTACGGTCATAACTACCTGACCTTTGACACGGTTTCGCTGGTTCCATACGACAGAAAGCTGATTGACACATCGCTCCTCAGCTCAGAGCAGGTAGGAAATCAGGAGCCACGTTGTTTCATATTAGACTCTCATTTCAAAGGTTGTTGTGTTAACCTTTTACAGCATAGCAGTTACATGAGAATAAAGGCAGATCATGATGTTTTAGAATGTGTTGTGTAGTGATTTGTGGTTTTGCTCTATTTAAGGTGATTCTTTTTGTTAGATTTTGATTTATAGTTTGCCAAGAATCTTTTTTTTTGTGATGAAAACGGACATACATAATGGAGAAATTAATTCAAAGACATCTGTAGTCGTGTTTCCATAAAATAATTTCTATGCGCTTTGATTTGAGAGAAGCTTGATGGAAACAGTAAAATTCAATAAAACGTTTGAAACTTTGACGTTTTTACGCTGGCTTGAGTTATTTTTGTCATTTTCAAAGAATAGTTAATACACTAAACAGCAAATGGAATCGATCTTTTATGAAAAGTTCTGACGTTGTGAACAGTTTACTCACATGACTGATCAGCTGTTTCCACTCTGCTGGTGAAGAAGAGCCGACATGAAGAAACAATTATAAGTTTCCCAATTCAGTCCAACTCCTGTAGACTTCTCTCCATTTTTTGTGGATGGTCAAAGTTGTCTGATGAGCAACCTTTTTTTGTTGTTGTTTTCTCTCTGGTGCCACATGTACTTCTGTTTACTGACGGATTAGTCCACAGTAATTCATTACACTGCCATCCTCTGACCAGAGTATGCCTATGCAACCTTTGTATTTGAAATTAACTCAGAATGTCCTTAATATGCATTTTCTTTCATGTTACATTTCAAAATGTCACAAAAATTTGCTCAGCTTTGTAGTGGTGAGTTTTGCTTCAACTTAAAAGGAAAGGGTTTCTGAGTTATCTTGTTGAAATTAGCGTGCTTACCACCTATTTTGTAATCCCACATGTTCCTCAAAAGGTGGTAGTAAGTCACTGTGGCGTCCAGTCTGCCCTCAGTGAGGACATGAAGTAGATGCAGCTACCCTGTAAGCTGTCAAACTGTTGGCCGCTTTAGATTACATTTAAAACTAACAATAAAAAATAAACATTACGCAGAAACTGAGATTTTTGTGTTTTACAGACAGATATAATGGATAAGTCCCTGGAGTTTTCACGAAATGAAATACTGTCCACATATTCTTTGGGAGCATGTGGTTAAGTTAAAAACAGTAGAATGTGAAGAAACAATGTTTTTTTTCTGACCGTAGATTTCAGACCATGTTGAGGCTGGAAAGTCAGACTGGACGTTCCATCATTGTAAATGTTTATATCATTGCATAGCAGAGAGCAATAAGCCTTCAGAAGTGCACGGTGAAACCGACAGAGCTGTAAATCCAGCAGCAAGTGTCAAAGAGTTTTAACAAGTCACCCCTGCAGCATAATGAACTGTGCAGTGAGAAGTTACAGGAATTTCACCATCATTTCTTTTGAAAAAGGAGGGGCTACGAAGTGTTTACCCAACAGATCAAATAAATGCCCAGTAATAAGCTATAATGTAAGTTGACTTCCCCAGAAGCGCATCAGCTTCCTGTTTTAACTTTTAAAATACCTCTCTGTATAAGAGAGTGTGACATGAAGCGAGTCTTTAATTTCCTTGCTTCTTGAGTGCTGGTTTCCTCCTAAAACCCCCGTTTACACATCAGGTCAACGCGTCTCTGCAGCTCAGAGATCAAAACATGCTGAGAGAAAACAAAACCACGTGTGAACTTCACTTCTGTGTTTTGTTTCTTTTCATCTGTGAAAGTAAATGTGTGATTACTTTTGTGTATCTTCGTTTGACAGAAAGGAACATTGCAGTTACAATGTTCCTTTACAAGGAAACTTTCGTTGATTTATTTATTTATTTATTGGCTAATAAAATTAAGTATATTTCTACTGAACATAATCCAGAATTTTGAGATCAGTGGTGCAATGTACTTATACCCAAGTACTCAAAGTATAATTCTGAGGTACGTTCACTTTATGCCCCTTGATACTTATTCCCCCCCCCCAACACATTTTTTGAGTACATTTTATTAACTTAATGACTAAAGTTGCTGATTACTTACCAGAATTGATGACTACTTTGATAATAAAGTGTATAATTTATGTTATGTTAATATTATACAAACAAGTACTTTTCACTGTCCATTTATTTATTTTTGTTTCAGTTATGTTTAGAGAATCTCCAACAATATTAATGCATTTCACTCCCCAAAATCATATGCATCATATGGATACACCAGTATTAACAATTTATAAATGTGTTATTTAATGATATGTCAGTCAAAGGAGATGCTTGCATTTTTCCTAATGTGGCCAGAAGTGGCAGAAAAAAACAAAAGTGGTCCAAGAATTGATGCCTGTGGAACACCAAAATATACCTTACACCAGGAATACACAGTATTATAGATATATATATTTGTCTGTTATTCACATGATACCTTTTTCATGTGCCAGCAGTGAGCATTTTTAGGCTTGTTCATGGCTTTCACTGAAATGTTCTTTTCTCCCTCCAGCTCCAGTGGCTGAATAAATACTACGAGACAATCCGGAAGCAGGTGGGTCCTGAGCTGGACAGACAGAAACTGCATGCGGAGAAGGACTGGATGCTCAAACACACTGAGTCCTTTGTGGAATCTGGATCTTCTGCATCCGTCTGTTCCTCCTCGTTGACCCTCATTGCTCTGGCCGTCGCTGTCTTACACAACGTCATCTGAGTGTCTTTATCTCTCCTGCACTTTCCCAGCAGACTTGTGCACTAATGTTATCCCTATGCAGTCTCTACTGAGCAGCTATCCCAGTTCTGAGAGGTGCACTGCAAATTAACATTTTTTTTAATTGAAGGATATAAATTTGTTTGATAATTTAAATGTGGGTAAATGGCTAATATTGTTGTGTTTACAATGATCTTTTGTGTGATTTTTGATGTTTAGCTTTTTGGTTTTTAATCTGGACATTTGTATGACCAGCTGATATAATTTCTATTTTATTAAAGTAACACATAAAACAAAGGTGTTCATTGGAGTCATTAATCTGAATGCTTCTTTACTAAGAAATAAAGTAATATGTAAAAGAGTAATATAAAATGATGTATCTCCTTGAGGTTCTAACAATCTTGCTAAATGCCTTTCATCCTTAAATTTGTTCGCCAGCATCCCAAACTGTTAAAAACAAAAATTAACAAAAATTCTTATCATTATTATTATATTGATAAACTCTATTTTTATAATGTTTTGCAACAAAGACATTACAGGAACCAGGTGTTTAAAATTATATGAACATGAGATATTTATGTAAAACATGCCATAGGCTCACATTGCCTATGGCCGAGGCATGAGGAGCAGGCGCCGGCAGAGGGACGAATGCCGGGCAGCTACTCTGTCAGCTCGTGTTGAAGGTGTTAAAGTAGCGGCATCACACTACACCCGTTTCCTCCATGCTCCTGTCACACATCACGGGAGTAAAAGCACATTAAAGAAACCTTTGACACAGAAAGTTGGACAGCTTTCAGAAAAGGCATATTCATCCAGATCATTTCTGCTCCTGGGTTTGTGGTAAATAGGCCCAGAAAAAGAGGAACAACAAGTATGATATCATTGTTCTCTGTAAGCTGCTGTTCTCTGTAATGTAGTCACTGTTTCAACTTCTTCTCATGAAGTTATGTCCAGTGAGTAATGATGGAAAGCAGCTTAAATAAATAAACTATAAAGCTGCCTTGTGGAGTTTTCCTGTAAACAAACAATTAATGTTTTCATTAACCGTTATTCACCTAAATCTATAAACAGCACTGCTAAGGACTACTCTAAGTATCTTACTTAAAGGGGTAGTTCAAATTTTTGAAAGTGGGGCTGTGTGTGGCAAAACCAGTATTGTGTGACTCTAATGCTTTCACAACCCAAGTTTCTTTGGTTAGCCTGAATCAGAGTAAAATTCATACTATTGCTTCATTCTGTATTTAAACTAGTTTGCTTTCAGAGTGCCTAAATGTAAGCAGGCCAAAGAAAAACAAGATTTCCAGATTACGATGTACAAAAGTAGAAGGCAGTAAATTAGCTTGCAACATAATTTCTTATTGGTTGGAAAGTCGGCTGTGGGAAATGTAAAATACATGAAGCCCTACAACGATGACTTTTTTTTCCCTTGACTCTACACGGATCTATATATCAAACCTATTCAGCCCTCTCCCAGTCAGGTTGCATCATGGTTAATTTTTAGTAATTAGGTCGGATTACGTTCATAGTGGAATTAAGCCACACTAGAGTACCAATGGAGTGTTTACAAGGCACCAAATAAATTAAAACAATAAATCCCAAACTTTGGGTTGTGAGGCTCACAATAACACAGGAAAAGTAACCAATAATTGTGGCAGAAGCAGGCTTGTAACTCCTGTTTCCTACAGATGTTGTTTGTGTCAGTGGGGTGTGCTGACTTTAAAAATGCACCAACCTTGGTTGGCCCTCCAACAGATGGAGAGAGCCACAAAAGATAAACCAAAAACATAACCTGCCCTGAATTGTCCCTCTTCCTCATCGACAGGTATGTATTTTTTTTTCTATTTTATTTAATGAACATTATCATGTGGTATTGATGGAAACAACAATGCTTTTGTCCACAGGGCCAACCAGAATCAGCACACCATGAAAGTTCAGGATAGTTGCTGTGAGTTTATTTTCATGATTGTTCATTTATGCTTTCACTGAAGTAATATTTGAATACATTGTTTTTACTTTTAATGGAGTATTATTATTTTTCTGTATTGTAGTATTGCTGCTTTTACTAGATTAAAGGATCTGCAGACTTCTTCCACCTGCCTCTGAGGTTTCAGGTAACCTCAGATGAAATCAGAATCTTTTGTTTATTGTTTTTTGTCCCGTTAAGATCAGCAGACAGATGAGCTTGTTACCAACCTTTGTCGGGTGACAGGAAACTAAAATAGGGCATGCTCCTATCATGTGGTTGGCTACCCCACCAAAATAACAAGCTAAACTTGACTTACATTTAACTTCCCTCTCTGCTTCTACAAGCAACGTTTCCTTGTCCTGCAGGCTGAGTGTTCCTTTAAAACGCACGCACATTTCTGTGACTCACTACAGTTGTCTTTGTCTAAATCAACTACTTTGGATCTTTTACAGTGTTAGCATGTCTCTATCGCACGCACCACTTTTGAATAGGGTCCTCTGCTTTAGGAGCCGGAGTCATCAGTTTGGGTTGTTGTTGTTCGACCTCTTGTTGCTGCAGCAGCCTCCTCTGCTGCAGCTGCAAAGCCGTTAGTGAGTTTCTAAATATGTCATCTTTAGTTTTCTTTCACTTCCACACTTTAGGTGCAATGACAGCTTGTTTCAGAGTGATTGGCTAAATAACAAGCTGAAATATCAAAAAATGGCTGCTTTGTTGCATGATGGAGATATTTCCTTATGTTGCTTTTACTTCAACTTCTGTTGAAAGAAGTTGAAGTTGATGTCTGTGGGAGTAGAAATGTTGTAATAAAGTGACGCTGCAGCAGGAGATGACACGCTATCAGAACTAACTGCTGCTACCATAGAAACCTTTCATCTGGCTAAACAAAATTAAAACGATATAAATAAGTTAATAAATAATGAAGTCATAAAGTCGATTATTTGATCACATCAATACAAATCTGGCTGTATTAAAAGATTCTCTTCATCTTTTTGTTGAGTTGTGAGGACATTTTCATGAACGGTTTCTGTTTATTGAGTTCAGTGGGTTCAGTTCTCCACAGAGTGTTTCTAGCACACAGCGC
Organism: Hypoplectrus providencianus; assembly: GCA_028566105.1. NCBI lineage: Eukaryota > Metazoa > Chordata > Actinopteri > Perciformes > Serranidae > Hypoplectrus > Hypoplectrus providencianus. The sequence continues at coordinate 16,981,899 of JAOWBC010001868.1, read as the reverse complement.
TGAGAAATGCATATATTTCTCATGCTAGCCTGTGTGCAAACCTGAGGACTAAAAACAGGGTTTGCCTCTTCAGTTTCTCTGTGGCCACATGACTTCCTCCCAGCCTCTCTGCACTTCACTCTGAAGCAGCAGAGTTCGGCTCAACCTTTTTTCATATCAGACAACTTTGGCAGCACTGTGACAGAAAGACCGGTGTATCGCTCTCATAGATTTTGTCCAGACGGATCCCTGAAAGAAAACTGAAGAAGATGTTGAGGCGACGGCCCTCCAATGCCTCAGAAAAGGAGCAGGTGCAGAAGAAGAAGGTGAGTTTTTGGTCATTTGTTTTTGAAACTTGAATGTGAAAAAGTGAATGTAAATAAACACATCTGAGGTCTGTACATATAAATCTATAGATGTGATGGTGAAGAGGTCTTTATCATACAATTTTAAACAATGTTTGCATTTCAACTTATTGTTCAGCTGTCTCTGTGCATATCACACAGGATGTCTGCTCTAGTTAGTGCAAAGCTTTGTGGTGAACAAACCCACACACACAAACACAATTTAGCGTTCAGTTCGACCTTTGTGTCTTGAAGTCTTTTAACCGCTCTCAGCCTGTTCTTTTAGAGTTCTTTTAGAGGGGTAAAGTTCCTCTATTCTGGCAGCGTGAATCATGGCTGCAGATGTAGTTTGAGTCAGAGCAGGCTGTGTGGCTTCTGGTGGCTTCAACTCCAGCAGCCGCCATGAGAACAAACTCCTACGCTCGACACCAGCACCTTTATTTTCCATCAACGTTACCACCTCTGTGGTCCAATTCACGCCTTGTCATTACACATCTCATTGCCTTTGTTTTTCGGCAATCATCTCCAACACATTATTGTTCCCTGTGATAATCGTGGCTGCAGATCATCATTGTTTCGCTCCACGAGTCGCTGCTCTGCAGTGTGAGCCGCAATAGAAGATTGATTTATCTGAAAGGTTTGTGGTTTTTATGGGGGCAGAAATGAAGCAGGAAAAACAGACATTTAGCAACAAAACTTGTGATAGCCTCACAGTAATAAAGGTCATTTGTTCCCTTGGCTGCTCTGGCGGTTAAAGCGTTCTGGTTAGATGCAGACTGAGACCATCAGTGCTGACTGGAGGGTTGCAATGATTGGCTGCCAGCAGTTGCTCAAGCTTTGCCAGTTTCTGTGGTTTCAACAAGGTTTCAAGAAGGATGAGCTACGATACGATCATGCACAGCGACGTGTGGTTACATGGAAAATAAGACGAAGTTTCCACTAGAGCTAGAGGAAACTCTAAGAAAATTATGCAAAAGAGTAAGAGTATGCAAAACTTCAGCTTTAAAATAAATCAAATTCTTAATTTCAAGCTATGCCAATGACATGCTGAAGTGATGAGAGCATACATTTATGAGCAGACTGATAGATTAATTATTGACCAGCTATATTCATAACTGATATTCATTAAGTATTTTAACATGCAAACATACCCAGTGTTCATCTCCTTGATTATGAATGTAGTGATTGTAATTGTTTGGAGAAAACAAGACATTTTGAGATCTCATATTTAATTGAGTGATTGTTTTTTTTTTGTTTTTTTTGTTTTTTTGAGACCATTGCAGATTTACAAAAATATACTGACTATTGATATGCAGTTTTCATATCGCTTCATATTGGACAACATATACACCATAACGTAAGAATAACAATATGTCTATGATAGCTCAATATTTGCTGACAAAATAGATCAACAATTTTACATGAGAATGTGAGAAACAATGTTAGCAGACTTTTAATTCAGACTAGAAACATTTACAATAACTTTATTTTCATCTTTATACTCAACTTGAGTTCAATGATGAATTTCAGTTGTTTTTTAAGTGAAGGCTTCAAAATGTCCTGTTGACATGAGTCACCACTCATTGCTTTTCCTGCTAAACTGCTCAACTACATATACAACATGTATCAGACAGTGCTGTCTGCCCCATGACCCACATTCATGACTGACTTTGATAGCTGAGAGTCATGGACGGTTGCTGCTCCTCCAACAACCCCTCCGCAGACTCTTTCTGTTCACACATTTGTAGAGATAAGAACCTGTTGTGTGTGTGTACAAGCATGAGATGAGTGTCATCACTGCTGCATTACAGTAAAAACGGCTGTTTGTATTTACACTCTTTGTGCTGAGCTTTTCTTGTTTTTAAAACAGTTTCTTGTGTTATTTGCAGCTCACTCTGCAGAGGTCCAGCAGCTTCAAGGATTTCATGAAACACAAACCCACCTCTCCAGTTGTGTCGGAGAAGGAGTTTTCCCTGGAGGAGAATGTACGTAAAAACACACAAACACATCATAACACAACCAATACATCACTATTTTGAGAAGAAGAAGTACATATTCTGTAAACTCTTTGTGTTTAAAGTTCCTAAATGCCAGATATTTTATCAGGTTGTTCCTCATTCCCCTGCTCTGAACTTTTTGCCCACAATCTAAATGACTCTGCCTACAGAAAATGCACAGAAATTCTTATCAGTAACAGAAGTGCAAAGCTTAAACTTCCTGATTATAGGCACGTGTTTCTGCCGCATGTGTGGGCAAATGTTTTAACACTTTAAATTCACTGAAGTTGAATGACTTCCCAGTAACACTGTACACTCTGAGTGGAAGCTGAAGGGCAAATGAGCAAAGAGGTTTAGAAGAAGAGAGGAAGTAAGAACGAGAAGCTTTGCACAGAGCCCAGCTGACAGCAGCCTGCAGACAGGATGTCCGCTAGTCTCTCAAGCAGAAAGCCTCTGTGTCAGACAGACAGCGAGCCTTCAGCCAGGTTTTCCTGCACCAGAGGATAAAAGACATTTTTATTAATATGTTCAGCTTTAATATCCCTGTCAATCTCTGTGGTGGTGTGCTTGAGGTCATTATTTAGTTAGATTACATAATCAAATCAGGTCATCTGAGTCTGTAATCTCTTTTAGGTCCCCTCTTTCATCAGAGAGCTTTTCCTGTATTATTTTTTATCAGTCATCATCATGTTTCTACACTGCATTGGTTTCTCACATTAAAAAAACTGCCTCTTCTATTTGCTGCTTGTACAGCACTGTGTAATTTGGATTTTGATAGTTTTTTGTATTTATTAACTGAGATTGAGAAAAAAAAAAGATTAAACTGATCTAAATTTAAATTATTAAGTACTCTGTGTTTATTAAAATCTTCCAGGATTCTTCTGTCACAGTCTGATATCAATATAATAAATATTACTATTAATTGAAAGTCTGTCAGAATTTAAAAGAGTAATACAAAGTTCTGAATTCATGTTCTATAAATCAGCTTGTTAGCTTTATTCCTGCTTTACTGAAAATGAGAAGAGACTGGACCTCTGTGTCCTCACAGCACAAACTGTTGCACAGAACATTTGCTGTAACAAAGTGCCTCCATAAAAACACTGGAAACATCATTAGCTTTCATTGCAGAGCCCCAGTATTTCTCTGTGCTGTGTTTGGTTTCGCTCTCAGAAACACCTGGCTGCAGCAGTGTGTGTGTGTGTGTGTGTGTGTGTGTGTGTGTGTG
>JAOWBC010001868.1:16865203-16916223 GCA_028566105.1 Hypoplectrus providencianus | reverse complement strand
GGTTTCTCTCTTTGGCTCTTTGAAGCCAGTACTGACTTGCCCTTCTGTCATCTTCAGTTCACAGGCGTGATCCTGCTGGCAGTCGGCGTGTGGGGGAAGGTGAGCCTGGAGGACTATTTCTCCCTGTCCTCTGATGAGAGCACCAATGCACCATATGTCCTCATCGGGACCGGAGCCATCATCGTTATTTTCGGCCTGTTCGGTTGCTTTGCGACATGCCGCGGCAGCCCATGGATGCTCAAACTGGTCAGTACAGGCGCAGTAGATCTCCCTGAGATGTTCCCTTCAGATGTGACCTTACTTAATTGTTTTCTTTTTATTGTTTCCGTCAGTATGCCATGTTTCTGACCTTGGTGTTCCTGGCTGAGCTTGTGGCCGGTATCTCAGGCTTTATCTTCAGACATGAGGTCAGTCACTCCAACAAAACCTCAAGTACTATCTTCCTAAAATAATAATTATTATATTATATTATAATTATTATTATTATAAATATATATATTTTAGCTTCCTAAAATAATATAAACTTTGTTTGAATTCACCAGATCAAGGCCAAGTTGGGCGTTGCTTATAGAAAGGCTGTCCAGTCCTACAACAGCACCGACAGCAGCAGCATTGCAGTTGACACCATCCAGAGGACTGTAAGTGGATAGTTTCCATTACAGTAATGGTGCTACTCCTATCTGAGTTTGTTTGTATCTCACTGTACAAACCACTTGTGTTTATATAAGAACATTTTTAAAAGGGCAACTAGACCCACAGAGGGCACAGGTGCACTGCTCTCTGTGTGCATTTTTGACTTTTCACTTGCAATTTGATGATAATTTCGGATATGTTTTTGTAATGGCATACATTTTTTGCATTTATTATTATTTTCTCTTTTTGGAAATTTTCAACCTCAGCTCCTATAATAAGTTTATAATAAACAGTGTTGCCAGAAATCCAAACAATCCTCCATTGAAATGCATTAATAGCACATATGTTGATTTTCCATTACAGACCAAAATCATGCAATTTTTTAAAGGCCTTTAAGTTGTTTTTACTTTTTTTCACTAGACTATATCATTTTTGCGTGTGGCCTATGGGGAAATTGCATAGTATTGGTTTCTACTTGAGAAATTGCTGCTGTGTTAAGGTGCACTAAAGTGTTTGCAGCTAATCGTTGACATGGGTGGGGGAAAAAAATCTGCATTTAATGTATAGCTTTTTTTGCATTTTCATTGCCATTATGTAAACAAACTGGTGTTAAAGTGTTAATAGCCTGAAAAAAAAAATATTTGTTTGTGATCAGAACTGATGTGGTTAAAAGATCCAAGTCAGTGGAAGTAAAAAAAATTGTATTAATATCTTAAATTCATAATTTTCTTTTTTTTTGCTACAGATACTGTCCTGAAATCAGAGCAAGTTTTTAAAGGAATGCACAATTGTTTTTTTTTTTTTTTTATTGTGGTGTTTCCACAATAAGTGATATCCACAGTGAATACCACATATATATTACTACTAACACTTTTTGATCCATTTTTCTGTAGCACAAAGAAATTGTAGAATATTGTTATAATATTTGTTGCTGTATTTTCAACACAGATGCACTGCTGTGGGGTGAATAATTACACTGACTGGGCTGGGACAAAGTACTTTGAAAGTAATGGCATCCCTGCTAGCTGCTGTAAAGACACCACCAGCTGCCAACCAGAGATCCTCAAAGACATCGACAAGGCTGCTAAAGAGGTCTACAATACGGTGAGTTCATTGCCTTTTTCTACTGCTTTATATATTTGTGTAGTTCAAGGTTAGGCTAGGGGGATTAGTCGATGTGATATTTTTTGTCTTTCAGTAGTATGTGTCATAAATAGATAAAATATAATAGATAATAAAAAAGTTTTTATCATGTGGGTATTTCATACAGAATGTTTACTCAATGAAATGCCTGAAAGAGGGAATTTGTAGAAAGTTTTAAAGTCCTCTCAGTAAATGTGTTTTTCTGCTGTAGGGCTGCTTTACACTGATGACCGACACGATGGAGTCCAACCTGGGAATCATAGCAGGGATCTCTTTTGGGATTGCATTCTTCCAGGTACATCATATGGATAACTTTCAGATACCTGGTCTCAGAGCAAATGTAACCATGCTGCACATACAATTAGCCTACTTCCAAGTTTTTGTGGCTGTGATTTTGGGAGACTGTGACAGGCAGCAGAAGTTTTTAGACACTTTACTGCCTGTTCTCTGTTGTTTTTCAGCAATCTTAAGGTTCTAGAGAATAAAACATTTACTTTTTTCATTTGGGGGCATATATGACTACAAACACACCGATACTGATTAATACTGATATATCTATGACGGGTCAGTCAGCCAACTGACATATCAGTCATGCTTTTCTGCTTTTCCAAATAAAACTCCTTTGTATTAGTTTTCTTTTTCTGATTGTCGTGACATTTGGTTAAATTTTGCTCAACATTTGGAATAGAAAAAAGACTAGAATCTGCAGGTCTCTGTATTTGACTGAACAGTAAAATGTAACTGTGGTGTGTTTGGAATTGTGTCTGTTCTGATTATCTATATTTTTTGTTAAATGTGTTTCCTCTCAGCTCATTGGAATATTCCTGTCCTGCTGCTTGTCTCGATACATAACCAACAACCAGTATGAAATGGTCTAACAGCGACCTCCCACAGGTGAGACTTGTTATCTTGTTATAATTTTAAATGTTGGGGGAAGGGAACTGCTCTGCTGTTCCTTGTTTGGAGACTAAATCATCTACAGATTCAACAAAGCACAAAGAGTGAAATCCCCCTGCCTGACAAACTGCAACAAAGATTTCCAATGTTCTAATGCAAATAAAATGAACTGCTTTATTCTGACGTCTAACAACCTGTCTTGACATGTCTCTGTCTCTGCAGGTCACTGATGAGCAACACTTCATGCAACTCAGTTGAAAGAATCTCCTGTGATTTTTAATATTGTGTGTGTGTGCGTGTATTAGTTGGTATTATTATAGAGAGGGAAAAACACTCACTGCTTCTTCTTATTCACCATTGACAACAAGCAGAAGGGAAACAATGTTAAAGAAGGACAAAAAGGGACACTATCTGCAGTGTTGTTTGACCAAAAATTCAAAGGGACCTTCAGAGATCATTTGTTACTCCTGAGATTTAATTAGGGATTTCAATTAAGGGTAGATGGTACTTTTAATTTTGAGTTAATTAACTCAACCAGTTATCATCATTCTATTTGTGTCTCTGTATAAAGCAGCTACCTTATTTTGTAATTTTGCTATACAAATAGTCTGTAGTTGAATAGATCTAGACAATAAGCTGATAAATGTTGAACTTCTCTGCAACACTAAGTGAATTTCTGTGTGTGTAAATGTGTGTGTGCCTATATATATATAACCAACATAAGACTGAGAGACGGATGAAGAGATTGCCACCCTGAAATCAAGTGTGTTATTCTCAGTAAGGACTTTAAAATGAGCCTTACTAGTTTAGGTAGGCCAGTATTAGGAAACTAAATAACAGTCACCCAGCAAAGTTCATATCAGAGTGTTCAGTGTTAAATTGTTATTCTTTTGTGGATGCATGTGAAATACTTGAAGAAGAAAAAAATAAAGATGGTCTTTACTATCTTTAACAGTGTGCGTGTTCGGGGATCTGCATGCAGCTCGGGATGTGTCTGTCCCACAGCTGTTTGTTTTTACACTCATCTGAGACAGTATAAAATATTCTGGCAAATGGATACAAATGTGATTCAATTATTTGGGGCCTTGTGAGGGAACCACACAAAATACAACATGTGAAAGGCATTTACTTTCTCAATATGCAGGGTTACTTTTATTTTTTAGAACCACAGTTGCATTCAGGAATATAACCGTGGATGAGGAGTTTGTTGATAGCTTCTCATATGAATTCCTCTTTCATTCAGATCTGTTTTAGTTGCATCATTTTGGAGTACAGTTCACAGAATGAATGTTTAGCTGACAAATCTGCAATTTTTTTAATCCATCTCACAATACCGGGTTGATCTAATCAATGTGTCTCCAATACTCTGAATTAAATATATATAATTTGTAATATATATTAATCCTGCGGGAAATAGAGTGTAGTAGAACACACCCTTATGACAATAATACAATGGCCTATAGATGGCGATAATTCCCCAGTAATTCAATTTAGGCTCCACTGATTTTGCTGGTCCAGTTATAATAAGTGAAGGGAAATTAAACTTAAAGATAACAATTTTGTATTGTTAGTACTAAATAATAATAATAATAGACATGGCTGGGATGGAGCCCTACAAGCACTGCTACAGCAACACAGTCCACGCAAAATTAATTTGTCCAGATCCAAGGAGAAGGGATCCAAAAGTGCACAATGTCATGTCTTTTTAACAAAAATATTCAAACAGGAAAACAAATCTTTGCTGGACTATTTTCTGCAGCATTTTCAGCCTGTGAAATGGTTATGTTTTCCTCTCCTTACTCTCTTGTGTCAGAAGCTGTAGCAGAAAAGTCACAGGTGGAGCAAAAAGCCTTAATGACGCTGTGACACTGTCAATGAGCTTCATTGAATACACCTGTGCTGCTCCTGCTGCTCTCAGCACTGCTGTCAGATAAACCTGACACCTCAGTGTTCAGGATTAGTGTCTCTGGTTTATGTTGAAGGTGGACTGTGGAGCTTTTCCAAATAATACGGTAAGGCAAACCTCATCCTGCAGAATAGTTAAAGATTGTGGTGGGGGTTAGTATTATGTATGTACAGCTACTGAAAGTTTAATATCTTTAAACAGTGAATGGTGATCAGTTTCTCTCGAAATGTGGAAGAAATATTTTGCCCATTTGTGCTGCTTTGCCTCAGCATAAATCTGAGAATTTACAAAACTGGTTCAACTGGTTTCTTTTGTTTATATTTTAGGGGAAAACAGAACAAAGTGCAGAAAGGCTGAAATAAAGGGAATATTCTTAACTACAAAGTATTTTTCTATGAAGTCATATTTTATACTGCTAGTATTCAATTCAAAGTTGTAATATTAAATTCCTGCAAATGGTGTGTTCCTACCAAAGTTCAAGACTTAAAAGCATTTTGGGGAAGCTCACTTAAAGGCACAGCAAGTTACTAAAAACTTCACATTGGAAGTTGTTGAACTACAATTTTAACTTGGGGAGAAATCCAGTTTGGATATCTTAAGCTAATTCAAATAAGTTCTCAAAAGTACTATGACAATATGAAACTTTGAAATACAAAAGCCGCTTGCCAACAAAGTAATGCATTCAACTGAGTTAGTGTAAGTGTCAACTTGTTCACAGGTTGCACACAAAGATAAGTAATGAAGTAAATTCAATTATGCTTGGGAAAGTGTAGGAAATGTCAGCTTTGTCCTGAACAGATATTCATGGAACTCAGGATGAAAGAAAATGGAGCAGAGCTGGTCAGAGTTGACGGTAAAGAAGGGATGTTTTAATGTGGGAGGGGGTGGGATTTTATGGCCCAAAATGTGTTTTTTCAAATTCTCTCCACATAATGGTAGTGACTATTTGAGTCATGCAGCAAATTTGATTGCTGTTAAAGTATCCGCAAGCTCGTGTAACATGTAGTCTACTAGTTAATTACATGAACTACAACACTGTCAGAATTTTGTTGCTTTTTTTTTTATCACGAGTCATTGGGTACAAGTGGCTTGTCAAAATCAAACCACCAGGTGGCGGTGTTCTCTTGCATAATAAACAAAGGCAGCCGTGGAGACTTGAGGAAAAAGCGGAAAAAATCCAAATATGATTTGCACTGGAAGCTCATTTAATCACTGAACAGAGACCAAACGCAGCTAGTAAATGACGCACCTGATTTGCATCCCTGTGCGGACTTGCATCAGCGTTGCCTTCAGGGCCCAAACGGCCTGCAGAGGATGAGAAGTAAATAGGGTGCAGATAATTGCAGGCAACCCTGAACAAATAGATTTGACAGGCAGCTGTGAGCTGACGTCTGATTAGTCAGTTTTGGATCAGATGCTGTAAAGGTCCGCCTACATCCTCCATGCTGCCAAATCCGCTCCGTAGAAAAACACAGTGAGGGCGGAGTTTACTCGTTTCCTTCCACCCCACCGGCTTGTTCGGTATAAATGCTGGAGTTCAACCGTGTCAGTTGGGGAAATTTTTACTTTCCTTCCCGGTTGGTGGTGTGCAGAGCCTGAGAAGACTTGATTGATCAAACCAGCACGCCAACCAAGATTTTCCTCAGATTACCTCGTGGTTCAGGTCAGTCTGAATGCTTTTATTTATTTTTTTTTAAAGACATCTGAAGCGAGGATTCTGATTTTAAATATCAGGAAGTCAAGGTCATACTGATGTGATTCTGGTGTTACAATGCGGCAAAAGGAAGGTGATTATTGGTGTGGTAGTCGGACGGAATTGTGTTTTTGTTGCTTAAGATGATTATGTTGTGCAAATGAGATGAGAAACATGCTGCCTCCGTTTCATGTTTCCTGCCTAGCTGCACTCGGTGCACTGTGTGAGTGCGGATATGAATTGGCTGCCTTTGTATCCATGTTGAATGTGCAGACCTGTGTTTCAAAGTGCATCAGGCCTGGATCTGATTGTTTTGCAGCATCTGCTCAATCTTTTTTTCCTGCATCCTCATGTTTCCTCTTTTCTTGCAGATCAGCCACCTATTAAAAGAACACCAAGCAACTCTGCCTTAATATCACCACCTGCCAGCTCTATACTGTAACCAAGCCAACCTAAAGCCTTCAAAATGATGCACATCAGCAGCGACTCTGCCAGCAACAAGCACTCCCTCATCAACGTCATGCACCGCTTCATAGCAGCTGCCAACAACATGGACGAGACCATCATGGTGCCGAGCTTGCTGCGAGACCTTCCTCTGGAGGAACAGACGGCCAACGAGATGGAGCCAAACAACAATCATGAACCCCAGTGCCCCAACAAGCAGCGGGACATGTACGAGCACTACCTGCTCCTTAAGTCCATAAAGAATGACATGGAGTGGGGCCTACTGAAGAGGGAGATGAGCAGCGGTGCCAGCTTTCTGGAGATGGCCGTGAAGCAGGAGGAGCAGAAGCCCATCACCGGGGACCTGCTCCCAGATGAGAACTCGGACCTGGAGAATCAGTTTCACTATCACCTCAGAGGACTGTTTGGAGTTCTGTCCAAGCTCACAATGCAAGCAGACCACCTCACCAACAGGTACAAGAGAGAAATTGGAGGCGGTAACTTCATGAGATAAAAGTCACTAGGTTTTCCTTTTTCCCTCCCCGGACTGCTTGACTTGCACAATGGGATGTGTTGAGAAGGGGGCCCATCTCTTCCTAATAGATCTCAATGGACAGTGAACTGACCAGGGCGACCACTCACTCATTCCTGAGTAGCGACACTCCGACTTCCCCTTACCAAACATACCTGAAACCAGTGACACCTGCATGTGTCCCCCTGCCTGTCCCGTCTCAGTGCAGAGGTTTGACACTTTGTGCGTGGTGGAGGTTTATTAAATCTGTTCCTAAAGTCCAGATGATGCGCAGCTCTGATTTATGCAGAAACTTCCCCTTTTTGTTTTTCTTTCCCATTTGTCTTTTCATTTCAAGTGTCACCAGATTGTGAATAAAAGGTTTCTGACTGTAGGAGAAACTGAATGCTGGTTATTCTGTCCCTCCTTTTTAAACCAATAATTTTAACGCTGAGCTGAAAGGGCTCTTGCCTGCAAAGGTTTTAAATCTTTCCACTTACTGTAACATGGCGTGCCTTGACTTTTTGTATACTCATGCCCTGTTCAGTTATTCCCCATTGTCTGACTGCTTAAATGGCTCATCAAGGTGTTCATGATTTAAATTGTTTGTCCTTGGATATTTCAAATTTTATATTGAAGCAGTAAAACTGAAATAAATAATTGGAAACTTGATGTTTGCTTGCTTTTATTTGCTTTTACTGACAGGAAGGATGTTGGAGGTGTTACCTCTTCTCTCTCCCTTCCTTCATAGCTCAGTTAGAAAACAAATGTTTATCGGGTTGCACAGGAATGTGTTAGGATGCATGTTGAAACATGAAGATTACCACAACTTCACTCACAGTTCCCTTATGTAGGGCAAGTCTAGCAGCTTTATATAATGGTGCCGTTGCAGGCTTTAATAGTGCTTTGGTGAGGATTTACCTAAAGGAGAAATAGGTGCCTTTAAAGAGGCCAAGGCTCTTGAGCCCTATTTGTTAGCTTAAACAAATTCCACATGATTGCTGTTTTATGCAAATAGGTAGTTTTGCTGAAAGGCAAATCATTTGCAAAGATATCCTGCAGCTTGTTTCCCCTTCAGAGTGCAGTAAACCAAATATTTGTGTGGGCGTTTGCCCACAATGTAAATGCAAATTAGTACCAATAACATTTTAATTTTTAACATGCAGTATATAGGTAAGGCAATTAAATCTAAAATATTCATGTGGTTCAACAGGTCCTCCTGTACATTTTCTGTTACACTTGTAATAAAGGAGATTTTTTTGTGTGTTTGGCTTTCAAGAGGTAATTTAATTATATAAACATTAAGGTCTTGCACCAAAGCATTATTTCTAATTAATGTAATCTTTAAAAAAAAACAAAAAAAAACATAATTCCTCAAACTTTGGCAACTGGATGTTTAACAGTTCCTCACAGAATAGCTTAATTTTAAAAGGTTCAAATGTGTCTCTATTGGCTCACACATTACAAAATGTCAAGCTGTAACTAAAATACTCAGCAAGTATTAATCATCCATTATCTCAGGATTTTGTTGACATTTACAGTCCACTTATATCAAATGACAGCTGAGAAAGTTATTAAAGCTGTAAAGTTCATTGATCCATCAGAAGTGATAAGATTTTATTTAGGGGAGACAAACAACCTGGTTAAAAATAATGAATGGCACTGTGGTGGCACAGAGAGCCTGATCTCTAAAACCTCTGCAGGAGTTTGAGATTTAAAGGTTATCGATCACATGCTTCTGCAGGTTTGTCATATGTAACATGCTGGCAGGGGAGTATAAATGAATCATTAAACTGATATATGTTGCTCGAACTGGTTGCCCCCACGAGCTGCCACATCTATCCATCACTAAGTGAAACCCTCCCCTTAGCAACAGCTCCACCAAGAGCAGCCAATCCGGTCGCAAAGGTTTTTTTCCTCCCTTCATCTCAAAGGCACAGCGGTGATTAAGAGATTGTGTTGTGATGAAGGGCAACCAGGAAGCCAGCCTAGGGCAGGCATGGTCAAACAAACCGGTGCTCCTCTGACCAGCAGCAGTGACACCGCCAGGGTTTTCAGAGTTTGCATAAAAAGTGCTGCATGAGCCCTGTGGTGCAACATTGCAGCCCTCCTCTTTTTTCACTCACAATGGGCCACACAAATGCCTTCAAATCAAAATGGCTGTGCTGGTCAGTGTGCCTCAGCCCACTTAGCTTAACTGGGTCAACCGAACTGGTGACAGCTGGCCAGACAGTGGATATGAATGGAAACAGGTTTCCTATTCTTACAATGTCTTTAGCTGATTTAACTGAAATTTACAAAATACAAAAATCATAAATACATGTGGGCCATTTTCCCAAATCAGTGCCTTTTCTGTTCCCAGGACAGACATAAATATGGATGACAATTATTTGTATGAGCCATTGTATTATTAAGCTGCACTTTGTCCTACTTATATACGATAATATTGATGTAACGTCAAACCTAAACTACCGAAAACGCTGAATGAACAGGATTTTAGACAGTCTACTACACTAGTCCTTACTAGTGTTACACTTAATCATGAAATATAATAATTTTAACATAGATGAACAACAGTTAGTGGTATAATTGCTTTCTCCAAAAAGCCATGGAAGGTGCCAAATTTATCTCACTATTTATAATCACTATTTACCCTATACCCTACCCTATAAAAAATGAATAAATGGCATGTGACAATTGCTGTTTGATAAACTTTGCTTTGACTAAGATTCGACACCAAAACCACTTGATTAGAGTTAGAGAAATAGAAAGACTTAAAAAAGATTCATACAAGACAAAACTTTTAACAACAAGACTTGAACATTACTATCCTGGCTTAAAGTCCTCTTTTGGTTGGTTGGCATCATCATCCTAACCCTCATCTTCATCAGTGGACACAAAAAGTAATTATTTGTGCTGAGAATTAGTTTTACGGATCTGACATTTAAATCAACTGAATGATTACTAGTCAACAAAGTTGTGTTTGTCAACTAAGCATTTCTCCAGTTGAGGACAGCCCCAGTGTGATGTAACGACAGTTACATAACACGCAGTTAGAAGCAAATATTTCTGATATCTAATTTTATTGCCTAAACAAGTTCTGCACTGCAGGGCCCGCACATGCTCCCAGTTCAGTCCTATTTGTCTACAAATTTCTTGCATTTTTAAGTGATATCTCCCCTAATGTCTTCCTAAAAGTTATATTTTCCATTGCTCTCTCTGCTGCAGCCAAACAAATCTCAAAGGTCCTGAACCATGACATTGATATTCTGTAACACAGCCCTGACTGTGGGCACATACGAGTCTGCCAAGTCACGTTAAAGTCTTGAGAAACCTGAGAGCAAATCGTTGCAACTACTCAGAACTTTGCAGATTTGAAATGGATTCAGGCTTGAGAGAATGATGTGCTGTTTAGAAAACAGTTTCAAAGTCCATATTCCAGAAAAGTAAATGACATTTTATTTGTTTATGCTAGATGTTTATGGCCTCCAAATCAGGACAGTAATTTAAACAGTTATTAAGGTGTCTGATATTTTTATCAGTGCTGACATGTCGCAAGTGCTTTTGGGCTCAATGTGACAGACAGAGCTTGGGACATGGGAGACATTTGGTGTTGAAAGGCGTCTTGAAACTCTGTGTTGCTGGCAGGTCTTTGCCCGACCTCGCCTGCCAGCATGAAGCTGCGTGATCAGACTTGGCAGACAATGGCAGTGACTGCTGTCCTTTCCCTGGCACTGATCTGTTTCACCTCAGCAAAAGTGACTGTTACTCAACGGCTGTAAAGCTTCCAGCTGACTGGAATAAAGCAGCAGACAACCAGACAGAGCACTTTAGTTCAAGTTAACCTGATACAGGTGATGGGTAAGGGTCATTTCTAAATAAAGGTTTATATGGTTTCAGCAGTGCACTTAACAGCACCAATCTATGCCCAGCAGCCACACCTACTGTAAGCCCTGTTTGCTCTTATCGGGCTTATTCTGCACTTTTCTTTGGTAACAGCACTGCTCCCTGAGTAAACAGCCCAGTGCTTTCACTGTGATGTTTGCTTTAATATCAGTAAACTTTTAAGTTTACTTTGAAAACCAACAAAACAGGTAAATATAGGACTTTGAGCTTGAGACCAGATGAGCATTTTGGAATAACAAATAAAAAATTTGGTTAATTTAAAGAATCCTTGAGGGCTCCAGCTGTCTTTTAACTCACCAGCAGTGGTAGAAGGAGAATGAAGAGACATCATCAGATTAAAAAACTCCACTTACAAGCAAAGCTGCAACATTGATTTCATTAGTGGGATGAGGTACTTGATGGTACTTTGGTGAATCCAAAGAACCTTTAAACACCCCAAAGTCACACAATAACAAAAACTAGGCACCTTTTTTGTTTCTTTTCTGCATGTTTCAAGGACAGTGCGTCTTTGTCTGCTAGTTACATGCATGGTAACTTTTCAAAATAAATCTCTCTCCCTATTCTTCAACTGGATAATTATTTCTTGTCCTTTATCATCTAAGCATATTATAATTTAAGCAGGCTGCTGTGGAGTTAATTAAAAAAAAAAACATGCTGAAGAAACACTAAAGAAATACTACTAAGATGCAGTACAGTCCAGCACAACAGCACCACTACTAGCAACCTCACGATTACGCATATGTGGAAAAACACTGTAAATTCAATGTTCACTTACAAGCTCTTTTTCCAGTGGTTTAGACCTCATCTGTTATCTAATATAATTTGCTCTGTTCTGCCCATTAGATACAGTTGAGGGCTCCAGAAAGACTTGTTTGGGCGCTTTCACAAGCCAAGGTTTAGTCCGTTTCATTTGAACTCTGGTGCAGTTAAATCCTTGTTACATGTAATTTTGCTCGCTTGCTCCAAATGTACTATGGTGTGACACAAAATAAGCGTTCCAAAACCACTTGCGAGAGGGGGTCTCAAGTGTTTCCAAACCAACTGTAGTGTAGTTCACTTGCACTGTGAACATAAACCGACCAGATAACAGTAAATGAACCGCAGCGGAGACTCAGCAGCAGATTGTGGGCTACCTGCGCAGGCATTTTGTGAGAACACAGAGCGACAGGCAGATGTGATCACTACCAACTTTACAACCAATAATAAATAATACTGTGAGTATATTTCTAGCCCTCTGCCTTAATACAAACATTCCGAAAAAGTACACAAAATACAAAACCAACCAAAAGTGGTAATGTCACTCTAATTCAGACTAAAATAGATAGAAACTAAATGGACTTGGGTTGTGAAAGCACGCTGTAAGACCTTGATCCTGTTTTATCACACATTAATTTTCAAGTTTTCAATATTTCTTCTAAAATATAAAAAGTGACATTAAATCAGTCAGGTCAAGTACAAGTCTGTAAGTCAAAATTGTTCGGAACTACATTTTTTGAGTAAATTTACCTTGTTACATTAGCCAAGTAAACTTGAAGCCGCCCCCCATTCAGTGTTTAACTTGGCTTCAGGGTAACTGTTGCTGGAGATTAAAACAGGTTCGTTGTTATGTAATGTGATGTCTGCAGCCCACGGCAGTGGAGCCATCGTTGCTAGGCGTTTCCATGGTGCAAAATTGTCTCATGTGAAAGACATTGAAGCCCACAACATTGTGCACGGCTCAGGCTTACAATATGCTTCCTTGTTGAGCTGCAGAAGTAATGAGAACCAGCATGCTCACTGATGACATTAACATTTCTGTACTCAAAGTCACACTAACGGCACAAGAGTTGAAACATCCGTGAGAAAACAGACTTCTTTATAAAATGATTTCTTTGAGGACTGGATTAGTTTTTCCTGCAGCTATGGTGTTATATCATGACAAACAATATTCTTCATTAAATTGCTTTCAAAGAATTAAGTTAATGGAAAGGGTGAACAATTTAGAAATAGAAACAGATCAATGCATACAAGGAAGTCAAACACTTTCCTTTTTTTGTTTAACTCCGGTTGAACTTTGTACTGTGATCAGAAAGCAAATTAATGTGTTACATGATGTCTGAATAGCTTTAGCTTCAGTCAGTAGCTAGTACTGTTTTGATTTAAGTCTGCAATTTATGTTAAGGATAAAGGACACAACTCTACTTAGGTTAAAACTGTGTTAAGACTCAAGAAGAAGTATAATCCTAATATGTTGCAACATTAGTGTTGCAAAATGGAGTATAAAGTGTTGACAAAGTGTTAATAGTTTTAATGCTAGTTTATTCAGGAAATGAATTAATTGGTGGCACACTTTTTAATTTACATCCCTTAGCTTTTGGGAAGGTATTGGGAAAATAATAAAATCAAAATATTTAAGTCAAAGTAATTCAGTGGTGTCAAAGTCAAAGTCAAGTGAACAAATTCTCCCTGACTAGTATTGCAGACCAACATTCATAGGCTTAAGTTTTTTGCAGCCTGAATATTTTTCAATTACAATCCCTACAGTATTATTTGGACATGTGAGCCAAGCCTCTGTATCATGGCACAAAAGAGTTCAATTTAAAATATTTGTATCAAAAAACTGGAAAGCCTTTCCAGTGTTTCAGCCTCAGCTCTTTTGTCTTTCCAGCATGGAGACGCAGATGTGAAGCTTGGAACACCGTGTTCTCTTTTAGGCGGAGGATTTCCCACTGAACCCCGACAGCATAGAGGCACCAACCCCCCCTTCCTGCCTATTCCTCGATTTTATGATAAGAACTAAAAGCTCTAGGTTATGTGGATTGGGGAAAATAACTAATAAATAAAATAACTCTGTGTTTTGTTTGGGACTAAAAGGTTGTCCTTGCTGGAGAAAGTTATTCCTCTGACATGATGGGAGGAGAAAATACTGAATTCACCCAGAGCACAATAAGGCCTATTTTGTTGTTGTTTTTTTCACAGAAGAAAATCCATCTACCCACAGCATTGCATTTGCAAACCCCAGAAAACACAAAACTGCTGTTGCTGGTGAACACTACACCAGGATCAGTATGTGCAGGCTCCATGCACGTCGTATAGGGGAGGGATGTATGAGGTTATGTAAGCAGTGAGTGGGTGTGGAGTCCAGCTGGAGCAGCTTACAGCCTGACACAGAGTGTCTCTGAGCGCTAACAATCCCCTCAGCCCTGCCTTGTCTGCTGCTCACACACACTTTATGTGCTGATAATATAGGTCAATATACCCTTCTGTCATGCACAAAATGTACACACGCATATATCATGAAGGGGTTTATGATGCTTTGCATGCATTTAATTTTAAGGGCACAAAGAGCTTTTATTTGAATGCAAATTGAATGAAAAACTGTTTGATTCTCTTAAAATACTGCATGCAAAATTTTAATTGGTAAAAGATTTCTCAGTTTTGTTGGCAAGTAGATCTGCACACCAAGACACATTCCTTGTATGTGCAAACCATCTTGGAAACAACACTGTTTATGATTCTGATCAGCAAAATATACTTATATATGTAAAAGATGTACTTATTGCTTTGTTTTGCTGCAGCGTGAATGGACAAAGACATATCTTAAAACTCTGAGATTTTGCGAGACTTTCTTGGTTTCCTGTATGTACAGACAGTTTTGTTGTGAACACACAATGTTTGGTTTATGCATGATCTTCAGTGACATGCCTTTACCCAGCTCCCTTATAGCAGCATCAGTTTACAACACTAGTCGGCTCAAGTCAGCAAACAACCTGAACACACAAAAACATGGTGGAGTCCAACACATGTCCATGTGAGCACACACAAATACGGTTTTACTGAGTGCAGCCCACTTGGCCAAATATTGATTGTGACCAACATCAGGTTAAACTAGGGGTCAACATCAGCAGGGCATTAAATTCATGAAGGGACTCTTGGTTGTGGGGATCAAAACTGACCAAAAGCTTGCTTTATTCCTATTTGAAAGAAAGCTTAATTTTCTTTCTTTTTTCACATTGCTTGCTGACTTTAGTACGTACAAGCAGAATACTATATGAGTGTATGTGTTAGTTGCACAGTCTATACAAAAATTGACAACCTGATAGCTTCCCAATAAGCAAAGCCAAAGCATGTAAAAGACAGAAAGGCCCCATACACAATGTTATGGCCTGTTTAATAGATATAATTAATAATGCATCACATTTTTTATCCCATAAATCTTATTAATGAAAGCATCACATAAAAATATCTGTCAGATGATGGAGTTTAATACAAAGTACATTTTCCCCTAAACTAAAGTAGAACAAAATGTGATCACTACCTTTCCCCACTATGTGTCTTAACATGACCAGCAGCATCCTGTTTCTAGAGCCTTCAGTTCCCTATAATTATCAGGTGGGTACGTGATAACCTCAGTGACACAGTGAGTGGGTCACACAAACAGATAAAGACATGAGGTCACTCCAGTTCAGTGCTTGTGTTCATCTCTGGCTGCATTTAATCTAATCTGCAAGACAAGAGGGAAGTCAATGGCAGGTCTGTGTGTGTGTTCACAAACAATCAAGCCTTCTGTTGTCAGTGGAGCCATTGGAAACCACTACAATCCACAGAAAACACAGTGATCAGATTTCTAACAGTGTTTGTTTGCAGCTCAAGCTTTATATTTAACGAGAGAGCAATCTTTGGTTATTGAGTGACCTTGTTTGGTTCTTGTGTTGTATTTTAATTTATCCACTTTGTTTAAGAAGTACAAAGTAAAGAGCAGTTTCTCAATATTAACCAGATGTCGTGTCAGGGCGAGATTTTTAAAACAAGTCCAGACTGGCTGAAATGTCGGCTGCATACCGGCAGAACCAATTCAGTAGGTAGATTAGGAAATCATGAAATCTATTTGCTATAAAAACTATGGATCTGTTGGCACCTGAAGAAGTGTTGTTAAGGCAAAATTTCCAGATAACTGGCTGAAAGATGTCACAGTGTTATTAGTATATAGGTCTTTCAATTATTTCATGACTAGGTTGCACCATGAATGCAATGTAAACAAAAAAATGGAGGAAAAGCCTGATTTGCAGTCATTGAGGTTAAAGTGGAGTAGGTATATTTTAAGAAGAAAAAAAAACATTTTTACAGTATTTGCACCGCCATTGTGCAGCATTGGCCTCATCTGCTAAAATATTTTTTTTAATCAGATTTCATTACTGCCTCTGGCACATGCAGGCTGGCTGAAATGTTGGCTACCCACCAAAACTAACTCAGATGTCTGGACGAGGTCAACCTTTGCAGCAAGGCGAAGGCCGATGCATGACAATGTTATTTTCCTCGCCTGGGTTATATTTAGAGAATCGTCTCATCTGAGATAGCAACAGCTAAAACGCCATAATGTCTGTTTCTTTATCATCCTATTTAGAGAGTAATTTGAAGAAGCACTGTAGCTTGTATGATTTACCGATATGTTTTAATGACACAGACATTTAACAGACTTCTAGCAGTGAAGAGAGAATACATTCATCTGCTGAACATAACAAAAGAGCTCTGTGTAGTCTCATGGGATGGAAACTAGTTTGATCTGTCTCAGGCACTAAAAAACTCTCGAACATCCAAAGGACAATTCAGACAGATTACAGTGTTTATTCTTCCATGTTTCGGATTCTGGTCAGCAAGCTGTTTCTAATGGAAACTGAGAGAAAGGGGAAGTATCTAGGCTGAGCTTTAGATGCAAGCTAAGTGAGCAGGACTTCCCCCTTCTGTCTACGTCTTTTTTTCTTTTTTCCAAAGAAGCCTGTTACATAAGCCAGCCCAAGTGCTGTTAAGAAACACAACAGATGTCCTTTAGTAAAACCATGGCATAAAGAGGAACTATTTTTTAAAACAAATAGTATACAGACTGACTAGACTAATTATTTACAACCTCAAATGCTTATCAAAGCATGTTAGCATGTGTTGCTTGGATTGAGTTTATATTTATTGGAAGATTTGGTAAATTAATGAACAAATTATGCTTTACATATTGGAATGACTTTGCAAGCAGTTTTTTTAATCCTGTCAAAACCAAGCTTTAATAAAACACATCTGGATCTTAAATTACTGGAAAACAAGAAGTTAGCAATAGCTTAAATAGCCGCAAAAAGTGTATGAGAAGCAATAATTCATAAGGTAACACTGCTTTATTGTTTTTACTGGTTTTATTCATTTGCTCAATGTGTTTTTGAGAGGAGGAGACCTCTGCAGATAATTCAGCTCCTAGTAAAAACCTCCGGGACATCTGTCTGCAGAAATATGCATATTATATGTTTTAAATCAATGATTTAAAACATTCAATCCCTCTCATTCACACACACTGGCATGTAAATATATAATGTGCTGTTGTACAAAGCGTTCCTGTCCTTCATTATTCCTCTGAGTCACCATGTAAGGCTGGCCTCCCTTCCTCTTTCCGTGTCAGTCTGTCAGTAGGTCTTGTGCAGATTTGCCCTCGTTTTTATCCAATCAGATGCTTCTGCCCCACGACAGGTGGCCAATGAGCGGAGAGGTATGTCAGGGGCTTGGTGGAAGGGGGCGGCACACAAGGGCTCAACTCCATGTATGATGTAATGAGGCTTGATTTACAGGAGAGTCAAAATTTCCCAGTACTCCTAAAACTCACAGAAACAGGATCCCTTGACTTGGAACAGCTTGAACCGTCTGAAAATAGTTTAGTACATTAACTTCCAAAGCACTTTTAATGCAATTTAGAATAGTAATAATAGTAATACTAATAGTAATAATTTTGAGTAGATTATGAGAATAAACTACTTCATGTAGATATAAATCTACATGAAGCCGACTCCACCACATGGGAGATAAAGCCCAGACGCAGTGGTGACTGAACTCTAGTAACCTCATGGGGACTGCACAGGTTACACTGTGGGTAGGGCCATCTGTACCATGGGGCCCTGTGAGGGGAAACGACTGGTATGTCACGTCCTAGTACAATAAAACATCTCTGCGCTTCACATTCACACTGAGACATCAAACAGTGGCCCATATGCTTCAGAGCAAATGTTGAATTAGAGCTTATTATAGAGATTTGCGTTAAGAGAACTATGCTCGTTATCTTCTTCATGGATTTTTGATCACCCAGTTACATACAGATTTTTAAATGGAAATGTGACCTATGAGCAATGCTTATTTTAAAACTCCAGAATTTGATTTAGATTAAACTGATCAATGAACATCATGTAATGGCACGTCTAAGCATCTACTGCTGTTTGTGTCATTCTAATAAATAACTAGTACTGTTACTTAAACAGATTAGGCTCTCTTATTCAAATGTCTGAGAATTTTATCTCTAAAGTCACTGAGGACAGACCTTACTCAACATGAACAGCTGCCCTGAGGGCTAAACAGAAGTCATAACATGCCTCACATGATGCCACCTCCTGGTACTTGGCTCTATTACTTCACTGCATGAGGCGCCATTGTGTCACGGAAAAAGGCTGTTACAAGCTGCAGTTAAAATACTTTGTAGAAACTAAAAAGTTATCTTTGAATTTGTGGATGCTCTTTTGACCCTAAGACCACTTAACAATGACCAACATTATACAACAGTTAGGTCTTTCGAGGTAGTTTGATTGGACAAAAGGCAAATAAGAGAACATCATCCCCTGGACCTCTGTCACTCAACTTTACACCTGTTCTAAAATGATATTTACATTAACTGTCCAACTTACCTTAGATTTAAGCTAACAAACTTAGCATGGGATATTTAACATGCATCCACTTTTAACATTTCAGTCTTGCATAACTCGAGGTCAACAACAGATTGACAACACATTGTAAGCCAAATAGCGTTAAAGTTACTTACCAGTTCCACAACAAGAAGCCCATAAGCTCTTCCTGAACCCCGGTCCTTAGCGTCCTCTCGTCAGTCAGTTTCACTGACTGTCACTTAGTCACTCTCCGATTTTTCTTATCTCCCACAGTCAACATTTCTTCTGCCAGAATGTCCATTGATGGCAAGACCCCGGCGTCGTCCCCCATGTCCTGGGCCTAAAAGCCCCCCGCAGCGCTCAAACTGCCCTTATGCTCCCTTGCTGCTCCGAGCGGGTCCTGGCAGCAGAGTTTACGGTCGCCATTAGCAGTTAGCTTTTTTAAGCAACAGAAAAGGCCTTTTTATTTTGTTTTTACCATCAGGAAACTCGCTAAATGTAGTCAAAGCAACAAGAAGGGGAAAAAAACAGCAAAAAGTTTGTCTATAAAATGTTGGCCTTTTATTTTTTTTTTACCAAATTAATGAGATAGAGGATAGTGCGAAAATTGTAAGCTAACGTTAGTTCTGTAGAGCCACTTCTCCAAGAAGTTTGTATCCGCCGAAAGATAAGTGTTGCTAAGCAACAACTCTGCTACAGCTGTTGCTTATTTGTGGTGAAAGAGCCAATTAAACAATTAAATAAACGTATACATCATAACCTGTTGTCATGTATTACTTTTAACCTTTTAAATTGCGTTTTTACACTTGTATAAAGGCAATATCACGCTCAGATACGTACGATATATGTACGGTATACTTACACTGTACAAATGAATACCAAACTGAGCCTTCTCGTGTGTGAATCCAGCGGGAGTCAGTGAGTTTACTTTCGGCAACAGGATTTCACTGAATAGTTATAACGTTTTAAATATCAGTCTACCGCAATATAAAGTTGTCTGTGCTTTTCCAATTGGTGTCTAATTATGCGTGTGGAGCATTAAGTTGTCAGATTGAAGGCCGACTCGTTTAGCGCTATTTCGTTTGCTAGCTAGCTTGCTAATTTCACCATGTTCACACGCTACACTGGTAGGTAGTGTCAGTCGAGCAAAGCTGTCACTCAACTGGCCACAATTACGCCCTTTATTAACTTTTAACAAGAGTGCACAGTCGAAACCGTTGGTGCATATTACTCTAAAGCATAACTAGGCATGCTAGCTCATTTATTACACCATATCTTTATGAGTACAAAATCCTTCGGCGTTGCAGATTGACGGTATATAATTGGGAGGAGAGCCGCTCTCTTTCCGGTGTTGCGCCGAGGAGGGAGGTGAAGGGGCCGCAGAATGGGTTATTTAGCTAATTGTTGTTATTTAGCTAATTCTTCTTTGATTTGTGGTTTGACGAACATTATATGTAACCGAATGTGATATACAGCAACCTAGTTTTAATCGTTTAATTTAAATTGATTAACATGATTAACCACTTCCTCTGGTGAGTTATTTAATCAATTCTTGACTGATAGTTAATTTGTTAAATAGCTATTTTACTGTTAACAGATAATGAAATGATTTGAAGTGTGTAATAATTAACCGGTTTATTTTTGCACTCATAATTAATATACCAAATTTTAAGAAATACCCCCTTGGATAAATAAAGTATTAATAAAGTTTTAGTATAAAGTATTTCTGATATTGATTCTTTATCAATTAATGCAACTTTAATAAAGCCATTTTTATCACTTCATAAAATATTTTGTTAACATTAACACAGTCTGATAATCATAGAGTAACTTATAATTAGTGAAGTTTTTATTTGTTAACTGTGAAATAACTGAAGTTTAATTATCGGTCAATTTACAATTTATTATTGATGTTGTCAAAATGTTTTAAAAAATAATATTGGTTGAAATACCACTGACATTATTTATTTAAGCTCATTAAGACTGGTATCATCAAGAGAAACAGGTAGCAGATTGCTCCTTTCATTTTTAATCATAACTGAGTCTCTCATTGGTTTCCTTTAGTTAATAAAATAGGCAGAGAACATTATATTTGTGAGTTATCTGAAATTATTAAACATTTCTAGTCCTGAGATAGTTTATTATTGACCTTGGGTGAAACAATCTAAACTAAAACTCCCACAAACTGTTCTTGCTCTGTGGATTTTCTCTGAATAACAAAGTCCTTATCAGCATTTTTAGTTTACTTGGATTCCGAACATCTCATCAGTGTTGGCTTAAAGTCAGTCTAAAAATATTGAATCCTGCTGTAGCTGCAGCAAAAAAAGAGGAAGGTCATAAAGCCAGCAAACTGATGCAGTAAAGTCAGTTACACAGCAATATTTATGTAACTCTGCAGCCATCGTACACCGCTCGTCATTCCAAACCAATTAAGGATTTCCATCAGTGTGGGAGTGGACTATTTATCATCGTACTCTTTATTTATGAGGAAGTTTGTGCCGCTTATTATTTCAGTTATATATTCCTACATAAGAATCAACAGAGAACAAGACTATCTGATCAACTCATTCTCCTGGTAAGGACCATGTGAGATGGTCAAAAAGCGGCAGAACAAGACAGAAAGTAAACCTTGAAATGGGATTTGTTGAAGCATGATTCCTGCCCGTTTTTTTTTTTTTTTCATCCATGTGAACACTGATTATTATGGAGGGCAAGTACGCACAACCAACAAACAAAACAAAACACAGACAGATAAAACATGAGATATCATGACAAGCAGTAGGATCTGCGGTTTTCTGCTGTGTCAGTTAATGTGTCAACGATAAGATCTTTTTCAGACACTAACAGAACTACCAAATATCACTTTTTAATATATTAATTTACAACAGGGGACTCAACTAAAATAAAAAAAACATTGGTTGTGACCAAAATGTAAATGTTATAAATTATATATATTTTCTAGCCATGGGGTAAAACATAGGGCAACCAGGTAGAACTGCGAGATAAACATTCATCATTTTTGAATATGAAAGGTTTTTCTCAGATGTCTGCAAATTATCTGTGATTTAAAAAGAAAAACATTTATTCAGCAAAATATCTGAGGCAGAATGGATATGACTGAGGGACAGCTCTGCCCTGAAAATTCAATTCAGCTAATAATCCAATTGACACAACAAAGAGATAATAACTATGATTCACAATCATGCTTTATTCTTGTTGATTTCTTATAAAAGAATCAAATAAAAGGCTCTCCACACACTGCTCAGTCTTTCAGCCGTGCCGTTTCCCGTTTTCTTTAACCAAACTATACTTTCTTTACACCTTAGTCTCTTCATCTTAAATATCTTTTATTAGTTTGTGACTTCAAACCAAAACATCATTGATTGTCAACACAAAATCTGTCTTAGCACCAGTACAATAAAACTGTACTTTAGCTTTTTTTTTTTTGAAATACTGTTCTTGAATGAGGGAGGAAATCTCAGAATAAAGGGTTCCTAATAAGTACATTTCAAAATGAAGCACCAACCATACAAAGCAATGTTTCTCATAGATAGGGTTGTCAGATACACAAGAGGTCAAATATATTAATGACTATTAAATTAAGCACAACAAACAGTGTAAATAAAACACTGCAACACAAAGCACTCTAGGATCTGGGAACACCATATCAGGACGTGGCTGCAGTTAAGAGGGCGACACAGGAGCCGCCCCAGGACTCCACAGGTGGTACGACTTTTCCTCTGAGAGAGATCCACAGGATTCTGTATCAGTTCAAGAGGAGGAGTGCAACCTGGGGAGCAGAGAACTCTACTCTGTCCAGCTCTGTAAACAAACGCTCAATCTCAAGGTCCAAAAAGACATAATTTCATACTGCCAGCAGGGACACCACCTCTGCGCTGTGAAATACTGAAGAAAATAAACATTGTTAGCTACTAGGTCCGTCCAGTATTGAGCTACTATGGATGATTAAGTGAAAATTGAAACAGAGGAGAGACAAGGAAGAGATTATGTGTGAAAATTATGTGCCGCGGTCTTTTCTCTGCAGGTCTCCCAGGTTGACAGAGGAACCATCTGGGCCAGTGGCCTCCCTGACTTAAGCGTCTAGAGTTCACCAAGATAAAAGTCTTGGATTATCTCCTGCAAAAAAAAAAAATATCACTTTCCCTCGGGAACAAACAGAAAGTCCTAAACATAATTCATCCTTTGCCACAAGAATACATTTATATAACCAAATGTTTTAACCCTGATGGCAAGATATACATATACACTACCATGTACATACATAATCAATACAAAAGGTTTGCTCAATAGTTCTCATGTATTCAAATATACCTATAGAGAGGAACCTGAAAGCTGCTTAACAGCAACGACCACTCCCGTGTGCAGGTCCTTGTGATCACATAATCACCTTCTGTCTGAGGTCAAAGGTTATCGGTGGAGTGTCATTGCTGTCGCTAAGACCCTCGTTACATGGGACGGAGAGGTTTCCTTTGAGCTGCTGCTTGCAGGGAAGGACTCGGGTTTTGCACGGTGAAAGAGAGGCTATCGGCTGCGAGGCTTCCCTGTGTGTGTCAGTGTCTCTTCCTCCTGCTCCTCCTCCTCCTCCTCATCCTCCTGCAGGATGTGGATGGAGGAACCCAGTAGTCTCTGGAGCTCTGGTACACATCGCACCAGATCCACAAGTCCCTCTTCTTCCTCGTCTTTCTCCTCCTCCTTATTTTTGCCTTTGTAAGGTGAAACTAAAGCGGAGCTCACCTGGCTGATCGAAACCTGCTTACAAAGCTCTGACCGTGTCAAGCTCACCACCTCCATGTGCGGGTACCGAGCCCGGAAGATCCGTGCCGACATCTTCAGACGCTTCAGGATGTCTGTCAGGAGGAACCAGTTGCAAAAGCTACAAGAGTGAAATATATCTTATATTAGCATTTACAGTTGGTGTAAGGAATACGAAAAGAAACATAAACCTAAGATATGCCACTTCAGGACAAGCTTGTACACATACTAACAGAAACAAACTAACAGATTGAGGCTGTGGCAAACCAGCAAATTCAGTGTTCTGCAAAGTGAAATAACTGTTTTTGTCAAAAGAGTCTGGTGGCTCTAAGTACAGCATAGAAGACAGGCAAAGCAGTGAAAAATTCCAATGTGGTACACACATAAACAGATACTTATTTTCTTAAGGTGTCTAGAAAAGGTTTAACTGCTGCCCCGTCCACAGCAGTAAATTGCTTTGCTTTCAGGTCAATACTTGTCCTTGCTTCTCTAAACTGAGAGCATGCTGACTGACCTGTGCTGTAGATAACACACTGACTATAGATAAATACCTCATACAACTCCACTGAAAACCAAATCAGTCACTGTTCCTTTAATTACGGTTGTGTTGTTAAAAATAATGTGAAACTAACAGAGCTTAAGGGCCTCCTGTCGATGTTTATCTAATGTATGAACATTGGACCTGAACTTTTAAAATGTACACATGTGCACGTGTGCAAACTGTGACTGAGAAGTCAGCAGTATATTTGTGTGGTTCTGTGAAATACCTCAGGCAGAGAAAACACACTTCATAGCTTAAACTATTGCAGTATACCCGTGACTCACAGCTATCACTACCCACTACCATCATAACATTACCTCCCATAATTATTGGGAGTACAGTGAAGCTGCATTCAAACTGAGACAACACATGTTAAATTCAGTCATGTTTTGTTTATGGGTGGTGGTGAAAAATCAATGAATGAACCATAACTCCTATCAGTGTGAACTCACCCCTGGGTTAATGACACCTGAACATGATAGCAGGGTAAGAGAGGCTCAGAGGAGAACTCAAACAGAAGGCAATCTTTGTCTGAGTCCGGCTCAGTCCTCCCTGTTGTGTCCTCCTCCAGCTCCTGGTTCTGTTCAGACAGCAGGAAGTCCCAGCATGGCTCCTGGTCTGTCTCTGTGGAGAAACAGTTCACTGAGGTGAGAAGAAGGAGCAGACACTGGATGTTTCTGCGCTGATGCCGAGCTGCTCTGACATACACTTGGTTTGGACGCCCTCTAGTGGACATTATTTACAACAATCAGAACACTGTTACGATATAAACAGTAATAAGGACTCAAACTGTGTGATGCAGACCCAGAGACATATCGATGGGAAAAAACATTTTAGAAAATAAGTTGGGAAAAAACCTAATAATGATTAGTTTGCAATCAAAAATATTTAACATAATTACTCACTGGGTTTGGAAACATCATGAATTTGTAGAGCTTGACAAGAAATGTGCCTTTGCCTTTTACTTAAGATATGATTCAGCTGATAAAAACAAAATAACTACAAAAACTTAACAGAAAATAGACTAACTATATAAATATACAATGACAACATATACAAAATTAAACAAATAACATTAAAAAATCATATAAAACATAATAAGGTAAACTGTGTTTACTGGACATCTATCTATCTATCTATCATATGCAACCCACCGAAAACTAGTTAATAAACAATAAAAATGATGATATCAAATATATTGCAGAGCATTGTAACAATATATATGCAACATTTTGATAAACTCTACACAACATATTCCAGTCAGCTCAGTAGTAGATTTTTAGCACAAGACAAAATAAGGGCATTATTGTGAAAACAGAATGTAGCACAATAATCGTCTTATTTGGATGAACTTGTTTTCATGGAATCATTTGCCGTTGAAATAATAATTGAAAATAAAAATCAATTAATCTCCCAGCCCAAACAGATAGTTTGGCAAATTAAAGCCTCGTGTTTTTCCTCTGTGATGGGATAATCTATCTACAAGTTCTTTTCTCAAAATAATGGCAATTTAAGCCAGAAACATTATCCTCCATATCTGCCATCACTATGAGAATGCATCACCAGAAAAACATGGAGAGGTTAAGTTATTGTTAAATTACAATCAATTTACAGAAATGCATGCAGCCTTAACACAAAAAGCCAACATCTATTTGAATTACACCTCTGTCCACTCCTGAGTAAAACAGTATACCGTCATACATTTTAAAAACTATTGCAACATTCAAGTGTCATAAGGCAGCAGTCTCTTTGACAGCTCTGGGAACTGACTGGAGTTGTGATTGCTGAACTTTAACTTGTGTTACCAGCTAGCTCACATCGGGATATGTTGTCAAAGTGATTTTAAGTGTGAAGATCTGGTGCTTTCACCCACAAATTAAGGAAAAACTCAATTTCAAAGTTTCACTAAAAGGCTTGGGTGGTAATGGTTGCAACTTTATGCTTTGATGCTGGCTGCCGCTGATCTGTCCCTCCACTGCCTTACAGTCAGGCAGTCACACAGTTGGCCCTTCACCCAAATTTCAGTATTCTGTGCCAACGAAACCGAATGAAAACATAGCAAACCGTTAGTCATAAAGCTGGCTGCCTAATTTCACCAAGCTTCTCTGAGAATTCTGCTTGCGGCTCCGGGAAAAAAATAGACTTGACGCCAAAAATATCACTGCAAGTCCTTTCCGCCTCACATCTGGTAAACTGGCTTTGAAGTGTCGTACCACGCAGCTAATCCTACCAGCAGTTTCCTTTCAAACTAAATATGCAACTAGGTTTATGTTCAGGTTTGGGGCTGAATTTTTTTTTTCAGATTATTCAACAGATTATTTCAAAGATATCTGGAAATTTTTTAAATGAGTTAGAAGGGGTTTCCATGAATGGAAAACGGGTCTTTAAATGCCCATATGTGAACCCTGACAACATTGAAATTTTTTTGCTAGAATTTGTTTTTTAATAAATCAGAGATTCAGTGTGTCGTGCTTTACTGCAGTACAGTCTGCCTCAGCAGCCTATGTGTGAATCTTAATAATCAAATCCAAATTTGTACAAAGATTATTGGCCAATCTGTAGCACACTCTTTTCATGAAATTTACAACAAGATCAGACCTGCTAAACGTAACTCTTCTGAGTCCCTGCAGGCTTTGAACAGAAAAAAACAACTTTAGTCGCCAACAGATGACTTACACTGCCAATATATAGATTCAAAAGGCTGAAGATATTTTAAATACACAAGTCAATCCTGTTTTTCAACCAAAAACAGCTGAAATAAGAGATTATAACTGGTTGATATGAGCCTCAGAATAGTGTTTGTAACTACATTCAATATGTGTGTAAATTAACTGTTTAGTAAACCAGTAAACCAGTTTTGTATCATACATGTCGATGTCCACTTTATCACCACTGGCAAATTGATGATAAACTGGAGGAAAGAAGTAAAACATTAAAGACAATTTGATGAACACTGGTGGAAACTTGGCTCTCTCATACCTTTCATTAAAATTAAAGCAATGCCTTTTGATCATTTTAATTTAGCTTTAGAGCTTCTAACAGAGAAGAAAAGTTTTTTAAACAACAATTGTAATGAAGAGTAATAAATTGGGGGTGGGGGGGCATATACAGGTTTGTCTCTACAGTTTATCCAGAAAGCTCGGTCCACTTTCTTTTTAGTCCCTCTGTTCTTCCTCAGTTCTTCCATGCAACTCTAATCCTGTTCATCCTCCACTGGATAACTGGCTCCCTGTGGCTGTTTACAGCACAACTCTGATGCTGGTACACAAGACTAACACCCCTCCATGTCACAGTGGCCAAGTCTGAGCTCAGCCTACGAACTACAATCATTTCCCTGCAGCAACCTGGTCATCGCTGAGACCAGACTTAACCTGCCTTCCCCATGGCCAGCGGAGGATTAACAATATTTGATTGATCAGTGGGCTGATCGATTGGCAGACAGAAAGGCAGACTTACCAAACAGGGAGCTGCTGTAGAAATCCCAGGGTAAACTGGAATCTAGTTCTTTGCGGCCTTCCAGGTCTGTGAAATACTCTGGGAAACAAAATAATGTTTAAATGTAAAAAAATGTTTTATATTTCTAATGAGTTAAGTGTACATACCAGCACATTTATATACAACCACAGAAAGCCTTTAAATACCATTCGGCTATTTTCCTACTGACCTCTTTTAGACATTTATTGTCAAACAATAATTTCTGGTAAGAAAAAAGAAGATGATGCTAATGCAGGTGATGTGTATTGATATTTTCATATCAACAACAGGCCCGAATCTCTAAATCCAAGGAACTACCTTCTAGCCCAATATTGTCTGCGTTTCAACCGAGTCTAAAAACCTGAAAAGATCAGTATTTATCAGTTTCAGTATAAATGCTCAGTAAGGGTTAAACCCTATCACCTGCCCTAATGTCAGTTTATTGGGACTGAATAATTCAAACACAAACCAGCTGCAGATTCAAAAAGATGGAATTCAATGTTGTCCTAAGGAATTTTTGTTTCAAGCACTCAAAAATCATAAATATTTAGCGCTGCAAGCCCCAAGTTCCTATACTCAGAAAGCTCTCCTTATCAAGGAACATTTTGAGTGTGAATTATATCCATGGAACTTAATTTTCTAATTCCTGGGGAAAGTTTCTGCAGTTGAAATAGGCCTTTAAATATTGTGGTTGTGGCTGAGTTGTCTGTTGTGTTTACTGGAACTTTTTACTGATAAAAAGTCAGCAGGTCATTTTCAAAAGACTACACTGCAGGAGACGACGATAAAAGAAGAAAGTATGGTGAACTGGTTTAATGAAGAGCTGCAGGTGACACATACTTGCATCAGTTTGTGTGAACTTAAACTTTTAAACCCAGTCAGCTTCACCTTTTACTGAGTCCCTATCATCTTATACAAAATCACTTGAAGGTGCCTCAATTTTATGGAAATTCAACTCTAGTCCAGTAGCTAAAAACTCCCTAAAGCATCAAGACCAATTTTTCTAGTTTTCTAGTTTTCTTCTACTTGGTTTTGGTCAACTAAATTTAGTTCCAAGGCCAAAAAATAAAGAGTCATGCATCTGAGAGCAAGTAGCTAAAAACAGTTTAATGCCAAGCCTTGTGTTGATATAACATTTTGTATTTCTCATGTTCACTGCATGCAAGCTGTTTAATGCTCGCTGTGCCAAATGTGATGTAGTGGGAGTGGGCACAGATCCTTTTAATGTGTTGACACATTGCTTGATGGGTGATTGTAAAGTTGGCAAATACAACTTTTATTATTTATTTTCATGTCTCATTTCTATTAGCTTTATTATAGTTTTTGTGCCGTGTGGTTTATTGTGTCTGAAGTGTTTATTGATGACGTGAAAAATTAATTTAGCCTGAAGTAAAACAGCACTGAACTCTGAACAACAACTTGGAAATACCTTCACAAACCCTATTTCAAAGGAGAGGAGACACTGTGTAAAACCTAAATAAAAATGAAATGTGCCTCATTCAAAATCAGACTTTATATAAATAAAAGCTCATTAAGTTTGAACATGCAGCTCTTAAAACACTTCTGCAGTTGTGTTTGTTTAGCATGTGGCTAAAACTACAACCAGTTAAATCCAAGATTTATTTTGGTCTAACTCTAGTCCTATCCCTACCCGCTGGGTGGCAGGTGAAGTTCAAAAGGGTTAATATTTTATCTTTGTACAGCTTTCAATATAAATATGTCACAATGTATTTGTAAAATTATCACATCCTGTTTTATTTGCATTCCAGACAGCGTCAGAACTTTTTTTCCCCCCAATCAGGCTTGTATTTAAAACTAGTGAAAAAGGAAGCTGATGAAAAGGTGAACTACCTGTGAGGAAGGTCTTCATGCTCGGGCTGTGTGCCAGTTTGACCGGTGTGTGTCCAGAGTAGGTGGCCAGAGTCGGGTCAGCCCCGTGGTTCAGAAGCAACCAGACGATAGGAAGGTTATCACTCGCTACTGCGTCATGGAGCGGCCTAAAGAAAGAACAGACAAAACTCATTTTACAACTTTAGATCAATCTCAATCTGTTTGCAAACATGTTGAATATGGATATGTGTGGAATGTATTGAATTTAACATTTTTAATTGTTGCACATAATGTGAACTGAGACACAAGCATGAGCTCCTTCTAAAAACTTTTAGCAGGACACTGAGCCACATATGCTGAGGTTAGAAAAACAAGCAGATTGACAAAAGTCACACTATGATGAGTGCAAATTAAACATCAGCACTGAAAGACCCATCTGTGGTTGTATTTGAATATTTCTTATTGTTAAAATGACATCAGTTAGCAAAGTTGCCCTTGAGCAAGATGCTACCTCAATCCCTAGCAAGAGGACCTTATGTGTCTTTGAGGCTTTCCCTACTGTCTGAAAATAAAACCTTTCCTTATGCAATTGGGTTTCTGTTATGCTGATCAACTTGCACTAATTACTATAATTACCAAACCAGGACTTCTGACTCCGGACTTCATTACACAGCTAATACTTAAATAAATAAATGACATATGTATAATTTCAACAACAAGAACCCATGCTCAAACCCCTCACCGTGTCCCATCCTGGGCGCTACAGTTGACATCGGCGCCATGTTTCAGCAGCATCTGGACAATCTGAGTCCAGCCTCGTGAGGACGCCTCATGGAGCGCTGTGTAACCAGCATTATCGCGTCGATTGACCTCCCTGATGTCCTTTTCGAGACAATACTGAACTACATCCTGCAGGACATAGGAAGATCAGACCGACCCTATGACATCACGTTTCAAAAAGGTACAATGCTTACTGAAGTTACAAATGAAATGTATTTTACCTGATAGCCCAAGCGTGCAGCACGCTGCAGCAAAGTCTCCCCGGCATTTTTATTGACAATCAGCCGACGAACCTCCGGAGGAACGGGCCTTTTGGGTGGAGATTCTGAGCCGCTGCTTCTCCCTGATGAGCCTTTCTTATTGGATGGAGATGATGGCAAACTTTTTGGAGTGAGTGGGGGGCTTTCTGTTCTTTTAACATCAGTGCGGTCTTCATCTAGAGCGAGTGAAGCAGCACGCTTGCCCAAGCTGCCGCGTTTGGTCTTAATCTAAAATACAGATTTATTGATTAGAGCATTGTGTGAAATGAAATCTCTTGCAATGCATCGCCAAGTTAAGGTGATGGGTTCCACTCTTCAAGGACCTGTGCAGTATAAAACCAGCTGCCATCATAAATGTGACAAACATAGCATGTATCTAGCCACAGGGGGGCACTGTAAGCTAATATATTCATGGCACATTGTCGTTTATTCCTATCAGCCCCGTGTGGTTTGAAGTGTACTGCAATCCAACAACCAGCCTCAGCAAGTGTCTTACCTTCTGCTCATCGCTATCACTTAGGTGTTTGCTTTTGAACTTCCTCTTCCCTGAAGGTTTGTCAGTGCAGTCTGGAGACACCTCGCTCTCCTGGTAGCGGACCGTCCCAGAGCGAGTGAACGAGGGTCTCCGTGTAGGAGGCTCTGGACTGCAGGCGGTGGGGCTCGGACACTGATCCACCTCTGGATATGTAATGATAAAGTGGGTGTGAGGTTATGCAGAGGGTGCCAAACAGATTTACACAGTGAAAAAAAATCTACAAACAATCTGAATATTTCAGCATCACCCATCTTATCTTTGATGTACCGATGCTGTTACGGAGCAGCTTCATGCTCTTGCTCGTCTGCCAAGTCGAACACGGAGCATGGAATATTTTAGGTGCTGTTTTGTGCCGACATCAGACAGCATGGTACTTCCTGAACCAATGGCCCTTGGCTTAGCCATCTTATCTGCTGAAACAGGGTAACTGCTGTGTATGAGCTACTCTGCTCTGCTTTTTGCAATCTTGTGCTGAGATTTGCCATATTTCTCTAAATTCTCTACTTATACACTTTATGATGCAGGTCTTAGCAACATTAATGAGTACCTGATGTTGACAGGACACAGTCTTCACTGCGAGAATATAAACTGCAAACTGCATATGCATGCTGTCTTCATAGTCTTTGGTATTTCTATCAGATGTTAAATTAATCTAAATATTTTGTATTTGTCTGTTATCAAACTGTATAAAACTCTACTCTCATAAAATTAATTTGCCCATGCTTAATAGGTTTTAACTATAGAAGCCCGCAGCTTAGGTTTCTATTCGTCAGTGAATCATTTATGTTTAATTCCTACACAGATATTTTCTAATGTATACACTCAAGGCTCACATATATTTTTTTGATAGCATTTGTTTAAAACAACACCATCTCCATCAATTATACACTGTATGGTTTTAAAACTACAGAAGCTATGGAAATACAGAGCTACAATCACATTTAAACCCAGTGCTGCACAGATGAAATAACAAGGCAGAAGAAAGCAACAGGTCCTCAGTTATGCTGTTCACTGCAGCAACAAACACGCCTTGAGGCAAGAGAAGTTTTCCTGTTTTATTTATCTGGTTTTAAAAAATTAGTTTTGGAAAAACTACCATCCACTACCAAAGTAAAATCTAACACCAATGCAGGTACTGAACATTTCCCTAAGATACCCAAACCTATTCACCCATTCTCAAAAAAATACATGCATAAAATGAGGAGACTCCCCAAATTTAGCTATATATTTGTTGTGTTTCATAAGAGTAATTATGGTTGAAAAACAATCTGCAGCAACACTAACATTGGTCATTTTGTTATTTTCATTTTGTTATGACACTGAAATTAGACATCAGGTGGACTAAATTGTGAAATCATGAAATGTTGCCGCTGCTGTTTTGGACAACATTTCTACAGAGAAACTGTTGACAAAAAAAAAACGTTTGTTAAAGACTAGCACAGGGTACAAGTACTTTTAGTACACACTCATTCATCAGAATTCTTTCTCTTTTTTGTCTTAAGAATACATATTCACTTGTCGTCTATGAAATGTCAGAAATAATGACGAATGCCCATCACAAGCAGCCATAGCCAACTGTTTGTCACTTATTCTGGTCAGCAGCCAACAAAAGGAATCTTGCTAATGTATGAAAACAAAAGAATTCAGGCTCATTTTTTACACTTCTAATCAACTAATGTTTGTAGTGGTGAAAGGACTAAAACAATTATTTGATTCTAAAATGTGCAAACAACGATATTGTTATCATTGATTCTGCCAGTTATTGTAACGATTAATTGTTTAGTAGTTTGGTTTATTAATATCAGAAAATTTCTTTTATCATTTCTGAGGGCCTAAATTTGTCTGAACAGTGAAAAACCTAAAGGCGTCCAGTTTTTAATACAATATGAAATAGAGAAAAGCAGAAAATCCTCATATTTGAGAAGCCGGTATGGAATGTGTGCCATAATTTCTAAACAAATATCCTTAGAGATTAATCAGTTATTAGTTATTAAATCAAATAAACCATTGCAGCCCAAGTCAAACTTTCATGTCAATCAGCTGTGCAATCAACTCTCCATTTTAGCCCTGGGTTGTATAAAAATACTAAGAAGCAGCAAAACTCTTCGGATTTTCTTACTAAAACTTTATAAACTGTTTTTTTTTTTGCTGTAACTAAATGCCACACTTTTGATTAAAACTTAAGCTGGAAACAGTTAATTGAAACTATACTCATCTCTGGAGAGAAACTGCGTACCTGCTGGGACTCCGCTGTCCTGTCTCTGGGAGTCAGATTCTTGGAGGTGCTCGCCGTCTTCAAGCTTGTCTTTCTCTGTGATGTATTCCCCAGTCTGATACTTTTTGCTGCGACACCGCCGGCGTTTCTTAGAAGCAGGTGTGTCACCGTCTGCACTGGCTGTCTTGCCCTTGCCCTGAATTATTCGCTCTGGCAGAGGGTTTGAGCGAGGCCTCCCTCTTGGACGGCGTGTGGGTTGGGACGGTGTCACAGGGGGTGACGGGGAAACTGGGGGAGGAGGCATTTGTGGGGGTGGAGGGGAGGGCGTTGCAAAGCCCCACAAGTCGAGTCGAGCCTCATCGGCTCGCCGTCGTCCTCTCCTCAGTCTTGGAAAGGAGCTCCCTGTGGTGTCGGTCTCCTTATTGGATACAGCAGAGTGATTGAGAGACTCTGGAGTCGCTTCACTCAGAGGACTGCTGCTATCTGTAACTGATTAAATCACATTTGATTGTTATACTCGCACAAGCTTCCATGCATAGTGGTATGACTGAGAAACACCATCCAGACAACATGTGTGACATTTTCTGCCTGCTTCTTAAACAAACTACCACACTATTGAGGCTGACTGCAGGGCATTTATATCCACATAAGCCATAAGAGAGAAAGCCCAACTAAAATGCTACATGTCTGACACAAACGAAAGCACATTAAATTTGCAATAGATATCAGAAATGTGTCCATGCTGTGAGCCCTTTTCATGCTATAAATGTCAAAGGATTATAGCAAAGAAAGAAATACCTAATTTGTTGCG
Source organism: Hypoplectrus providencianus (assembly GCA_028566105.1). NCBI lineage: Eukaryota > Metazoa > Chordata > Actinopteri > Perciformes > Serranidae > Hypoplectrus > Hypoplectrus providencianus. The sequence continues at coordinate 16,882,207 of JAOWBC010001868.1, read as the reverse complement.
GGTTGGTTGCTCAACCTTGTTGGGACTGATCTTGTCCCTCGGAGTTGCCTCTTTACTTGGTGGAGAAAGTTTCCCCACTGATAGACTCTGCTCCAGCACAGGTGCAGATTGTTTCTTCTGCTGAAATACACAGGGGACAGAGTGAGCGCACTGTATTGGATATTATTGATCACAAAGCTTTCATGGAGACGGAGAGCGTGTAACAGACTCACAATAAGCCCTTGGAAGTTAAATCATCAGTGATAGATTCACATTATAAAAAGGGAGCTCTGTATCACCAATTCTGTTGTTAAAATCTTGATGAGATTGTGGTGATATCTACCTAAAATATTTCCCTAAAATTCAACCAAAGGGAGATCATAAGAACAGATAATATAGACATTAAGGAGATATTATAGACATTAGAAAGTAAAAAGATAATTTACCTTCTTTTGACAAGATACTTTTGTTGGAGTATTCTCTGTGTCTTGCTTTTTCTTCCCTGCAGCCTTCTTTGATGAGTCCGGTGGTGACTTCTCCTTTGCTGGCTTCTTAGGACTGGTTTTCTTTTGTTTGACAGAAGCAGCTTTTGCTTTGGTTGGCGACTCCTCTTTGGTTCCGTTTGTTTTCTTCTCAAACTTGTCGCCCCCCCCTGCACACTGGCCCGTAAGAATAGACGCAACAATGCCCTCCAATTTTTCACTTGGTGCGCTGTCTGACGCCCCACTTTCTCTCTTCAATGTCTCCCCCTCCAACACCTGGGCTAGTTTGCTCTCCATCCTGTTCCCATTTGTTGATGCATTGCTCCCAAACAGAGGAGACTGGCCAGCAGGCTTTGAGAAGCCTTGCTTTGCTTGTACTCCCATGTGTTCTCCCTGGCTGGTGTTTAATTCAGTATTATTCTCCAAAGGCTCAGTGGCGTTTGCCTTCTCATGCCTCTTCGTAGCTGGAGTTGGATCCCCTTGAGAAGACACACCAGCCCATTTTTCCACAGACCAGTATGCTGGATATTCAAAAGCAGATGTATGTTTGGTCTGGGTGTCTTGACTGCCAGTTAGTGAATTCACACCATCACTCTTTCTTGGTGCAACAGGTGAGGCTTGAGCATCGCCCTCGCATGTTGGTGATGTTGCTTCGAGAGCTTGCTGCTTTACGATTGACGCGAGGTTGGACAGTGGGGACTTGATTCTTTCCCACTTGTCTTCCTCAGGTTTGGGCAGGCTGTGATGGGCACTCTGAAACTTACATGCTTCAGTAGCTGTGATGCCCTTCGTCTTTGGAGATCCTTGTGTGATTTTCCTCTGAGCAGACGAGGCTTGATGCGGAAGGTGGGATGGCTGCTGCCAAGCTGGACTGACAACACTGGTAGGGTATGACACAGCTGTTTTGCCAGCTCCAAGTTTCTGATGAGTCTGAGCACTGGTAGAGCTTGAAAGGGCAGTAGTCAGTGCTCCTTTAGAGGGACAATTCTTAGTTATGGCTATGCTGGTGTTTTTAACATGCTTGACGTTGTGAGTATGTTGGTTGCCCTTCATCAGACAGGATGGCTTCTTCCCTCCTGAGGCCAGATGTTCTCCCTGGTCAATTATAGATATAAACTCCTGCTTCGCAAAACTCTGAAATTCATCCGCAAAAGTTCCTTTTCCATCTTTGCCTCGTAGAGTAGAAGCCAGTATGGGGCTAGCCACACCTACATACGTTCCAGGGATGTTTTTTAGGGAGTCTGGTGAAGACCCCTTACCCCAGGTTGGTTTGGGCTCTGGTACCTGGTGATTCTGAGGCCTGTTTATTTGCTTTTGATGGGATCCATTTCTATGGGTGTTGGGTAATATAGGGTATTGTACAGCTGAGCCATAAGTTGTGGAGTGAGTCCTCTTTGAGTTCAGAAAATCTCTCTGATTCGACTCATTATTGTGAGGCTCGATCATTGTAACTGGAGGGTCATTTATGCATTTTGGACGTTTAGATTTAGCAGACAAATCGAGAGGCACATCTCTCGGTTCCACAGAACAAGCTGTGTGATCCTCTGAAGCGGAAGGAGGTGTCGTTTTAAGAGAGCCCATGGTTGCCTTGTCTATGCTGTTGGTTTTCTCCACATGGTTCAGCAATCTGCTCTGAGAGGTGATGCTGGCATGTGCAGAGCCACAGCAAATGGCAGCAGTGGGAGACAGTGTGTAGCAGGTCGGTGCTGCAGGAGTTAATGACGGGTGCTGCAACGGTAGGGCAAGAGCTGGAGAGGCTACCACAGAGGCTAAAGATTTATGCTCTCCCACAGATTTGGCATTCTTATTAGATGAATGATTAGATTTAAGCTTTGACGATGATGTGCCGACTTTTTTCTCTGCAGCTGGAGTGCGTCCCACTGAGAACGGATAGGGATAGGTCCGCATGAGAGGTGTCCCTCCGACACCTGAGCTTTGAGGCTGAATTTCTTTCTGAAACTGACTGGCTGTGGCTTCTCTCAATGCTGCAATCTGACCCAGTGCTGGTGGAAGAGTAATTTTACAAAGTGGAGAGGGAAAATTAGTGGAGGGAAGGAAGGCAACAGGCTGGACTGGTTTAAACATGGTGGAGCACTGAAATCCAGGTGGAACACTTTGCACTGATTGCGTTTGCGGTAGTGATTTCTTACTGGATGCCACATTGCTGTGACATGGGTTGATCGAATCCTCACGGCCGACTTTTACACCACTTGACCACTGAGGAGCAGGGAAGACCCCAGTACCATCAGCCTTGAGTTTAGGGGTCTCTGCCCTCTTGTCTGCTCTCTTGTCTGAGCCGCTGAGAGCTGATCCAGACGTTGGTGCATTGTTAGGCTGCTGAGGTGGAGAAAGCTCAGGGCTGTTGTTGTAATTGCTAGTGTCCAGGCAGGCTTTTGCTGTCTTACAGTCTGTTGTTGGGGGGGTCTTGTTTTGCTGACTGAGGGTAACATCTCCTCTAAACTCAGGGGGTAGCGTCTGGGGGGGATTTCCCACCATACTAGCAGACGCTTTATTTGGAGCACTGATCTCTCTGCTCACCGTGCCTCCATCCCCTACATTCATTAGTGTAGGATCCACCTGAGCAATAAGAGAAGATCATGAGGCCAGTGTTAGTTAGACAAAAGAGAAGTATGCTCTAATCTAGTAATCGGACTGTAATGAAAACAAAAAAACAAAAACAATTACCTGCATAGGTATTTCTTTAACACAACATGCCTCAGGGGTAGCTGAGTCAGTCAGGTGAGAGTTTTCTTGAAACAGAGAGATATGCTGTTGAATAAACAGAAACAACACTTAATGTGATCACTGTTAGTGCTTTTCTTCATTCGGTTACAGAAAGACTTTCATTTGTCCGTTCATGAAGGAATAAGACCTCATATGCAACAGTAAATGATTAAGAGTAACAGATATTAAGCAATTAAAAAGTTCCTTTCTTTAAAACAGGCTTGGAGGCCAGATATGTTACAATTTCCTCTGAGCAGGAAGGTAATTCAGGTTAGCAGATACAAGTGTGGTAAACTTAATAAGTGCTTGTTCTGTTGTTCCCTTTGGTTTCTTTTTTTGCACAAGGAGAACACTAACAATTTGTCATTTATGATCAATTTGGAGAGTGAATAATTTCGAATTAAAAAGGAAATTCAATGAGTGAAATGAAACCAACTGCATCAGTTGCAACATGGACAGATTATGAGCCAACAGGCCCCCGGCAGAGACACAAAAAGGCCATCATCCCAAATACCACATTTACCCTTTCATTTTGTTCACAGCAGATTTGCAAGTGCTTCTGTGGTATTTTGCAGGTTAACTTTGAAAATAAAGTTTTGTTATTGGTTAAAAGGACAATGTTACACTGGACAATAAAATGAGACTGTCTAAAGCCACTTCAAACCTTCCTGCCACAACAGATCAACACTCACTCTCCACATGTCGTACTAAATACTATACCTATACGACACAAGCTATTATAGGAAGTCTGTGATGCAGGTGAACCTTCTCCATCAGGTACATTTCCAACATGTTTTAATGTGGATTCATGCAGTGTGTTTTAGTGTGCAGTGCAGAGCTGTTTTATGTGAAAAAAATAAATATGAGACTCAGTATCATCAGGCAGTAAATTTGAGAGGATCAGGATAGAAAAGCATGAATATTCCCAGTTTTGACTGTCCCGCCTGTGCACTATGACCCCCCAAGTTCTTGGTAGCAAATGCAGTTATCCATCAATGAGGCAATCAACTGTGACTGCCAAAAAGATCTTTTATCAGTGAGAAGCAGCATCAAACTGTGCTGATCAAGCCATGTACACTGGGGAGAAGTGGATGGCTGAAAGTGAGCAAAAGTTTTATTTCCTGTCTACCACTGGACAGTCACATATTTCTGATTACATTAAAACAGCCCACCTCAGTTAAATGCAGTTTTAATGCGGGGGTCATTCAGTGGGGGCTAAAATTAGACATGATATACAACTCATTGCTTCTGAAGAAAACTCACACTGGACGCTCTCACAACAGAAATGTGTCTTCAAAAACAATGCTAAGCATGCACCCAATTATAAATAATAATTGCAAAAAAGAAACACTTCAACTATCCTGTTGTTATCTGGAAACAGACAGTTGAGATAATCCCATATACACCGGCGACACACGCCAGAACAGCCCCTGGTATGTTGGTAGAGGTGAGCGCAGGCGAGCGCATCTGCAAGTAAATGAGACGACTACAAAAAGGGACTAGGCATAAAAAATCTATGTCAAAGCTTTGGGGGAAAGGATAATTTTTCACCCTGGACTCAGTGAAACATAACGAATATGATGCACATAATGACTGACACACCAATCGCTGCTGGAATCTGCGGGCACAGACTGAAAGGGATCCAGCGATGCAGATACCGGCTCAGTGCAAGGAGGGTCTGCATTCATTACCGTACAACAGTTGCTTACAGCTAGTTTGTCTTTGTGCTGCGATCATACGCGGTCTACTCCGCCACAACATTTGCATTCATCAGCTCTGATGTAGGCCACTAAATGTATGTAGTCCGGCACACACGCCGTGGGCAACAGCACCGCTCAGACAAAACAAAGTCAAGCCTGACATTACCTCTGAGAAATACAGCCTCGACGAAACCAAATTATTCTGTTGTAGCCCACTTCAGCCCGGCCAGCTCACTGTCCAGCCCCCACGGCACAAAAGACACACGTCCCAATGTCATATGTGGGAAAAGTGCACAATGCATGTTGTGGCATTGGGGGCACTCTGAAAACAATTTGCTCCCCTCTGTTGTAAATATCAGCACGGAAAAACTCTGGAGAGCTCCGGGTCGCTCTCTGTCGCTGGAGATGGCGAGCAGTTACCACGAGAGAATGGCAACCGGCTCTCAGGTGATCGGTCCATCCACAGAAAAATACGACCATAAGCTGCCCCCCTCTTTAAACACTGCCTAACATAACGTACACAGTATGGACTGAAATGTTTCGAGTTGAAGGACAGATGTTTGAGCATATTAACAGCAAGTGACAGGAGAGATTTTACATCGAGTGGCTGCGTCGGAGGAACACAATGTGGCAATGTGTCACATCTCCGCCTGATAAGGTAAGTCAACATCAATGCAAAGCCACACAGAAAACACAAGGCAGAGCCAAACAAACTCCTGACCACCACCACTTCGCCTCATCAGCCCACGATTACCCGACAAAGTAACCCTGTCTACCATTGAACTTTTTTTTTTTTTTTTTTTCAAACAAATGATCAATTTCACGCGCCGATAACACAGAAACTGCCTGAGCTGAGTTACTCGCAAATGGGCAAAAACAACGTTGCCAGCAGGACAACTAACAGAGGGGTGGGTGACACAACTTATTACAAAGAATTGTGGTGCTGGAGTGGTCACCAAAAAGGGCAAACAATATATTTAACTCCACTGACCAGCACACTACAGCGGGTAGGTTTCCAGCTCCCTGCGCAGCGGAGTCTCCGCGAAGCCCTCGCACTACTCCCGGTGGTTTACATGTTGAGGCAGGCTACTGTTATTTATCCCCGGCCGACCTAATGTAAAGTGCTCCAGCTAGTCTCTCATATCGGCCCTTTGGTGGACAGACTGAACCACTTCGGCGTTGAAAGGCATTTGCCGAGCCCCCCGACCCACCAAGCCTCTCCTCTCCTCTCCTGCCCCCTTTGAGACTCTCTCTGCCGAAATATTGAATAATTCCCGAGCTAATCAGCGGGCGAGATTAAAGATGTCTAATGACACAAACAGTTACGAACCCGCTCGTCCAGATGGCATGTGAACGACGTACAGGCACGACTCGGATACGGCCGTGTCCAGCCTTTCGCCTCTGCCGTCCGTGGCTGCTCACTAATCTCGACGGTTTTCGGTTCTAAAAGTCCGGGGGGGCGGGAGGGAGAGAGGGAGAGAGGAGGAGGGGAGGGTAGGGGGGGTCGTCAAGACAGTCCGTTCCGTATCTCCAGTCTGGTGGGAGAGAGAGAGAGGAGAGAGAGGGGCAGAAGGGTGCTCGGTGACAGCATGGGAGATGTAGTGCTCGGCTATCCACGCCCAGGATTAGACGCTGGAGAGGCTGGGAGGGGTAAGGACTGCAGGTACCGGCATGCAACGCGAGCTTCTGCCGCTCAAGGGGAATGGGGGATCGCGACCAAAGAGTGTAACGGTGCGCTAAACTGAAGAGGCTTATCGGGGTAACGAAGTAATAAACTGTATTTCTTGGAACCAAACGGGGCTCCGAGTAATACTGAGGGGAGGGTTGCGTTTCAGTGGCAGTCAGGTCAATTAACAGAGTCACAGCAGCGGGTGATGGTTGCTAAAACGGAATTGCCAAAATACAAAAAAAAAAAAAAAGAGTGGGAGAGGTTTGGGTCTGTTGCAGGGGAATTAACACGAGGAAGCAAGACTCTGGGTGCTGGAGGCACTCCAGTTGCATGCTTTAAGCTGCGGACTGATGCAGCCTGGGGAAGATGGGGGAAACATTAAAGCCTCTTTAACTGATTCTAAAACCTGTAACTGTGTGAGACTTTTACATTTCAATAAGTTTTAGTCATTTGTTTTGTTGCCATGGATCTGACTTAACTAACAACTGATGAGGTTTAGCTTCACCTCTGTTAAAGTCAAAGTTACTTATAAAGCACATTTCAAAACAACCCATGTTGAACATACTGCTGCACAGACCAGGACAGGTAGCTATAATTACAAAAAAACACACCAATATAATATAAATGTATGCAACTCATTGACAAAAATAAACAAATCATAGACACGAGTCAAAATTTAGCCACAACGGGAGGACTGAAAGCTGAGGAGTTGTGCGCCACATGTTAAAAGAGTCAGAGGAGGTGGCAGATCAAATAGGGAGGCGGATGCTGTTCCACGGTCTAGAGGCTGCAGCAGTAAAGGTGTGGTCAACCCTGAGCTAAGGTTTAGATCGTGGGACAGCCAGGAGCCCCAAGTTAGCCGACCTGAGGGACGTGGAGGTAATGTAAGCAGGGGGCAGCCAATTTAGGGCTTAATAGACAAACTGGAGAACCTTAAAATCAATTCTGAACTGTGCTGGCAGCCAGTGAGAGGCCAGGATAGGGGTAATAGGGTTCCTTTTGGGTGCCTGTGAGGAGCCTGGCTGTGGTGATGTGGACCAGTGGCAGATTGGACAGGGATGAGTTACGACACCCAGCTGTCAAGTTGTGTAGAAAAAAAAGGAAATAAATAAATAAAAACTGAAGTTACATATGTTACTCACAAAGTTACAGTTTTGTAAAATCGTACAAGTGCCATCATTGTTGGAGGACTGGCTTATATGATATGAGTTTTGTACGCATCTCCACATTTTTTTTTGCAAAACTGATAAAATATAGAGTAGAGTAAATATTATGATCCCCATCTATCTTCATGTCCTCACTGTCCTTCACTAAAACACTACAAAAGCTGAACAAAACACAATTTACAATACCTACAAAACAACTCATGCAATGATTTCAGAACTTCACTTTTTCTATTCATGTAGAATATTTTCCTCTCATTCTTATGATTGACAATAATGTGGGCTGACTATATTCTCCTGCTTAAACATATGTTTCTTTTTTTATTTTGTCACCAAGACCATTACTAATTACTGATTATGAATATGGACAAAAGCAGTCACTCTCATTCTCTGGTGCATCCTCAGCTCACTGCCATTCACATCTTGCACTGCAGTGTGTCAAAATCACATTTCCTGTTCTCACCAGGTCAGTTTTTAACTGAATTTGTGCACATGGTTTTCTTTTCTACAGAGAAATGGGCATCAGCTGAGATAGAAGCAAAAGTACAGTTCTGATAAGGCTTATATTTTAAGGCTGAACATAAACATCAAGACAAGCCATGCCAGTTCAAAAAGACATAAGCCTTCAACCTATATATGAAATAATACAAACATTCACACAGCAACTGAGTTTAACACAGCCGAAGACAGAAAGATGAAACTGCTCTAATGGTAACGAAGCTTGATGCTGATGACATACAAAGGAACCTCTCCTTGAGGTAATATATTTAAATCATTACATCACTTGTAATTGAATAAAATCTACTTCTACTTACAATGTTTTCTATATTTTCATTTTGAACAAGCATTTTGTGAAACATGAGCTGACCTTTTCTTAATTGAAGTGTGATTATGCTTTTAGAGCTGGAAAACAAACAAAACAGAGCCGAGGAGAATCTATGAAGACAAACAGCTCATGTTTGCAGCAATGAGGTGAATGACAACACATCTGTAACTTCTCGTCTCACACAGACTGATAGACACACGTTTAAAGTATCAAATCCGTCAGCTGAGGATTTGCTCTTCAGTCTTTTCTGATTCTCCCTCAAAGATAAACAACCACAGGATATTTAGCTCTCCGATACCATAATCACATTTTGGCTCTGTAGTTAAGCAGTACAGGTTACTCTGCTGTAATTAGGCCACTTGTCTTACCTGAATCCTGAAAGCAGTGCGGGCCTGCTGTTGACAAGGGTATGTACTCCTTTAGGCCAACAAATTTCCTACTTTTCTCAACACTTGTGGTGGTGAGGAAATAACCGTGCACACACATCGAGGCGGACTAAGAGTTTGTTTACTACCATGCGCGATCTCTGTCGTTTCTGACCACGCAGGCGGTGCAGGACAACGATCCTGTCCATCCGCCGAGAGCGGTACGAGCTGAAACTATTTCGCTGCTTCCCTATCGCGGAGTGGATCGGTGTGTGAGAGCTTCTAACGTGCCCTTCGCCATTCGCTCAGTAATGGCTGCGTGCAGGCAGACAAATCGTTGACAGATGGCCAAATGTGAAATTGGGAAACCAAAAACGCCGATCGGTTAAAAAGGGGAACGCCGTAAAGATCCGAGTCGGCATGAAGCAGGAGTAACACAAAGTCGGCAGCTGACACATCGCATTGTGTCTGAGCCGGGGTAACCCGGAGACCTCAACGACCGCGCAAGAGCTATCCCGGTAGTGACCGGCTGCTCGGGGCTTCACCAATTATAGACGAGTTTGGTTCACAGGCTCCACATCGGATGTCTGAAGCTCTGGGGTTTAAAAAAAACTTGTTATGCATGCAATTATAAATCTCTCGAGCAGGGATGTGGTATTCCGCACATGCACTATGACAACTGCGATAGCACAGATGAAGGCACGTTGTTTATTTCGAAGGCCTGCTTTTTGAAGAATGTCGTCTTCAAAGTGGGCATACATGGTCATCTATCTGTGAGTCATATTGGAGATTATCGACCCTATTTAGGCCGCCATGGTTTACAGCGACGAGGATGTCCCGTCTAAGTTCGTGGTTCACCTGGTCAATATTGAATGTCGAGGCTGGGAAGGCGGCGGGGGGTGGACGCTGAGTAAATATCAAGCGTATTATTCTTCCATCTTGGTAGAAGTAATGAATTATTCTACAATAAGCGAGGGGAGGATGGCAGCCGATCACAGAAACAGTGAAGGGTGATGTTCTTGTTTGCCAGGTTAATGGATGGCCCGATGCGCCGTCCAGATGATGTTAAATATCTGTTTGAAATTAAAATGCACCACTTCATATATAGTTACTGTGCAAATCCACAGCCGATACGCGTGGACAGCAGACTCAAGTATGTCATCTCGATACACAACTTGGCTGTCCATAGGCTACATGTGACACGATCCTACATAATGCCGTGGGATAACAGCAAGACATCACCGCAACTACTGTGGCTCCTGCAAGACACCAACAACTATAAAATACACATATCCAGGTCAAAGTTTGGCAGAGTTTTACTCGCCCTCAATAGCGTTGTGCAATGCCCCCTTTAATGCCCCCTGCTCGCCCGTAACGCCTTTGTTATTAGTAATCGCATGGTATTGCACCGTCTTACCTTGCGCTCCGAGCTGTCTGCAGCCACAAAGCCTGCACACAGCGCAACAAGCTATTGTTGTCTACACAGATGCTTCTGTGTGGGGCCAGGGATGTGATTTTGAAGTAGAATGAATACAGTCTGCAATTTTGGCTTGTCCTCGCGATCTTCCCTTATTGCCAGTTTTCGGTCTGCAGCAGCTGGAGATGAAAATCGCGCACCCTGGGTCCTAGCGCCGGGTAAAGCCCTACAGGTGAATAACAAACAAACTGGTGCTCGGTGGGTTTCAATCTTTAATTGCAGGGGACTTCGCTGGAGTCAAATAAATAGGCTCTTCCTTTTAAGGCAGAGTTTTTCTCGCCAAAGTTTTAACAAAGGTTTAGATATGATGTTTGGGGGACACTTTAAATAATAATAATGTCCTTAAGTCCAATTACACCGACTACACATTACTTTAATAATGTCCTAATTGTTTCACAGTGAAAATGAAAGCACTTCTTGTGTTATTTAGACTTAGACAGATAAGGTCATTATGGCAGAATGACTAACATTTAAATTTCAAACAAGGTCATATTTGTTATTTAAAAAGGTTAGTACAAGTATTTTCAATCATCGGGCCCACAGTCTGCAGGCAAATACAGTGTCAATTCAAACTAAACTTGTGTTACAGTTACATCAAACATTAAATATTTATTAGCATGTCTGGACTTCTGAAAGCATCTGTTTAAAGTTACATTTATTTACAGAAAGTCAGATAGCTAATCAGGGATGTCTCAGATATGTTTCTTTTGTTTGCTTGCTAATGATACAGCTCCATGGCTGTCAGTAGTTTCTACCTATACAATTAGACATAAACAATGATAGACTAACATTTTAGAGGATCAAGCAGTTTACATATGTGACCTATATATCTGCTACTATAGGCGCATTGTAGATGTTTCGCTGTATGTGTACAAATATCAGCTGTCAAACTGAAAAGTAGAAATGCTAATAGATATGTTTTAATCTGGGTCACCTTTTTTATAAGAGCATTTGCACTTTGTTTATTTTTACTTTTTTCACTTTCTTATTACATATGCTTTATGTTGGCTGATAAATCCTGATCTGTTTTTAAACCGCCTCAAACATTCTTTAGTTCTTCTTTAGTGTTGTGAAGTATTTTGCATAATATTTATTGAGAGGGCTGTCGGTGTGAATTTCCTGTGGCAGAGAGCTGGACAGGTGTGAGAGCTCCCTTATTTCATGTGTGAATGAAAATCTGAGGTTAGATTCAGTTCACTACCAGAAGCAATTGAGGACTGACCTGTAAAATGTTGCTGGGGTCAATTGTCTCATAATCAGTCTATTTTTAGTTAGATTAGTGAATCTCCTATTGTAACAGTGTTTCAGGACCTTATATATGGTTATTATATACAGTTATTCCTCGTCTTAGCAACACAACACAGACAAACTTAACAAGACAAGCTTGATGCTGTAAACATAGAATTGGGCCAAACACGAAAGCACATCACAGTCTAATAATCATCAGTGACAGAGAGGTGCACAAAGGTGATGGAATCACGTTCTCTTATATTTCACTGGCAATTCTTTTACCATCATTACACACACTCTCCTTGAGAGACACCAAGGCGCTTGAGGACAAGACATCCTTGCAATTTATAAGAGTGGATTAAGACAGGGAAAAATCAGGGCTACTGTTAGTAAGTTAAAGCCTCAGTTATAGTGCCAAGATCTAACCAGTGGGATGTGAGGAAACACCAAGAGGGAAGCAAGCAATGATCTGAGCTCATCTAGACCTTCTCAGTGCAACAAGTGTATGATACAACGGCCTCCCTACCCTTTGAAGCTAATCTGCACTGTTAAGGTTGAGTCATGCTCCCTGTGCCTCAAAACTGGAGAAATAGCTGAGATGTTCCCTAAAGGGAACAAAGCAGCACTATCAGAGGCACCACAGCAAACCAAAGGCATCTGCAGACAACAGGCACTGATACAGTTCATTATTTAAAACAGCATCATTTACAACAGCTACCTTCTTGAGCATGTAGAATCTCAGGAAGACAAGCAGTTCTTGAGTCATTGTTTTTTAGACTGCACTCACTGCTGTCGCCTATTGTGCACATCCTGCCACTGCTCTGTTACTGTCTCCTCCCACTTCGTTCCATATTGCCGGACTGCCATGTAAATTCACAGACTTTTTTACTTTCCTGCTCTGAGAAAGTTAAGTAAAATAAAATTCTCCAAATCTAATGTATCGCTGAACTTTCTTGTTAACCAAATCAAACCAAACAACTCTTTGTGATCTCTTTTGATTACTAATGTTATATTAACTGAGTCTCCCTTGAACCTATCTGCAGCACCCTTTGGGAGGGCCACCTTCTACTTTGAAAACCTCTTATTTATGAAAATGCACAATGAAAAACTCAGAAGCAACACATCTTCCCAGACACCACACCGCAGTAACTCTGGATATCTAGAGACCTCACTGTGAGCAAGTTTCTCTGGAGATAGTACCTCTCGCTAATGAAACAGACCCTGTGGAAACAGTTGACAGTGAGGTCTGTTGATCGTCCTGACTAACTGGGACACTGCAGCTAAGTTTTCCGAACATAATTTTCAAATTTTTTAAGCAACACACACACACACACACAAAAAAAACAGGATTCAATCTCATTCTCTTGGGGATGGGTTCAGACGTTTTAAAAGAATTTAAAAAACGCTGGCACATAAAAGTGAAATTACTTGCATGGCCTGACATCATTCAGACAGATTGATGAAATGTTATTGTGATCTAATTCTAGTGAACTGACTCTTTAGTGACAGATGTTATGAAACAGAAGGCAGGGGTAGTTTTTAAGTTGTTTCTTTGATGGGACCAGTGGACACTCAGGAATTGGATGCTGGAGATGCCACTGATAGAGATGGCATGTGGTGTGTGTAGCTTGTGTGAGTCTGCAGGCCAGCCTCCCTGCAGGGTCTGTAGCATGAGAGGAACCACAAGTGTATGTTAGAAGAGGGTCATCATGGTCACAGAAAGGTAAGAGCAACTGGTGTACCCTGTTAAACTAGGAACACACTGCACAGGCGAGAGTCCCACTGTAACACTAATTTAGTCCAAATGACAGATAAGATTTGAGTCTGCACTTGTCTGCATCAAACAAGGCAGGCTGCCACTCACAGTGGGCACACCTTATCATGTAGTGTGTAGATTAGGAGTGAAAATCTTTCAACTTCAAATTCAGATTATTTCAAGCAGTCAGGATCAATTCACACACATTAGACGTTTATGACTGTACATTGGACAAATCTGAATGTGATCCATATCAGGTGGTTACCACATAAATCTAAAGTCCCTAGTGCACTACAAATGTCTTTAATACATGTTTTTAAAAGGAAAATAAAAACCTAAAGCAAAATCCTCAGTTTGAAGAAAGGGATTCATCGGATTGTCCCGGCAAAAGATCAACGTTGACCACCTCAAGTGAATCTTCTATTACAATTTTAAACTGATAAAACATTACTTCACTAGAGCTGCATGCAGCATTGATTTGCTCAGCCCCTCCTTGACCCACTGCTCACTGAAGTGGTGTTGAAGCCATCATTCATTGAGGAGAGAGCAAGGCGCCATTCTGCACGTTGACCTGTACAAACTGGTCACTTCCAGACACCGTCACAGCTGCTAAACTTGTACAGTCATTTACAGTAAATAAAAAGAGACACATGTGTGATTTAGCCCTCTTCTACTCTTATTCCTCTTCTTGTAGCTCAGGCTTCGAGCCTCTCCTGCCTGTAACAAGTTTAATTAGATGGAAATAAGACAAAAATACAACTGAATTACATCAAATAATTATCAGATAAAGGTTAGGTTTTTTGTTTCACTGCTTTTCTAGCCTTCCTTGCTAGTTATTCCTTTCTATGGCCTACCAAACATGTTGTCATCATTCTCTTTGACATGAATAATTTTTCAAGTATCATAAAATTTGGCTTTGTGAATGGGATCATGTCATCAGTCTTCTTTGTCCCCGTCTATGCTGTTGTATTTCTGCTTTTCTTGGTATTTAAGTGCCACCTGATTATCAGTGTACTTGTAATGAAACAACCGCATGCATCTGCATGTACATGTGAATTCTTTTGCATGTGCAGTAGAAAAATCTATGTAATAATGTTTCATGGGAAAGGAAATAAATTCACTGTGTTTGTCAGACCTCAAAGATTTGCACAATGTATTTTTGTTGAGAACCACTGAATCAGAACTGACTTATTTTTCAAGAAAATACCACGGGGCACATTCAAGGCCATTCAATTTAGTTCTGATGAAGGGCAGATCTGGCGTGTATTGAGACTCTCAAGAACATATTTTATACTCAGTTTAACAACATAATTGTAAGAAATAAGTGAAACAGGACCTTAGCAACAGGCAAAGATTTGAAGCATTACCAGTTGACTGATTTCCTTAGATCACCCAAAATATAACCACAAAAAACACTTTTTTAAATTTAACAATCCCAAACTTTGTTTGTTGGATTATGAACAATAAACAATGAATACCTCCATTTCATAGAGAATTGACTGGAAATAACTTTTTAAATAATACTTATATTATCAAGCAACATTCTCTGGCTTCTTCGTACTTGTTTTACATATTTTAAATTGTCACAGTGGGCTCTTGGAGATTGTGATTGACACATTTCACCATTTTCTGACCTTTAAAGATCAGAAGATTACTTAATCAAGCAATGAAACTCTTATAGGTTTCTAGCCAATGAAAGTTAAATGCAGTCAGCATAGATATTTCTGATTTGCTTACATAGTGATTCTTAAGTTTAAATTTCTATTTTGTCTTCCAAATATGTTATTTGATACCTGTAAATTCTAAACATAATTGCTCTCTGATACCCAATACAGATATTGTATGTCAGGCAAAAATCTGTGCTTGTGGAAAAGATTTAGCACACCATTGAATTTCTGATCCTGCCTACATGTGAATCTGCCTTGTCTATTAATTCTGGCCTGCTGTGTGATAGCCAGGATCAGTGAGAATACAAGCACTGGCTGCCTCTCAAGGTGTGCTATTGTGCCCCACATGATAAACAGATGCAGCTGTCATCCCCACATATTACCAACACAGCCTCACTGCCCTTCCCTCACTGGCACCTATAAGGAAGCTGGAGTGGCTAAAAATGGAAGGACGATGCTGAAGAAAGACAATTTTAAGAAAGCAAGGGGAAACTCCTACTTAGGGAAGGACAGAAAAGGTCATCACTGATTTTAAACCCCACACCAGTAAACTAAGGAGAGATGGACATTTAAGGAGACTCTGACACAGCCTGAACACCAGAATAGTTAAAGCAGAATTGTGGCTCAGTAATTCAGCTTTGAACTCTTAGCAGATCCATTTGAGACGACAGCAGAAACACTTGCAGATATGGTTGATGAAATGACACAGTGAAGGAGAGTCACTAAAAAGTAAACTCTGTTTCATTTTGTAATTTGAAAACAAAGATCTGTATTAGGAGATGATGCAGATCTTTGCGATTGAAATATTGATTTTTCAAATTATAGCCTTTTGACCTCCACTAATGATCTTAAATGGTTGAATATCAGTGATAAGAAACTCGTACAATTACTTCTGTTAGCCAGCAGAAAGGATTCAAGAAGCGGTAACAAGGCAGTAGCTAAAAGCAGAACCATCAACTCTTGAAAAATAGACAAATAATATGTAGAAAATTACAAAAACCCAACATATTTTTTTCTGACTGGGATCACGTGAATTGAGTATAATGAGCCTATAACGTCTGACTTTAGCTGTCTTAATAGAATAAAATCATTTATTTAATGCTGTGCAGTAAATGTCAATTGTAATCATTTTTAAATGTCATCATGTACATTGTTGTTTTACCCTCAAGTTTAAATGTGTGAGGTCTCACTGCCAGACAGCATCATATGACAGCTTTGATATTTGACAAAACTGTCTTATTTGTAGAAGGTTACAAAAAATTGTAAGATGACTCAGGCAGTGCCCTGCTTCATGGGAAACGGCATGTTATCCCAAGTTTGAAAGTGAATACAGTTGGTACCTTGCAACGTTGTTAAACTAAGTACGCTTTTTATATACAAACGCATATCCTGACGCCTCAATCTGTCAACTCCAGTGCATGCATGGGGCAGATTGGAGACACGGACAAATGTGGACGACTTCATAGCTCGCTTGCTCAATGTAGGCAACCGTGCCGTGCGATCCGCCATAAAAGCAAAACATCCCAAGAGGGCTCCACTCGCAACTGAACCGAAATACCAGCAGCTAACGCAAGGACAGGATACAGGCAAGATGACGTTATTGAGGAGAGTGAAGCTGACCGATATTTGCAGCGCAGTCATAAAGCGGAGAGCTCGAGCTTAACGTCACATGAAAGCACAGTGAATGTCAGCACAGTCGGTGTTGACAAAGACAAAACCAGATATGCGACGTCATCATTCAACGGGTTCCATAGTGTAGCGGTTATCACGTCTGCTTTACACGCAGAAGGTCCTGGGTTCGAGCCCCAGTGGAACCACATACCTTTTCTGTCCTGAATACTTTCTGCAAACGAATTATTTGCTCCTTACACAATACATTTGAACTTCACGTAAATGATTATGTAATGTAATTAGCATCGATTTAATCAATCAAATACCATGTAGTCCAATACAACAGGTCAAGAGA
>JAOWBC010001868.1:16837420-16858304 GCA_028566105.1 Hypoplectrus providencianus | reverse complement strand
CCCCCCCCGCCCCCCCCCCCCCCCATCCCTGATACAGTCAGAAGAAATGACAAATAAATATGTGCCAAGTTTTGTCAAGTTTTAATAACCTTTTTTAGAGAAATCATTTTGCATTTTGTGATCGTACAAATCAAATAATTAACGTATGAATCAAGTAATTCATTATAAATTGGATATATGCACGAGCCACCAAACCATTAATTTAGCCAAACTGTGTATGGATAATGCGGGGATAATCAGTCAATAAATTGATTTAGGTTCATAAATATCTTATTAACATCTGCCATTTGCACTTATCTAGTTAGGTGTTTATTGTTGACTGACATTACCCACAGCTAACATTACTTAACTGAAGACTAGAAAGCTAATGATCACTTTTAATGTCACTAAGCGTGTCATTTCTCAAAATAAATACTCACCAAATCCTCTGTTGTAGACTTAAATGATGAATCTGCATGTTAGAGAGCATGTCGGAGTCGTTCGTGAGTCTTTCAACTAAAGTATTATCAGAATTTCATGTTTTCTAAAGTAACGCGGTCGAAACGAGTAACGTCAAGTTAGCTACCTGTGGACAACAGCGCCATCTGTTTTCCATCAAAACACATGTGCTAAATATTTTTGCCTTTATTTCTTTTTCAGATGCTTTTCGATAAAACCGCCTTCTAATTAATTACAGTTGCTACTTAATTTTTATAGAGTAAAATTAGGAAACTAGCAGATAGTGCAAACTTTCATGAGGTTAGGACAGGTCGCGGTGTTTGTGTTTGAATGTGGCCTTTCTTTCCTCCACTAACGGATATTGTCTCGACCTGATTTCCCAGTGTCACATTCATTTGTGTCCCCAAAATGGCGAACGTAGCTGCTGCTGCTGCGGCCGCTGCCGCCGCTGCTGCTGCTGCCAATAGAGACCCGGCCGTTGATCGTTCGTTGCGATCAGTGTTCGGTAAGTTGGTTGCCGTCACTTGCTCGGTTAATAGCAGTTATAGCCGTTAGATATATGATACGTTGATACACTAACAGTTAATGAATGAGAGCTAACCCAGATAGCCGGCTAGTGTTGCTGTTAGCTTGGCAACGAGGGAACAAAACTTACCGTTACCTGCTTAAAGAATAAGAAAACAGTCTTTAAATGGCAGACTGGTTACATATTTATTGTTATATTAACGTTTCGGACATCTGATTTTTATTTTAGTGGGGAACATCCCGTATGAAGCCACAGAGGAACAACTGAAAGACATCTTTTCTGAAGTGGGACTTGTTGTCAGCTTCAGGTGAGTGAAAATGTATTTCGAGTAGCCATCAATATGTTATCCCAAATGCCAGATACAGAGTCGAGGTTTCCTGCTGTTAAACACAAATCAAGAATCAAAGTTTATGCCCCTGTATGGTTACCTGTATGTTGTGGTTCTTAAATGGATTTTTACAGTTAATTATTGTCAACTCGGATAAGGTTGTCACAGTACCACAATTTTAAATTTTAAACTTTGACACCAAAAAGAGGACTCATAGACACACAATTCTTTTCTTTGTCAAATTATTGAATTATTTTTCGCAATTTTTTATGCCAAGTTATCTGTGCAGCCTCAGGTAGAAAATATGATTGTACCTTTGTATCATGTGGTATATCAGACAAGATGATGTGTCTCTTTGCGTTTCAGGTTGGTATATGACAGGGAGACAGGAAAGCCAAAGGGATATGGCTTCTGTGAGTATCAGGACCAGGAGACGGCCCTCAGTGCCATGCGGAACCTGAACGGGAGAGAGTTCAGTGGTCGGGCTCTCCGTGTTGACAACGCAGCCAGTGAGAAAAACAAGGAGGAGCTCAAGAGTAAGCACTTATTTCCTCCTGTGGGGTTCTGTTTGATCTGATGGAAAGCAAAGCTAATGCGCTCTGCCGCTCCTGTCTTTCACAGGTCTGGGAACAGGAGCTCCCATTATTGAGTCTCCTTATGGGGATACCATCCAACCACAGGAAGCTCCAGAGTCCATCAGCAGAGCTGTGGCCAGTTTGCCACCAGAACAGATGTTTGAGCTCATGAAGCAGATGAAGGTAGGCTGCTTTATGGCCTCAGTTCACCTGATTAGCACTGAACTTCAACAGCCCAGACTAAATGCCAACTTACCATTCACTGACCCCGTTTAGACTTGGTTTTAAAATGCATCTTGGGCAATCGGATCACAAGTAGAAAGATGAGCTGTGTCCCTGTTTACACCTGTGTGTGTCATGCTATCTGACCAGATAAAAACAAAAGCTGCAGTATCTTGCTTAAAACTTTTTTTCACAAACTAGCTACAAAGATGCTTTAAAAACTAATGAACATGTACAACCTATTGCAATTTATGACATAAATGTGAAATAACAATAAGGTCAGCAAAACAAAAATACAACCCAACGGCCAGCATTGATGCGTTTGTGTATTTTCTGTTATGCCCTTGTCAGGGAAACATCAGAGTTTCCACTCCAGAATATGTTATCACTTGTGTCCTGGTCCACCTTGGCAACTGGTCTGAGTCATCCAATGACAATACATAATGAGCATGGTTTACATTTGTATTTAGTGCTGACCACAATTGATTGATTGGCCTCACTGAGCTGTCACATTTGAATTGTGAGTATCAATTGAGTTCTAATCTATATAATGACAGAACAAGCTGATCAGCGCGCTGGTATTTCATTGGTTATGGTGTTTTTGTAGACAATTCACATTCTAGTTGGTGTCCCCTGTGAAGTCAGAAAGGTTGTAAACATGGTTTGATTTTAGTAAGATCAGAATAAAAGGAACTTCATTAATTCTTGCCAATTTTATTTCTCAAATCCATTTTTTTTTAATTAAAAATATATAATTAAAATCTTCGTGATTTTTACAAATCTTGCTTATTCTGAACAAGAGATTTTGCAGCACATCAATATTTTAAGATCATGAGACACTTTGAGAGAATGATAAAACAGTGTTAGACCAGGGATTGAAAGGGTTAATGGTCCACCATGTATCAAGTATTTATATTGGCTCTCTGGGATTGGTGCATCATTGGCATTCATTTTATTATTCTGAGAATACTTGCTATGATGTGTATTATTAATATACTCTCTCAAAAATGTCAGAAGATAAAGCATCTGGCAGCATATAACCAAGTTGATACAGCTTCTTAATAAAAAAAAGAAAACAATAAAAAAATGTAATCCAAAATCTTATTGAACACTCTGTACAATGCAGAGGTTTAAAAATATTATGTACCAAAGTTAAAGAAAGGCTGTCGTCCAATCTAATTGTATGTAAAACAGTCGAGTTCTTAAATGTTCAAATGCTGCTTCCTTTTATGGGGCCCCCTAAAAAGATGGTGACAAGTGTTGTGTCTCATTGGAAATCACCACCAGGATGACGACTACATGCAGATGCTCTTCCTTCCCTTTCATTAACAGAGGCTGTGCTGTACAGTCTGTCTCTCAGCTCTGCCACAGAAGCTTTATCTCTGCACATCTGGCAGCCTGCTTCATTAGGCTCAAAGAAACGCCACACTGCAACATTTTCCCTCCGACTGGAAAAGTGTTTTGTTGCACCAAAGCTTGTGTCAGTAGGCTCCATATGCTGATCAGAGTGTTTGGATTCCGATCCTGAAACCACAGATATTGTTGCACGTCTTTGTTTAATGTTTTGTGCTGATGCATCCTCGTTGGTTGGTTATGGCCATGTATCTGAATTATAGGTGGGTATGGTATGTCTAAGATGTCAGCAAGTAGAAAGAGAGAAGAAAGAAGAAGCTTTTTTGTATGTGAAAAAGACCAAAGATTTGCTTTTGCTCTGCCCGGCTGTGATTTTTCAGTCTGTATAATAACACATTTCAGGATTCTGTTTGGTGAAAACATGATTTGTCTCTCCAGCTGTGTGTGCAGAATAGTCCTCAGGAGGCGAGGAACATGCTGCTGCAGAACCCTCAGCTGGCCTATGCTCTGCTGCAGGCCCAAGTGGTCATGCGGATTGTTGACCCTGAGATAGCCTTGGTAAGCCTCAATAAGACATGAGTTCAATCTTGCAAGAACATGCGTTTATTGAAGTTCATCTCCTTCAACCTTGCCATTCGTCAAAGGAGATGAAAGTTAACCTGCACCTTCGAACCTGTTCTGTTTTGAGAGATGCTCTTTCCTGTACTCCGCACACAGAAAATGCTCCACCGTCAAACACCAGTCCAGCCATTGATCCCCAGCGGACAGGCTGCAGGAGCACCACCAGTCAACCCGCCTCCTGCCCAGCCCAGTGTGCCAGTGTCTCAGCCGCAGCCGGTGGTAAGTAAAACCAAGCCCTGTGAAAGAGCTCGGTGTCACGGCTCTGGGGTTCTAGTTATCTCCCAGCTTCTTTGGCAAGTTTTGTCTTTGTCTCTGTCTTCCAAAAGTTGAGAATATTTTAACTGTTATGCTCATCTAAAAGACACTAGAAAAATGCAATGTGTTGCTCCAGACCAATGTGTAGTTTTAGCAACATGTTTCTGTAGGATTAATGCCTTATAAAACAAAGGAGGCTTGGTATGGTACAATGGTCTTTTTTCTTATGTTACCTATACATTCACCACCCACTTTATTAGCGAGCACAGTGACCTGATAAAGTTGTGGTGTGTTCTTTTGCTGCTGTAGTCCATCTGCTTCAATTTAGGACATGTTTTTGTATTCTGCGTACTTTGGTCATAACAAGTGGTTATTTCAGTTACTGTTGCCTTTCTATCAGCTTAAACCAGGCTGGTCATTCTCCTCTGACTTCTGACATAAAACAGTCATTTTTGCACAGAACTGCCATTGATAGGATATTTTCTCTTTTTCGGACCATTCTCTGTGAACTCTAGAGATGGTTGTCCGATCAGGAGTGTCCGAAATACTCGGACTAAACACCATGCCTCGTTTAAAGTCATATAAATCCTTTTTCTTCCTTATTGTGATGCTCGGTTTGAGCTTCAGCAGCTCATCAGCGAATAGTGTCCGAAACCGCTTTGAGTTGAGTGCACTATATATGCTGCTCACTATATAGTGGGTAGGAAATAGGGACTGATTTCGGACACAGTCTATATGTCTCAGTATTCATAAAAAATGTAAAAAAAAAAAAAAAAAAACTGCCCCCAAGTTTAACATTTAGTTAATTTTTTTTAATATGTTCCCATTTTGTCACATTATTAGCCTGGAATGCATGTCAACGGAGCCCCTCAAATGATGCAGCCCCCCAACATGGGTGTTGTCCCTGGACCAATGCAAGGATCCGGACCAGTACCAGGACCAGGAACAGTCCCAGTCGGACCTCCAGGTAATTTTCATCCCACTGCATGGATGCTTACATCATCAGCTGAGCCGGTTCTAGTGGCATCATCTTTATGTTCCTAATATATTTATCTGAGGTCACTGATGGTTAATATGTGGCGTTTGACCCATTCCTTGTGCAGAATGACCTCACTGATTCTAAGTGTAAAGGTTTAAGGGACTGTAGGTTTAATGTTACGTGATATTTATAAATAGTTCTGGATATTTTCATGATATTTAAAAAGTTGAGACAGACACAGTGTATTTTCTCTGTAAGCACATGACCAAAATGGAATTGTCTAAACCAAAAACATTTGTTTTTAATCATTTACTATCCATCCCATTCAGTGGATAAATAAACAGTGATGCAGCAATGCAAACAAAGCTAAAGTCGTGCATTTTTATCAGAACAATGTCATGCCTTAGTTTAACCTTTCTTAAAATGTATGTGTTACATTGCACTTATGTTTAATCTATGACCACAGTGTCCCCATTACCATTATCTGTAGCTAAGTTGCAGCCACACATATCGTGGCTCACTGTGATCACTAGGTGGCAGCAGAGCCTTGGTAGTAGTCAATGTGCGTTTTAAGATTATATCTCATTTATTCTCCATGACGCTTGATATCAACTGTCTCATTCTCTCTGTTGAGCCTTCATGCAACATAATTATTCATGTTTATTTGCTAAAAGTCCCCTCCTCACCATCTCTTTCTATGTGTGTTTGTGTATATAAGATTTTCATGAGCACGCTTCAGAAATGCTCTTACAAGTGCCGCTTTGCTCTCTTGAGTCTTGTGTCTCCTGTTCTTTTCACTTTAATGCTGGCTCAGGAAACCTGCAGCATTCTCCCACAGGATCGTCTGGGCAAGCTGCTATCGAGCGGCCTCAAGGTATCAATGTACTCCCTCAGTTCTCCACTCAGGTCACAGGACTGTTATGGAGAGCCCAAATATGACCCCAAACACAGCATGTCTGGGGTTTAGTGTCAGCTCTCTGCAGTTTATAGACTGCATGTTGATTATAATCAAATATGAACCCTTTATTTAACCTGTTACGTAGTTATTCAGCCTGTTTGTTTTAAGGTTATGATCTCTGAGCTTTATCATAGCTAAATGTGCTGCATCATGAGGGTGGGAGGCCGCTGGTGCCGCTGCATGTGGAGAGATACAGGTTTGCCAGGAGTAAAACATTTGCTCCAGTGCAAATGTTTTTGCATGATTATTTTGTCAGTGTTTAAGGCAAGCCAAAAAATGTGTTTTTATATTGTAAATGAATACAGTAAGTGAGCAGTGAGTGGAGAGGGGACCTGATCACATCTGATGCCGGATGTCTGCTTGAAGATCCCCTCAACATTGAGAAATTGTATTTTATTACCATTAATGTTCATTGTTACTCTTGTCATGTTTGTAGGGAACAGTGCAGCACTTTGTCTCAGGTTTAAAAAAAAGTACATGGTTAATGGTCACATGTGTAAAAGTACGCTGATTTCCACTTTTCAAAAAAATGCGTATGAGCCAGTTTTGCGGAGAGAGCAGACTCTCCCCTCTGGCCGGACTGCATTGTACTGCCTGATGGCTGTCAATGCAAAAGGAGCACTTAAGAAGCGGTGAGGGAGAGTGAAAATGCTTTACAGACCTCATCAGCTCAGCACGCCAGGCTGCTCGCTCTGATTGGCTGGCTGATTGTCTTCTGTGACCTGCAGTAAATGTGCAGGTGTGACTTTGATCTGGACTCAGATCGGTGCTGCAGACCCGGTCCTCTCAGTGTACCACAAACCATGAGGCTCTGGAGTATTTGAATTGTGGTGGCCAGCAAACTATTTTCAGGCTGTCAGGCAGTTGGTAGTCTGGATGTTTCATCCATGGTCTCATTGTTGACATTTAGCAGAAGAGAAATGGTTATGTGTTATGTTTACCGTCCCGCCTCTTCCAGTTGCCTTTACCTGTCCCTTAACCAGTTGTGATCGGTTATGAAATTGGCCCCCATCCTGTAGGAATCTCCCAGGATTCCTGAATAAATGTTTGCCTCCAATCCACAGGTGTGACGCTTCTCCTTTCACCTGTTAAAAGTGAATGAAGCCGTTCGTTGAGCACTAAAATGAGAATCGATTTTGGATTCTGAAAATTTAATTATGAAAAAGGCCGTTCAGTCCCAGGATGTTTTCTATTTGTAATTGCATAGAGCTTCTCAAAAACCAACAGCACAGTTTGTGTTCTGTGATCATCACGAGAGGTCGGCCGTTACATTTCTGCTTTGTCAGTTTTTGTCATTAGTGACAAATTAGTGACATTTGTTGTTCTCGTTGATGGAAGCAGAGGAGCTAAGAGTCAATGTGTCGGTTCATAATGTCATTAAATTTCTTGTCAGCTTGTTTGTTTGTTTTTTTTCAAGGTTTCTTTGAGAAATCTATTCCCTCGGCTCTTTTGTTGATCAATTGTCAAACAATCTGTCCAATTTCTTGCCGTTTCTCCACGCTACAGTTCCACTAACAGCAGCAGCTCACACGCTCTTTACCCCATCCATTTCTTTAACTGGCTCTTTTTTTATTTTGTCTCTGCCTGAGACAACCGTGACCAGAAGCTTCATGTTTTTGGATTGCCTGATCATCTGTTCGTCCACACGTCAGTCCGTTCATCCCATTCTCATTAACTCCTTAAGTGGTGCATTAGGTTTCAAGGATGTTCTGATTATAAGTTGAAGGTCACCGATTAAAGTCACTGTGAACTCACGCATAAACCAGCCATCTGAAAGAGGGTTTTTACAAAGTCTTGAAAGTTTGGAAATGCTGCACAGTCACAAAGGTATCATGTCACGATCATTTTGCTGTAATTTTAGGAGACTAAATATTTTGCAGCTCACCTGACAGGAAATGAAATGATCCTGTTCCCGTTACCGTAGTAAAAAGATGTACACCTGCCTTATTGAACTTGATCACAATATTATGCCCTGTTGTTCCCTCTGGTTGGATCACTGCATGTGTTCATGCTGCGTGACAAGCATTAACATAATTAAGCACTGACACACCCATTGTATTTCATTTTCTCTCTGCATGCTTACTATCATGATGTTCAGAGTTACCAGACACAAGTAGGAAAATATTCTCACTTCAGGACTTCTGTGTGGGAATATAAGTTTTATGTATTTACAGACAGGGTTTGCTATGTGTAAACCTGTAATCTCCCTCTGAGTGCTGATTGTTCGGTGTTCCTCTCCTGATGTGTCTCTGAGTGTTGTGGCAGTTTGATATGATCACTCTGTACTTCATTGGACAGCTCTGCTTGTTTCCTGAGATATCTACCCTGAGTAAACACTCGCCTTGTGTGTGATTTCCCTTACCTGGAATTTCATCCTTTTTTAATGGATTAGTTATTAAACCATTACTGTTCAGTGAATGGAACATCTGTTTGGGTGGAGTGTTTTAATGCATCATTTTCTCCCCTCAGGACCAGGCGGTATCCCCCCCAGAGGCCTGCTGGGAGATGGTCCGAATGATCCCAGAGGAGGAACTCTGCTGTCCGTCACTGGAGAGGTCATTGACCCCAAGTAAGACATCTAGCTAACCTATTTTTTTTAAGTGGGGTTGTATGAGAGACGATGTAGTGCAGTGCACAGTGGCAGCCACAAAACATATTTTAACCTCATAAACAAATCATTCTCAGGTTAAGTGTATGTTATATTTAGATATATTTATACTTTTGGACATTTTACCTCTTTTAGACAGCCCTTTAAAGGCACTGAGGCTGGTATCTTTTCTCTTTTCAAAACCACCAGACTCCATTGATAAAATCAGTAATTTTACATTCACCAAGGTCTCACAGTAACAGACTATTTTATAATCAGTTAAAACTCCTTCTGGCTGTTTATATATTTTTTCTTTCTAAGCCACTTCAATTCAGTGAATGAGTGTATTTAATTTGCTGTTTGTGTCTCTATTTAGCCGAGGTTACATGGCAGCTCCACCACCGCACCAAGCCCCACCTGTACACATGGCCCCGATGGCAGCTGGACCCCCTCCTGATATGAGAGGCCCTCCAATGGACATGAGAGGCCCACCCATGGGAGAACCACGAAGCATGATGGGTGACCCCAGAGGGCCCCCTATGATGGAGCCACGCGGACCCCCGATGGAAACCAGAGGTAGCTGTTCTGACAATGCCTCTGACCGCAGCAATAGTTTTATTATAACAGACAGTGGTTACACTTTTATCTCCTTATATTTCACTTATATTCTTTAAGAAAATCACATTATTTCCAGGAGCCAACAAGACTGCGCTCAACTACAAAAACATTTTTAAGGATCAACATTCTTTTCATATGTTCAAACAAACCTGTCCTTTACAAAAGATGGGAGCATTTTTCAGTGAGCTGTGAAATTTTGTTTTTTTTCCTGCAGGTCGTGATCCGAGAGCGATGGACGCCCGCGGCCCAGTGACGGCTCAAAGGGTTCCAATGGCAGCAGGAATGCAGGGCCCTGTTCCTCATAGCATGGCTCCGAGCGCTCCTCCACCTGCAAGACCGGTAACTGCTGCACCTGAAGTCTCCGTCTGCATTGGCTGCTTTCCTATTTTGCATTGCATAAGTATTTTGCATTTCTTCATCTGGTGAGAACGTGTATCAGCTACTATTACTGAATTATTGGGCTTTTGTAGGTTACAGTCTATAAATTTAACATGTCAAAAATAAATTGATTATCCTTATTATTAGACTACAAATTACACAATCATTACCCCTCGTGATAAACTGTGTTTGTCCTGCAGGGTCCTGGTATCTCTGGGGTTCCTGCATCAGGAGGAGGCTTCAGTCCGGGGCAGAGCCAGGTCTCCACACAGGACCAGGAGAAGGTGGGTGTCTGAGATCTGATATCTCCATCATTTAAGACAAGCTGGACCAGGTCCTTATTATAATTTATACAGGAGAGCTCCCAATGCACGTCAGGTGATGAAGTGCTGGTTGCTTGCAGGAAAAACTTATGCTGGAGAGAAAGAATAAAAAGCAGAATTTATTGCGGTTAAAGCACAGTAAAGTGGCTCTAGTGTGAAGTGGTATTTATTCTTTACCACCTTCATAATATCTACATATCTTGTGTCTGCTGCTGGGAATGAGATGTACATGTGATAACAAGGGTTGTCAGGCTTCTCATGTGAGCAAAAAATCCTGTTTTTGTGTTTATTTGTTGTCTCCAGGCATCTCACACCCAATGAAACATAACTGAGCATTTAATAATCCCGATGCAAACATGCAGTTAATATAAACAGCTGGTAAAATCTATAAACAATATATATGAATTGTTGCTGGTAAATGTTTGGTTAAGTTCACTCTTATAAACCTGAATGAGCCCTTTGCATGTTTACAGCATGATGCCTGAGCTGACTAGGGTCCCTGCGTGTAGAATAGACTTATTCGAGTTGTGTTTCTCCGTCATCTCTGACTGTGGCGGCGGTCTTGCTGTCTAGGAAAAAATGCAGCCGCGGGCTACCTATACACTGCACCGTGTCGTCTTTGAAGACTTCTGAAGACGTGCACAAATAGGCAGGTTGGAGGGAAAGTCATGACACCCTAAACGATCACACAGAAAAAAAACAGGCCTGGATCAATAATAATGTTTTACAAACATTTAGTCCTTTGGCAGCAGTAATGCTAATCCCGTCAGTCAGCCACGGATTGCCAGTCATTCTGACTCTGCATCACCTGAGGCTGGAATGTGATTGTGTCTGACTTCAACAATAGCCGGTTGATTTAACACAGTAAAGGCTTTTCACTGAGGAATTCTGATCTACCTGTTACCCAAGATCACCTGTGCGGATTAGGCTCTGCATGCTTTTTTCAGCTCATGTATGACATGTTGTTGTTCCGTTCTAGGCCGCGCTGATCATGCAGGTCCTGCAGCTGACCCCAGAACAGATCGCCATGCTGCCCCCGGAGCAGCGGCAGAGCATCCTCATCCTCAAAGAGCAGATTCAGAAGACTGCAGGAGGAGCACCCTAACAGCCGCACCGAGAAGAACCTTCAGGTGAAGTCTCTTTATTTCTTTCACTGGTTTCCCTGCAGGAAATTCTCTGGTTTTTAATCAGACTTTTATCATCAAAGGGAGAAAAGATTGTCCACGCCAGAAACAATAACTATAAGGATGTGAGCATCCCCACTGATAAACGATAACTCTCTGTAAATACCATCACTAAGCAAACATTACAGAGGTAGTCAGACACACAAAAAACATGTATGAAGCTCTTTATTCAGCTTTTATAAGAACATAAGTAAGCAAACAGTTGATTCCTAGCTGCTGTGTCGCACAGCCGGAGGAAGCAAGAAATGCTTTTGATTTAAATAAATATACTTAATAACACATATCTATCAGTATGTGCTTTTACTTTAGACATATTTGATTTCTATGTTTCTGTCATTCATCAGATTGGTCTGAAAGTGTTTCTCCTTATAAGTCCTTATAGTTGTAATGTGGCCATTAACTTGTAAGAACAATGAAAAATATCTATAGTATGTCTTTAAGGTTGTCATTTGTTGGTGCTCACTGCTTTTTACTCTGTAGTTTCTGACACTTTGTTTTTTTTTTTCTTCTTCTTTTTTTTTTTTTTAATTTTGGTTTCAGGACTGGCTCCACCAGCTGACCCGTCACCTGGAGCCTGGGGTCTGAAGACGTCTCTTCTTAAGTTGGAACATTGTATAGTTTTTTTAAAACCATATTGTTTGTTTTCTGTATGAAAGCTTCAGGTTGTGGATTCAGAAGTAAGTGAGACATGTAAACATGATTAAACGGATACAAAGATGGATTGTCATGAGGTTTCATCCCTTTCCTCCAAAGCCGACTGTTTTCAAGTAATTGGTTTTGGAAACTGTTTGTCTGGATGTCGTTTTGTCAATAAAACAAAGAAGGAAAAGACACTGTTGTATCCATTTATTTTAAACTGGTTTGAAACAGTACACAAGAAAGAAGACTGAAAACAGCAAACAGTGAAATCATGGTAATAAAAACTTTCCACGTAGTTTTGAGGATTATTAACTCTCAGGAGGCTACGTGACGGGAAGTCTTCCTTGTGGTTTGGCATCTTATCACTGATGAGGAAATAGCATCTAATTTGACAGGTCGTAATAAAACCATTGTGTGTTTCCAGGAAACCAGTTTCCTCATCTGGTAAAGCTTTGGAAAAAAAAAAAACAAGACAAACATTTACAGTATTTACAGCTTATATTATCTTTGTTATTAGAGGAAAATATGATTAAGATAATCAAAAAAAGATGAATTAGTTCATAGAAAAAGAAATCAACAGTTATGATAATTTAGTCAATGTCATCATTCAAGAAAAATGCTCAAAATTTAACAGCTCCAGTTTCTGAAACACAATGATTTTGTTTGCTTTGTGATATGGCAGTAAATCCTTTATTTGACTCAGTCTTGTGGTTCATCTTTAGATAAAATGAAAAACCAGAAGACTGGGATCTGAACTGAGTAAAGTTGGGATATTAATGACAGTCGCTGGTTGTAGCCTCAGCAGGGCTGCTGTGATAATACATCTTACATTATAAAATGAAGCCATAATGTTAAATTGTGTCGCATCTTCATTTAAAAGTTCATCTTAGTGCAAAAAAGGTATTTTTCCCACATGATGTGCAAATAAGTAGGTCTGTAACAAACACTTTGATGCTTCATGTCAATTTATCTGTTAAAACTCTAACAATTATTTTCGTAGGAACTACGAGGGGCCTCACAGATATCTTACATTAATGAACATCTGAGTGTAATTGCAGCATAAACCATGAGTCACAGTGGATTATGACACTATGACTCGTGGTTTCATTGTGGATTAAAGATGTGAAGAACGTCAGTCCCTGAGTTGCACTGATAAAACAACAAGCCCTGCTGCAGTACAGTGAAAACACACCCAGCTGGAGCCCACGTTGTCCTGAAGCTGTCATCTTTAACTGTCTCACTGTAATCCAAAGTGAAAGAAACGTCCCATCCACTATCCACCTTCCAACGGGCCAAAACACTGTTTTCCTGTTGCTTTTGTGACTCAGAAATTTTCCTTGTTGAAGTAAAATTTGGTCTTTCGAGGATCCACATCTGAGTATTTGGCGCATTTCTTCCCCAAGACTTTAGCAAGAACTTCAGGGCCACACAGGAAAGTTCCCACCACGGACCTGAAAACATGAGGAAGTGTCAGAAAAACAAGTATAAGGTTGCATATAATCACACTGTAACATTCCATAACAACTAGTAACTAAAGGTTTGAAATGTAGTAGAATTAAAGCAGAGAGATGCAAAAAATGGAAATGTACATGCCAGTTTTGTTGTTAAAATGTACTAGCTTTTTAAAATCGCTGCTTATGGTCTCTAAATCAACTGGATAACAAAAAGATTAACTGTTTTTGGTCTTTCTCCTGTGTCATCTGAAGTCAGAGCAACTATAAGGGTAATAATTTAAAATATGTGAGATCATGTAGGTACACAAAACACCAATATATAATGGAATTTTAATGCAGGACTTGAATGGGGACTTTCCACCACCTCTGTGTAATAGAGGATCAATTCAAAGATCCAAACTGACACCAGATATCAGGCCGATACTGATCCAACTAGCTGGATCAGGTGTTAATAACGTGGGGGTTTGAAGTTTTTCTACCGAGCTGCCAATGCACAATTTATTATTTTAACAATGAATGATTTAGTAAATCTACATATATGTATTTATTTGTTACATTTTGTCTTACAGCTGTGAGGAAAGCAACCTTTACAGTGACGTCCACACACAGCGTCATACAGCTTATTAATTACACGGCTGGTAATGGATCTGGACTCTGCATGGGCGGCTACCCAAAACCTAGGTACTGGGGTTGGGACTGAAGAAGTTGGATCAGTGTATCCATAATATAAAATAGGATCCCAAATATGGGACTTCTGCATTAAATTGGTAGGAATTAAAGTAATTCTCGAACACAAAACAACATGCTCTCACGTTGGGTTCTCTTTGCGGACTTGTTCGAACTCCTTGTCCCAGACGGGTCGGCCATAGTGAGTTTTCTGTTTGAGCCCAGTGATGACGTCTGTGTCCATATCGTTGCGAATCCTCTCAGTATTAACCTGTGTCAAAAAAAAAAAAAGAGGTAACACAAAGAAGTTTAACCTCTTGAAACCCACCTGCCCACTTCAGCCAAGCTTACTGTATAAAATAAATAATAATAAATATTAATGTTAGTACTACTTATACTAAAGCTTTGTTGGTCCAAGTTATGATTGAAATACTGCAAAGGCTGTTTGACCTCGCTAATGCAGGCAGTATTAGACGCCTGTGATCTCATTGTGACCAACCCTTAAATCTGCCCAGCTCCTGGACGCCTGGAGGTTAATAAAGGTGTGGCAGTGTGTTCTGTTTTGCACAGTCATGTCATAAAACAGGACCTAATTATATATATTTTAATATGACATAACAGATTTTTGAGCCATGTTTGACCTGATGTGTTTTAGTCTTGAGCCTCGTACATACATTTTGGCCTCACAGTTCTTTTGTTTATAGCTTTAACCCACTTTTTTAAGGTGTGGGTGCTAAAGGAGACCTGTTTATCTGTGACTGTTTTACAACTTACAAGACTGTCATCCCATCCGGTCAGATAAAGTTTGTAGGTGAGGAAATCCACCATTCCCCTCTCCTCCATCTCTCTCTCCAAGCACTGCAGGAGGTCAGCAAACCACTCGAAGGCATGTGTTTCCCGGCAGAGCCAGTAAAAGTAGATCTGAAATCAGTAAGCAGGTGCAGAAGGCATGTGAAACAATGATCCACTGAGAAACACTGATGACTCACGCACTCACACGGGTGGATTGTGGAAAACACACGGCGTTCTTTTTTTAGAAGACAACAGGATTTACAAGTTTCAATTCAAAAGCAGATGAATCAGTTCACGTGATAGGTGTTTGGAGTGATACCTTTCTGGTGCGCAGTTTCGGGTTGGAGATCTTAAACTTGTACCAGATGGACTTGAGGATGGAGGCGAAGGGCGTGACTCCGATGCCGGCGCCGACCAGCATGCTGACCTCGTAGTCGAATACGTCCTCACTGGCCGTGCCGAAGGGTCCGTCTACTCCCATTCTGAGAAGGAGCAACAAAAAAAATAGTTTAATCAGAAAAATCACCAAGTGTCAAACATTTAAAAAGAATTTTAGATTACATAATGTTGTTTTTAATGCAGCTTAGCATCACAATGCATCCCTCAATGTTACTCAACCTGTCCTTTGTTGTTGCATTCACTTAGGATAAAAAAAAGTTATTCTACTTGTCTTAATTTGTGATTCAGAGTTCACTCTTGACAGCTGCTGAGAATACAAACTGATGTGTTTATTTAATGTTTGTTTATATAGGGAGAGGTATGCAGCGTTGGACCAATCCCACATGCCAAGGCTTACATAACATGAGCTCATTTGAGCTGCCCATCCTGTGATCTGATTTTGGTGATCTGTAAGAGTGACAGGCAGTGGGAGGTTTAGGTTTTCATATGAAGAAGTTGGCTTTTGGACCCCAGCAATAGATAAAATCACCCTAAACCTCAGAAAATATGGATTTAAGTAAAAACAGTAGCATAGGTAATATTTTTTTGCATGCAATGAACCCAAGAAATTTAACAAAATATGTTCAGTATGTACAAATACAATTGTCACTTGTCCCTTTGTCTTGTCCTTTGATTTCCATTTGAAATAATTCAGCAGAGGTACAAAAATAGACAAAAATAACAGTTTTGACGAGGTTTTTCCAGAGCTTTGGGATTCTGATTGCAAAAGCCCTTTATTTTCAGCCTAGACTCAAACTCTGCAAAGATAAAAACGTAAAAAATATATAATCTGGATCAGTAAGACGTTAAAATTAACCCTAAAACTAACACAGGAACCAATAAAAAAGAAGGTAAAACAAGTAGGAATAAGAGCTTACTTGGGTCCCTGTTCTCCCTCTGGCAGCTTCTGCATGATGTCTATGAGTTTGTCCGTCCAGTCTCCGGCCGAGCGGATGTGGACACTGAGGAAGTCCTCCTCTGGGGCGGAGGTCATGGTGAACGGGTGCCACTCCAGCTGGGAGATGGCCGGGCAGTTGAGGAAGACGTACTGACCCACCTCCATTTTGAAACCGTCCTTCACCAGCTGCAGCTCCAGCACTTTGGACGGATGCATCACAATCTGGAATTAAAAGGAGCAGACAGGTGAAGCTGCAGTCACACCATCGAGTGAACGAAGCAGAGGGAAATGCTGAGTCATGAATCAAACGTACCTTTCTGTATCTGACTGACTGCATGTAGCGAATGAAACGCAGCAGACGTTCACAGATGTAGAGAATCATTGGACCAATCACCCACCACCAGGTCTGAAATAAAGGAACGTAAATATGGTTGATCATTCAGACAGATTTCTTTGAATCTCTACTAGGAGATATTATTAATAGTTCTACCGGCTGTTATGGACTAAAATGCAGGTTGAAACATAAAAAAACAAACCTGTGCAGGTCCTCCTCCAAACTGAGGGATGGGACACTCAGGAATCTTTCCCCATTCGTCAATGCGGTCTTTACACAAGGTAAAGTTGTGCGGTGGATCTGTTGTTTTTTGCCTCCTCACAATGTAGCTGCAGATGAGACAGCTGAGCGCTTGAAACAACAACAACAACAACAACAACAACAACACCAAGGCTTTGAAAGAAACCACAGCTGAGATGTTTCCCTTACCCAGCTCCATGAAACACGAGACCAGCGAAGAAGATGACAAAGAGATGGTGGGTGTACCAGAAGACCTCGAAGTAGCTGCGTCTGATGACCTCCATGGAGGAAGTGATGATGAGGATGAGCGCCAGAGTGATGATGACGCCTGTGAGGCCGGCGATGGTGGTGAAGACGAAGTAGGTCGGAGTCTGCTGCGCATCCTGAGGGAGAGACAGTGTGGACACACAAGATTTAGGACTGTAGAGAAGCATTGGACTTGCTCTACTTTGATTACACATTTTAGAGGGAAAATAAATAAGTTGCCATCTTAAATATCCTCTTCAAACTATGAGGATTTTTATTTTACATAAAGGTAAGTTTACTTAACTTGTAGAAGAGCATTACTCCGGGGCTTCCACTAATTAATTCATTAGTCCATAAAGGGACAAAGGTATTTTTCATCTTTAAAATGCACTTCAGACACAGAAAATTGTTGAAAATACCATAAAATCATTTTAAAAAAATGTTCTTTAAATGTGTTGTTCTGTCCATATAAAACCAAACAATATTCTATTTAATATGACATAAACCACATTTCCACTTTAGCTTAAGAAATTATTATTCTTTTTTAATTTGATAAAAATATTTATTTTCTTGCGAATCAACTAATGGATATTGTGGTTTGTGTGTGTCTCGTTTCCTTTTAAGAAGTTGTGATGACTCACGATGCTTGTCGTTCGGATTGGGTTCAGGTAGGTGGTGTTTTCTGCGTCCTCCAGGTTTGACAGAGCGATACTTAGTTTATCATAAACTCCTCGTCTGCTGTTGTTGTACCACTCGACGTTCAACAGATGGGCGATCATGTGAACAGCTGTAAGAACACAGAGGGGAGACGGGTTAGTGCTGCTGCATGGTTTCATTATTCCTACTACGAGATCCGCTTCCTGCTGACTTGAACTTAAACAGTAGAAAATGTGTGAGGTATATTCATAAAGCTCTCCTACAAAACTTGCCTCTGTTTCTCTCTGTGGTTACATTTAAATACTTCACTTTTAACATTACTCTCCTTATCGTTCACAGTGATCTTGTAAAAAGTTAATTCTGATACAATTCAGATACTATGCTGCATACAAAGACACTAAGCTCCAGAAAATAGATTATCCAATTAACTTTAATGTTACGAAAGATTGTAATTTGTATAAGAGTAATCCTTGTAAGTGTTTTTATGAACTGAGAAAATGTTTAATCTGTCTGGATCTTTGTGAATGTGATTTTTGTGCAAAAGAAACCTGAGGCTCAACAAGGCTACCTGTTTCGATAAAGGTTTCAACAAATACTAAATGTTTAAAACAATCAGCAGTGTGGTATTATTGGTTCATTTAATAAATTATGTATCAAAAATGTTTGACGTTGCTGCACTCAAGTCCAATGTGACAGTAACATGGAGAAAACTCTTTGAAAAACACCTTCAGCCAGTGTTTATTTTCTCCCTTTTGTTTGACTTCTTCTCCTTTTCCCACTGATCCCACAGTGATCCCTTTTAACATTTTAAACATGTGTTATTATTTGTCGATCTGACTGTCTAGTTTGGTAAAACATTGTTTTGGTATAAATTATTCATTTCCCCTAATCTCATTTTTTTTTAACTTCGATTTACTTCACCACTTCACCACCAGGAAAACTTTTTTTCTGTTTATTATTTTCCATCACGCTTGAGTAAACCACCTTATAAACACTGATAAGCTTTGGACCAGACAGGTTTGCACAATGTGCAGAATAGTACACAATAAATGGACCATTACTGTACACACGGCAGAGCATATTGCATTTGGTCATTGCAGCAAGCACACATTAAAAAACATCTCGAGATAGACTGATGATAGATTAACTATAATGAAACAAAGAATTATGACAATAGAAAGACACGAGTTGCCCAAGCTCACCTGTCATCAGAGCTATCATGTACGCAACCAGCTTGTGGAAACTCAGATTTTTGTCTAGTTGTTTCCTCATTGTTCTGCCGCAACACTGAAAAGAAGAGGAAAGTCAGAAAATAAAGAAGACAAAGAACACATTTATCAAGATAACACTGAAACCTTCAAGACGTGTGTCAGAGGAAACATGAACAGCACAGTATCACCCTGAGAGTTAAGTTAAGGTCAAATTCTTCTCTCACAAAATATTATTAAAACACATTTAGCTAACCGCAGACATCAGATTAAACTCAAACATATATATTTTAAACACCAAAGAATTGTGCAGAATTGAATTAAAATGAAACTTTAAGGATAGGTTTTCTTGATATTCGTACAGCTGTCAAACTAGTTCTTCTCCAGCACTGAAAGATAATCAGGTCTTTGAATGCACCTTGCCCTGCTGTGACATTTAAATGTGATCTTACCACGAAGGAGCCTCGGAGCAGAGACAGCAGGTTCCTGCACACTGGAAGGAGGATCAGCATGCAGTTGAAGTTGAGCACAGCCGCAGGAGCTCTGGCCCAGGCCAAGGCAGACTGGAATAAACACACACGTTCACATGAGTCAGGCTCTAATTAAAAACCATTTCCTCAAGTTTCCGTTTCCTCTACTTATTTTGCAGTAATTGCATTTCTATCATCATATTTTGCTGCTCCACTATATTTATTGGATAACTACAGAAGCCTATTGCTGCCACGCTTAAAACAGGCTGGTTTTATTACGTTGTACAAGACACTATCATATTACAAAATGTTAATGATAGTTTCACATAGCTCTGTAAAGTTAGAAAAATATTCAGTTCAGTTCATACAAACAGAGTTAGGTAGATTGAAAGCTACAACCTTGTTTCCATCAGTATGAGACAGCCTCCACGAGGGGATATTACTATCCTGCAACCTTTAATAGTGTAGGTATTGCATATTTCATAACAAAAAATATTCACATTAATTACATAAAAACATGTAAATTCCCAAATAAATGGTTGTATCATAACCAAGGGGGTTTATTTATGCATAAAGGGATCCTAAAACTACTACAACCCTAAGAGTAGTTATTGCATACGTTTTGTCTAATATATTTGAAAGAAAAAAAATACAAACAGGCATGTATTCCTACTTTTCTACTTGAATTTAACCAGCTGGGATAGATTATTGTGTGTATTGATTTTTTTTTTTATCCTACACTTTTCCATGCGGACATTATTGATTATTTTTGCAGCGTCTCTTTCTCGATATTGCACTTTGTAGACGGTCCCTGCGCAATCAAGCCCCAGCCTGCATGGGAGCTAGCTATTAGTCGTAAACGAAAACCTGATATTGATGAAAATCAGGTTGCGTGTTTAGATAAAGGTGTTGTTTCTCCCAAAGCAATGCTCGTTTGATTATATATTAACATGGGAGCAGCGAATCTGTGAATATCTTTCTAACTCATTGACACAGTCCATTGCACGATGAAGACAATGCAAGTCTGCGCTATCTCATCATATCTCCAAATAACGTGAGGGTATCTCGGTATCTCAAAAACCGGGGTTCAGCCAAAAAAGCCTGTTCCCCAGGGTCCCCCCAGGTATCGCCCCACTATTTGAGGACTGTTTTAACATGATAAATGAGCTATTTTAGTGCAGCAGAAACACGCTTTGGTACCATCCCCTTTGGGCCTGAGGTAAACTTTCATTGTATATCACATGTATGTACTGAATGAATGCATAACACTTTTCATTATATAAAGGTAGATTAGTTTCGCATTAGTTTATTGGTCAGAAATTATAGGCTCACTGCTGCTACTACTTGGAGTAGAGTTTATCGTTGTCTTTACATCAAGGTTAATAATCGAAACTGTTGTATTAGTATAACAAACGTTACTTTAACTAACGAAACACCTTGGCTGCGAGTCACTGGGTTTTAAGTTACCTGGCAGAATAAAGCATCCAACTTTAACCA
>JAOWBC010001868.1:16823977-16837320 GCA_028566105.1 Hypoplectrus providencianus | reverse complement strand
TTAACTAACGAAACACCTTGGCTGCGAGTCACTGGGTTTTAAGTTACCTGGCAGAATAAAGCATCCAACTTTAACCAGCTGCAATATGAATTTAAACGGTGGACACACCAGTGCATCAACAGGTACAGTTATATATAAATCCGAAATAAACTATTTTACATTCAATTCACTTCAAAGTTTATTGTTACATGTACAGTAAAGAAACGTGTGTCCCCGCACAGTGCAATTCCTGATTTGCTGTCCACGGTTTATGCCAACTATAACAAAAATATTACAGAAACAAATAGAAGAAATATGAGAAAAATATTAACGATATTTATCTTATTTACGTGAGTACTTTTACTCTTTTACTTCGGTGTGATTACTCCAGAGTTTGACTGTCTTTTACTTGAAACAGGAGTATTTTTCACTCAGTTATTTCTACTTTTACCTCAGTAAAATGACGGAATTCATCTTTTTTACTGTTAAAAAAGCATGAAGCTTCACTCACCCCTAAGAGATGTCGTGTGTAGAAGAACTCATCTCTCAGATCGTAGTAGAAATAATACCAGACGAACAGGAAGATGTTGATGCCCATCCAGACCACCTGCGGACATAGCCATGTTTACACCACAAAATGAGTAGTCTATCATTAAAGTTGTTTTTAGAATTGGATTAATTTTATTTATGCTGAAATTGCAGGATTTTCCTGGCACATATTGATGCTTTGAGCAAATTTTCACTTTGATCACCCTGTTATCGATGCAATTTAAAAAATTACACTCCGTCTGTGTGAGTTATAGTAACTCACCAATATGAAGGATGTGAGTCCATTGTTTATAATCCAGTTGGCCATGTTGAACTCTGTATCTGGACTCAGCAGCAGCTCTCCTGCACCTTCAGCCTTACCTGCGCTTTTATCTTTCACCCTGCTGTCCTGACTCCTCCCTCCTCTGCTGCAGGTACAAAGGTGATGTGACACAAAGGAAACAACCCACACACCGACTGAGATTGCGTTATTGAGGAAGTTTGGGGGAGCAGTTTCCTATGCTGGAGCTGAGTGACAACATTCCTACCTGCTGGAAACTCAGGTTGGAAAAACACATTATGGATGATTGCAGGAATGAGGAAGTATCCTCATACAGGAAATGTTGCTGACCAAACCTTGACACAATTGCTATTATTGGTAGAATAAAGCTTCATTGTGTGTGTGACAAGGTAGAGTGATGAGTCAAAGACAGGCCACAAAATTGCAATTAATGTGTTGACATATTATTTATTTAAGTTTCAAGTAAAACAATAGTAGTCAAGGCACTGAACCAATGAGACAAAACATACAAAAGAAGCAGATTGTTTAAGCACTTTCAGTGTTAGTAGTAGAAACGCATTCAGTGTGAGTCTGATTAATGCACCAACTGTAATACACATGACATTCTCCCATCTTTTTCAAATGAACTATTTTCACAACCTTTTTAAATATTTGTGTATTTTTTGTGAAACTAAAACCAGATTTTGTTCAAGGCAACCAGACTGAGCAGTGAACAAAAAAAAAAAGGCATTCATATTGTTTCTTGGTATGAGGAAGAAAAACTCTGACCTTTCTTGCCCTTTTTTTAGTGTTTAGTGCAGATGCAAACATGTGCAAAAGGGGCGCTCACGGTGAGAAAACCCTGAGAGGAAGTAAACTGGGGTGAGGGGGATGTCCCAGTCAGTCTTTGGGACACTCTTGGCACGTTTCCCACACACCTGGCTCAGTCCTGGACATGACCCATTGCTGCTCTCTCAAGGCGGCCTTTGTGCATATCTGGACATGCTACATTCTTTGGTGTGCCGGGGCCCCACTGTGCCCCAAGTGTGTGTAATCACCCTCAATAAAGGCAGTAGGAGTTAACCTTAATCCCTCTCATAATTATGAATAAGCATCGCTTGTGCACTTAAGAGAAAAATACATCATCCCGCTAACTCAAAAACACAATAATTCTGGTGTTTGTGTTAAAGTCCTTGAGGTGTTGCAACCTGCAGTGCCAGCTAATGTAGATGCATTTCTACATTATAGAGTTAAATCCACCCAAAGCCCTTCTCAAGCTGCTTCCATTATTTCTTCAACAATAGCCGTCTCACGCTCCCCCAGCTGACTGGTGAGGTCGAGGGGTTGTGAGTTTTCAGGGTCCAGTAGCTCCAGCGGCTCCTCCGGCGCCAGCACCATGGTGGCAGCAGTAGAGTACGAGTGTGGCGGCTTCCTCCGTCCACTTCTCTCCCCCCTTATTCTGCTACTGCAGCAGACGCAGTGCAGGCAGTCGTGCACGTTGTACTTGAAGAGGCGCCTAAATGGGTGGCAGAACTGGTAGAAGAGCAGCATGAAGAGCACGGCCAGGCTGTAGCAGATCAGCAGCTGCACAGCCAGCAGCGGCGCACACACATACTCGTAAAAGTCCGACTTGAAAAAGTACCAGAGTGTGATGAGGAGGAAGTTCTCCAAAAAGCGTCCAGAGTAGTACATGGCGATGCGGTCCCAGCGCTGCTTCTTCTCTATGAGATCTCGATGTGCGAGGTCCAGCTGCACTGCCGACCAGCAGAAGATGTTGATGCAGGCGTAGAGCAACGTGAACATGCTCAACACAATCGCAGTGTCCAGCTTGGAGAAGTTTTTCTCCACGTTCTCGGTAAGCGAACCTTTCCGGGCCCAGAACTCTCCCCAGGGGAGGAAGAAGAAGAAGAGAAGGTTACACATGCCAACGAGTATCACCCAGTGTGTGAGCGCCGTGCTGAAGAGGACCAGAGCGGTTATGCGGGTGGCGATCTCCAACATTCTCCACACGACCATGCAAAGGTAGGCAATAGGGCGCAGCCGCAACTTGTAGTCGTCGTATCTGATCTGGATGGCGAGGACGCTGCACACAAGAGCGCCGTAGGTGATGGAAATCAGGGCGATGATCATCAGAGCCACTGCGGAAACAAACAAGTCGCCTGTCACTCTTTCATCAGAGACATCACAGCACTGAACCATTCACAAATATCTCTCATTCTTTACCATCTCACAGGTAAACTACAGGGGAACAGGCTAAAACATATTGGACTTATACACTAAAGCATCCTATGTCCTGGCAACTTCTCTGAAATGTCAATGTTCAGTTATGCAAATCATGCAGACAAGGTAAAGAAATACAAACAACTGAAATTGCTTAATATCAAAAAGTACTCTTTAAAATTTGCCACTCAATGTCCAAACTATTTCATTGCTTCAACTATTAAATCTATTGTTGTCCAACTGGATGCAGATATTCATGTCCCTCTCCTCGCTCTGTTTCTCCTCTGGTGCCATCATCAGGTCAAATGCTGAATGTGTCCAGTACTTTG
The DNA here is from genome assembly GCA_028566105.1 of Hypoplectrus providencianus. Taxonomy (NCBI): domain Eukaryota; kingdom Metazoa; phylum Chordata; class Actinopteri; order Perciformes; family Serranidae; genus Hypoplectrus; species Hypoplectrus providencianus. The sequence goes on along the minus strand of JAOWBC010001868.1, from coordinate 16,833,984 downwards.
AATTACACAAAACTAATAACGCTCCCATCCATCACTTCAGCTTCATCCTGAGATCTTCAAAAAAAAAATTGGTTTAAAAATCACAGTTTAAAACCAAAGGCTTTGGGATATTGTTTTTGTTTGTATTTATTTTACTTCTCCAGAATTTGGATATACAGGTGCTGTATCGTCCCATTTGCTACAGTCAAACATCTGATATGACACCGATAAAAAATAAAATAATAACTGAATAGGAGCATTTATTTTTTTTATAAGCATTTCCACTCTTAGCACTCTTACAGTATTATTGAAGAGCTGCCAATCTCAAATAGTTTTATTATTTTGTCATTGTGAAAGGTGTTTAAATCTGACTACAAAACCTCTACGAAGTCTTTTGAGACTCCTGAGCCTCAATCTACTCACATCTCGGTGGCAGCAGGACGTATTTCTCCTGGATACTCGCGTACAGCTGCAGCGTCAGTTGAGGTGCGGAGCCCAGAAAGGCCTGGATGACCGCTGTGCGTTTGAAGGCATTTCTGTGGGCAGCCAGGGTGCGCTCCGACCGGCCGATTTCCCACTCCATGGGGGTCCCTAGTCCCTTCTTCAGACTGATCTTCCTGGAGATGGTAACGTAAGACTCCTCATTTTTACCCGCCCTAAAATAAATCACCAGAGCTTCGATACACCTGAGGACACAAGAAGAGAGCAACTGAGACGCAAGTTGTATTTTCACACCAACAGAGGGCAGTGCAGCGTTACCTATAATTTACTACAATGGGACTTTATGATGTCTTCTCCTTTCACATTTAATCATCCCAGTGTGAACAAGGACAAGAAAAGCTATAAAGCAAAAATATGAGGGAAGAGCAAAGCAATATATCAGCAGTTTTATCTTTTTTTGTGAATAACAATAACATGTATACCTATACAAATCTACTTTCAAAGAAGTTCAAGGTGCATACAAAGTGTATAACAAATCATGTCAAACATGCATCTTCACATTTACATTTAAATAAACATAAACTGGCATGTGTGCACAGGCAATACTTTAATATGCTCCATACATTGCGTAAACACTTCCACAAATAACCGCATGTCAACAACTGGTATGTTCATAACTATACTACACCCTCCAATCAATCTCCCATGAGTTATTTATATATATATTAATAATTTGAGTTGGATGAATAAAGTCACAAAGACCACAGTTGGTGTTGTGTATGTCTCCTCTTGTATGTCTGTCTCTTTAAAGTGTGTATGTTTTTTTGCAATTTGTGGTTTTGTTCTAGGAGTTCAAAATAGGATCTTTATTAGAAATTATTATTATAATTTGGCCTTTATAGGCAGGACAGCTGTAGATAAACAGGAAGAAGGGGAGATAGAGAGATGGAGAGAGAGAGAGAGAGAGAGAGGGGATGACATGACAGTGGGAGTTGTAAAGACCAGACAGCTGCTATGTAGGGATTAGCTCTGACTGATCACAAACGCACATATCGTTGTAAATCACAGCTAAACAATGAGCGAGCACCACGGTGAGAATCCACCAGAGGGCAGGCAGAGGAAAGGAAACACAGGTACTGTGAGGAGGCCTGAATGGATCCAGTGAAAACCTCTGGGCGTGGCTCTCCTAAGGTTTGCAAGATAAATGCTCTCTGTGTTCAGGCACTTAGGAGAAATCAGCAGTATTCATAAGGGGAGAAACATGTTTCTCACTGCCAAAGTTTTCTGTGCCAGAATGTATTTGAATCTTCTACAAATATTTGGGTTTCGGGGCAATACAATTGTTTCTACATTTAATATGTATTACAATGCTGTCTGGCTGGTTTCTGGAGGCCCCGAGACATTAAAGTAAAAAAAAAAAAAAAAGACTCAAATGTCAAACAGCTAAACTACCTTAACTGGAAGTGCAAGCTTTCCACCTGCCAACAACAAAATGTCATCTTTATAATCCCTGAATAACACAAGTAAAATGAGCCTCCCAGTGCAACACATCTGCTCACCACCTCGACCTCTGAGGGATTCTCACTGCAGCACTAAATCTCACATCACTGTGCAGGAATGTTATCTTTTTCTCCAGAATATCCAACTTTGGCCATGAGGCTTTACTCCCCCAGGAATCTATTTCTTCATGGTTCAACTATGTGCTGTCCGGACACTCCCGAGTCAGCAGTCGGACATGTTGCTTCAGCTGCCGCTAGCCAGGACACTGTACTCTGTGCTTACAGTGAAAACACGGCACAGTGCCAACGAGCTCCCGCACTCGTCCCTGAACTGTGTTTGACCCAAATGAGAAGCTGGCGGGGGAAATCAGGTCATCATTTAGAAGCTCTTATCTCTAAGATCTCACATAGACTTTGAGGATATTGACTCCCAGACTGATAGCCACAGGCAGGTGAGGGTTATTTAGCTTTAGGGCTCAGTGTCTGTGATAAAAAAAAACAGTAAAGCAAAAAAATCATGATTTATTGACATCTTTTCTCCGGAAATCTGACAGCACAATGGGGCTGAGGACGCATCTAAAGAGGGAACTGAACTGGAGCCAGCATGCACTTAGGATTCAGAGGCAGACTAGATTTCACTTAGGGGAAAGAAAACAGCAGAGCTGATGAATGCATTAGCCTGGAGAATCAATACGCTGACTTCCGAGGCAGCGACTTATGGATTTATAAAAGGAAACACACAGGCTGCCGCGTTGTATTTGCAGTCTAAACATGCAATCTGCTCCCTCACCGTGGGAACACAGCAGTATGGGGCGACAAATACCACCCAAACCACCTGAAACTGGCTTCTAAAAGGAATTCAACAGGCTTTTGAGGCAAATGAGATACTAATGCTCTCTGACTTAAGGGCGGCAGAGCATTCAGGAAATTCTTTCAACATGTCTTGAGCAAAATTCTTCTGTTTTGGTCGCTTGGGATTACCTCATCAGGCTCATCACGCTCACACTAACAAAACCTCCTCAGACTGCAGAGATTGTGAAACACAAACAGACAAACAAGAAGTGCTGCATGCTGGGACTGGTCCGAGTTGACAAAAGTAATTATGTAGTTTCTGTCTCTGCTTCAGAGGAAGGATCATATAAATAAAGGGTGGAGTCAGCGATTCTGGAGAAACAGTTTGCATTGGAAAAACATTAACATTTTAAAGTGTTCAACATGCTTGTAGGTGCCCAAGATGAAAATGCAAATGCCCTTAAAATCCAATTATGTTTCAGCTTAATAATAAAAATGGGACAGGATACAGTTCTAATACAGTAACTAAAGTTCTCTGTAGTTTTGGTTTTATCTGGAGAAAATATACTGAGATCTGATGCAGTATAGACCTAATGTGGTTGAATAATTAATTGATTCATTGACTGTTTATAACCACAGCTGCACTTAAACATAGACCCACTCTGTCTGATAAAACCCATGGGCTTTTAAATGGCCCTAAACAAGAAACATGTTTCTATTGCACTGAATGTTCACATTCAGTTAGTTTCTCCGATCAGAGAAGTAAAACTAGAGCTGGTTAACTGTGATGGATTTGGCCGAATTTCCGAAGTATTTAAAATGTGTGATAGCTTTCAATGAAACTGTGATTTATCAAATATATATACATCACTGTAGAATGGCTGCTTTAACTATGTTAGGATAATATAATGTGACTTATAGACGTGGCTGATATTTTTGTCTTTTATATACAATAAGTCCCCAGAAAGAGAGTTTAGGAAACAGCAGTGCACTGATTTGGTTTCACCTCTAATGGGACAAGTCAAGACAAGTTCAAACAGCCCGACCCCCCTGCTAAAAGCTTGTCTGGATAGTTAGTGCCTACTCCACATCAACTACAACAAGACTTTTAAAAAAGTTTATATGCTGTTAATGTGTACGAACTGACCTGAAATTCCTCTTTTGATAGCAGCCACTGTGTGTTTGACTGAGCAACCACAAGATCAGCAAATTACACCATAACTGACTCACACAGGAAGCCTCCCATCTGAGCTGAGACGGAGCAGAGGTGATTTGTTTACGGCAGCCGAGCACCGAACAAGAAGAGCTTGAAATAAAACTGAAGAATAAACAACAGAATGCAACGTTCTCTAATAACAACCAGAGTGTTTGTTTTTCTGGCTTCACTGCAGCAGAAGAAGCATCAGAGACGTCACAGTTCAGTGTTATGATAGCTGCATAAATGAGTTTCTAAAGCTCATATTAGAGATGAAGGCTTCCTTTGATACTGAAAGCTGTTTCATGGTCACGGCAGTTTGAAAATCACTGGCATGAGCGGGGCATTCTTAGGGGGAGCGAAGACGTGTGCAGGGTCTTAAATAAGTGTGTAGCTGACAGATAACAGCTGCTTTGATTTTTAGCAGCTTATTGTCTTGAGCTGGACAATCCTGGAGAGTTTTTACAGAAGCTATGCTAGCAGATGTGGACGGCAGTGGCAGTCTGACGGGGAGGTAGACTGTCATGAAATAATGTACAAACATTTATGACATTCAGAGGAAGAAACCCACTGATTTTGTGATCCCTGACTTTTTCTTATGAACCATCAGCAGGTCAAATGTATAATGAGATCGATACTTTGGTTTATGAACAAATACTTGTTTATTTTAATGACAATCCCAACTTCAGCTGTACTTTGTATTTGTTGCATGGTTAGCATTATATCTGCATATTAGCATAAAGCATTTTATTAGCACGTTAGCCGTAATATCATACCATGTTAGTGTGCTGACTGCAGAATGGATTTTAAATCTTTCTAAGTACCGTAGTTGTTTTCTTTTGAGTTGAATATCAGCTTGAGTTTAAGGCTCTAAAAAGACTTCTGCTTTAGCATCACACTCGATAACATTAGTCAGGTTTCCACTCAATTGTCAGGGAAATCTTTAGTGATCTTTTTGTTGCTCAAAAGAAATGCAAATTAGCCGTGTTTCCATCAGCTGATCTGGAGTGAATGAAATAGGCTATGCAAAGTGTCAGAAGTTGTAATATGCAAGTTAACAGACTAGAAAAGACAGAGGTTATACACCAGCAACAAAACAAGATACAAAACCCTCTGATTTGTTTTAACTGAGCAAGTTTTAGTTGTTCCTCCGTGTCAGCTTGCAATGGCCATTTCCTAAGCTGTCATAAAAACACACATTATTATACAAGATCTTGACAGCAAAACAGGTGATCAGTCATGGAATATCAAGGAAAAGTTTTTATATCATCATTCATATCACATCTTTTTCAACACAGGCAAAAACCACTTCAATCGAGAGTACAACCTTTTTTAACAGCTAGGAACTTTTTTTTATTTATCTAGCTGTTTCCATACAACTTTTCTATTTTATTACTTGAAACCAGCTTTTGTCTGACTCCTAATGGAAAGTTTAAAAAATAAATGATCAAAATAGATGCAGCCTAACAATTGATATTGTCTATTTTATCCCACACATTCTTTCTTTCTTGTCATAGCCTTACATTTACATTACTAACACTGTAACTCAGCCTCGAGCTGAGATGAGGAACTGGCTACAGAGGTCTGCTCAGCTCATTTCTCTACCACTAGATCATTTGTTTCCTTTTTCAAACATGCAGTACTTGTAAGTAACATGTGTGTCAAACACCAGGCCTCTTTCAGTCCTCCAAAATAAAAGTCTGCTCTGCCTGAGCTCCTTGAAAGTCAAGTCACACAAAGTCTATTTAGCCAGACTGTCATTAATAAATCCAGCAGCTCTGCTGCTCTGCAAGTTCCTAAGAGCCAAAATGTGATGCAACCAATGCATTCTCCAAACAACACTCCTGAGCTGCAGAGCAGCACTGCTGACTGACTGGAGGCTGCTTACACTCTCACTCCAGACTGAACTTAACAGGAGCTGCATGTGGTCTGTCATGATTATCTCCAGTGTGTCAATAGTTTTAGACTTGTCTTTGACCTTGATCGAGTTATAAGTAGAAACTGCAAGTCAGCATGCGACAGCCAGGCATTTAAAGTCTGGCCTCCTGGTAAATACTCTGCTTACACTATTCTGATTTGTGAGGCACGAATATAATTTCTCACAGCTGGTAAAGCAGGAGGCATGTGAGCTCTGCTTCTGAAGAAGACCTGTTTTGATGTGCTACATTTCACAATGACTGCACTCAAATCAAAACTGCACAGTCTGAATAGGAGATAAGAGCATTTCCTGTCTATTGGAGACTGTTTCTGCTTCATCTCTCCTAGGTCGTTATTTATGCAAGTTTTTATTTTCATCATTTGTCTTAAATCGGTTTTAATCTCGGGTGCACTTCAGGCATTCCTGCCATGGCATGTAAAGCTGAAGACCAGGTCGAGTGAAAAAGTAACACACCCTTTATTTAACGCTTACTGTTGGGTGAATTCAAAGCACCCCACTGTTGACATATCAAAGTTCAGTATCAAGTGTAGGTTTGAATTTCAGAATACATAAGGCCACACCTACATCTTCCTGCATGAGTCACGGTTCGCCAAACAGGTCTCTCAGCCGAGATCAACCGACGACTGAAGTGCAAACTGGCTGTATGTAAACACCTCGCTCAACAACAGGCACACTCTTGAAATGTTACATTGACACTGCTTTGATTTCCAGGCATAAAGCAAGCTACACTTTAAGAAGACTTCCAAACATTTACAACGTCTCTTTCCTGGTCTCCAGCCAGCCTGATCAGCGGTCTGTCCGTTCTGCAGCACTCAAGGCCTTTGGTGGCCGCTAGCCTACAATGAGGTCATACAACTGAGTAGCGTACAGAGATATAAAAGTGAAGGATGTGTTTCTAGGGCGGGTGCCAGCTCTGCAGAGTCATTTGACAGACTACTTTTAAAGTATAGATTGCAGGGGTTCAACTGTGGCCTGCACACATCAATGAAGACTTCAAATTAAAAGAAGCTCAGAGAGAAAACGCTCCTGATAGTTGAAGTCTGTCTTTGTTCGACAGCTTTAACTGTGGGAGGTTGTTATGTATAGACGTCAGTCATGATCTTCATACGAGCAAGCTCTCCATCTGGAGTGTGAATCTGCCAAATCTCCTCATTCAGTGCAAAAATCATGATACTGCAGCAGTTCATCATAACAAACTATAGCTGTGGTATGCACTTTATTACAAGACATCCTTTCAGAATATTATAATGCAGGTAGCCTGAAAGAAGACTAGATCTCTGAACCTACTCTTGGCTCTTTTTTCAGCCTTTAGAAAGTTAAACGTGTGATGGGAGACTGTCCTTTCAGAGAGAGGAATTCCAAATTAAGGCTGCAACCAACATTTATTTTCATTACCAACTGATAATTTTGTCAACAAAAAGCAAAAACAAAAAAGAGCTATTCCATCAATGTTGTAGAGGTACAGTTATTGTTATTTGATGATAAAACTATTTTCTTCTGTAGTTACTACTAATCACTAATCAGTCAGGCTGAAGTCAGCCCCTACATTTTTTTTAAAGTAACTTGAATCCATAGTGAGCAAATAACTGCAGCATCATGTTGGCTCTCAAAGGTCCCTGTAGTGCCTCCAGACACTCAACAGATTGTCAATTTATATTCCATTAACTGCACTGCACTGCAAATGGAAAGTGGCAGCTGCATAACTAGTGAGATTGAAACCTTTCTAAAGCTAACAGTTATTATTAATATCATTTTATCTGCCAGCATTTTGTGTCCAACATGGCTGTGTCTAGGTTAAGTTCTTTATGTTGCGTCTTTATTGGACCAACAGTCCTAAAGTCAAAGATATTCAGATTATCGTTTATATAAATGAAAATCATCACAACTTAACATTTTAGAAGCTGAAACCACCAAATATTTGGTGTTTAATTAAAACTCACTTAATCAATTAACTCATTGTCAAATTAAAGTGACTATATGTCCATAATACAAATCCATTAGCCACTTACTGTTTAGTATTGACTCTTTAGGGAAAAAGTCCCAGATTTTCTTTAATGAAATTGTCATATTGGGAAAGTTAATTTCATATGATATGATATTTCAATGCACGGTTTTATGATACCATTTAATCGAATTAAGTTTTATTTGATTAAAGTTTTCTGGAAAATATTGTGAGCTTATGTATTACAAAGTACCATAACTTGTCCCTTTATAAATAAACCCACCCACCCACCCACCTGATGACAGGGCCGAGCAGCAGCAGGTGCAGGAAGAGGACCAGGGGCCGGTCCCGTCCCAGGTCCCTGTGTATGAACGTCAGGGTCAGCTGGATGAGCACGGCAGGCACCAGCATGAAGGCGATGGTGAAGCCCATCCAGATCACATCCCCGGTCTTGTGGTACATGCTGCAGAGCAAGGCGGCGGTGATGAACTCCGCGAGGTACAGCACGGTGGCCAGCACGACACTGAGGGGCGCGTGGACATGGCTGTGATTGACCACCAGCATGACGCCGTTCTCCGGCAGAGTTGAGCACTCCTGCGGGTCCATGTCCGAGATCTCCCTCTCATGCTCCTCCATGGCCACTTTGCACAGAAACAGTCAGATTAGTATGCGAGGGAGGGTTTGGCCGCTGAAGTCAAAGTGAATCTGCCGTCTCGCGCTCCAGAAACACCACTTTCTGTAAAAAGCTCCTTTGATGCGCCGTCTCTCCCAACTTTCCACCAAGTTGATCATCGCTGCTTTCACATTGTGTTGAACTTCACCCCTCGGCTGTGCCACCGCTCATCCACACCTCACAAAAAGCTTTTGTTATCGTATACGGTCGTACGTGGCGTCGCCACCCTGTTAATCCAGGGGAAACACCTAGCTGCCCGCGGTGATATCAGCGCTGTTGTTGAAGCGTCAGTGCGCAGGAGGATCGGGAAACTTTAGCCTCGTCATGCAGGAGGTTCACAGCAAAACCTCAGCCGGCGAACATCCACGTCAAAACACCGGGGCTCACCTGCGCCGTAAAGTTTCTTTATTATCATTTAAAACACACAGGTTTCCTCCAGCCTTAACCTTTGTCTGCGCCTGTAGCAGGTCTTGGTGTCTCCGTGTCGGAACACGTCTTGTGTGGTAGCTGGTGGCTCGTGTTTCCAGTCTTTTTGACGTGCTGTCAATGCAACAGCTGCAGCAAGACAGCGGGAGACACACCGGAAACACTGGGTGCCCGCCTTCAAAATAAAAGCGATTACAGACAAAATATGAGAGGCAATGTACTCATCAAGAAAAACGTTTCTGCGTTAGTTAAAGTTGCATGGTATGAAGAAAACACTACTGTGCTTATCTGCAGAAGTGCAGTGGTCTTATAAATAACACGGAATCTATAAGGTTACATTTTGGTTAGGTTCAGGCACGATACTGCTTATCTCGGTTTTAATTCTAAACAGGAAATAATATTACGGGGCGTGTCTTATTCTATGTGAGTGTGCCTTTTTGTGTGATCTGCAAAACTGCAAATGGAAAATGCTTGATATTCTGCAGTGCTGTTAAATATCGCGATAACTATTGCCTGCCATCAAACGATTCCTGCTCTGCCTCTGCTATTGAATGTAACATTGAAATGAACACAAACATCACTCAAGCTAGATTTAAAAACCCATACTAAGTCTTTCACAATGTGTTTATGAGAAGAAAATAATTAGCCCTCCTAATTTTTTGTGAAAAGTACAAAACACAACACATCATAATTACTAACAAAAAACATGTAAGAAATAGGCTCATAATTGCATGATCATGTACTGAACTTGTAACTAATAAAATAGTAAACATATTTAGTAAAAATTAATGTGTATACATACTAAACAGGGCAAATAAAATACGCAGATGCATTATATAAAGTAAATTACAACTTATAACAAATGGCAGTGTAAACATGACTTATTCTTGGTGACCTTTGCCAAACTAGCGTCACTGATACAGTGAGAACATGTCGCAGGTTTATTTCATCCAGACTTTGCTGCATCCAAATAGAAACCGTGTAGAGGACGAGCAGTGAGATCAGTTTCTCTGCACTTCCATTTTTAGTTTGCAGCAGCAGGGAGGACTTGGCCTTGTCATGGTGACCTGCAGGCCTGAGAGTAAAGCCTGCACACAAGCAGGTGCAGCCAGCAAACACAC
>JAOWBC010001868.1:16809770-16819933 GCA_028566105.1 Hypoplectrus providencianus | reverse complement strand
ATACACCCACATTTGACTGTGCCATCCACACCCACCCTGAGTGTTGTTGTTACCACCACCATGTGATACCACTATTTTGACTGCAATGCCACACTGAATCCAATCATGATTAACCTCACAGGACAAAAGTAGCTCTATATAAAGGGTTAAAGCCAAATATACCTAATAAACTTCTCCTGACAAGTAGTGTGAAATCACCATCATGATGATGTCATTATCTCCTGGAAGAACTATCATTGTACAGGCTAAAAGTGTCCAAACACTCTGCATGCCACCACTTTGAGGAGATCAGAGTGCGTCACAGATCACACCACAGGACACACTGGGTTCTCCTGGACGGATACATGCACCTCCGTCTGGTCTAAGTAAAGAAGAACCACGCCATCCAATGGGATTGAATCAGAGGAGTCTGGGATTGGTTGAAAAAACAGCACAACATTTCCTAGGTTGTTCCTCCCACATGGGGTGACTAAAGGCTTACCGTGAGCCTGATTAGTTCTGTAGCTGGTGGGAACAAGATGTTAGTAGAGTGGAGCACCCAAACAAATGCATGGACATAGACTTGCTTCTGTAAGTATTCTTTAAACTTCTCTTGTTTTATTCATTCGTGCAATTTTTGCATGTAGATTTGCTGAGCCTGTTGTATTAGGCTCCATTGGTTTAGTGTTCACTAAATTTAAACTGGTTTGTTTTTAATCCAATGATGCATCACATTTTACCACCATGTGTCATTGTCTGTGTGCATTCAAAAAGTGTTTTAAATAGCTATTAGCTGTACTCACAAAGATCTGTATTGATAGTATTTATAACTGTGATGAACACAAACTAGGCTAATGTACTGTAGGTTTGTTGTTTATATTTGTATTCATTTTCTAGATTCTTTTTAAATTATTATTACTGGTAATAGGGATTTTTAGGAACACTACTGGCTATTCTTTGTACTTGGGTGGGAAAGTGTCTACAAATTTTGGTATATCATGATGTACATTGTATTTTATATTCGTTGAATGTTGGATTTTTAATTTGCATTTACCTGACAAGTTATGAGAGCCGATACTTAAACTACTTTGACCCGAAATGCTACCTGCCAACTGAATGCAAGATAGTGGCAAAGTTTTCAGGACAGAGAAAGAGGGCCTTTCAAATCACAATGTTTGGCTCAGTGGATGAGTATTGTCATCCATCAATCGTAACACCAGCCCAACAATACTTAATATTCCAATTCATAATAACATTTTTTATATTATGACTAAAATCAACATATATATATATTAATATAAATGTACTAACAAAGTATGGAAACAAAAATGTCCAAACAGCAAATAATAAAAAAACAAAAACAAATGCCTGATATATAAAAGTTAAAATGATTTTTTTTATATTGCACACACAAATGTGACAAATTTAAAAAACAAGTTTTATATTATTTTTTTTGCATTCATATATGCCACAACTTTCAGATCAGTGAACATATGCTGTTCTCATATTGGCTAGATACCAATACTTATTTCTTCTAAATATTCATATCGTTCTTCTCAGACGTGAAAAACATCTCACTGACCCTGCAGCGTACACGGTGACCTCACTGTCTCTCAGAGCCAAAACATATGTAGGGCAGCTTGTTAACAACACTTTAGAGGAAGGCCGTTCTAAACAGGGTTTAACAGATTACGGAGCCTCAACAGATGCACTGGACTGGACAGTGTTTTTTTTTAGCACATGGCCCGACTACCTTAGAAACACCTGCTGCTTGTGTATTACACGGCCTGAGAGGGACACTCACAGGTTCCTACACATGGCAGAAAGCTTTAACTGAGCTCACATGTTATTATGTGGTGTGACTGACTACAGAGAAACAGCTATCCAAGAGAGTTGCCAAATTGAGTGCTGATACAGCTGAATGTAGTTTCTGTGGACGCAGAGAGAGACTTGGCAGTCGAAGCATTGCCTGGATGTCTGACCATCTGTAAAGGTCTAGTAAATCCGAAGCACACACAAAGAATATATGTGCTGGACCTGGCTATGATCCCCAGCAACTCAGCCGAGTGGCTTTGTCATTATGTTTCTGTGAGTGAGTCACACTGAGGTGGACCATCTGTTTGCAGGTACCAGTTCCAGAGAAGATGGTGGCCTCTGTGCTCACCTTGCTCACCTCAAGTAAACATGTTCAACCTGATGAGCAACTGCTGCGCCTGGGTCTCCAAAATACAGGAGCCAATCAGGTAACAAATTATGCATTTCATTAAAAAATGATAGAGAGAGATATGTACAGAAACTGATCACTGATCAGTAATCAATTATTCATGTGCTGCATTTGGCAGAACTTCTTTTCTTCCTAAAATGCAGCCTGATGTGATTTGTGATTTGTGCTTTTAGCGCGACTGCTAAAACCAAGCTGTCGATTAAAGCTTCATGGTGTACTTTTTCAATACAAAGTTTTAATACATAGACATAAAGACAGGTAATACTCAGAAACTCAGCCATCAGATTTTAAACACAGGACAGGTGTTTATTAACACAATAATTATTTTGAAGTAATTCTGGTGTTATGACCATATTATGGTGGTCCTTTAAATAAAATTCTATACTCTGTATACTTCTTTTACAGGCGAGCAACCATTTTGGTGGTTGGTCTTGACAAAGCAGGAAAAACGGCTTCCATCAGAGGGATGTTAAGAGGTGATTCAACTGTGACTTTAAAGGGATATTGTGGATTCTTTTAAAAGTGGGTTAGTTTGAGGTCAGTGAATTATGTAAAGTATACAGTGGTTGGCACAACCCCAGTTTGGAGAAGCAGGCAGGACATTACTTTGGAACCTAAATAAGGAGCTGATGTGGATAGACGCAGATCTAAAATGTTTTTAGCAGCCTAAAAGTTACTATAGTTACTATAAACACAAACCTTTGCCTGTTTTAGTGTATGCTATATTAAGAATATTTCAGATGCTTACCTTGCCATCAGACAGTCCCTTTCAAGGAGGAGCTGAAAGTATTATAACCATCTATGCACTCTTCAAAGACACCAGACTCCTTTTAAAAAACTTGGAGAAACTGGGGCATATACTGTAGGTATAACTGTACACTGACTATGCGTACCTCATACAACCCCACTTCAAAAGATCCAAACTCTCCTTTTAAGACTAATTTATGTCAAGAAAGCTGATCAAAGCATAACTTAGCAACTACTTGTGTTTTCCCTCCCATCCTCTTCAGTCCCCCATGGTGTGGAAGCAGGACCCACCCATGGCTGCGTTAGAAATGAGCTGAGAGTGGAGAACTACCTGGTCACCCTGCTGGATGTGGGGGGCTCAGCAGAGTCTAGAGGAGCCTGGAGGGAGCTTTGTGGAGAGGCCCATGGGATCATCTTTGTGGTGGACTCCAGTGACAGGCAGAGGATAAAGGAGGTCAAGGATGTTCTGGCTGACCTGCTGAAGCAACCGAGAGTGGCGGGAAAACCAATTTTAGTGTAATTACAGATACATTACTATAAATAATTATACAGACCTCCATACATACATAAAGTGTTACCTCAAGGCATGAGCAGTGCAGATAGTGCCCTCTAGTGGCTAGTGAGAGAAAACACTGAAATAACTCATCTTTGGGTGAGAAGGGCTAAAATGTGAGTATGAATTATTTTCTTCTTAGGTTGGCCAACAAACAGGACAAAATGAATGCTTTGCTGGGAAGTGAGCTGATTGAGATTCTATCATTGGAGAAGCTGGTCAACCAGAGCCGCTCTCTGTGCCATATTGTAAGTATTAAGATTCACTGAAGAAAACTGAACAAACATAAACCTCTTCAAGCAGACCTTTGATGATAAACCAACCATTTCTTCTTTCTCTCAGGAGCCTTGTTCAGCCTTAATGGACCTGCGACGCTGGTCAGACAGAAAGACTCTACGAGGGCTTCGCTGGTTGCTGCGTGCTGTTTGTCTGGATTACCCTGAGCTCTGCACTCGTGTAGCCCAGGACAGCAAGAGGCCTCTGGAACCACAAGAGGGGGAGAAGTCCTGGAAATCAGAGAAAGTTCGCAAAAAAAACAAAGGGGAACGGTACGAGAGACTTTCTTTTACACACAAATGTATAGTATGGATCAATATAATGCATGATATATAACTTCATTTAATGTTTTCTCATCTCAGATTGCGAACAAGCAAGTCAGATCTTCGCAAGGTTCATAGGCCAAAGGAAAAGGAGAAAAACATGAAGGGGGAAGGAAAACTGCAACCCATTCGAAATATGCTGCAAAAGGTGAGAAAAATGTCTTGTTTATTTTTTAAGAACTACAGTCAGTGGCTACTTAATCATGTACACAGTTAACAACCAATTAAGTCTAATAGCTAAGACCTAAATGCTGAGAGCAGCAATTCCACATAAAATGCATATTTTGAAGTGCTTAAAAAAATCAAATATAAGTAAACCTCATTAATTAAAAAAATCCCTATCATGAAAAGAGACAATATATTTTTATATATGTGAACATGTATTTCCCTTACTGCTGTAAGATCCCCTCTTTTCTTTTTCCATTAATGTTTAGACCTTCACCATAATATGATGTTAAAAAATGTTACAATGAATAAAATATGAATTTACCTCACAAGTCTTTTATTTACAGGAAACCAATCTCAAAAAGAAGTTGGGGACAAAGAAAAAGAGGAAGCCCGTTAAGGCCAAGGAAGGTAAAAAAGATCTAGAGGAAGCAAATGAACAGGAGGAGGAAGAGGAAGGTGACGGGAATGAAGGAGAACAAGAAAACAATGGACAGAGAGAGAGAGCCAGCAGTGCCCTGATTCCCCCGAAGAAAGGCAAACCCAAACGCAAAACAAAGGTGAAAGAAGAAACTTTGGAGGTGCCAGAGTCACCGGACAATGATGAGAAGCCACTCAAAGGTATTTACGGTTGAGAATCACTTACATATTATGGCTATTAGCTGTTAAAGAATGGAAATCTAACCCTTTTTTCCCCTATTGTCTAGCAAAAGGGGAAAAGAGGAAGAAGAAGAAGATTGTCAAAGTGAAAAGGAAGAACAAGATCAACACAGAGGAAATGTCTGAAGCTTACTCTCAACCCGTGGACCTGTCTGCAACCTTTGGTGAGCCTCATCCACTTCTTCTACCATCTTCAAATCAAATGCAGTAACACATTGGACCCTGAAACGAAGTCATGGTTTTAATTTTTAAAACTATGTCCCTGTTGTTTCCTGATAGATCTTTACCGAAAAGCAATACTGGCTCTGAAGGAACGTCAGGATCAGGGACAGTGAGAACTTGTTGAGTCCTGGGACCTGATGTGAGGACGTGGCCCTTTCAAAGAAACTTTACTTCAAGACAGACAGATGCTGTCACATCTTAAACAGTTTATAGGCTTCAGACCTGATCCCTGAATTCCGAATTCCAGTGAGTAGTGAAGGGCAGGTCTGTAGAATCATGTATTAATAAAAACATTGTAAAATTAGATAAACATTTTAACAACAATGTATACATTTTGAAAAGTTAAATATGAAACTGTGTACCAGGCCAAAATATGAAAAGAGGTATTGTTTGTATAAATCTATGCATTTTTTAATTGTAAAGGAAACATTTTTGAGCTGTATCCTCTTTTTTATGGGTTTTGAACAATACTCAGAAATAAACAGAGCACTGAGCAGATTATTGGGCATTGTTGATAATATTAATAAACATTATTTGTGCTAAATGTTATTCAGATTTTTTGTTGGATGCAAAAAGCTAAGAACAAACCACATCACAATTATATAACTAGGCGAACAACTTCACCACCACTCTTCTGATAAAGACAAAATTCACGAGTGCAGCATTTGCTGACATGTCTTATATTGTAGAATCAAACATGAAGTATAACACCTCCTATTTTTTGGCTTCTAAAGAAAAGTCTAATTTAAATATTCCAGTTACTTTTAGACGAAGGACCAGAAGTGTTAGGTACTAACTCATTAATGGAATTTAGTAGGCTTAAATGACTTAGCATTTTAGTGAGGAATGAGTTTCTCAAACTAGGAAATAAGTTAGATTTTATGCACCCTGGGGTCTATTCTTTCAAACTCACTGGGCATTTTGAATGGGTGAATGTTCATGCTACCTTCAGGTTGACCTCCAAAAATATGTCATTTAATTTGGTCTCTTTTTAGCCTTGCTAGCAACCACCTTTCTTTAACATCTGTGAAAGCTACAAAATTAATGAGTGGGGATTTTACTGTAATATTCAATATATAACAAAACATGAAAATGTCTTACAGTTCTGTAATGTATCCCAATTTCTCCTGTCCTAAAAATATGGACATGAGTTAGTATTTTAGCAACACTCTATATACTAGCTAGGAGCTAGTTAGCTAAACTTAGAATTAAGCCTGACTGGCGGGGCAGCTCACTTAAAGTTAACAAAATAGACCTCTATTAAACTTGTTTTATATATTTTCATTACCTGTCCAAGTATAAAAATGGCAGTGTTGAAATGTATGTGGAACTGTGTGTGGGACTATTTATTTCCTGGACGCAGTGACTTTATGGTTGCCTGGCAACCTCGCCGCGTTGACCACCCAGCTCTGTAAGAAAGCAAGCAGCGAGACTATTGATTGTCATTTCGGGCGCTAAGAGAGCCTACTGGCACTGTTAGGTTCGTGATAGCCACCGGTAAAGTGATAATGAGAGTGTAAAGTGATGTTTTCAGTTGCTGCTGAGCTGCTTTCAGTCTGCTGCTGGATGAAGTGCAGAGTAGGGACCCACGCGTCGCCATCTTTGTCGTCCGCCCAGAAGCCCATCCCCCTGGTGCATCTTCACCGGGAAACTGCTCGACTTTCATTCAATCCAGTGGGAAGAGGTGCCAGCTGCACGCACGGTGGATAAAGATGGCTTCACCAAGGACAATTACTATTGTGGCCCTTTCTTTTGCTTTGGGGTTATTTTTCGTGTTTATGGGAACCATTAAGCTCACACCGAGGCTAAGCAAAGACGCTTACAGTGAAATGGTGAGTAACGTTACATGTCAACTGTAATATGCCCGCATCTGTGGGGGTAAAGGCCATTGTTCTGTTGGCTGAAGACGCGAAGGGCTCTGAGGCTCGAATAATGTGACCTAAATAGCAACATATACGGAAAGCAAATGATTTTGATATCGACTATGATGCAATAAATAATTTTCGGAGGACATCCCTTTATCAGAAGACGAAGTCCTACCGAATTGCCTTTACGGTAGTATCATTGATATAGTTTACTGTTAGCGCATAGGATAGGCCTGTATGTTACGAGATAAACCTTAAACTTGTCAGATATAACACGGGTGACATTCATACATCGTCATGGTTACATAAAACGATCCAAAATGTGTTTGCTATTAGCTAGAAAAACCTACAACAGGGATGTATCGGATTGTTGAATGAATCTTATCAATACATGCTACATTTTAGCTGGACTGTGCAACCACATGTATCATATGATTTTTAGGCTATAGCTTGCTCTCTATACTTTATTTAATATGCTGTAGTTGCCAAGCCTCTCGTTTAGTATGAAGAGTAACAATTAAAGAGTAATGGCGGCGGATTCGAGCAAATTCTGTGAGATGCACCTGCCGATGCTGATATTGAAATACCCAGTGTGGAGGATGGTAGCTGGCATCCATAAAGGCTTCGTGCACAATCCAAACTGACATGATATTACGATGTTTTCTTATCAAAATTGTATACGGTATTGAAGCAGGGAGCAGTAGGTTAATGAATTATTTTGCAACTATGGTGCTAAAATAAAACCATCTAAATGTTAACTTGACTTGTGAATGGTGAGTTTTCATGGTCCTTACATGGCATCCCTGAAATACACCCTTGAGCGTTTGCCTGATTTGTCATTATGATGATAATTTTAGTTAACTGTTTGACACAATTAAAATTAACTTTGTTTTTATCCTTTCAGAAAAGGGCATACAAGAGCTATGCTAAAGCATTGCCAGGCCTGAAAAAGATTGGAATCAGCTCAGTTCTGCTTCGTAAGATCATCGGCTCTCTGGAAGTTGGCTGTGGCGTGGTGCTTACTCTCGTACCAGGCAGGCCGAAGGATGTGGCAAACTTCCTGCTGTTGCTGGTCATGCTTGCTGTGCTGTTTTTCCACCAGCTAGTGGGAGACCCCCTGAAACGGTATGCCCATGCTCTAGTCTTTGGTATCCTGCTCACCTGCCGACTGCTTATTGCCCGCCAGAGTGACGACCGGCCAGAGAGAGATGACACAAGAGAGGAACAGCACATCAATGACCAGGAAAAGAACAAGGTTAAGCAGTCTTAAGATCTTCTTCCAAGCCACAATGAAGGGAACCTGGTGCGCCCCAATGGATTGTAGTGATTCAAATTTTGAAGGAATCAGTCACTTCCAGTAATAACACCCCTCACACCCACCTCCAGCCCATTTCAACTGGTTGACTGATTACCCTCACCTACTCTTCTGCACCTTTACTGTGAAACTGATTACTCCAGATCCATCCATCCATCCTCTACATTACTGTGGACAATCATACCTGTGGAAATCCATGAGCTCTGCTCATTGTCTTATTAGTGAATCCATTTCCCATGCTTATTTCAGTCATATACTGTGTTTTTGTTTTTAAACAAGTTTAATTTGTTTAAAATTGATTTGAGAATGCTGTTTGTCATGATAGAACCTTTGTAGCTTGTTTTTCTAATTTGTTTTTATACAGTAGGAGAGAACGATTGATAATTTGTGAATTCAATATTTTAAGCATGTGTCATTTGGTGAGGAGTATAGAACATAAACCAAAATGAGCACTTTTGAAACAATTTTGTACTTATCATACATCAACTGGTATTGCATATCCACCTCTTATTTTGGGGCAGTGTTAAGAGAATGCAATTTAGGAAGGAAAAAAGGCTAAATCCTTGTTCATTTTTCATCTTAGTACATTTTTGTAGAAGTGCGCATGGAATCCTTTCTCCCAAAGTAAAATAGGCTGAATCCTCCTTCTCCTTTCAATTCAGTTATGGTGAAGTTGTTTAGCTGGAAGTACAGCAGTTGCTGCCTCAGGTGTCTGCTGCCAGCTTGTACAGCAGAACATTACCAAATAAAAAAAGGAATTTTGCCTGTTCAAATGGAAATTTACCTTTTTTTTAAATCCACAGATAAAGTCTTTAACATAATCACTGTCCCTTAAAAATCTGCTGATTAGTTTGGTTTGACTTTTTCTGTAAAGGTATTAAAGACATTCCTGCACAATTCTGCTTTGGGGATGAACTCTCAATTGAAAACCCTGTTAGTTGATTTTGAGATTCACAATATTTCTGTAAATTATATACTTGAAATAAAGAATTGGAGAGGAGACTGACTAAACAATGTTTGTTTTATTAGCTATCTTGCATGTGTTTCAGCTAAAGTTAATAATTACATCTGCAGCAGTGGGTGCTGTTGTAGGATTATTGTTTCAATCCTGTTACATAACTTCAATCATTCCCTGTCAAGGTAATTCCATCATATCTGCACAGAAGCTACATACAGAGTTTAATAGGTTATCTGTGAGGGAATTGTTTATTTTATTCAATACATTACAGGTTAACAATGTTGTGAACTTACGTCTATTTCTGCTGCAATCACATAGAGTTCAAACCCTTTGGATGCTGATAGGCAATGTACATTCTTTTTCTTATCATTATTATAATAGGATTAAATACATGCAGCTATGAAAAATTTGTATTAAAGCGGAAATGATCTTATTTTTTTTTTGTTAATCATCTATGCTAGTAAACTGGGTTGGAATGGATCTGTCAGTCCTTTCAGTGGAGTTAAATGAGAATAGTGACATTGTAACTATTGTGGCTAAGTATTTAAATGAGTTGAAGGAATCCTACTTAAAGATCTTCACTAATGGGTCCAGAGACCCAGAGACAGGAATATACCCAAGAAAAGGAGGAAAACCTGGTATAGAATGTCATTATATCGCAAACCTGTAGATGGCAGTAATACACCAAGAAGCGTCGAATCTGCCGGAAATTGAATGAGAAGAAGGAGGGTGAGATTGTACTGCGCAAGCGCACACCAAACGGTCGCGCGGAGGATTTGAGTTTTGTTTGAACGGCTAGAAACAGAGGGGAGGACGGTAATGTAAAGTTTTAGCACCGTAGAAATGGCAGTGCAGTTAAACCACTCAGTGCCACTG
>JAOWBC010001868.1:16780534-16802306 GCA_028566105.1 Hypoplectrus providencianus | reverse complement strand
TGGGGGTGTGGGGGTGTGGGGGCAAAAACTACTGTGGCATGTTCTATCAGAATGATTCATCAAAAGCAGAACAAACCTTGTGTTAAATCCAAACATATAACGTTATTGGCTTGTCAAAGGGGTTGTTTAAGAGAGAGGGAGAGTCAAGCTGTGTGAAGATGCAGCAATATATGTCGTCTGTTTGTCTATTCATTCCCTTGACCTTTTCACTCTCTGAATACCCCCTTTTTGCTATTTTTCTTAAGAACTTTTGTTCTGTGGTGATGGAGGAGCCTCACAGAATCCAGAAGAAGCTCAGCAGTTTTTAAACAGGTTGCTGTTCACGCAGCACTTTCTCCAGGTGAGCCTCACATTTCCGGCTCTCACAGCTACCTCGTCTCCTGCTGTTTTCTCTATACATTGCCTAATTGTCAGGCTAGACATTGTCCAGAGTTGTCCTTTCACACATGTAGCACACTAAAGGAGATTGCCTATGCTTGATTGCAGTCTTGCCTTCTGGAAAATCTCCATTTGGTGCAGGGCTGGTGGATGGGAAGAGCATGTAGGAGGTGGCAGATAACTATGGCAGTGCCATTTTTGTTAGCCTTATTTTCAAAGATTTGTTTTAGTTGTTTTTATTACTTTATTGACAGCAGGAGATGACACAGTGAAATGGGAAGACCTGCGGTGAATGGTCCCTAGTCAGACTCGCACCCGGGCTGCCCACTTATGAGACCAGTGTCTTTCATTAGCATTCTTGAGGAAATTACCCCCCTTCTTCACCCTTAGATGTTATTGTGTCATATTGGTCACATGACAGAATTTGTTTGAATTATAATTTATTGAAAGCTTCATTAGTAAATTTCTGACTGTAAAAGTACAATAACTTTACAATAATACAATATTCAACAAGCTGTCCTATAATAATTCTTAAATGCAATACCCCTTCTACTCGTTCTTTAATACATTAAAACATTTTTTTTATCATTATTATTTATATTATAGATTTCAACCAAGACTCTATGGGTTTTATGATATTCCTATACTACACATGGTTGGTATTGTTGTAGTATCAGCCCAGGGATCAATAAAGTAATTCTTATTCTAAGTGAAACATCATTAAGGCGTCCACATGCTCACAATGAATTCTCAAGACAATGATCAGCTATATTGTTATTCAGGCTCAGTCAGACAAACAGAGACTTTTTATTCAGGGGCTGAAGTCAGTTTAATGTCTGGTCCAAATGATTTGGACATTTGCGTTCTCACATGCTGCTCCTCTGTCTGATTAACGTCTACATAAACTCAGTGTTGTGTTTCATGTTTGAAAGAGCCTTATCTCACTCATGTCATTCATTATTAACTGTGTTCATCCATGTGTACCTGATAACTGCTGTAAAATCACTGTCAAACAATGATTTCACAATGTTTTTAATTTGTCACATTTCCGCACCAGGAAGGGTTTTCCAGTTCAGAGACTTTTCTCTACAAATTCCTCAATGTCTGGGATGGTTCCCTCCTCCGCCCACAGATCCTCGGCCTCCTGAGCCACATTCGTGTTATCCCCAGTTCCAGTGAGTTTTCCATGTCTTTGAGTCTGTGTCTTTCCAACATAAAGCCTATACCATGTAGCTACCATTTACACCCAACCAAACCTCACTCCTCTGGAGTTATAATTGCAACATTGTTCCTATGCTAGCAGGGCCACCTATACTGTACCATAGTCCAGGGACTGTATTAAATTATGTATGTCACACTGTAACCTTCTGTCTCTCCCACTTCAGAAATTGGACAGCTTCTGTTTGAGCCTCTCATGCAGCTCTTCTTCACATCCTCAGTGTTTTTCAAGGTGGGTTTCAAGGTCGAATGACCTCTATCTCTGCTTGACCTAAAAAAAAACAACCTTGAACTTAATTGAAAAATGCAATAGTGTTTGTCTTGTAATTATAAAGCACTCATTTAAGACCCTTATTAGCTTAGTGATTAAGCTACTGTCTGCTGAGTGCTTTTCCTCTTTATCGTGTGCCTGCAGTGTGGCCTGATGGAGTGTCTAAACAATATGCTGTTAAACTGGCTGACCTGGCACTCAGTGTATGCTCCGGAGGACGACTTGGACATCAGCCTGAACAGCCACACCTCCATGTGAGTCTCACAACTACTTCCTGCTATTTGTTTATGCCCTGAGCACAAACAAGCAATAGACCTAAAACACTTTGTGAATTTACTTGCAAGCACAAGGGTTACAGCTTGTTTGACTTTTACTTTCAAGCCAAAAAATGCCTTCTCGCACTTAATCAGATATCACAGATGTAATAAAAGTGTTCAGGTGTTGCCTCAGTTTTAATTACTGTAAATGAGTATCAAGAAAAACTCACTCCAAGTTGCAAGTGTACCAGTGGACTTTCTCATTTTGTTACAATATATAAGGCTTAATACTTCTGTTTATCTGAGTTATTGTCAAACTCTGTTATGAGTCAACTAAATTTCATAACACGCTTTTTTTCTCTGTCGGATGAAATCATGACTGAAGCCTGACACTGTTCTAAACAATAACTCTTAAGCTTTATTTCAAACCATCTGTTATCCACTAGCAACCAAAGCGACCCGGAGGTGGCAGAAGTGTGTATTGACATGTTTTCCCTTTTGGATTTCAGCCCATTTATCCATCAAAGCCTTAAATTGAAATTTGTTTGCTGACAAAAACAGTACTAATCTCCAGTTAAATGATTCGCCAGCTTCTAAATTAGGGGGTGGAGTCTGTATGACTTACATTTAAATACCTGGGCCTTATCAGTAGCGAGTCCTTAAATGTCTAATCCTGCAACAAATTATCAATAAATTGAGAGATCCATTTTTATTTGCTGCCATTTTCAAACTCAACTCTGGTATTAAGCCAGAGTACAAAATAGACATTGGAATCATTCATTGTTTTTTTGTTTTTTTTGTTTGCTTTCCAAACATCACTCTTAACTCAGTCTTGCCTTGTGTTGTGATGAAGTGCCACGTGTCTGATTTGGGAGTGTTGCTTCTGGCGTAGAAGAGACCAGAGTCACTGATGGAGCGATGCTTTCAGGGCCAAACAGCTGACTGGTGCTACAACTTGCACTTAGCCTCGTTTTGGTTAATTGAAGTGTTTCTGACTCTCTGCTCTGCTATCTACCCCAGAAACATGCCTTTGTCTGGGTTCAAGGAATCTGTGAGGAAGCTGGTTAACTTTGTGGGTCAACTGGCCTCTATGGGGCTTCAGCTCGAAGGTTGCCACTCTCTCCTCCTCAGCTTCATCCTCGACTTCTATGAGACGGTAAATGAGCTGATGCTAATGATTTCATCTTTGCTTTGATTTTTTTTTCTTTTAGGCATAATGCAACCTGTGCCTGTGTTTTAATGGTGCTTTGGAATTGTGTATTCCTATACCTGTTAGCTTGAAAGTTTAAGCTTCACTGTGCAGAGCTTCGCTTAGAAGCATGTTTTCACTTTCATTTTCATTTGGGGTTGCTTACCTTAAAAAGCTGAGTTTAACATATGAGTACAAAAGTCACAAAGATGACTAAATGCATAAAATGAATGAATAAAATCCTAAAAATGATATATACCAATATTGAAGAAGCAACAAGGTTAAGTAGTGTTTGATTGAAGCATGTTGCAATCAAAATGTGTAGTATACTTGTTTTTGTCCCTTTTGTCAGTACAAATTTTGGAACTTCTATGGAAGAGAGAAAAATCTATACGTTTCAGGAGCATCATCAGTGGTTTTCAGGAAAACTGCATAAATTTGACGATAGGATGCCAAGGGTAGAGCCACAATGAAAGCACCAACCGGAAGATGTTATGTCTTTTTTGATTATCTTTCACCCACCACATGATCTGGGTACTTATTTCATTTCATTCATCGTCATTCATTTATTTCTCTCCTCCCCCAGGTGTGCGACATGTTTCTGAAGTATGGGCTCCCTCTTGTGGTGATGCCTCCACCTGCCGTTTTTTACCCAGCACTGTGTGCCAGTGACCCTGTCAACGTAGACAGACTAGCCTACATCTTGTACAGGTGGTGAATCTTTATCTCAATGTTACAAGCTGCTGTGATGCATACACTTACATCTTTAAAGCAACAAAAGGAACTTTAATTTTTTGTCTGTAGCAGCCCCTTTGCACAAAGTGGTAGTGTTTTTCTGCGTGCAGTGCCTCATGGGGTAAATATCTTGGTCCCACAGACTAACCGCCTAGTCGAACTGATGAAGCCACTTGGATAAGGGGCGAATCGTCTTCAAGACAAATATATATGTCCAGTTGACCTGATTCATTTGATTTGAGTCTATGTTGGTAGAGACCAGAAAAAAATTTCTTGAAGTTCCTTGTCGTATGTCATATGTTGATGCATATTTGATGATCTAATAGAGCTGGAATCTGATTCCATAAATTGTACCTATATACTAATGCATTATTCATGACAATGAGAGTCTAAGAGGCAGTGCACTTAAGCCCCCTTCTTATTTTATGTAGAATTCAAGTGTCATTTGTATCTGCAGGCTTTAATAACACAAATCCTTACAGTGTCGGCTAATTGACTACACCCCAGGGTTCTGAAGCAATTCTGCAAAAGCTGAGCGTAAAAACACCATGGCATGAAAATTGGAACGTGATTATATTTTATTTGACAGACACCAGAGAACAAGCCGTGTGCAGTGATTCATGGTCATAGAGGTCACTGGTCTTTCATGCTTTGTTTTTGTTCAGGTACAAGATGAACTTAAAATCAGCCAAGAATCAAGAAAAAAACACACAGGTAATTAAACAAATGACTTTTTTTTCTGAGTGTGCATGTCTAAAAAATGAAACATGTTATGTAAATTGCAGTGTTACAGGAAGAGTTCATTTTGGTACACTGCACCAAGTACTTGGCGTACAATGTGAAGGAAATGATTTTCTACTAGCAGTTATTTGATTAGAAGACCTAATTTAACAGTTATCTCAACCCATGGATTTTTAATGCATATCTTGTGATTGCATTTACATTTTAAACACTTAGCTGGTGCATTCTTCCAGAGTGACTTGCTGTTTTTTTTTTTAATTCACTGTGGTAGCTTTTATAGATTTTCTATCTCTCAGTCTTGCTCTTTAGGAATTCACATGCATCTACCTACAGCTGCTAACCTTTAATACCCCCTCAGATGAGGACTTAAGAAGTTGTTGATTTTAATACATCTGCCACTACAAGCTGTGAATTTCCATGTACATGTCAGGCAGCCAGCAGGCTCCTCTGGAAATGTCAGAGGCACTTTTTATTAAGAAAAATGGACTAGGTAAATGGCACGCAAATGAATCAGCCAAAAAGACATCAGATGTGGAACTCTGCAGATATGGAATGGTTTACTTTGTTTCCTCTACTTTTTTTTGCCTGCTTTGTTCTCATTTTCTCTCCCTGTTGATTGTATTTATCAGCAGGCCATTCACATCAGCAACCAGACGTTCCGTGACTTGAACAACTACACAGAGGTCATGGTGAACTGCCTGTATAACTCCAAAATGTTTCAGCAAGGCAAGGGTGTAGAGCTTGGAGAGGAGCTGCTGCTCAAGAGCGGTGTGCCAGAATACTGGACGAGCTTCAGCCTTATCCACCACCCCGCTTTCATGAGCTACGCTGTTGACTTTCACCAGAAGGTGAGTGTGGGCCATTTGGGATTGCACATGTCTCACAAATATATTTGATTATCAGGATCCCACTTTCTGCACAAAACAAAATGTTTCTTCAAGTAGAGATGAGTATGTTTTCTTGGCTCAATTTTTCTGCATTATTAAAAGTTATAGCAAATTAAAAAGTAGCCTGCAACAGCCTTCCTGCTGGACTCGTATGGCATCAGTATTAAGTAGGTATGCCATGAGAACTCCTTTCACCTTTCTACACACCGTGTGAGTGTGTGAGTGGGCCAGCTGTAGGTAACACACAGAGATCAAAGGAGAGGAGAGAAACTGAAAGCAAAACGAAAGATATGGGCGTAACTAAGGTTCTGTGAATTCCTCCTGAACACCAGAGAAGATATGAAATACCTCAATATCAATGAACTCAGGCGGTCAGGAAGAATAAAACAGAATAAGTTACGGATGTAGCAAGGGCTCTATTCATTCTGGATGACCCAAGTACTTCATACAGTCTCTGAATGTTAGAAAGAATTGAATGAGATTTTACTTTGTTTTTGTTACTCTTGTATCGAATTGGATATTGAGAATTCTGACTTTTAAGTGATTCAACAACAATCACATAATTAACATGATTTAATGTTTGTTCATGAAGGGAGCCAATTGTGTCTGATAGGTTGTGCGCAATTTATTACCAAGCCAAAGCCAACAATATGTTGAAATTTAAGTACGGGGTTGGGTGTTTGGGAAGTTATTGTGTTTGAACATTTTAACACTGGCTCAAACCTGTCCTCTAGTCTGCACCCTGTGGAGCTTTTGCTTATTTTCAAACCGTAACAGACACTTGATGGATCAGCATGCAGCTAGTCTGTACAGTTTGGTTAATGGACTTACAGGCTAGACAAGGAGACAAATGTGGTATTAATGTATCTTGCATAGAAGATACATTAATACAGAAGGACATTTTATAATTAATGGATGCTGCATGAGACGTGGTTTTCATCATGTTTAATAATACACGTACCTTTTTTTGGTTCGTCCAGCTGCAACATCCAGTAGCAATCTTGTGAGATGTTGGAAGGGTGGGCTGACAATGAATATTAATGTTCTCTCTTTATCAGTGTTGGCCAGGGCGACCGGACATGGACCTCAATTCCATCAAGGTATGAGGGCTCTCCTTTTCATTTCTGCATTTATTATAGACTTCACGTGTAGTTTGATGTCATCAGTCATATTTCAGAGATTAAGAGAGATTGCTTTGATCATAGAAATCTTCAGATGTCTTGGATGTGACTGAGTGTGTTTCTGTGTGTGTGTGTTTTAGCACTCCAAGCCATGGAGCTGGTACCTGGAGTATTTGTTCAACCAGGGTTATGACGGCCTCAGACTGTTAGTTCAGAGCAACAGCAGCCGACGGCAGACACCGGGCGATGAGCTGGGTGACAGTCTGTCCACATAGCAGAGGTAGATGCTCAACTCAGAAGGGAGGAAAAGCAACCGCTTCATCCCACCCATTTCTAAAAAGACTTGTATATATTTCGTCACCTCATCTCCTCCGAATATGCTTCTTGCAAGGTTTTTTAATTTGTACATAGATTTATCTGTTATATTATCTGCATTTAAAACGCATTTTCCTTTAGCTTCCTGTTGATGTTTTTTGTTGTAACCTTGTACAGCTTGCCATTTGAAAAATCTGACTCTTGCACCTTGTTGATAAAAAAAAAAAAGTGTAAGACTTTTCCATGAGAAGCAAATAAAGTTGTCTTTACAAATACCACATAATGCAGACCGTCTTGGTCTTTTGCCCTCATGTGAACCTGAGTTTTTCTTCTGTCGAATGGCATCAGTTGTTTGAAAATCTGTTTTATGGATAAATACTCTTATTTTTTCTTCACTTAGTTGCTCTACCATCTGAAAAACAGCATTTTGTTTTAATTGAGGGACCCATCTGGATGGTTAACAGGCCTCTGGCTCCTCAGCTTCTTCTGAAAATACTGGATTAAATCATTGCATGCCAGGCAGGTACAAACAGTATTTTGCTCTGCCTGTGACAAAACATACGGACCTAGAATATGTCAGATACTTTTGCTTGTTTTTCTTTTTTACACCTTCTTTCTGTAAATTGGAAGCAACACAAAAGCTAAATGAAAAAGTAACCTCTACAGGTATTAAAAAATAAACCGTGCAGACAGTTGCATTTTTTGGACTGCTACTAAGGGTGTTGCGATAAGTGTCACTGTATTTTTTCCCCTTTGTGAAATTATGTTTCTAAACCTCATAATTAGAGTGTAATGCATTTCCCATAAAGATACAAACCCATTTTAAACAGAGTTAAGGATTATTTTGACTGATAGCATTATAACGATAATATTGCCTTTTGCTATACTTTGCTGATTTTATTTTTATCAACGAATACAAGAAAATATTAAAAAAAAATAAAACCATTCTTTATTGTCACTCATAGCTTACTACATCTCCTTAATCTGAAAATTAGCAAGCATTTAATGATGATCAACATAAATAATTAATACGAACAGCTTGTAGAATAAACAGTGGCAACATAAATTGATTGCTGCGGGTATAAATGATGTATAAACTTTATCCCCAGCAATTTTACTTTATAGTAACAGTTTAGATCTGATGATAGCAGCTTTAAAAAAAAAGCTTGGCTAAGGTCCCTTGGAAGTGCTTGAAAATTGTTCAAATGTTGCTCCTAAAAATCTGTGCAAACAGTTTATACCAAATAGACCAGAGTAAGTTACACTGGAATCGCTTTAAAAGTGCTTGAGGTGTGAGAACCCTGTCAGCAGTAATGTTTCTTATTCTTGGTATGTGTTTATCAGAAATAAGAACTTGGGGCAAAAAGGGACATCACATCTTTATTTTCACTGTCGTGCGGTTTTATTGAACTTGTCCATCCACTGTCAAAATGATGAAGAGTTGCAGAGAGTTGCTCACTCAACCTTGAGCCAGATCTCATCCTGACAGTTTTTTTGGACGCCCCCTCCTCCCTCCTCCCTCCTCCTCCTCCCCCCTGAGCTGTGACTTCAGAGCCTCCCTCCTGCAGCTCTCATTACGCACCAGAGCCACGCAAGTTTTCTGGTTTCATTTTATTCCAACTCCGGCTTTGTGAGAGATGGTGATGTGATGCGTGGAGATAGTTAACCCCCCCTCACCAGATGAAACCCTCGGCGTGTGGCGTGGCGCTGGTGTGAGTGAGCGGAGCCACCTTAAAGACAGCAGCCCCGCTGATGTCAGCGTCAGAGACACAGACCCCGCCGCCGGTACAGCGCTGCGCCGCTCCGCCGTTTCAAATCTCCATCTGCGCTGCTGCTCTCCTCACTTTCTTCAGCTCATGTCTCGCCTGCATTCACGGGAGTATTTCAGCCTCTTCGCCAACACATCCAACTGAGCTGTGCCAGTCCTGACTGAGCCAAATCCCTACCCCGGGAGGATAAAGGTAAGACTGTTCAAGGCTGCTTCTTTTTGAGTGTTTGCTGCAGGTTTTTTTTTTTTTTTTAACCCTGAGAGAAGCCGGTTAACCTCACGTTCAGGGCAAAAACATGCTGTGACAGGCTTCTTAAATCGCCTTTGGGTCACTCCTGTGCATGTTGGGGTGCAGATTTGTTGTTGTGCTGCAGTTCGGAGACTGTGCATCGTCCTGCCTACAGTTTGGCAGCTGGATTTTTCTTTTAACCAGGCGACATCCGTGTGATGGATGGTGTTTGCCGGTTGAGCTTCAGGATAACTACAGCCCGTGTGTGTGTGTATGTGTGTGTGTGTGTGTGATTTCTGGCCGGTGGAGCTCAGAACAAAAGGTGCGCAACTGGACGTTTTGACAGAAATTTGAAAAGCATCTTTCTGTATTTCTTTCTTTACACAAACAGCAGCTCAGCTTTTACGTCCACTAATTGCTGATCAGATGAAGTAAATTTACCCACAGAGATTTAAGTGTGCGCTTGTTTTATTGAGCCCATAGGGGAAGAAAAAGCCTGCCAGATCTTTTCCCTGCAAGTTTCCCCGCAAGTCTCGCTTCCTGCAGGAATAACGGGGCATTTTTAGAGCTTTTTCTGCCTCATCAGTTTCTGTGGGTGGAGACTGACGTGTGATGGCAGACCGAGGTGTTGAGCCGGATTTGAACTCTAGGATGTCGCGAGTAATTATGGTTACAATTACACGCTGCGCGTCTTAAGCCCCAAGACTGTTTCTTTTGAACGCCCCAGGACGCAACACAGTGTGGGATAATTTAAGGAAATATTTGTAGGGAGGAGTAATCCTGCTTCTGCGGATGTGCCAAGAGTAGTAGCCCATATTTGAAACCCAAATGTAAACAGTAGTGCACCTGATCTGAACTTAATAGATGTT
The DNA here is from genome assembly GCA_028566105.1 of Hypoplectrus providencianus. NCBI lineage: Eukaryota > Metazoa > Chordata > Actinopteri > Perciformes > Serranidae > Hypoplectrus > Hypoplectrus providencianus. The sequence goes on along the minus strand of JAOWBC010001868.1, from coordinate 16,792,328 downwards.
AACACCTGGAAACAATTCAATTTAACGGATGCATAATGGGTTTGCAAATATTCACATATAGGCATGTCTTTTAAGCATTTAAGCTGTTTTTTCATCTTAAACTTCAATCATGTCATTGACCCTTGATATAGTTGACCAGAGGCAACAATTTATCTGTTAAAATATATCAGTTCAACCTGTGAGTTGTACATTTGTTAGTGCTGTTGTGTCTAAATGTTTATTTATGTTCATTTTGAGAAACCTGACAAACTCATAACTAGAAAAAAATCCCTTCATAAAAACTGAATGATCTTGGTTTTGGACATCTAAAGCATTCTTTTTCTCACTGGGCTGGTTTTGTATTCTTTTATCTTTGATCATAAAGCTCAGCAACTCTTGGTGTTCATGGCTCACTGCAGGATGAAATTGAAGGTCTCTGGAAGCTTTAAATGGTTTATTTTGGTTAAAAAAAAAAAAAAAAAAGAAAGCTGAATATTTCCTTCCCGGAGGAGGAATGTGACATCCTGCCTCACAGAAAAATACCTCTGAAAAACGACTTTCATGTTGTCATTCTGAAGGATGTATCAGCGTCATCAATCTGCATTCATTTGAAATAGCTTCAAGTAATTTTCATGGACAGTAATCCTGCATTACCTACACTGAAAGACCATTTTCCTCACAATCCAAAAGCCTAACAGGAGCACATCTGAATTTTCTTCAGGCAATCCATTTCGATGTGACGATAGGATTGCATGTCTTTGATCTCAGAGACTGCTGCAAAATATCTGAAAGTGCATGAAATAAAGGGAATATTTCTGCAGATGGTGAGCTAAATAATGGGTAATAATGAGTAGCATACGCTGTGATGACCGTAGCAGCTTGCACATTATGTGTTGCTCTTTGTAACCAGATTTGGCAGCATGTTTCTTAAGGCTTCACACAGTAGTGAGCTGTAATTGTGAAAGAAGCTAAAAGGATTACGAGGATGTTCTATTGTCACTGCCTCTCTCCATCTACATGCCTCCTGGTCATGTTTTATGTTATGCATTTTCAACACGCTCCCTCCAGCTGTGAGTTGGAGAATATAGATTAAATCTCACAGCACCAGTGTCCTTTATTTACCTCTAAGAGGAGTGGCACTGTCACTGGTATCCAAAAATGTGTAGGCTGTTATGTCCAACATTTTCGTATCCAGAGTACCTCTGAAGACATCACATTACCCTCTTCTTCACTGATAAAGAAACATGTTGTCAATAATCTTTTTTTCTATTATGATAGACTCATTATAATTAACAAATCTACCAGTCGCCTAGGTAAATGCATAACGTCAGCCTACCATTCCTTTCTTACTTTACACTTTAAAATATCTATATACTGTATCCATGTTTTGAATCTCAGTTGGTGGTGTTTTGTGTTTGTCCATTTTTTTTTTACACCCTACTCTGATCAACACAAATGGATGACTTGCTCACAGCTCCAGAAAGTGATATTTTTATTCCTAACCTGATTATTTTAATCTGGTTCGTCAAGTTAATGGAGTTCACATCTATATCTCTATGCCTTTCTAATAACACCAGTCTTGTTATTTAAAAATATATATATTATTTTGCATCAATATCAAAAGGTGTTATGACGTTTATGGCTCAGCCAATAAGAGGCGGCGCGGGGCGGGACATATCCCCGCCCGTTTGGGAATAGAAATGCTGGAGTTGAAATTGGCAATCACTCAAAAATCAAGACAACGCCATATTAACAGGGTATGCCACGCAGGGGGACTACGAGCCGTTAACATTAGTTTGTTCGCCTGCTGATACAGTAAAGAGTTAGCATGGGAGATAGCTTTTGTGTGCCGGAAGAACTGGGGACAAGAACAAGTGAGAGTGTTGCACCAGATTCCGAAATATCCCGCCAAAAGGTAAAATGGATTATTGCAGTAAATCAAGTTGGAAACAGAAGAAAAGGAGCTTCATTTATTCACAAGCGACGGACTGTTTGTGACCACTTCATAACAGGTATAATACACAGCACAATTACGGTAATATTTTATTAATTTAACAGACTTATTACGATCCCAACTGAACCTCATCATCCCCTACAAGTGTTTTCTTTAATTGATGGTCTTTATTATAATCGTTGGTAATTATATGCCTGTAACAAAACTTTCACGGCCCTCGCATGATAGGAGCTGTTAATAATAAAGGTATTTTTTAATGGATGAGATGGTGCCTTTTAACATTCATACAGTCGCGGTAGTATGTAACAATAGATAACTATCAAGAATACAGGCTAGCTAATTTGCGTTGGTTAATGTTAGCTTTCACATTAGCACGCCGATTACATAAATGTTATTCTACCCGTTGCTACTCCGACACATTCCCTTCTGGTAAAATAAAATGAATTTTGTATCTAGAAGAGACACTTGAATCAGTTTTTGTTGTTAATTGAGCACTGACTGCCAAACTAGCGATAAAATAGCTATCTTCCGGGTGTTACGGATAAAAGAGTGACCGTGTTATCTGGTGATTTGTATCTGAATGCATCTGTGGTTACCTTCATTTACGACAGCCATCGCAAACAACGGTTCTACTTCTGCGTTTAGGGGACAGGGCGGCTCGACGATGTGACAGTCTTTATTCAAAGAGAACTTAAAAACAAAAGTAATCTAAATTGGCAACTTCAAATTGACGCCCTAATTTTAACGTCTGTCGTAAATTACGACAACCACAGCCGCATACGGCTAAAAGGGTCCCTCGTTAATCCGTAACCGCGGACCTTCTTTATGGCAGGACTGCTGTACTTCTGTTTTTTCATAGTGTTTTATTTTTTTTATTTATTTATTTTTAAATGTGTGAGAGGTTAATCCCAAACATGCATATTGCTCCAAGGCAAGAGCTGTTTATATTCACGGTTTGTTTTCATCCCCTGTGATGAATCCTAAACATGTATTCTGGGATTCCATTATTTATACTGTTATGTGGGGAGCAAGCTGTGTTAAAGATTGTCTCGGGCATGTTTTTCTTTCCCCCCTCTTTTTTTGAATTCAGGAGAGTGATCTGAAAATGTCATCCTCTGTTAAAGTCTGCCCCGGGTCCTCAGTAACTCAAGCAGAGCGTTAAGAATTAGCAACCTACCAACTGCTGTAGTGACATTACATATTCCCACTAAGGAGATTTTTCTTTATTTACAGTGAAAAGGTGATTGTAGGTCAGATGTTCTGATTTCTTATGAGGACCAAGATCATAATTAATTAGTCTGGTTTCATATTTCTGGGTACACGGAGAAAAGCAGTGATGAGTTTACAGGTCGCGACCTCAGCGAGACCTTTATAGAGTCCAACTGCTAAGACTGCCGCAGTGATTTGATTACACCTGACCCCAGCTCTGACCTTATTGATGTCACTTTGCTCTCCAGTGGGGCAGATAAACAACCAATGATGTGTTTTCCATGTTAGCCTGTATTATTTGAATGAATAGTTGCAGTGAACAAGCTTTCATAACATATTTTCTTTTTATTTAAACAATAATTGTTACTCGTGACATTTGTCAAGGCTGCCCTTGACAATGATGTCTGCGCGCAGTCAGCATAGCTGGAGATGTCAGGACTCCCTTCAGAAGAAGCTATTTATTGCTATTCACTCTTGAAAATCAGCTTTCACTAAAGAAAATACATGCTTGAAAATCCTCCCTGAACTGTTGATTGGGCTTGGCTAAAGTTTTTCTATTGTGTCATTTTCTTTTGCCTTGTTTGTTGTGTTAGTTTCTAGTCATGACAGACAACATGTCAGACTGTTTGATTGGGTGAGTAATGCAGAGTCTCTGACGCTCAGTTATGTGATAAGATGGTATCTATTGTGCCATCTATCTGGAAGTTATCTCTGAAAGCACGTCATCTATATGCTGCTATGTCTAATGTATGTCTTATCAGTTAAAGGATAATTGATTATAGTCAATAAAACAAATGTATGAATCAATGTTTCTAATAAGGATAAAGCCTAAGTTTATTCCCCTAAGCCTGTGACCTCCATTGCTGTCCAGAATCATTAAAAAAACATCAATGAATCTTCTTTACAATGAAATTAGTTGGTTAAACATATATTGTCTTGGTGGCATAAATACCTACAAAGGCAACAGCTGAAAAATATAGATCGGATCAGATTCAGCTTTATAGTTATGGCTTCTGTTAGATATGTGTATGGTTGTAAAGTGCAATGTTCTAAAAACTACAGAGCCCTGATGATTTTTTTTATCCTCTTGGGGCAGCGTCAAACTTTTGGGGGTTTCTGGTTTAACCAGAGGACAGCTGAGCCAAGTCTTCCACTTCCATGAGTCGGTGATTTATTTTTTTTTAAAGCATGCAATAGGCAACTTGATATATGAGATGTTTTCAGGTTCAGACAACAAATACCTCAGATACCTGCTCATAGAAGCCGACAAATAAAAAGCTAAATTCTCATCAGGGTGTAGCTGATCTGTTGCAAGATTGCATTTCAGCAGTGTTGGGTAAACGAAAATAACTTGTTGTGTAAAAGCATCACATACAGAGTAATTTTACATTAAAAAAAACAAGATTCTGAGTTGGAGTTGGTTACTCTTCAACATTTTCAATTGGTACCAAAAGAGTGGTTTATATAAAAGTCAAAGTGAAGTAGTATTAATGCACAAACTATGATTTTGAAATTTTTTGGCATTGAGAAGCTTCCAAATATTCCGAGCATTATCCTTTATTTTCTGCTTCTATACATAAACAATGATTAAACATTATTAAAAAAAAAAATCCCCGGATGTGAAATTGCAAAAATGCCACTCTTCTTTGGATAGTTTGAGAACAGTATGCACTGGCCCTAAACTTCTTTTAACATGACTGACCACAGAGCAGCTGTGTCCTGTGCATGCACAATTCCTGTCCAAGAAAAAGTGCCACTGGTCATAACCAAACACCTCGGGCCCTGCTGGAATAAAAATATCTCAGTGTCCTGTCAAGTGGCTGTCCCTCTTGAGACCCAGATGGACGGATAGTTGTTGTACACCTAGGAGCATCATCATCCGGAGCTCTGTGGCCGCAGGACAGGTGTGCTCAGTCAAGCAGGCTGCAACAGTCCCATCATCTCGCTGCACCTCTCAATCATCCCCACCCTGTGCTGAGAGATGGCAGAATGGACAAATGGGGGAAGAATGGGGATAGAAAAGCAATTTGCTAACTCTATAAATTCCTGTGCCTGCGGTACCTATCCTTGGCCATCGTGACTGCAAGCTATTATTTAGAATCTGGTAACCGATGCTTTCCTATTAACATTAAATGGGTTGGTGTCTGCGGGTTGTCTCCTGCGACACGTTTATGCTGGTTATTTACTGCCCGACACCGCAGGCCTTGCTCTCAGAGCAGCGGCGAGGGCCAGATCGGAGTGTGGCCCCGTGTGGCAAGTCATCCTTAATATGCTGGGTCAGGATGGGGGGGGGGGCAGCGACCAGTTGCTTCATTTTCGATTTTTAACAAAGAGCAGAGAAAATTCTGTGTTAGAAAGGAGCTCCGTCAATGACATGAAAAGAGAATTCATACAAGTACGTGGTGTATTTTTGAGTTTGCATGAGTGCAGATGTGTGTGTGCTGCCAGTTGTAGTCTCAGTCTTCTTCGGACATGTTTTCGTGCCAACTTGAGTCGTTGGCTTTGCTAGCAGAATGGATTTAAAGTTGGAACTGTAGGTCAAATGGTCGGGTCGCCACTTTGTTTCAGACTTAAATAACTCAATTGTTGGTTGGCTGGAAAGTCATTAGGCCTGGTGGCAAGTTTCTATTGACAGCGCCAATGGCCAGCGACAAAGTAATGGCAGCATTAAGGTCTTTCCCAAAAGTTTCAGTGACAACAGAATCATGGATTCAGGGCAATAAACTAACTTTCTTTACCAACCTTCTGGAACCATGCTGAAATACAATCTGTATCTCCTATAATGAACCATCCCAAATCTAAAATCCTCTTTTTTCTACATCATCATCATAATGATCACCATCTTTATCAGTTAAAAATCACTGATGTCTCCTGGTTTATATCCTCTACACAGTGTTAAATCAGTAAAGTTGTGGGAAAATCACTTTTATTCTTGTTTTGTTGATATTTGCTTTGTGCTAATTCATCCAACTTTGTAGTGAATTCCCTTCATGTCTTATTCATGCAGTATCTAGATTTATCACTTTCTGCCCTCTGAATTTAGTGAGACATTATAGTGACACACTGCAAACAATTTATCAAAATAAATTCAACCAACTGGCTTTTAGAGTTATAAATGGTCATTTATTTGAAGATCTGACCTCCTCTTTAAGATTTTTATTGTTATGGGGGCTACATAATACACTTTTTGGGAAAGCCTGCTTGAATATTGTGAAACAAAGTCATGTTGAATTGAAAAACAGCTGTGGGTGGATTTTACCTTTTGGCAGTTGTGGTGTTAAAACCAACATGTAAGCATTAGCTCAAACGACAGCTGTGGCTAAGTACAAAGAGACAGTGACTTGGGAATGCTTTTGGCTGGGAGCCACCGTTTACAAAATGACAGGAGTCCAGGGGCCACTTACTAAACAGAAATATTAATATTTATCAACCTAGAACTTCACTGTGGCCAAATATTTAAAGCCAAAGTAAATCAATTAAATTTTCTTTGAATTTAAAAAGTGGTTGGATTGGACATTAAGAATGTAGGCTCAGTCCTGTCGAGCATTTTCTGGGGAAGATGAAGAGTAAAAGTGATCATATATTTTCCCCAGTATGACTATCAGGCAGCAGTGCAGTGAGGTGAACTGTAGATGTCAAGATGTTATTTCTTAATCCTGTCATCCTCTGCACCACAGAGATGCTGGCTTTGGTTGTTTCCCCTTTTTATCTGTGTTTGCCAGCATGTGGCACAGGAGGTTGACTAAATATTCACCGCCTGAACATTTCTGCTTTTAGGCTGAATAACGCTGAATTTCTCCTTCTGACAGCAGCATCGAGCAGCAGATGAATTTTTAAACATGTGACGATAAGTCAGTGAAGACCCAGTCATGCTTAGTCTTGTTTAGAGAATTCTCTTTCATTGCTTAGTGGTCACTGCAGTGTTTTAATGTTCCATTCTAGCTGGAGATAAAAGTGTACCATTTAAATTTAAAGCTACATTGAATCTCTTCAAATGGACTCTCATATATACAACTTTCAGGATGGATCTGAAGCCTGTAGAAGCCACTCTGGTCAATAACGTTACATCAGCAGTCCTCTGCAGCCGCTCCACTCTAATTGGAGTTAATGGCTCCTGCATTGAGTTCAACGTACATCTTGTGGCTGCTGCTGAGTTTGTTTCCCCTTATTGCAACTTTTCCAAACTGTGTGTTGAAGAACTTAAGTGCTGCTATACTGTTTCCACTAAATCTTCTCTTGGGAGGTGAACCGATAGCTCTTGTCTGTCAGGTCTGGTTAGGGGAACGCGGCGTCTGCTCTCCACTGGTCACACTTCATCTTCAGCACATGTGCTAACGCGCTCCAATTAAAGCTGACATGTTCTGATGTTCCGATCAGTGCAGTGTCGTGTCTGGCAGCGTGACCTCGGGTATGTCCTCCACTGCTACGTTACTCAACTCCATCTTTGTTTTATCGCGGCTCGCGCCTTTTAAAATTCCTGGAGCACATTGTTGATATTATGCAGCGGATGGGTGCTGTGGCCCCGGCTCGCACCTCAGACAGGGCTCCTTTTCTTTAGATTCAGGAAATGTGATTGGCTTCTTTGGATAATTGCCATGAGTCACCTGGTTTCATATCATTTTAGAGGTATAATAGCATATTTATGGCAATTTCAACCCCCCTTCTTGCCATATACAAGATAATGAACTCATTAGAAATGACTCCAAATCTTTGTCCTCCCCAGTTTAACCTTGAGGCTATGAAGGAGAAATAAAAACTGTCCGAGACCAGTTTTCAAAACTGTTATCATATCTGTCCTTGAATTAACATTATCTGTGTATTTTCCTATTGGTACATGATAATGTCATTTGTGTAGTCTAAAGAGTAAAATGTATAAATGAAGAAGTGGATTATTGTGGCCAATTATTATATATTTTTAGAGAGTGGTCAAGTTCTTCCCCTTCTAAGTCGGCACCCCTGGGACCTTAGTGCACAAAACAAATGACGGTAATCAATGGCAAGAGACCGATCAGTCTTTATCTCGTTCCAATGTTCCTTGCACAAATGTAACTTTTTCCTACCTGATGTGTTTTATCCAGCATCTCCTGGTTTGTTTGTTAGACTAGAAATAAAGAATGAGCAGACCTGTTGCTGTTGTGAATATATCCTGGTACAAAACACACAGCCATTGTAGCTTCAGCCTGACAAAGAGTAAAAATGTCACTTATGACATTTTGAGGTGTGTAATCTTTTTAATTCCATATTTTTCCACTCTTACACTTCCACTGTGACTGTCTTACCTGGAAAATTATCTTTGCAACTGACAGACATCATATGTGTTATTCACAGCATAATTGATAAAAATATATACTTTCTGGTTATAGACCACTATGCATAATTTTCCTGAGTAAGATCCCATTCTGCTCTGGTGGAAAAACACAGACTTTGCCTCCCTGTTTACTCTCATACCCTCTATATTGCCTTTGTTTCTTGCTTGAAAGACGCTTGTAAGTCTACCTTGTCTGTCGTCCTCTCCGGTGTTTAAACCTAGGTGTTATTTTCACCATTTTGGCCATAATAACATTTTACTCACCTGCACCACTGCACACAGTGCAGAGAGGGCGACTCCACTAATTACAATTTTAGAATGGGAGCCATTAGTGCAAGCAATACAAGCTTTAACACTGTCACTACAACAACAGCATTAATTCTCTCATGCTGCAGTCATCTGTGTGTGTAATTTTCTGTTTTATATGGCCTTTGTATTGTTCAGGCTGGTCAATGTTTCCCATTCGTCACAGGGTGTAGGGGCCACATAAATCTCCTAAAAATTTTAGTTTAGGATGAACGAGATGCTGCCCTCCTGCCTCTGCCTTGATGTCTTGTTTGTGTTTGTGATTTTGGCTCTTTGTGGGACTAATTTGCTAAGGGTCGGTATACATCAGATAGAGGATTTTCTAAAACTGGCTTTATTATTGGGGTTGTGCAAGTTGTCTTGATATTTAAACTTAAAGATTTATTAAAGAGAAAGTTAACATTCACTTATTTAATCCTCTTTCTCCCAGACTGTGTTAAAGCAGTGCATATTGCCACTATAATGTCACTGTTTGGCCATTTGATCAGGAACTAAGAAGACCATATTTTTTTTTAGTTTGATTACACATACATTTGATGTAGCTTCATCATCTGCTTTCAGTTGAGCTTGCAGGCTTTTCACAGACTGGTCCATGTTTTGCTAGCAGTGAAGAACTACACATTACTTGATTATTGCTGCGCCCTCTAGGGGGACCCGCCCTCCAGCTTGGCCACCAGTCCACTCTAATGCCAGTGAATAACAAACTGTATTTAATGAGGATGATTGCCCTCACACCTATCCTGTGTATTAAAAGTCTTATAAAGCTCTTGAATATTACCTAATTTAATGAATGTTGCTGAACAGTATTGGAAAGTAAATTATTTTCCTGTACAGTTTAGGATACAGTACGTTAAAAAGTTTGGGTCTTTTTGCACAAGTGACCTCGGAATAAGTCTTGTTCTACAAAAATAAACAGTTATAGATGTTCCTTCTTTGTAGTTCTTTCAGTTTTATCTCACCCTGCTGTAGTGTTTCTCCACTGCATAATCTGTCTCTGTTTATCTATAATCCTATTTTAATAACAGAACTTATATTAACTTTTACACACAGCAGAAATAATTTATAATTCTTCCAAGAGTGAAAGGAAAATGTGGATCAACTCGACTGTAACTCTGTCTGCTCACTGCGGATACATATTTGTTTGTCTGTGCCTAAAAGAAAACACATTATGCAATATGTATATTTTAATACAATGTAATTAATTGGGTTGTTAGCCACTGGATACGGAGAAACATTTCAGCCTTCCAACATTTTGACGGAGCTGCAGTCATGCAGTCCATGACCTCTCTTTGTACAGTATTTAATAGGTAATAAAGCCAGACTGCTCGATCATGATGAAATCACTTTGAAATCGCACTTAACTCTTTAACCTTGTATTTCACCTTGAAAATAATCACTCTTCTCCCAAATCTTTGATCACCTGATTAATTTTATGTGTTGTCTTGCTCTTCTTGATTCCTTTTTTTTTTTTTTTTTTTTTTTAAATTATTAAGTCTAAAGCTGCAGATAAAGAAAGAAGCTGCTGCCCTTATGTGGTCTCACGAAACCATTGGAATGTGGTTTCCCCTCAAAATGAAGTAGAAAAGCACCTAATGACTGTCTGCATTATTCACAGTCCAGAGGCTACACAGGCTCCTCCTGCTGAAGCCTAATTGAGCACCAAGGAAATGCTCCTCTTTACTGAATGATGAAATAGGAGTTTGACTTCTCCTCAGACAATAAAGTCCCATTTCGAGCGGAAAGGGGAAGAATAATACAAATTCTGTATGCATTTGTGGGTGTATGTTCGCAAATGTGTGTGTGTGTACTGTATGTGAGCTACAAGTACAAGCCAGCCGGGTCGATATGGCTCTAGATCCTGAGATCCATTTTTCAAAGCTGCGTATTTCCCATCTACGAGGCTAATGGCAGTCTCTTAGGCTTTATGATTTATCAAACAGAAAAGGTCACCACTGCGAGCTGCAATTAATTCTGTCTGCTTTTATTTGGTGCTGCTCGGGATTCTCGCTCCTTTACTGACACATGTCATTACATGGGGTGTCTTCAGGATGGAAGCACGGGAAGAGGTGGTGCAATTTTGTATCAGACACTATTCAGTGTATTTACAGCAGCGCCAAGTGGGTGTCGATCCTGTGCAAATAATGGCTACAATGTGGAATGTGGGGCTTCATTTCATTCATATTTTTTTTTAAATAACCAAAAAAGAAAAACAGGAAGGAAAATGATAGGATGAAACAACAACAAACAAAACAAACATGCTTAACAAAAGGATTCATTCACAGGTGAGAAATAAGGAACTAAGGGTCTTTTCACACCTGAATGTTCAAACCAAGGTTCAGGTTTGTTTCAGTCATGACTGTATTATAAAAATACATAAACACTGCAGTCAGATAGCCTTCCTATAATGGATTATTCTAGGGATTCTGATTGTCCAACATCAGTATTTGCTATCAGTGTTTTGGAGTTGGGGTAATCACTGCTTAATTGTTTTATTTGTGATAAAATCTTTTTTTAGAAAAATATTTTTAATTTAAGCAAGTGAGGGGAAATCTTCTTTTTTATTAATATCCAATATTGATATATCCAATATCCAGATGCAAAGCTTTGATTTGATGTTGTCTTTTGTTGTGTTGTTTTTCTACTTCCTGACAATTATCTGCATAACTTCTTTTTTTTTTTTTTTTGGTGGGAAAAAGTCAGAACCATTTAAAAAAATGGTTCAGTTTGATCTGGATTGAGACCACCTCTTTTTGTTGAATTAAGGTTTGACTGTCTCGTCAACAGGGAGGCTCCACAGCTGTAAACGAACAGAAAAAGTCCTGAATTTAAAGCTGGTGTGAAAGGTGGCCTTTATAGTCTAAAGTCAGGTAGTCTGACACACCAAATATTGACAGTAGCTATAAACCTGCCATTGGGTGCGCCTGTCATGCCGCATTTTCCTCCTCTTCTGCTTTCTGTTTTGCAGAGGTAACTGTGATCGGTCTAAAGGAATATAAAGTCTGAACGTATGGCAGCATGAAAATGGGTTCAGCCAGACC
>JAOWBC010001868.1:16744923-16765814 GCA_028566105.1 Hypoplectrus providencianus | reverse complement strand
CTGTTTTACCTCTGGTTCAGGTAGAGGTTACATTCTTCCTGTTGTTCACTGTTTTGAGGTCTTTGATTGTTGTGATTAAATGAGCATAGTTGTTTTTCAGAGCAGATTACTGAAGGCTTTGGTCAAGGATGTCTGTGAATAACATCACAAAGGTTTTACCATCCGACGGCCCTCAATGTTAAAAAAATCAGTTTTCTTTCTAATCACATGAATCTCGCTGACAACTGCTTCATCATCAAGGCGACACACCTCCAATCAACCTAAACATGGATGCAATGCGTTTCCACGGTAACAGCAAAACCAAAAACATCTTTTTTTTTCTCAGATTGCATTTACTTAATTTCAACCCACACGTTTTTTTCCTCCTCGCTGAGTCTTGTAAGTGCTTGAAGAGGCAGCTGCGTGCTGGGAGGGAGGTGTGGAGTGCGGGGAGGCATGGGGGAGCAGGAGGAGGATGATATGAGGTCTTGAGCGGGGTGCGTGTGCCCTTATCAAAGTCTTGTCGCGTTCCTAGTGAGAAAGTAGTGGAGATGAAGCTCAAATGGTGGAGAGTGCTCCCCATGTGGCCTTTTCATTTTTCCCCTTTCCTCTTCTTCCTATTTCCTCGTCCCAGTGGTCTGTGAGTAATGAGCCCAAGGCAAGGCTGGCTAATTAGACCTGACACCACACCATAACTCGCTCACCACGGCTCCTCTGGACACTTTTTGACCCATGTAGATATTCATAGAGACATAAACACGCAAACCTAACAAACTCATACACACACATATGCAGAGTTATCTGTGTTTCCTTGAGCCTGTCAGGCCCCGTGCTCCACTGAGGAGCGCTCACATCCGAGCAAGCCATTCTCCCATTTATCTTCATTATCTGTCTTAGCGAACCCACACAAGAGGGTCATGGGTGGGGACGAGTGGGGTTAATGTCAGCATTTCTGGCTCGGAAGCAGCACGGCATGTGTTGCTGCTGGGGAATACTTGGGAGTAAATTGTTATTACAATATGCTGTTGGACCAGTATGGTTGGCAAAAGTTAAGAATTCTTTTTAAAAAGTGAGCTTGTATGAGGCACTTATCCATTCAGTGTTCAACTAGTCCAGTTAGTGTACACTCACTTAATTATGTGCACTAGTGCTGCTGCTTGTTAACACAAAAATCTGATCAGCCAATCCAATGGCAGCAACTCAGTACATTAAAGATGACCTGCTGAAGTTCAAACAGAACATCAGAATGGAAAAAAAAGTGATTTAAATGGCCTTGAATGTGGCATTGTTATTTGTGCCAGATGGGCTGATCTACTGGGATTTTCAAAAACAAACATCTTAAGGGTTTACAGAGAACGGTCCAAAAGAAAAAAATATCTAGAGAGTTACAGTTCACTGGGCCAAAATGGCTTGTTAATTCCAGAGGTCAGATGTAAAGCACCATTATTACCACGCTAGCTTATAAAGTGTCCGGTTAGTATTTAACCTACAGTAGATGGAGTTCCCCATGGCCCCAGTTTGGAGAAGCAGGCAGGACTAATGTTACTAGAACTAAGCAATGCACTGTTGTGGAAGATGTCTGCAGTAAAAATGTAAAAAGATCAGTTTAAGCATATGCCATATAAAGAAATATATAAACATATTTTTGTTTGTTCTAAGACAGCCACCAGACTACATTAATAAAACAGTAATTTTACCTTTGTCAGTAAGTAGACTCACACAGCTAGATCTTGAAACTTAATTTAAGGGTTGTTCCAGCTGGAGGCTAACTTTTTCTGGGAATCATGTGGGTCAAGGCATTCATGTGGTATTTAAACTAATTTTATTATTTCTTACTAACTGGGAAAGGACAGGAGCAAGCAGGACAGGAATCATAAATAAAGTCTCTGAAGGACTTCAGCCATCAGTCATCTTTCTAGGTGTTAGAAACAGGAAACATGCTTCTGGCCATCACTGGTGAATATTTCAAGAAGATTTGGAGTCATTGTTTCTGGATTGGAATGAGAGAGAAATGTTTTTATGTGGGAGTGGGATGGGTGTCAACCTGGAATCCCAGCATCCAGCTGATCAGTGGCTCTCACTTGTTCTTAAGAGGCAGACCACCAAATCAAAAGAGCCTGTCTAATCGCCCATCCTTCTTACCGTGCAAGTAGAAAAAGCCAATGTGTGACTTTGGTGACTAAGTTTCTGAGAGTAATGTATATCCTGCACCAATTTTACTGTCATTGTTTTATTTTTCTACATGTAAAAGCCATTAGAATTTCTAAAAGGGTCACTTAAAAAAAATCTACATGTTGTCTATTTAATGGCAGATTGCTGAAAGCTTCTCTAACCTCGTTGAGTGTTCTTGTAATCCATCATACAGATGAATTTATGATTTAAAGAAACACAAAAAGCACCAACTTTTTCAATTCGTGCTTTTACATTAAAAAATGTATAAGGACAAATTGCTCTGTTGCACTCACTCTAAAAGCACTGAATAAGGCTTTGATTTGTTCTTGATTTAAGTCAGTAGATTTTAATTAGAAATCTTGGTTTGTATTTTTTTTTCCCTCATTTCTCTGGATTTCAGGATTTTCTTTCATTAAATTGGTTGTTTGTTGAGTGTGCTTTTGCTGTGAACCGAGCAATAAGCAGCCATGTCTAAGCTGAGCATTATAAGACTCAGAAGCATTTTTCTGTATAGTCTGCATGGCATGAAGACCCATCTCTGTAATATCTGTGACCCTCCATTCTGCCGGCTGCCAATAGCTGCGTATTATAAGTATTGATTTGTAAAGCAGAGGGTAAATCACTGGTATGACTGGTGAATCACTCTGTGGAAATTCTTCTCGGGGCCGAATCTTAAATGAGGAACATTGTGACCTACTGCAGCTGCTACGCGAGGTTGCAGCTGATGGAGAGGGAAGGGCATGGAGGACAGAAAGTGGGTGTGTGAGACTATGTGTGTCCTGTTGACTTTGTTCAGAATAATTGATCTGTATCGAGGACCAGGAATGCAGTCTATTCTTCCATCAGAAAAGGGTGTCTAATGACTGTGGCAGCAACCATCACACTGCCATTGATTTCTGCTGTGCTGCCTTCAAAGCCCCAATCGAGATGGCGAGCTGTGGAGAAGACCCCTTACGGCAGCATCTGGAGAGAGGCAGGAAAAAAAAAGAGGGGGAGGGAGGTGGGTTCAGGTCAGACGGGGAGAAAGAAAGAAGGGGGAGGAGTGGGGGGTGGCTTTTCTGCACCTGGTGATAAAGGTACATCTCCTGTGGCCTGTATCTGTGCGAGAGGCTGGCACCTGATTGAATAATTCGCTTGTTTGTGCTGCTGGCTGGCTGAGCTTCGGAGAATATGGCAGTTTGTACACGTGTTTGCATATTTGCATGCGTAGTCTCTTCCTTGTTTTTGTTTGCATATAGTGGTTTTGTTTGTGTGTGTGTCAGAGCATGTATGTGCACGCTCACTGTGCAAAGACTCTGAAAGATTTCCAAGCAGGGCACAGAAAAGCACTGGTCATCTCTATAGCAACTCTATTCCTGTCGGGATTTCACGATATGCTGAATATAATTAAATCGTGGCATGTAGGAGGGAAGAAATTCAAGTGTTTTTAAATGAAACTAAATGTTCTAATTACATCTTACGCTTTTAAATACAACAGGGGGATTTAATTAGAGGGAGAGGCGTCCCAGTCTGTGTCATCCAGAGGGGACGCTCTGTAGAACTTGAAAGCAATTTGTTCCTGCTCTTCCTTCTTTCCTCAACCCTGAAACGGCTCTGATAGCGCAATGAAATTAATGTTTGGAATAAATGTTGGTGGAATTCAATAAAGGCAATCACCTCACCCTTTCCTCTCTCTTTTCCCTTTTTTCTCTTATACACACACTTTTCCTTTTATATCTCTTCGCTACACAAACACACACACACACACACACACACACAGAGAAAGCTTCTCCTGCTCGGTCAATACGTCAAACAGTGACATTAGGTTTGTTGACGCCTGCTTCACTTCACAGATTAGTCTCTCGGCTTTGTGAATAGGACAAGGCATTTTTTTTTGGCCTGAGGTGAAGATGAGTTTGGAGTTCAATTTTCATAAGCGCCAAACCCTGACATCTCACGGAGCTGTGAATGAGCAATAGCAGCCTATGGGGAGTTGCCAGGCAGTGAGGGGGCTGCAGTCTGCACGGTGCAGTGCTGTATATTTACAAAAAAATAAAAAATAAAAAGGCTTGCTTGCTGGTTTATTGAGACCTTTGAAGTGAGATATAGTGGCTCATCAAATATGAATGTCATGCCCCTGCTGCAGCAGAATTGCATTTGTCATTAGGAAATTAAAGTTAATTTACAGCTTGCTCATTTGCTCGGCTGCTGGGATGTGACACTGGGATTCGCTCCAGGAAACTGATCAATTGGCAAGCATCTTGAACAGGGGAGAGAAAAGAAACAAAAAGTTACTCAGCACATGGCTGCGGGGCTTAACAGAAATACACCAAATAAAATGTTCATGTTATCTTAATGCAATTACTTGACTGAATGTTCTGCTCCCAGCCGAGCTATCAGGGCTGGGTTCATTCCAGTTACTCTGCATTAAACATTCTCGCCATTTCACAGGGACAAATATATAAAAATGCATCATTACCTTGGAAGTGGGAGTCAAGGAATTAAAAGTACAATAAGTGTAATGTCTGCATTAAAATATCTACAAAGGAATAGGCCTACCCTCTGTAATTTGTTGAGCGTGTACTTGCATAATCCAAGATGTTGAACAATTTATAAACCCAGAGAAGTCTGCCATTTTTATAGGATATGCTCCAGGTCCATCCCTTTTCAACGGTATTATGTCCCCATTCTCAAAAATGGACTCTTTTTCAAGTCTTAAGCCACATTTTCATGATGCACTTTTTTGAGCATGGTTGCTTTTAGCTATTCCAAATGAAGGGTTTTTGTCATCAGATGTCTGGATCTTAATCTCTCAGAGGAAAAAACTGAGCAAACATTACTGGCTCCTCCACCAAATGCTGATTTGACTTTTTTTTCAGTGTTTTTACTGATTTAAGTCACCATGTCCTTTGTTTTGGTGAACAGAGAACCCCCTAAATTACCGGATCTTAAGTCATACGAGAAACAAGCTGAGCAAATGTTAGCAGCAACTGTCTGTCATGCTGCCTTGGAAAAACACCGGTTTTAAGTCGAAACTGCTGTTTTTACTAGTGTTATCAATAGAAAATTAACAAATTGATCTCATATTTTTAAATTAATTAATCTAGATTAAAAGGATTTTCCCCCTTAAGTCTAAAACTTCTTAAAGGGCATTTTGAATACAAAATACATGATTATTAAATTACCTCATTATACACCAACCAGGGTTTCACAATAGCTACATCAGGCAAATTTTTTTAACTGAAACCTGACAAGACCCTCAACATGTGACACTGGGGTGAAACTGACTGCAATGACTGCATTTCTTTGTCTTTTGGTATTAGTTATTTTGATAGTGAAGGCTTTCTGGTGAAATTTAACATAAAGAATTAAAAGCAAATGTTAAATCTTATCACAGAAGAATTCAATATAGTATATAATATTTCTGTAACTTCTAAGCAAACACGATTTTTACATATTTAGTGATGTAACACTGTTTTTCCCAATTTGCTTTCAAAACCGTTCAACACATATTTTCAACATGTTACTCCATAATAATGAGTACATTCCTGCATTTGTTTTATTGATCCCACAAATGCCAAATGATTATGCAACAGCGTTCTGCCTTGGCAGTAATATATTGCTGGGAAATACATAGTTTGTGATAGCTCAAAGTAAACATTATATTATTTGGTAGCAAAGAATATGTCACTTTCTGTATTATTTTTTTTCTTTCTGGTAGACATAAAATGTAAGATTGGGACCAAACATGTTGTTTTTTATTTTGAAAAGCTGGGCACTGGACCTGTGACACTGCATTTCATTCCTGACCCTCTACAGACAGCTTTGACAAGTTCTGGTTTTCCCTCTGTGGTCTGAAGTCTTGTTCCAGGCCAAGTCAACCTTCATGAAATAAATGTATGAACCTTGACTGCTCTATCAAAGGAAACCGGAGAAAGTTATCTGATGGCCTGTCACTGGTTGCCATTCAGTGTTATCCGGCAGAAAGTGGCTCTTTGTGATTTAACTGACATATCCTTGGCCTTAATCCCATCTCGCCCCTAAAGAATCAAGATGTTCTCCACAGGGTTGCCAGAATAGCCTGCAGCATTAGCTAATTCATCAGATGCTGTAGCTGTGATGACTAAAAATGTCGCCTTGGATGTTATGGCTTTCTGCGCCCGACTTTCAGCACATGTTATGGCACCAGAGCCCGGCTAATGAGCAATTCACTGCCCTGTGTGCAGTGTGGCGCAAAACACAACAATAATGGATGAAAAAAAGAGGGGAAAAATGAAACTGTGCTGCCCGAAGCTGTGGAAATGTAAGTTAAGTGCTGACCTTGGTGGCCTAATGGCTTTAAATAGCGTCTGAATGTCAGTGTGCTCCAGAGAAGGGCAGCACCGGCTCACGGGTAATGGGTGAAGCAGCGCTATCAAGTTGTGTCAAGGCGCATGGCTGGGCGCTGTTGGATGGAGTAAGAGGGATGGAGCTGGATGTGGTGGGTGTGGAGCTGCCACCGCTCACCTTCTCCATGAAAGAGACACGGCATCAAAGCCAGCAGAAATAAAGTGTTTGTGTCCATAACTTCAAGTGGGCCGCCAATTAACTTGTTCCATCCTCCCTGCTGTTGCAGGAAAGTAGATGGCTCAACTACGAAATCATAGCTGGACAGTTTTCCTTTTCTCAGGCCAAATGTTCTTTCCTTCTCACTGCTGAAGATAACGGTAGGCTGCATTAACTGGTACAGGAAGAGAATCAGGATTGTTAGTTAAACAGTCCCTTGATTCCATACAAAGAGAGATACCATGACACTATTACTGTACATTTATTTTTGCTGATGTACAATCAATGTAGCTCTAAACTGGTCTGGCTGAGGTGTAAACATGTTTCACTCAGTCAGTATAGGGAGGACAGAGCCACTCAACATGCTGCTTGACCTTGAAGGAACCACTGTGTTACTACTATAGTTATTAAGCTAGTCATCCAGGCATGCTGTCCTTTGCAGCTGACATTGGAGCAGACAAGCACACTTCCCTATACTTTTGCTCTTGTGTTTCTCAGTTTTGAAAAGCCTCATAAATTATCTGCCTCCGGTTAAAAGCTATGTTTAGACAGCCGTTGTCCAGGGGAGGGGTGTAGAGCGCAGTGGGGGCTCGGTTAAAAAATAAAACCTCACTTTCCCTACTTCATTGCTGTTTTTACCGAGCAGCTTACCTGTTTTAATGAGCCTTTGGGTGTCGAGAGGTGCAGTCAGGGCTGCAAGACAACTTCCCAAAGTGGCTTTTTAATTGAGCAACCTTTCCTACCAGTCCTCAGACAGGCTACCATGGGAAAAGGTCTGCCAACCAGAGTTTGTGAGTTGTCTGTGTGCTCCAGTGGCGTAGATGATGACACTGGATCTGTTATGAGGCTTCCAGATGTGAAATCTTAATCAAAACGAAGCTCATAAGATCAGTAAAACCCAATGAGGTGGAGGCCTGGTGTAATTTATGGGATCCTGACTCAATAATCCATCTCATTTTCCCTTGCGTGAAGCAATAAACGCAATCTTTTATTCACCAGTGATGTCTTTTTATTCATCAATAAAGAGCCGGAGTGGGGACATGGAAATGAAGTGAGCAACATTCATTGACGAAAATTGAGTGGGGCGTGGATGAGAGGGCGACAGGTGCAGGGTTCTAGTACCATTGTGCCAGAACCTCTTCATATGCCTATTAGACCTCATCACAGACGGCGATGCTCACACACTTTGAGTCATTTCAGAGACTGGTTTTTAGCAGGACTACTTCAGCCGCGCACGCCAGGCAACGTGTTTGAAGTGCGAGTGGGTGTCTGAGTCTTGCTGGGTATTTCTGTTCCACTTCTTAGTTAGGCTTGGTTGTATTTGGGACATTGATGAAAAGGGATGGGGGACAAAACGTGGCTTTTTCCTATCTGAAGGCATTGTCTGTGTCATTGGGCTCTCAAAGTGTTTTATCAGCAGAGCGCAAAATGGCTGTGTGAAATTTGCTGTGCAGGCTTTACTGAATTGGCAGTGGAAGAAGTCTATTCTTCTCGAGATGTCTGGCTCAGGGGCGTGGAATAACCACCATTCGTACTTTGCTTGCTATGTGTTTCTTATTTAAATGAAAGAAGCCTATTGATGTGGATCTCATTGGGCCTTCAGTCATAGAAGGGTTATTTCATGCTTTATGTCTATCTCACTTCTCACTGATACCAGAGGACTTTGAAGTGTGACATTAATATGTAAATCTGCTTCAAGAGCCCATTTATAAGTCAGATATTTGCTCATGGTAAATAGGATAGTTAAATTACAGATGCATTACTTAGATGAATGTGTGTGCTCGATTGAAATGTTGTAAATAAAGTGTAGTTATTGTTTATAACCTGAGGAGAAGCTTAACATTTTGGGGAATACTTTTGGCTTTCTTGGTCAGAGTTAGATAAGAAGATTGTCGCCTCAATCATATCTGTCAGCTTAGAATAAAGCCTGAAAGCTGCTCGCCTGGCTCCGTCCAAAGGTAACAAAATCCACTTACGAGCACCTGTAATGCACACTTATTAACATGTTACATCCCATTTGCTTAATCCGTGCAAAAAAAATTGACAAGTTGTGTTTTTTTTCTCAAGAAACAGCCCCGTTAAACCACAACCTGTCAGTTTTACACAGCATTTTTGTGCAGGACCATTATGTTGAAATCATCCACCCACAGCTGACGGTTTTCTTGACTTTGTCTATTGTCTACAATTTGATTGACTAATAAATCCACCTGCTGTCATCACATTTATTCATACAGTTTTGGCAACAAACATGCTCTTCTCAAATCTTATTCCACTGAAGAGTACAGACAAGGATATGAAGACCCACAGGGACAGGTAGTAATTTTCTGGTGGTTGAGCTTGTTCCTAACTAGCTGACAGCTGAATATAGTGTTTCCCTGCAGAGGGAATGGCGACTTAAGCATCCCAGTAAAATGCTGAACTGTCTGACTCATCACAGGTATGAACTTGGATAATTTGTGTTTGAATTTATTTTATTTTTTTTAAACAGAAAAATGCCTCTGGTCAAACAGCGTTCTTCCATCAGAGTGCTGCATTTCTTAACTGAAATAAAAGGACAGTGATGCGGCATTGTTGTGGAGCACTCGCGCAGCAAGCTCTCTTATTTATGGCCCCTTTTTATTGCTGCCAATCGATCCCTGCATAGACATTTTCAGCCTGAAAATCAATGCACTGATTGCATTTGCTTTTCTTTCTTTAACCATCGCTAATTTCATTCCTCAAAATAAAACTCCTAAATATCATCTATCTTCAAATGTCACTTTGTTGAGTGTGGAGGTTGTGTGGGTGCTGTAGGCTGCTGAGGGAACCGAGGGAGCCATGTATCTGTCAACATAACTCAGCCACATTTAGCTTAGCGCTGCCATGGTTCCCACTGAACTCTGGCATTTCAAGGACTTGAAGAGGAAGCTACGGGAAACATATGACGGACGTAGGGGGACAATAACCTGGTGATTTGTGGAGGGAACAGCCCCAAGGAAGTCATGTAACATCAATGCTTTGGTGGCAGCTAGCACAGTTAGCACAAGGACAAGGTTAGCTGGCAGCTGTTTGTCCTCAGCCAGACTCCTGACAGGTTCAGGTTGGAGGTGGGTGCAGTGCTCTGATAAGGAGCAGCTCATTTCAGATTCAACATGACAGCCATGATTGGATTTAGACATTAGAAAGTAAACATAAGAGAGGGACTGTAAATCCCACATGGCAAGACATCTGTGCATGAATTGGAAAATGTCTGCTGGTGTGGGTTCAGCTGTGGGTGTGTGTGGGTGTCCTAAAATATAATGTGTGCTAGGATTGCCCCTCTTTCATATAGGCTGCCTTTGAAGGAGAGCAATTGAGGTTGATGGATGTAGGATTTATTTTTTATTTGTAGTTTTTCCTCTTGGAAAAGAGT
Organism: Hypoplectrus providencianus; assembly: GCA_028566105.1. Taxonomy (NCBI): domain Eukaryota; kingdom Metazoa; phylum Chordata; class Actinopteri; order Perciformes; family Serranidae; genus Hypoplectrus; species Hypoplectrus providencianus. The sequence goes on along the minus strand of JAOWBC010001868.1, from coordinate 16,755,748 downwards.
CGGTGGCTGTGTTCATAATCTTTCCCCAGTGGACTATATTTACCCACCATCATTTTACTGGAGTGTCTGAATTCTGAGAGTGAAATTGATGCACTATAGTGTCCCAAAAATACACAACTTGGACAGAAAAGTAGCTGTAGAAGTCTGAGGCATGTGCACCACTTTCTGCTGACAATTCAACAGTGAAATGAGTCACTTCAAATAGATGCAAAAATAACCGCTTAGCAAAACAGACACCGGCCACTTTATTAGGTACACATGTGCAACCACTTGATAATTCAAATATCTAATCAGCCAATCTCATGGCAGCAAATCAATGCATTCAGGCATGTAGACATAGTGAAGACAACCTGATGAATTTCAAACCAAGCATCAGGCTTTTATGTGACTTTAAACCCCCTGTCAGGTCCACAAGATGCTCATAATGGAAGATCCCACCCACTCAACACTGGCAATGGTTAAAAGAAAATTTGTTTCATCATGTAATAAAAATCTATTCATCGATTTCATACCAGAACAGTGTTTCTCATAGCATCCCTAAATCTCAGACGTTTGTGCTTTTTGACGCTTTTAACATTGCATTTAACATTATTGGAATCCAATCAGATTCATCAAACGGCATGTTTGTGTAGTGTTGTTGACTTTGAAGAAAAAGCCTGCTGTTTATTTACGTGGTTTTAACATCCAATTACTCAAAAACGACTTGAAGGGAGGGACAAACATTGTGCGTGTCTGTCAAATGTATGTGAAAATCCTCAAAGATTGAAAGGATTGAGAAGGCTTATTCCTCTCTGCTTGTTTTTAAGCATTTTCTGTAGTTCCACAGTTTCATTAGCAATTAGATCACACTGTTTTGCACCCCACTCTCTGCCCTTGTCTGGTGAGGAGGAGGCAGTCTCTGGCCTGCATTAATCCAACACATACTGAACTAACACTCTAGATCTTGTTCTGTCATTTTATTACGTGCTGTGGAGGAGGAAGGATGACTGATATTCAGCAGCTAATTCCTGGACTCTGGACAAGCACTTCACACTTGCTTGTTTTCTCTCTCAGGGTTCGGGGAGGCTGCCTGTGTTCTGCATAAATCAAGGTTTCTTATTACGCTGCGACCATGAGAATGAATTAAGATGCCTTGATGCTTTATAGCAAACATGAACAATAGACAGAGAGGGAGTTTGTTCCATTTGCAAGGAAAACGAATATTAACAAAAAGTGGTTTACTGACATATTTCTTCTGCATATGTGGGTGATGTGGCTATTAGCTTCTGTGGAGTGGTGTTAAAACAAAGTGTGAAAGAATAAGAACAGTGCAGATGGTTTGGCACTGGCTCTTGCTTGAATCCCACTTTACACTTATCAAGTGGTGAATGTTTGTAGCTCATGATTCAAGTTGTAACACTTAGCCACCAAATGACGACTTTTATATTAAATGACCATAAAACGCCCTGATTACATTCAGTTTACAAGGAAAGAAATTTCGGGCTCCCATGTGTTAAATGCCAGTGCACAAACTCTCAGAAATGAGTTTGTATGATATTTTACGAAACACAACCATTCTGTTTAACATTGTAAAACAGCAAGGTTAATATTATGAAATGGGAATGGGAACACTGGCTAGGTTTAAACCTCAAAACTACTTGGTCAAGATACGAAAAAAGAGGTACCTTTCATATGTTTACAAGCAGTAAATATCAGCATTGGACTGAACATAACTGGTTTGTTAGTTAACATTTGCATATTAACCAATCCAGGAAATGTGGAGGAAACCTTTGCATTTCCAATTTTCACTTTCTTTTTGCTCTGTTTTGGTCTTCTCCATTTATCATACATTTATCGCAATTCTCTGCTTTTTTCTATAGCTAGTCACTAACTTTGGCTTTCACCTATTTGGTGCTAATGATGCCCCAGTTTATTTTTTTCTCTTTCAGGCTGCAACTGTATAGCAGTTTTAAGGACAAATTGGGGTTATGGCAAATGCAATAGGGTTATGTTAATGTTTACACACACACCTTACCCTTGTCTGTGGTTCCTTACAGAATGCAGATTGGTCCAAATCACTACAGTTCAGACACAAACACATTCCTTGAAACTTTATGATATACTGTGTAATTTTATATGATCCTGCTGATGCAGCTGCAAAGATCCAGCTGCCATACAAAAGCAGATAGTGGGCTTGACTGATGGAAATGGAGATAACTCCCTGTTGGTTCATCACAAGAGCGCCATGTTTAACATAGCACATTGTTATTTGAGCCATTTGCTAAAATAAAAGTATTGATTAGTGCTTTTGCTCTTCTTAGCTGGAAGTGTCAAGGGCAGCATGTTTGTGTTCCTGCTTACCTGGGAGGGGAAGAACCTCACCATCACAATCTTGTTTACAATCATCAGCTAAGTTGATTCATGCAATACTTTGTTTTGTTTTGGATTTTTGCAGGGGACAACTTAATCCTCTTTAACACTAGAGCGGATGTGTCCCCTGTGTTCTCAATGCTTCCTACGCCCTTGGACTTGGGTAGTAAATATTTATGATGTAGCTATGCTGAGCACTTCTTCCTCCAAAGCTTTGGTTTGTTGTTCGAGAGGATCACAGTAAGGTCATTGTGCATTATTGTAATACTGTAGCATTAACTAGCAGGAATGTGCAGAGCATTGTGTCCACAATCTATCCAGCACCACAAGAATAAGTTTATTTTCCAGTGTTCCAGTATTAACCCCATCCACTCAGGTCAATATGGCCTCAAGATAGTGTAGCATGTTGTAGCCCATCAACCCGAGCCAGATAAAAATCTACCACAGTCAACAAAAAGCCCATTACAGCAACACAGCTGGTGATTATTGGACCAGATAAGGGTTGTTGGGAAAGAGTCCTCCTTGTGATCATCTTGGTGTGGCGTATTGTGACCTGCAGGGTAATAGACCTGCATGACCCCTCAAGGAGGATTTTAAGACAACCTCACACAAAGCCCCTAACCTCTCCTAAAAATAAAGGCCTTCCCATTGATTAAACATTACATGCTTCTATGGGAGCTTCATAAAAAATGCAATTACATCTAATGGCTTTTACGGTATAGGATATGAATAACGCTGATGTGTGGGACTTGGCCGTGTCAAGGTTTGTGGAGTATATTGTTAGAACTCACCTTAAAACCTTTTTTAGCTCAATAAAAGTACATTTTAAGGACATCTATGTATGCAGAGCACAGCTGAGACAGAAAAGGAGACCTTACAATGGTCTTACTGATGGTTAATGGAAGGATGTGGGCGGGGTGAGCTGATCCTGGAACAGTGCCTGAGGGCAACATCTTCCAGAAGCTCACAAGGAGATTGTACATACAAGGAGAGGTTCAAAAAGTTGAGCAGAAAAACACTTGGATAAAATCCTTAAGCCCGAGTTGAAAAAGAGGTGACAATTGGGGTTCAGCCACACAGCAAGCTTGGGAGCAATTATTCACCTCTGCTGCCCAGTTAAATTGTTATTCAATCGCTGTGTATCAGGGGCACTGTTAATATGGGGGAAAACAGATTTTATGGTCGTATTTATTGTCCATGATATCAAAGACGGACTATCAGTGGGTGCAATAACACAAGGTGTCATCATAATTATTCATAAGGAGCTGTAAAGTTTTGTGGTTGTGTCTCCCCAGTGGTATAAAAAGCTATTTAGGGTGGGCAATCAGCAGGAGGAATTCTTCCTATGGCTACTGTGCCCCTTCAGCTACATCCTGATACCCAGACAGGGTTCATTACCAGCAAAGATGGCCTGCAAGTAATCTCAACACTTAACCCTCTGGAGAGCCCAAGTGGCCAGACACTCAGGGGCAAAACTTCACGTCTGACTGGATACATGTGCAGCGTATAATGTCCTCCCATTTGGAAACTGAAATCATTCAAAGTTCAGGCAAAGTATTTCAGCAAAGCCGTGGCCCAGTCAGCATATTCCCAGAGGCGTGTGGGATGGAGGCAACAACTGAAACAGCGGCTGCACATGTGAAATAGTTGTACCGCACGACTGGAATCTAACGGCAGTGTTGTGTACTTCACAAGCACTGGCATAAAGTTCAGTGCACACAGATTAAATAAAACTACTTCACGTTCATCGTTCCCCATTTTTAATTCCGAGTTAAACCCACAGTCACGTAATGTTAAATAGGGAGGACATAAGGAAGCAGATGTAAAAAAAACAAAAAAAAAACAACCTCTTTTAAACATTCTCCAGTTGTTTTTTTTGTCTTTTTTTACATTTTCCAGCACAAACACAAACAACAAACAACAACCCACTGTGGCCACAAAAGATAAACAGATTCAAATACAATGAAAAGGCTCAGTCACATAACAATTGACAATTGACAGTGTTGTAGCATATGCATATCTGGAAAAAAAAGAGTGGCTATAGTCATCAGTATGCATCACATCCTTCTCTCTGCCATATTAGTGTATAGGTCATTTTTGAACCAATCAGTTAAGGGATTTTTCTGCTGCATTTACATGGATTATATTTTTGTGCAAAATAAACCTTTCCCAAAAGACACCTATGCTTGAATCCTAAACTCCACATACCCAATCACATTCTGTAACCCAGCACAGATGGCATCCATCCTTTGTTTAAGGATCCTTGTCTTAAAATTAAGATATAATTATGCCTTATTCTAAAATGTAGAGAAATTAGCACAAAACCTGTAGCACAGATTACTTGTTTCAGACATGAACTTCTTGTTGATTATGTGACTGATTATGTCACAACAGCATCAATCAGATGCAATTATTCCTCTGTTTGTCACATGAATAGGCAATGGAAGGTTAGAGGCAGGGTGATTTTACGGTCAAATGAGAAATTCAAATAATAAATGAAAATGTATTTAAGTAAGAAAATAAGCATCAAAGTGCAACAACATCACTGGCTCACAGGAGATGCAGGTGGGTGGAAAGATCCAGCACTCCTGCCTCTACATTTTACCAGTCATGTCTTAACATAATCTGCTCACTCTGGAGAAAAATTCTTTCATTGCACAGAACATGCTTTTGCATTTTTAGACACAGTTCTCACACCAGACTGAATAGCAGACTCATGGTATGCTCGAGTCACTGCATCACTGCGAGAATAAACTTTCTGCGGGTGATCCTGTAGCTAAATGTGTAAAGCACAACGCTGTTACTGCGAGGGTTATGACTCTGATTCACACTGCAGCCATCCGTGCTAAAGTGTGTGCATCATACTGCCGTTATTCATCAGTCTCTATCCCCCGAGGGCAAACCCCCGCTGCACCCTCTATATGGCCTCAGTGGCACCAAGAAACTCAGGGGCTGTCTTGTTTTACCTTTGGCTGAGCCTCTGCCATGCCTCTGTATGAATAATGGAGTGACAGCAATGTGAGATCAGGGTGGCTACAAGGACACAGAAAGGGAGGACATGGACGGAGACGGTCACTCTGTGTGGTTCGTCACCTCTGCTGGGCAACAAGCTGTTACGCTGGGGTGGGAAGATATTTATTCAACTCTATGCCAACACTCTGACTCTTGTTGACAAGAAAGGTGAAGGAAACAGATGAGCTCCTTTAGGAAGTTCTGTAGATATGTTCTGCTGCTGATGTGGTGCTACATCATTTTTGTTATGGCAGAGCAGGATTTCTCATTTTATGGGCAACTTTATAAATGTTTTGCAGGGAAGATTGTGTGGGTGGATTCGGCTGTGTGTTATCAGGTTTTGCTGTCTCTGATTACTCTGCATTTTTGCTGCATTATAAGATTGACAACTTGGCAACTGCAAATATTGACTGAAACCGAAGCTGGAAAGGTGGTTTTCACACTTGAGTCTACAACCAATTATCAGCTTTGTGCAGCTGTACCTAGGAACAAAACTAACACGTTCACCTTGGCCTGGGTATTAATTTAGCATCTTAGCACTCTAACATTTACTGATTGGCAGAAACCACATTGTACAGTTAGGTATAACAGTCATAATAATAACAAAAATGAGCAAAAGTTACTAAATTCATGTTATGATAAGGGCTTACATAGCAAGCATTAAAAAAACAGCAAAATGTTAGCATGCAAGATGCCATAAAAATGAAAGGATGTACTTGGATTAATAATTAGCCATTACATTGTCATTCTGTCAGTGACACTCACTGGTTTTAAAATTATAATAATGATGTTTATCGCAATTATTTTGGGGGAAAATGTGTTATCGTGTTAGGCTGCTGGGGTTGATGGAAAAATCATTAGTTTAGGTATTTGGTCATGAACCAGACTTCGACCTGATATTAATGATAGACGAGTTAAGGGTGCATCAAAGCAATTACACTTCATCCTGAAGGGGGAACATGAATCTGCACTAAATGTCAAAAACCATGGGCATTAATATGCTGCTGCAACAGCCTCCACTTTGGGAAATAATTCCAAGAGATTTTGAACTTGCCGCAGGGATTTTCTCCCACTCAGACACAAAAGAATCAGTGAGGTTGAACTCTTGATGTTTGGCTCGCCGTCTGCGTTTCAATGAATCCCAAAGATCTCGGATGGGGTTGAGGTCAGGGCTTTGTGCAGGGCAGTCATGGTCTTTTACAGCAAACTCGGAAAAAACATTTCTTTATAGACCTTGCGCTGTGCTCAGGGGGCTTTGTCATGTCCCTGCGAATAATTGCTTTCCCCAGAAGCTGGAAACATGCTATTGTCTTGTACATATAATTGTATGTAGTAAGATTTCCCTTCTAGGGAGCCAAGAGTCTAAAACATTGAATATAACCCCATTATAAACAACATAGAGTTTGTTTCTTCAACTATTATAATGTTCTTTATCTACTCATTGTATAACATCATTGTGTGTGTTTTTCAGATTTGTATGTCTGCTTTGTGGTGCACTTTTTAATTACACTGCTGGGTATGAATGCAGTAACTGAATAGTACTGAATTGAGCTAAAAAACTGCTTTAGAAAAACAATAATGTTTTCAGGCCAACAGCGTGAAGACAAAGCTGTACTCCTGGCTCCATTATGGCCTGCTCAGCACAATAGAAGATACAACACTAAGTGACAATAATGTTATCTTTAACAGCCAAATTACAGTGATACAACTCCACAGTACACTTAAAGGTCAACTCAGCAACTTAGTTTTTATTGTTGGTGGCAGGTGAATTATATTGGCCACTTATTGTGCTGTGTAACTCTCAACATTACAGCTTTGTCCTTTTCAGGCTCAAGTTTCAGTGTGTTTTGGGACCGAGCTGCTATATATAATGGTAAAGATACTTCTTATTCCAAACACCGACTGCTGGGACCTGCTATGGGATCGCTGACATCCTTTTTGAAATGAGTAAGAATGACAGCAAGTCCTCCCAGCGTTTCACTTCTCATCCCACACACCTTGGCTTAATGGGAAGTGTTGAACCAAGACTGCTGCCATGTTCCTGGGATCTCTTGTTGGATGTGTTCAGCTCTTCTCTCTCAGTGTATTGGATATCCAGCCAATTTATCTGTCACACTTTTTATCTCTGATTCTTCATTCCCTATTTCAACTTTCTCCTATTTCCCTTCCTCTGCCTTATCATGAATTTTTCTTCTTTTCTCCAACGTTCTTGCTCCTCACTATCGTAATTGATCGGTGGAACGGTTTTTCATCCTCTGAATTGGGTTCAACCAGTTAGTCTGTTGTGTACTGTGTAAAGTTAAACAGGGGCCAAAATCACTGCCAATATGGGACACTAAGTGTTGCACCATAAAGTTAGCTGACAGCCATGTTATTTGAGGCCATGGCATGCAAATTCATTGCAAAATTGACATTTCATGGAGGTGGACCATATATCCTATATCTCAGAGTTTTGCTCATATTAGCTGATGTTAGTTTTGCTAGCTAACACATGTTTTGCCTGTTAAGTCAGCAGGCTAATATAAGCTTCATCTGGTAACTCAGCAAGCTAATTTGTTGACTTCAAAAACATGTTAGCTTTATCTAGTAACTCATCAAGCCAATTTGTTAGCTCACAAAAAATATGTTAATTCATTTGTTTTGTCTTTTAACTCAACATGCTAATGTTTACTTATCCACATATCAAGCTAACATCCAATGACTTGGTAAGCTTGTACTTATTATGTCGGTTACATCAATTTGCAAATCGACAGAACAGTTGGCAGTTTGTTTAAATTATTAACAACTATCTACATATAAACTACATTATAACGAGCAATGCTTGTTAATATCCAATGTATCCTCAGCTAAGGCTTTCCACTCTTTTAACTCTGTAAACACTTATACCATAATTAGGCTAAATGTGAATAAATAATGCAGCTAGGTCTTTGGCTTTCTGTGGTTCTATTTTCCCTTGCTACCTCTCTCTTACTTGAAATTCAACTGTAACACTCCTCTCCATTTTAATTATTTCTGTTGTATTGTTAGGGAACATAACCTCAGTTAAACTCTTGGGGTAAACGCATCTTAATTTCTCTGTATGCGTGTGTGCCTGGGATTCCCTCTTTGTGTGGGTGTTTTTTGGTGGCCAACAACCACACTTCAATCTCCAGTCCGTTCCAATAAGTTTCATTCAATTATGTCAATCCAAACCCATAACACACCACTCTCATCAAAAGCTATTTCATGCCTCTGGACCATCACCGAGACTTTTCTGAATGAGTGCACACTCATTCCCAATGACAAAATGCTTCATTATCTGGCCAGCATGAATGTGACAGTGGGGGGTTAACACTGTGGATGATGAATTGTGTTGTGTGGTTGAAGTGCACCACGGTGTGCTGTCCTACTTAAATTGACAAGCAGCCTCTGCAGCTATATGACTAAACTCTCATACCCTATCCTGGTTGGGAGAAGCTGGCAGGAGGATGCGTGTGAATTGCTCTGGGCGACGAGTGCCCCTTATCCACCATGGAGAGAGATGCTTTGACAACCTGGTGTCCTCCATGAAAGCCTGGACAGATTGAATCCCTTTATGAAACATTGTTGTCTGAGGCGGCTAAACACTCAGGGTCAGTGGGTGGCCACTGGGGAAGTCAAGAAGAAACGGAGAGGGAATGTTAGTATTCAGTAATACATCATGTTAGTGTCAGTGTTGTTGTGAGAAAGAGTTACAGAGCTGCACTTAAGGTCTAACCATCGCTCTGTTTGGCTTTCCGCTTGTCTAGCTGTCTGTCAGTATATGTATCTCTGTCAAGGAAATGATGTTTGGTCTACTCTCTTTCCTGAAGCAAATGACTTTTGTAGTCCTGAAAAAATAGGATTTAGCTTTCCAATTACAATTCTGGGCATTTAATCATGCGATATTCACTTTAAATACCCTGTTTTGTTTGTGGGGTAATGTTGTCTTGTGCCTTTTTAGACTTTCAAACAACATGTTTATCATGGATGAAAGCCCAGTGGCAGGCTCTTAATCAGGAGTGTTGGGAGAAATCTCAACAGGCGGTACAAGTAAGGGCTGATTACCGTGGGCTTACCAACAGTATTCAGTCTGGCTGTGGGCTGATGGCCGGATCCCAACATCCACAATCACAGGCGCACACACACACTTGGAGAGTCTGTTCATGACGTGGGATCAGACTGACCCACAGTTAAATCTGCAGATGCTCGAGGGTCATCTTGAGGCACTTCCAAACTTTTTGAGCCCTTTTAAACACACTGTACAACTTTGCCAGTGCCCCAGTTCTAACCAATTTAATTATTATGTAATGCATTCGCACAAGAAAAAGGCAAAGCAAGGCTATTTTAGCACATTTTCTTGTGAAATTACATGAAAAATGCATTTGAACACCCACCCATAAACAGTAAAGACCCCAAATATTCTCCAGAGACAATAGCATGAACATGGACAGACCGTGATGTTACAGTATTGTATAATTGTTGGTATCAAATGCACTTGGAATGCTCAAATTCAACATTAATTATGTCAAAGAGTTAATTTCCAAACCATAATTGTTATTTTTATTGAATTATGGTCATTGATTTTATGTCACTGTTGCAACTGAAGGTGGAGATAATTTCAACTTCCACCTTATAAACTGCTGGTGTTGCTTGTGAATTTCCCCCCGAGGGACCTATAAAGTTTTATTTTAACCCATAATATTACATCATAATTTTTTTGTTCATTACATTTTCTATTATTCACAATCTGAGTAGCATTAAGTTAAATTATCATATAAATGTGGGGTAAAAACTATGCTTCTTGCTGAATTGTAGATAAGTAGAATAATAAAGTAGTAAAAATGGAAATATTGTAATAAAGTGCAGGTAAATCAAAATTAAACTAAAGTACAAGACTTGAGTAAATGTACTTTGTTAATTCCCACCACTGACATGCAATCAGAGCTACAGATGTATTAGTTATTAAATCACAAGGCTGAGGAACAATGGAAAAGATTGCTTTGTGATCTGCTGGTAAAAATGGGGATAAGCACCAAATATACATGATTATGATTAACAAAATACTGATCCTCCCTGTTACAACAGTATTACTGGTACAGTATGTCTTCACAGCAGCCTCCTTGTTGAGGTTTATAGGACACACATTTATGAATGACAATAAGCCACTCGGGGTTGACTTCGGTAAATAGCTGTTAAAGGATGGAGCACAGCTGACAGGCGCAGGGGAAAAGCTTTGTGCATTAAATTCTTAACACCTATAGAGAGCTGAAGGCATGTCTGAGTACACTTCTGTTCTTCTAGCTAGCTATTTCTTTTCACCCCGGAAAGGATTTTTTTTTCATTATTCAGAAACATTTTACAGGTTTTGTTTCAGCTATATTATTACGTACAATTGCACTAGACCATAAAATCTGAGCATCTCACCATTTACTAAGATAAAACACCAACTATTTCTAAGAAACAC
>JAOWBC010001868.1:16721720-16732276 GCA_028566105.1 Hypoplectrus providencianus | reverse complement strand
AAGAGCTGCTTTTAGGCAAACTACCTGACTAGCAGGACATTTGCTTAACTACACATTTTTGCTGCTTTGACTTTACTTAGTACCCTTAATCCTAACAGTCGTAACAGAAAACATGATCTTTCCTTAAACCTAACCAAGCTGTCTTTATGCATTAACTGACCAAACCTTAACAACTAGCTGAACAAAAACTTCTTCTAATCTGAAGTTACAAACTGTACATTTTAAGGTTAAATTTGGAGGACTTGTTCAATAATCCAATATTTAACAATAATGCAAAGATGTGTTGTTTTTTCTCCCCTTCTTTCCAACTCATCCCTAAACACTAATCCGTCATTCCTTCCATGTTATGTTGCTTGTTAGTTTGACCTGAACTACAACTTCTCAGCTATCTAACAGTTAGATATAAAAGATTTGAGGCAACCTGCTGCTTACTAACTTGGTTAGTGGTTGGTTGCTAGGTACCTTTTAAGAACACCGACTGACAGAAAAGAAAGTGAAAGTGCTGATGTAAATTTGTATGTGTGTGTGTATATATATATATATAAGATGTGCTAAATAAATTTAACCCCATTTAACTGTTGGTCTAAACTATGTAAATGCATAAAGTAGTTAGTCGCAATTATTTTTACGGTCCGTGGTCGAAACACCCGGACTTGGTGTGAACAGTGAAATGCTACTTAGACATTGTTGCAGCAATAATAATCTTACTGAATAACATATAAGTTAAAAAAAAAGTACTTTTGCAGATTATGCTCATGTACTTTTACTTATGCAACATAACTGTGTAATATTTTTGCCTAGTTAATTGTTGCTTTTCCTACAGAGATTGGCTCTTCCACCGCTGTCATGTTAATATCTGCTGACGTGGCAAAACCAGACCCATTGTTATCGCCACAGTGACAACAATGAATGAATCCATCTCATCATTTACTCGTGTAGCGACAGAGACGAGGGGGCATCAGACGCTGCGCCCTGCCTTTGATGCAGGCGAGACCATTATCATGCGTGCTGCGTGAAATAGAGTGCAGGTGACTGAGAAGTTGCCGGGTGGTGTGTGTGTGTGGGTGGGTGTGTGTGTGATGCTACTACTCTGATGTGTTATGAGCCATTAGTGGAGCGATGGAACAGAGGGCTCAGGGGGAGAAGTCATTGATCTTCTGTGTATGCGTGTGCTTTTATGTGTGCACCTATACTAGCTGGTTGTATGAACTTGTGTAGATGTCGGGTTACATGTTTGTGTTGGTATTCATGGTTGCACACAGCACACTGTACATCAGCAAGCATTTAGCATTCTGGAGGTGTTTTCTCACCTTTAGTGTAATCTTGAAGGCGAGGGTCTTTTCATTGGGATCCATTGGCCCCAAAAACCTGCAGTGGAGTTGTCCTTCATTAGGGAGTAGTTAATCCCTGCTTATAGACGCTAAGATTGCTCGCTCTGTGGGAGTCAGCACCATTATCACGCAGCCTCTGCTGGAGAAGGACATCTTTATGAGGTGATGAGGACATATTTGTTGTTTGTAGCCAGAGTTTACCAACAACAGAGCTAATGGACATATTTGTCATGTGTTACATTCCTGAGGCATCATTTCCTCTGCATCTCTCTTATTTTCTTTACCCATTGATATATTTTCCAAGGTCTGAAGACTGGCCTTACATACTCTCAGCTGAAGACAATTTGCCTCTTATATACTATTATTATATTGACAAAAACCCCTGAAGGTCATGCACAACCATGGACACTGCAGCGGAAATACATGAACATTGATCAATACTGAGGGATTTTTATTAAGATATTATCCACATCTGCTATGATGCAGTCCAAATGATCAATAACTTTTGTCAATTACATGAGTGGAAAAAAGGATTAAAGGTTTTCCAATCTCTGTTTATTATCATTGCATGGCCAAACAGGTCATAAAATCCCTCTTTGAACAGAAAAACAAACTGAATCAAAGGGGATTCTGACAACATGCAAATATAAAAACAGGTTGTATTGATTTGCATTGCTTTTTTCTTGTATCTGTGTTATTTCCTCTTTTTCTATCTAGCTTGGGAAATTCAATATCTAATAATCTATTATTAAATATTTCTTTCTTTCCCAAACATAAGTACAATAACAAACATTTTATGTATTGCAACATATGGATGGATTCATTTATATGCTAAATAAAAGAGTCCTTTCAGCAGACGCTGCAGGAAGAAGCTGCTGTGATTCACCCTGACAGGAGAGGGCGGGGGAGGAAGAATATCTTCAGCAACTTACAGAATCCTATCGTGGCAGTCAAATTTTACACCTCAATGTTTAGAATCACTCCACACTGTTGGTTTTGGATCATTACGGATTAAATGGTTCTTTGTTTTTCAAACAGCATCCCTTGTTGTTCAGTCTCTTGCAGAGTGAAGATGATTATTAGACTTGCAGTGTATGATCTTCTCGTCAGGCTGCTACAAAGTAAAGCTCAACATTTGGCAATAAGGGAAAAAGACTTTATCCTCAACATTTTTAAAGTGTTATGGTCATAAAGTGGTAACAAAAAATATTATGTTCACTAAATACTATAAAATAAAAATCTTTAGATGATAATAATTACATAACTAGAAATGTTTTGAGAAGCTGTAATGTTTGTTGCTTTCAGTAGTTTCTACTAGTAGTCTGAAGCCCTTGTATATGAAATAAGTTTGTAATGTAAGGGTTAAAAACTTTTACGTGTTATAGTGCTAAAATTGCAATATTCATACTTCAAAATGCAGGTGTGATTGTCATAAAAGAATGATTACAGAGCAGCTCGAGGTCCCGCCACCCTGTGAGGTAATGAGTCAAGGCTTTAAGTGGCATCACGCTGTGGAGAAATGACTCTGACAGTGGCGACTTTCCCCACATTATCAGAGAGGCACGCAGTCATAAATAAGAGTGCATTTGGGGAGTGACAGCTCACCTTGACACCCTCTAATGTTTGATTGAGCGGTGGTTGCGGGCAGCAGGACAGCTGTGAAACACAACATGTAAATGTAACTATCAATTGCAGCGATATTAGGCAACTAGCCTCGCAGGCTGCTCTTTACTTTGTCAGCAGAAAGACGAGCCTCTGGAATTTACTTGTCGCCGTGAATGATGACAGGACGCATCTGAGCGGCAGAGTGGAAACACACACCCAGGCTAACGGGCTGCACTGCTGCGAGAACTTCTGTGTTCGCATGTGTGATGGCGGCAGGAGTTATGTGGCTCTGTGAAATTGAACAAACAAGTTAATAAAATCCCCTGGCTATCTGTTACCCAGGAATGTGCAGAAGTTGACAGGCGTGTGCTGATATGTGTGGCGCGGGTAGTTATTTGTGTGGCGGACGTCTCGGGCCTGCAGGCTTTCATCTAAAGCACAGGCCTCCAGTTGAAGGTGGTTTCCAGATTACTTTTTGTTTGGATTAAGTTGTGAGTGGATGCTGGTCAATTATACTCAGCTCTGGGCCGGATTCCACTGCTGAACTGAATTGGACCAAGGGTTGCCATGTCACGCCGGGGTCGGATGAGCAGACGGCGTGGGCGCCTGTGATTGAGAGCACTGTCACAGCACCTGCGGTCACAGCCTCTGATGAACTCCTCTGGGGGCATGAATAATGTACACAGTGGGCCTGAGTGATGGGTGGTGTAATAATGCCAGGCAGAATAGCGTGACCAGAAACCCCAGTGACGGCCAATGTCTTAACCAGCCAGCCAGCCAACACACACACACAAACCCGCAAGGGGAGAGAGATGTATTTAGCTAGCAGTCTGCTTCTGGATGGTCTCTCAAGCACTGCTGTTAGAGTGAAACTGTTTTGCTTTCCTTTAGCATCTGAAATTTTCATGTAGACTTAGAAACATAGCCTCGCTGCCTCAGAAGCAGCAGATCATATGGTTGTTGCATTTAATGAAGAGGGACCCCAAAGCAGACTCCTGGGACGAGGCACACTTGGTGAAAAAAAAAAAAAAGACAGAAATTTTGGTCTGCACAGGTAAACAAATCTTGAGGGTGAAGGCAGAAAACCGCAACATCAAAAGTTGAAGTTCAGACATTCACCACAACACAGACAGTGTGGCACAAATAAACCGCAGGAAACTGGGAGACAAAAGGCGGCGGTGCAGGGTTCTCCAAGCAGAACTGGCTCGTGCAAATTCTCACCACATCTGAAGTGTTTGTAGCTGCTCTGAGCAGCCAAACTGAAGGCTGGAAATTAAGCCTGTAGTCACAGAACAGGGCTGAGCCCCGATGAGCGCTTCCAATATGTAAAGGGGTTTGGATAGCATTAAATGTGTTGAGTGGAAATTGACAGAGATACATGAGAAGCCTGACAGATATATCTGTTGACAGTATAAAGTTAGGGTTACTATTTTGTCTGATATAAGCTATAATAATTTTTTTCCACAAAAATGTAATGTTGAAAATGTTGATTGGTGTGATTTAGAAATGGTGTTAGCAGTGCATTAATATATAGATAGATAGATAGATAGATAGATAGTCAGCAATGGTTTTAAACATGCCTGTTAATTTTTTCATATATATTGGCTGCCATATTGGTTATGCATGAATTTTCCACTCTCAAATCAGTATCGTTGGTCTCAGAAATCCAGCATATGTTGGACTCTAAAATAAGTTCTTCTGGTCTCAGCACACCTGGCAAATCTTTGCATGTAAAGGAGCTAATTGTTCTCCCCAATGCTAATATCAGAAAGGTGAAGGTGTAGTAGTATTATGTGGTTTTAAGTCCCTCTAAATAAGCGTAATGACCACTCAACGGCTCAGATAGACTTTCACCAACAAGTCCAACACTGTAAAAAGTGACAACGACATGAAGAACTAAACGAAAAATAAGGCCAAAAGAGAAATATCTGAACTGCAGAGAGAGATGGCACAGGCGTCGCCATGACAACAATATGTGTCATTAATGTGACTGATAGGTCTCACAACAACAGTGTGAACAGAACACGGCCAGGCAAGTTGACTTTGAAACTTGCCCTGCTGTGGTGTCTCAAGGTGGAGGTGGGTGTGACGATCAGCTCGACATGCTGGCAATCTTCCTGTCAGCAGAGTGTGGAGAGTTCAGAAATAGCTTCTGCCTCTCTGTGTCCGATAAAACATTGCAAGTGTCTTTCACGGCAAAACTTTCTTTTTCTCATATCTTCTCTACTCTTCCATCTTTTGTCTAAGTGAGTTGTTTTCCTCGAAATGTTGACTCTTTGCGTCAGAGACTGTGCAGCCTCCAGTGGGGTTTGCCCTGGTTGATTACAGAAAAGCTCTTTCTCTGTCTCTCATCGACCATTTCCTTGTTGTTTTCCCTCTCCCCTTTCTCATCGACTCTCTCTGCATTCCACATCACCTCACTTTCCTCTGTCACTCATCATACCTCTACTATTCTGTCTTTTTTTTTTTTCGTCTTCACCATGTTGCGCTGGTGTCAGGTAGTTTTAGCAGAAACTCAAGGCTAATGGGAATTAAATTATTACAAGAGACGTGAGCGAATGCCACCGTCCCCGTTGACATCTCTCAGAGTCTCCAGGACAGATTTAAATAGCGTGAGGTAACGAGGGAGTAGAGAAAAGCAAGTGCAAGTGCAGATTACTGGAAGAAGAGAGCGTGTTTTTCTGGGCTGGTTGATGGGGTACCAAACACCACGCTGCATGGCAGCACTGTGATCTTCAAAGCTCTTCTCCCTCAGTCCCTTCTCACTCCCCTGCTCCATGTTTTCTTGAGAGAGGATATACATTGGCTGGCTTCAGGCATGAAGCTGTTATAGCTTCAAAGTTTTTATCCTACTGTCTCAATCCCACTAACTCACCATATCCTTCTTTGCTGTGTTCGTCTGCTAACGCCTCCGGTTTTGATTTTAAATGCCTTTTCTTTCACAGTTATTTCACCAAAAGAACATTAATGAAAACATTTCCTGTTAAAGTCATGAAAGTAATCTCCCCTTGAATGTTTAAGATGGATCTATAAATTAGTCTTAGTATTTCACCTGTGTGGCCAAGGCCAACCCTTAAAAAAAACCCTGACATGTCACCATGTACCAGCTCTCTCTTTGCTCCTGATCACTGATGCCCGGCCCATAAAAGCTGGATGTGCCACTGTGGATAATGCTCACATCTGAAGCAGGGCCACTGCCTCGATTTTTCAGAGAGAGTAGACTTGCTTTGATGGGGGTTTGCTATTTTTGTGCTCCACAAATACCTTCCCTGTCCTGTTTTCTGCTTTAGAAAATCCCCTCTATTTAATCCAGTTTCTGTTCTCCCCTAAAGAAAAAAGACACACTCAGTATTTCTCATGAGTGTGTTGCTCAATATTTATTTAATCAAGATGAAATACTGTTATGGGACTTAATACAAATGTTAATTACATGCATGTGGTAATATCTTAATTCAGGATCATGACAGAGTGATGGTATTGTTTACCCAGCAAGGTGCCTCAGGGAGACCTTTCAGGATGGTTTATGAGTCTGCTTAGACACTTGATTAAGGACTTTCTTTCCACCGGGGCTCCGTCCTCACTGGAGCACAAAAAAGGACACAGAGAGCTTTAAGTGTTTTTCCATCATCTATGGGTTGTTTGTGTGTGTTTGGGTTGCTGCAAATATTCACAAGAACACAGTAAAGCTGAAAAGGTTTGAAAATGCAGCTTTAAAGAAAATAAGCTGACAAATATAAAACATCCATTTGTCTTCTGATTACAGGATGTTTCCTTTAGATGTTGGCGGAGAAACTCTGCAGGTGCAGCTGCTTGTGAAACAGCTGGGTTTGCCTGTGGAGGTCTCTGACAGTCCAAGGGCTAACAAGCTAGCTCTACTTTTTATTAGCATATTAAACGGTATAATACTCACCAGAGATATTCACCTGGCTGCTCATGCTACTCCATGCATGTGCTGGCAAGAATTAATATGTGGAATTACACCCACCGGGCACCTAATGAGCTTTCAGCTGTACCTAATAAAGTGGTGGTGTGGTCTCCTGCTGCTGTAGCCCATCTGCTTCAAGGTTGGATGTGTTGTGCTTTCAGAGATGGTCTTATGCATACCTTGGTTGTAATGAATGGTTATTGAATTACTCTCTCCTTTCATCATCTTAAACCAGTCTGCCCATTCTCCTCTGACCTGCTATCAACAAGGTATTTTGGCTCAGAAAACAGCTGCTTGCTAGATATTTTCCCTTTTTCTTGCCAGTTTCTGTAAACCTTAGAGATGATTGTGTGTCCCAGTAACCAGCCTGCTTGGCACCAACAACCATGCCACGTTCAAAGACACTTACAGCACCTTTCCTCCTCATTCTGATGCTCGCTTTGAACTTCTGCAATTCGTATTCACCATGTTTACATGCCTGAATGCATTGAGTTGCTTCCCTGTGACTGGCTGATTAAATATTTGTGTGAATAAGTAGTTGAACAGGCATAACTAATGAAGTTGCCGGTGAAAGAATATTGTCAAGCTGTCGTTTTTACTTATCTACTGTCATTCAACAAGAAGTCTGTAAACTCAGTTTACTTCAGTTTCAACCCTTTAGTTTGGTAATTCTTGTCCAAATCAAAAAAATTAGTCTGAACCTAAATGGTTTATTTTCAGGCAGTAAAAAATCCCAGCAACAACTTGTGAATATTCACTTTGCTTATTGGTTGGATGTGTCTGAGACATGAGTGAGTACAGGAAGAAGGAGCATATTTCTGTGAGAGAAACATTGTTATGCAGTTCTACAGTTTGCGTGCTCTGCAGCATCCCAGAATGCAAAGCACATCTGGCTGCAGGGGCCCTTTAGCTCAAACCTGTGGAGTACACCTGATAGGTGGGTCTAATAGCAGTCGGATCATGTTCCCATCACAAACAAACCACTTCAGATTTCCTTTAGGACCCAACAGAGACTGTTTCCTTTAAAGGGAGTGGAGTGGTTGTGTGTGATTACTTAGTTTTCGCATGCACAAAAGATCATAACCAAGGATCTGATTAGTTTTTAAAAGCTTATTTAAAGGCATTTCTGCCTCATTATATAGTGATACACTGACAGGAAAGGTAAGGGAGAGAGCAGGGAATAAGCAGCAAAGGTCTCGAGGCCGAACTTGAACCGAGGCCACTGCGGTAAAGAATCAGTGTTAATGGTTCAGACTGTAGCCATCGGGCTCCCCAAACCACAGTCAAACTGGACTAAAAGGGGCTGATATAAAAACACATTAAGAATCACAGATATTTCATCAAAATTTAATTCCTTCGCCCTGTACAAGGCCTTCCTAAGTAGCTACAAGATGGGCTGCATCAGACATTAGAGCCTTCAAACTTTAACACCACAAATCAAACAGAACTCCACGTTCACATGGAAAACCTTGATCAAACTCCAGTTCTCCTAATAGAGTCTGTTTGCTGTGTTCTATATTACATAATAAGCTGGAGTGGATGAATAAGAAACTACCTGAATGGATGCCATGTCCTGTGTGAGTTCTCTGTTTAGGTTTGGCTGGGAATCGGACCATAATTATTTCATGAGATCTTGTCAGTGTCAACCCCGATGCTCTGTGTGTGTGTTCTGACTTCACGATGACTTGGCACTAAGAGGGCAAGATGTGCTGCTCAGAGAAGAGCAGCAAATGTATACAGACATTTTGACAAGTCACCGGTTCTTCACTGTCAGGCTGCAGATCAAATGTGTCCCTGTCATCTGTGTGTATAGACTGGTGGGAGGTATCGATGAAAGCTGGCACCCCAGTGCTGCTTGGGCCACCTGGCAGTCCCAAGGCGCAGTATAATGAGCTCACTAGTGATTGCCTGACTCTGTTTTTATCAGCACCTCTGACATCTGATGTTCAATATCTATTGTTATCAAATTTATATCATAAATATATCTGGATATTAGGTAGTTTCCTCAACTTTACACCAATGAACTCTGTATGAAAACTGGCACAAAGTGATTAAGTAAACTGCTGTAGCTGCTGATTTGATCCATGGGTCCACCACTTCAGGACTTAAACGTCCCAACAACTTTTGGATGGATTTCGGGATAGTCGTGGTCCCCTGAGGATGAGTCCTACTGACTTTGGTGATCCCCTGACATTTCTTCTAGCACCACCAGCAGGTTGACATTTCAGAGTGAAATGTCTAAGCAGCTGTTTGATGGATAGTTGTGCTATTTGGTGCAGACATGCATGTCTCCCTCAGGAAGAATTGCTACCTGACTTTTCATCAAGCCATTCTTAATTTATAATGAATGATGGTAATAAATCTTCTGTTTATAACAGAATAACAATTAGCAAAAGTGTTAGCATGCTCAGATCGTAAAATTGGGTAAACATACCGAAGCTAAGAAGCAGCATGAAGCACAACCACTCATAACTGCAGCTACTGCTGTGCAGGAGGGGATCCTCGAGTTATTCCTGTTTGTAATAATGATAATATTGTCACAACAAGTTAGTTGTGAAGACTTGTACCAGTGCTTTGGTAGTGGGCTCCACTTGCATTCACGATGTTTCATCCGCTAACTGAGTGGTTCACAACCTTTTTTCCTTCGTAAACATTCCTTCCAATCGTGATAACATTAAACACTACGTACGGCCTCAGTGTTGAACACTCCTTCTCCTTACAAGGTTAAAATGCTACTTTAATAATAGTGCATATAAGAAAATAGGCTTATATAATAGTATAAACATTTTGCTTAACGACTCCTTTTAACTTGACCTGTAATATTTTTCCTGTATTGCTCTTTTTTCCTTACTGCAGTTAAATGATCTCAGCAATTCTTCCTCCATTGTCCATCACATCATTATGATATTATTATATTGCTCAACATTATTTTTACTCAGCGGCATAGTGAACATTATTCGTTGGCACTAATTGGACAGAAAGGATTGAGATATAATCTATTTCCTCCATTAGTGAGATTGAACCTCCATCAGCGTGCAGAGAAAAGCAACTCAATTAACTGCAGTTTAATGACATGTGGCTCTGCTATCACATTTAGGATTTTGGAAATGTTCCATTAAGGAATATTTTTTTGTCTCTACTGGCCTGACATTGGACACCTTTTTGAAAATGCATTACTGAGCTGTTGTTGTTTGTGCCGACCATTGTTTATCTCTCAATAGCCCTTGCTGCTTTATCATCCAAGCCCATTATCACAAAGCTTTCTGGAACGTACCGTCATGTTCCAAACTTGTTCCAAAGTTGGGAGAAATGATTCATTCAGAGATTTATGCGACGGTATATTCAGTTGTCTTAAATGTCAGGTCAGTTCTTTCCATCCAGCTCTCTGCCTACTGTCCTTCACTGAAAGGACAGTTTGTTTGGGAATGTGTTTGCGGGGCCTACTCAGCTTTTTCTCTTCCAACTAGCTTTGCAATCCTGTCCCACGTGTGATGATATACTGTGCGCATCTAAAACAGGATTTACTCTCCTCTGGGTCGAATCTCTCTACTAATCAAATATGAATAGACTTTGAATTGAGGGCATAAAAGAAGGGTAACAAGAAGAGAGTGAGAGTATGTTAATGCAGGTCTCAGAGTTTCATAGCGGATGAGTGCTACCTGAATATTTTAAACTCTCGTCTATCATTAGCTCTT
>JAOWBC010001868.1:16624275-16635303 GCA_028566105.1 Hypoplectrus providencianus | reverse complement strand
GGACACATTTCAGATGAGATCATTTTTGGAGAAGGTAACATTTTCCAGAATTTTAAAGCAGTATAATTTGTCTCCAACCATCTCCACCACCACCACCACCTCTCAACCCTGAACGCTTCCTAAATCACAACTCCAGACAACCTCCGGAGAGAAGATGAGGGACTTTGCCAAGACTCTGAAGAATAAGTTCAGGTCGAAGCAGTACTTCACCAAGCACCCACAGAGAGGTTACCTGCCGGTGCAGTCCGTGCTGGAGGCAGAGAGCTCAGAGACGTGAGTCCCACACATAAGCACACAAACAAACCGTCCTCCGTCTCTGCCGCTCCTCTCGTCTATCTGTCACTTTCACTGGTTCAAACTCCTGCTGTCGGATGCTTATCATCATCCTCTGACACATTTCTGGGTTTTTTAACTTGCCATGTTGGGTCAAAAGGACAAATCTGTGTTCAGGGAATTAACATAATGCTATGCCTGTGATCTCAGTCTGGCTCAGATGCTGTGTTCACATGAACGAGTCTGTCCCAAAGGGAAAAACAAAAGTAATGAGACTAAAATCCATGAGATCATCACTGAGCGTAGCTTAAGGCTAGGACAGTACCCAGGACGATTTAGTATGGTTTTGGCTCTGTGTTTCAGCTGACTGTGTCACTGCTTGGGTCACCTTTTATAACCTCAAACAGCACACGAGTTGCAGATGAGACTGGAAGCCACACATTTAAATTAAAAGTCAGAGCTGCATTATGCAGAATGCTCCCACACATTGTTAACACATTGTTATGATATTAATGTTTAATAATAAATGTATAAGCAGCATGCTAATGTTGTATCAGGTTGAAATGGAGCTGATTTTACCATTTTTCTACACCTTGGGTGGTGCTTTGCTTACAGCCTGGAGACTCCTCAAGGGAGCTTTTAGGCAAAATCTTCAGGCGGAAATGAAAACATTTCTGCTGCACAAAATGTTCCTTCAGATCTTTACTTTTTTTACTTGTGAAGTTTTGGATGGTTTTACCTCAACTTCATTTCAAGATAAAAATGAAATGCTTAAATAATAATAAAACACACATATTAAATAAGGATGAAGGAACCTAGTAACATTAGTGAAACTCATAACAGCTCCTTCAACTGAGGGAGGATCTGGACTGAGGAGATCTGCAGCACACAGTTATAGTAAGAGCTTTCTGACAAGGAGCGCCACCTCCACCACCGCTGTGACATCAAGCATCGGAGCAAGAAGAAGCTGCGACAGTGTGGAAGTTTAAACTGCTGCACCCAGCTGACAGCTGACTCTAATTGGATGGACAGTGGTGACACTCCAGTAGCCAAAAAAAAAGATTAAAAAATGCTCTCCATGTCCTGAACACGTTTCCTTGATCTGAGTGGAAAATATCAGGACGTCAAGGAGAGATGTGAAGGAGAATTGATAAGAACTTAGAGGAAAACATCTGCTGAAGTTATAGTAAACTATGTGGTGAAACGTTAATGTTCAAAAGATTGACTTAAAAAGCACATTGATGATACTTCTCCCATGTGTTCTTAATATGTTTTTTTAAAGAAACGTGGAAAACCTGATAAAATTTGACTTCATTACGAAGCTTGGAATAAAAAGAATTAATAAAGGTTTTAAGTTGTCTAATAGTAAACTCTTTACCTCCTGTTCTACTCATAGTTATCAACATAAATCCATAAATAGTCTGACCATATAAAAAAACCCTGAGCTGTTAGATCTACTTATTTACTCCTAAACATATCATGCTATAAATGCTGCTGCTACAAGAAACTGACAGCATTATCTCTTGATTTTTCGTCAGGTTGGTTCACTGAACCCTGTGCTAAAGGAGAGAAGACAGGAGGAAGCACTGGAGCAATTTTTAGAAATTTTGATCTGCTCCTATTATGGCCGTCACATAGAAACTTAGGAACAAAAGAGCAGACATAACTATTCAATCTACAATTAATGTAGTTCTACTTAATGCATATATAAGTATAACTCATAAAACATCATAGAAACCATAAACATAAACAAAATAGATGAATTTCTTTATTAAATCCATGTTTGTTTTAATGCTTAACTCCAGGTGTTTATATAACACTGAACATCTGTTTTTTCCCTTTATTGTGAAGCTCTCACTATAACTGTTATATAAAGGATAACCTCACTCCAGATCTGGAACCGCTCGCAGCTCAGACATGCATGTAACCTATATATAAGATTAATCTCAGCAATAACTCACTTTAGGCTCTGATGTGTTGTCATGTGATATTATCACAACAAATCACAGCCTGCAGTGACTTATTGCTTTCATAAAATGGTCATCAAGCAGGCAGTGGGAAAGTTATAGACACGGTCCAAATGAAATCGTTTGTTTATTATAAATATTAATTTTCACAATAAAATAGGCCCTCCTGGGCGGCTGCCTGCACACAACGAGGGGGTTGCTTTGGAACCTGCACTTCTTACTGCTGTTGTAAGGACCTGTGAGTCATTTAGCAGCCGGATTTTGAGAGCTGCTTAATCCAGTCCTCCACTGTTAAACCGGGAGGTCAAAAGTCAAACTTCAGTGTTTACGTTTTTTACCTCAATGACTTTATTAGTTTATAACAGCTTAGCTTGCATTTATTCACCTGACAGCTTATTGTCTCAGATGAGGCATGATGCCGAATTGTTAAAAGGAATTAGTCTTCATCATCTTTATATGGGGTTGTTATTTTACAGCTTACAACCAATTAGACTGCTCGATCGGTTTTATTAGAGAAAACCATGCCTAACTGTGCAGCAACACAAGAATAAAATATCGTGAACAAGTGGTTTATGAACATTCAGTGCATCATAGTTTTGTGTATAATCTGAATTAGCAAAGTTAGTAATGCTCTGTTAATGTAGAGGGGGGAAAAATCTATTCAAATACATGATTATTCTCGCACACGACTATAAGTCTCTCCTGCTACCAGTGTTCACATATACACTCTTCTTCTGGTTCATAAGAACATTTGTGATTTTAAAAAAAATCTAATTTACACTAGGAGAGTATTAGAAAATGTTCTGTGGTGCATTATTGATGTTTGTGTTGTTTCCAGGCCGTGCTCATCACCTAAGCTGCCCCACGCGGACACACACAGCCGAATTGAACACTATGCCAGCAGGTAGGTGTCCCGCTGTGCTGTACATCAAATCACTACAACAAAGTCTCTCTCCTCACATCAGCCTCTCCTTCTTCATATCCACTGCTCCTCTCCTCCCACCTCCCTCACCCTTTAGTCTCTGCCTCACACTGATTGAGGTATTGATCTGGCTGCGTGGTGTACTGTACTCCAGCCAGGGTGGAGACTGTACAGCCCAGCGGCGCCCCTCCCTCTCACTCAAACACACAGCACACGCTGGCGCACATAAGTAGAGCAGTTTGAGTGTGTGTGTGTGTGTGCGGAGGTCAGTGGGGTTCAGCGTGCCTGGCGGCTTGTCACTTGCTGGGGCACTGAGCCCATTGGTCACCTGGGAGCTGTTGATGTGGATTAGTGTATGTCTGACAGGTTATAAACAGGGGCACAGCGCTGGACTCTCACACTCCTGGCAGCTCAGCCCACAGTGCTGCAGAGCTGCACACACACACACACACACACACACTGCAGGCTCTGTGGAAATGTGTGTGAGCTATTGTGTATTTCTTCCCTGAGGCTCTTACACACAACTGCGTGCCAAAACAGAGGGAACACACACACACACCAACAGGAGAGCGGGAACAATTGTCCTCTTTACCCCTCTTATCGCTTCCTTTTTTCCCTTCCTTCTATTCTCTGTTTGCCTTTTTTCCTCTTTTTTATTCTTATCTGTGATCCCTCTGTTCGATTGTCTCCCACACACACATTTATTTCTCCTTTTCCTCCTCCATCCGTTGTTTCTCCTCCATTGTTTAATATGTATTATTTCCGTTAAATCCTTTTGCATTTGCTAATTCTTTGTTAATTACAGAACAATTTGCGTCCGACAGCTCTTAAGTCGTGATGGTCACTCAGAAAAATCACTGTTTAAACTGTGGCTGTCAGCCTTTACCAAGATAAACCGAAGGAACGGAAACCTGATCTAATTCAGTCAAAATGAGACATACTGTCTTCAGTGGCCTGCTGAGGAAACACCAGGAAAACTTTCACAGCTAAATATAGTTTTACAGTGTTCATTGTATCTTTGCAGTATCTGAGCAACTTTACAAACAAAAGCCTCTTTTCATGCTGCTCCATTACAAAGCAGTTTCTGTTTCCCAAGCATGATATTATGCATAAAAATTAATCAGTACATGTGTTTATTTGAGACAGTAACCAATGATCACACGCTGTGCTTTAAAGGTACATTTTCTCCATTTTGGTCTTGTTTGCTTACTGTATCCCAAATGTTTCAACATTTTTTATTCGTTAAGAGGAACTAGAATTCTAGTCACAGTTCATGGCTTGTTAGAAGATGTCATAAATTTAGTTTTTAGACATGACTTTACAAAACCAATTTTTGATCTTTATTATTCAAACTGAGTAAAGGATTTTTAGTCACTGAGTCTTAAATTATCAGAGAAACAAGCTGAGGAAACATAAACAGCAGCTGTCTGATGAACACCATCAAAGAATTACTGTTTTCCATGTGAAACTACTTTGTTCAGTTTTTACTGCTTTAATCACCACGACTGTTTGTTTTGAAAAGAAGGACACCCCTGCAGATAATTTGGCTTCTGGTAAACAGCTCGTTGCTCATATTAAGCATCTGTTATCACATAATGCTTGAAGGGAATGTTAAATATTTGAACATTCGGACCTCAAGTCTACATGTTTATTTTTCCACATGGTTTCCTAACTTGCATCCAAATGTGAATGGAAATGTTATTATGGGTCCTGGAGTAGTTAATGGAAACTTAAAAAAAAAAAAAATATGAAAATGTGGAAACCCTGTAAAATGTTCCCTAAAACTTTATAAAAAGTCAACTTCTGACAGCCTCTTGAAGATAACACAATGCTGATTATTGATGAATTTATAAAATGAACTGCGTCCTTGATTAATATTACAGATTTTCCTGGGTTAAATTTTTGCTGGAAACATTTTGAATAATGTAAGTACACAACCAATAAAATATAGTTGGTTTCTTTTGAAAAGAAGGCAGATAATTTAGCCTCCAATGGAAAAACTAACTGCTCATATAGAGCGTCTGTTTTCACAGATTGAATGCCTCACAAAGTAATATAATTTATCTTGTATGTCTTCTTACATATTTATAAAGACTTTCAAACTATTTCTGTTGTCTTGACAGTGAGAGATAAATTTTCTACCTTGTGACTTCTCCAGCCTCTCTGTGGCTCTGAGCCTCCGGCCGTCTTTGACTGCTGAGGCTTTAAAACAGGTCATTAGTATATACTTTTATTTTATTTCCAGCTGTGCACTGTCGCTTTGAGCAAATTATACTCAGACTGTAGTAAATAGTGATTTTGTTTGGGACTTTTTTTTTTTCAGACACAGTTGTGGTGCTTTAGTGAGTATTTCTGGCAGCAGGATTATATATGATGGATTAACTCTAAATGATGATGAAACATGTCAACCACTGCGGCTCTGTGGCTCATCGACGTGTTTGTAATACTTCTGGACAAAAATATATTTCTATGGCACAGAATCCCATATAAGCTGTATCCGGCTTTACCAGACATCCTTTGTTATTCGTTGACAGAAAGAAAAATACAGAATGTCACCAGAATAATCCCTCAAATCTGTGTGAGAATGAGTGAATGATCTGTACATGTTTGTAGATAATAAGCACATGCTTAAGACATTTATTTATATGTCTACTCATATATGCTTACACATGATGACTGCTCATGTCTTTTATTGACTGTGAATTCAGCAGTTACTGATGTTTCATGGGAGATCCATTCATGACTGAATTTCACTTTGAAAATTTATATGTGCAAAAAAAAACCCACAGTCTTAACAAATGTCTTATAAATGCTAAATTGAGGAGGTTGCAAAATGTTTTCTACAATAATCCCTTGCATGATTTATTGTCTCTATCACAAGGCTAACTCAGATTTAAAGCCCATCCAGTACTTAACTATGAACCTATGATAGTCTTTTTGTAACCCAACCCTTTGGGCAATAAGTTTTATTGCCCAAAGTTTCATGCAAACATGGAACTTTATTTAGAAAAGTCAATATGCATGCAAGTAGCACGCAAAGTTCAAAATTGACACAAAAAGGTTTTTCACGTTTCAATATCAAACGCTGCAGGCTTGGACAAAGTGTCAGCATCTGTTGACTCTGGATTAGAATCAGTTGGTATTATTTTGCCATCAGTACATGTGCTGAATATATCTGGGCAATAAGTTAGACACCTCTTGTTCATTAAAGTTCTGGAGACAGTGAAGCTATTGGAAAGGAAAGGGTGAAACTCAGGACAGACAAAAATGCACGATAGCATATTATGCTTTGTTTAAATAATTTGTAAATGCACTTTTATCATGACTTGCATGACTTTAAAGCCATTTTTTGTTATTTTTGATAGAGGTAGATGACAGGGTGCAACAGAGAGACCTGCGGGAAAGGGCCCCAAGCCGGACTTGAACCCGGGTACCCGCTTGTAAGACCAGCGTCTCAAGGGCATCACTGAACCCCTGTGTTGCCATGTTTTAGGCCTTTTTCAATTACTCACATTTACATATGCATTTCGTATTTTTAAACTATCAATCAGGAACTAAACTTTGGGAACAGAACAGAAATGTTGACAACTATTTTTGTCCTCGGATGGCAGGCAAGGAAGACGGGCTTTACTCTGTCTCTGATTGGTTTGTATCATCCCCGTCGCTGCTTTAGGAACCAGTAAATCAGATGGTTTAGCTCAGGTTTACTCTGACAGTGTAATCTAATCAGGCAGATTGTGGCAGGACAATCCTTCAGTCACCAAGGAAACTAACTGTTGTGTATGCAGACTGGTTTGCTGCGTTTTTGTAGTTATGTTGGAATTAGAGGGTTGGTTTCAGTGATGGTGTGTTTGTGTGCTGAGTTGCTGGTGTTAAAGACTCCAGATCATGATCATTCCCGCTTATATGTACTGGTGGTTTCAAAGTGACATGTTTATTATAGATCAATAAAGGGAGAAAAAAGGACAAAAGTTTCCCCTTTCTCTCTCTCTCTACCTGCCAGTTATTATAGGACATAAAAGGGAGACATCTAATTTCTTATTTGAATTCATCCCCCGTATTAATCGTAATTCTCCGCTCTCTTTGAACACTAATGGAAAGTCAAGGCGATATCAAAATAGTGGGAGTCATCGCTGGCAGGTCAGTGTCTGAAATTCCTCCCCTTGAGATGACATATTAGACAGGTGTGTGTGTAGAAGTCTGTGTGTGTGTATCTGTCAAAGTGCCCTTCAGCCAATGGGGGTGATCATGTTAATCTTTGGCAATAATGTAGTCTTCATTCATCTCAAAGGAGATAAGGTATTTGATGTTTGGGGTTAGGAAAGCCAGATTTGCAGGCATGTCAAACACCGAGACAGCCTCTGTCTCTTCCTCTCTATCTCCTGCCCGGTATCTCCCGCCCGATATCTCCCGCCCTCCCCCCATATCGATGTAGGAGTAGAGTTCATTCCTTTCATCATGAGGGCTGCTTCGACATCTTATAGAGGATGGATGAGAGGAAGATAATAAAAAACCTCTTAGAACTCTGTTAGGATTTCTCCTCTCTCACCCTCCCTCCCCCTCTCTCCCTCTCCTTCTCTCTCTCTGTTTCTCATTTCCTCTCACATCCATTTACATTCATGCAGGAGGCTAAACACACATGTATGCACAAGACACCCACACACACTTACCCACACTAGCATTTCCTATTACTTTCTGCCCTTTCCTTTCTCATTCACTCTTGTCCCTGACTGAGGCTGTGAGGCTTTCTGATGAACAGTGTCGCCGGTTGAATTACGAGCGGTCAGATTCACAGCCCGGGCCTCCTGAAACAGGACATGGATAAATCCTAAAATTCTCAGTGTCATGGTGTCATCGGACTCTGGAGAGAAATAGGATGTGATGTTGATGTCCCTGACAGGCTCTTCATCACTCACTCCTCCTCCTCCCGTCCCTCACTGCTTCTGCTGAAGACATTCTGCAAAAGATGATGCAGCATAGTGTGGAGTGTGAGTGCTGCAGGATCCAAGACTGCTACCATGCAGGGCTTGGTGGTGTATGTCTGTATGTAAATGTATTATATGTAGTATTTGCATTGGTGGGTTGCTCCTCTGTGCTCTTTAATTATCTTACTTGAATGAGAAACTCGTCCTTAGATCGTCTGAACACTGTTACATATCATTACCTTCTGATCTTCAGGAGGCTGCAGCTGTTTTCTATCAATGTGGAATTTGGAGTTTTCTCTGGCAAAAGATAAATACAGACAGAGAAAAAGCACCATGGCAGTGTTTTCTTCTTGGTTAAACTTCAGGAGGTAAATTATTGTATATAAATATGGAGAATTATCCACTCAGATTTTCTATGCTCCTTAAAAACCAGACCTGCTGATTAAAACTGGTAGAAACACTGAAAAAGTTTCGAGAAAAATAATTGTTTCTTCAATGTTGTTTGGCATGTTGGTAAGAAGGGCTTCCTGCAGAACTGCTGCTTATGTTTCCTCAGCTTGTTTCTCTGATAAATACGGATGCAGACTTTCAGGAGGTTTTCACAGAGAGTGGAGCCGCATCACCTAAACAAACCAGCTCCATGTTGTGAACCAGGAAATAAATTGAATAAAGCAGTTTCATGTTTCCAACATTGAGGAACTGGTAGCTGAGCTTCAGCTAACGTTTGCTCAGCTTGTTTCTCTGCTTTACATCATGCAAACTTGTAAAAATAAAACCTGAAAATTTCATTTTTCAGGCCTGGAAAAGGAAAGGTTGGAAAGGTTGGAAAGGTTATGGTGTTTTGTTGTGTGGGATGAAATGACTACAGTAATTTCTTTTGGATACCCTTTGCTGTCACATAATTTCAGATGTTTTTTTTTCTGTTTACTAGCAAATATAAATTTATCTGATGCTTGAAGGAAATACAAGAATTTGAAAAATCTGAAGTCAAGCCTACATATTTATTTTACCACAATGTTATCCTGACTTGCATCCACATAATAATAGAAATGTTAATATGGGCTCTAAAACGTCATGGAAAGTTCTACATTTTGTCAGTGAACATGTGTGAAAACCTTGACTCAAGAAAACAAAAGACCAAAAACAAACAACAAATGAAATGAACTGTGTTACAATTAATGCAGGTTTAGTACTGTGTGGACATTTTAATGTGGAAGTGATATACATATATACATATAATGTGGTTTCCACTTTCTCTCAGCCTGCATCTTCTTTATTATAGATGCTACACTTCTTTTACAGGTTGCCACCGAATGGGTGGCCTGAAGTCATTTTCTCATAGACTTCTATGCAATCATTCTCCTTTTTGAAACCAGCGAATAATGCCCCCTGCTGGGAGAAAGAACGCCGGTTAAAACACTTCCTGGAGCTTGTCACTTAATTTTAAGGCACAGTTATTTGTACACAGTAATATATGTACTTTATTTGCCTTTATTTTAAATTTCTGATAAACACACACACCTGAGTGATGTTATTTTTCCAGCTGTCTCTTATGCCATAAAACTTGAAACCATATGAGCACCATAAATAGGTATTTTAAAGTCACATTTTTCCTGACTGCAGCATTTTGTGTATTGGTTATAGAAGTGAAACAGCTTACAGAGCAGCATGTCCACTGACAGTCAGCAGGACAGAATGCAGGAGCGCTGTCCTTGGTCCTGAAAAGCCACACAGCAGCTCACTCGCTGCTCCCTCACACACACACACACACACACACACACACACACACACGCACACACACACACACACAGTTGCTGTCCGCGGTGCTGGATCGCAGCACATTTTTACCTTTTTATTGCCTGCGTGCTGATAGACAGTGCACTGTATTTTATCAGATTTTTATCCTCTCTCCTCCTGGACACTTTTATTGCTCGTATGGCGAGTACAATTTCTGCCTCTCTGCATTCTTCACAGTCGGATGTTTGTGGACAGCTTGCTGTTCAGATGCAGTCCATAATACTAAAAGGCCACAGGTTTTATTCACATGACTTAAAAGCTAAACTGTGCTGATTTGTTTGTTTTATCTTGTGTTGGAGGGAGCTTATTTCCCCAGTGTGTGATAACATCAATCTGGTACTTTTTCCTGCATTTGCACTGACTCACCCACTCTCTTGTATTTCTGTTTTGTGTGTCTGTTTGTGTACATGTGTGTGTGATTCTGTGTGTGTGTCATATGCTGTCCTTGGTGTGTGTTTGCACATATATATCTACAGATTGGCGGAAATGGAGAGCCAGAACTGCTCATTCTTCACAGACAGCCTGTCTCCTGATGAAAGCCTGTGAGTACACTGCCTCCCCCACACCGCCTCCCCCCTCATTACGAACGCAGCCTTTTATGGGTGTATGTTTTAATACGTTGATTGTTTCTGTGTGTGCTCAGGCTTGTGCATGTATGTTAGACTAGAAAAAGACATGAGCAACATGACGTAAATAATCAACCACACACTGAAAATGACCCACAGCGAGCGGCGGGCACACGGCCCCCTTCATCATGCTCCTGCCTGCTGTGATTAAAGTCCGGCTCTGTCGGTTGATACGCAAAACCCCACTGAGGAGTTAGGGGCCGTCTGTGTGTGTGTGTGGCGGTGGTGGCGAGGCTACAGCAGCGAGTGTTTGAAGTGAATGAAGCCGCCAACAAGTTGAGTCCTCATTGTAGGAAGCTTCCAGGTGGACAGGGTGGTATGTGTGTGTCCATGTCTTATTTTGGTGACATCTGTGTGGGCTATCAGCCGTTTCCTCCTTCTCTGAGATAGTTTTCCTTTTTTTTTTTATCGCTGTTTAAAGTCAAGGTTGCATGCCCAGCAGTTCTGTGCTGGTGCTGTATATCTTCTAGGTGTGTGTTTGTGTGTGTGTGTGTGTGTGTGTGTGTGTGTGTGTGTGT
>JAOWBC010001868.1:16603051-16617932 GCA_028566105.1 Hypoplectrus providencianus | reverse complement strand
GAAAAAGCTGCTCACTTTAAACTAAATTTAAATTTACGATTGATTTAATATTTTATGTTTTTTCTTCAGTGGGGGTTTTGTAGACAGAGTTAATATTTGTTCGTTTGGATGTCCTGCAGAGCACTTACCTATAATTGGCTTTTACTCTGTGGAAAAACTGAGGAATTTATAGACATGAATAAAGAGTTTACAATAATAGATTGAAACACTGTACATTATTTAAAATGGATAGAATTTGTTCAAACTTCACCAGCTACAAAAGTAAAATTCTTAATACACCAACAATAGTGATTAAACAATATAATACACATTCTCCAGCAGTAAGTTCTATATATTTTCCATTAATATGTCTGTGCTCTGCATGGGACAAAACAGAAAAATAACAAACAAAAGAGCTTTTTCCTCAGCCGTCTGGACTCCTCCCTCCTCCCTCCTCTTCACTACCACTCACATGCATTACTATGATTTTCTATTTATGCACGGCTGCTGTTGAGCTTTTATAGTTTGTATCTGTGCTGCAGAGAACAACATACTGTACCGTAAAATGTTCAAGTGGCCTTTTTTCTATGACTAAATACATGGAAAAGGATAATAACTGTGAAATAAAACCTTTCACGGATCCCATTCACTTTCAAGAATCGAGTGCTTGGTGGAAGTGGCTGCTTTATCTGAGCACCTTATCGTTATAACAGCTTCTCTTCTTGCGCTCATGTCTTTTGTGTGTTTGTCATGTATAGATACAATATCAACAATCTTTCCACGCAGATGAAACGCAACCGTATGTCCTGATAAAGCCCGACCACCATTGTGCCTGTTTTACATCTCATCTTGCTTAAATTAGGAAGTGGATGTCCATATCCAACTGCATTTTAACTTCATACCAGAAATAATTCTTATCACCCCTTCTGTCCTGAGCACTATCTGTATTTACCGTGTCCTGTCTGATCCCAGAGCTTTAGCCTAAAACTGTTTGAAAGGAGCTTGAAAGGTAATCTACATAAACCTTATTTATACAAAACTCTGCTGCCAGAATAGAATCATGTTCCAAGATGGCAGCACTATCACCCCATCATTTCTTCTTGTAATTTGAAGGTTTTACCGTCAGTTTTAAAAACCTTGTATTGTCCAGCTCCTGTCCATATCTAACTTCGATTATATCCCTTTAAGTCTGATCACTGCCTCAGATCCTCCAGTAGGGCAATAAAGGTGACTGAGCCCATATTACATATTTAAAATGCTAAATATGAGTAGCTGTGTTCCTCCTACAGTAAATTGGTTGTATGCTGAATACAGTTGCTGTAATAGATTACCAGAAGAGATTTTGGAGGTCTTATGTTCTGACAGGTTCTAGGATTACAGTGAAAAACGCCTACCATTTTTATGAAACTTTGTAGAAGGGCAAAGAATGAGCCAAAGAGGAAGCAGAGCTTAATCACGGGGCAGATGCACAATTTTTTTCCCCTTTTGTTAATAATGTGAGTTAAGTCACACACAATCTTAGAGACCTACTCTAAAACTGAAAAAGAAAGAAAAGAGAAAATAAATTATTATGTTAAAAGAAGCAGGGACAATGTAAGAAGTCCAGGTTTATTCAGTGAGCGAAGAGAGAATCAGTTCTAACATTTTATATAAAATCTGAAATAGGTGTTGGTGAAGGTTCCAAATAGGTCAAACAGGGTTGCCAGACCTTCAGAAAAGCATTGTGTTCATTTCTGAGGGTATATGTGATCTTTTCTTCATTCCTTTGAGTGGGATGCAGCTATTCATCTCTCAAAAAAAACATTTAACTATGGGGAGATATGAATCAGCAGCTCCAGCGTCACAGCTGCATGCTGCCCGGCAGTGCCAAAAGATATCTCTAAAAACCTTTATCAAGTTTGCAGGAACAGTCCTAAGACTTCCCAATAAACACATTTGTGGATCCAATGGAGAGTTAATTCCTGTAGATTATGTGATAATCTACAGGAATCGTTTCAGAAGGTATTACGGTTTGTACACAAGCACTCATACATGATACATCAGGTTTTTATTGATGCTCTGGTGGTGGTGTGTAGTAAAGGGTAAGGATTCCAAAACGGATCCAAATGATTGGAAAACGCTACATTTTATGATATCTGTATATAGTTGACAAATATTTGACAGAAACTGCCTGCCTGATGAACTCTAAAGGTCAACATTGTGATCCCGATAGTCTCTAATATGTCCATCATCAGCAGCATCTGCTCTGTTGAGGGGCTCTGGATAACTGCGTCAGCTGTACTTCCAACATGTCAGTGAACTGAAGCTGCAGCTTGAATTAAGGGCACAGACTCAAGTTCAATCTCAACATTTGTATGCAACACAGCCCACACATCCGCGAGCACTGTGCTTCACACAACTTCTCAAAGTATGAAAAGGCAAAGAAGGACATGGAAAAAATATGCAAAATGACAACTGCTCTGAAAATGTAAATTTTGAACTTTGACGATATACGATGGCATGATGGAAATACCAGGAGTGGGAATAAAAGAAGTACAGTATAGAAAGAGTTAAGAGTGAGAATAAGCCTTAAGACACTTGGAGCATAATATAAAAGGATTTACTGCAGTCAAGAAAAGGTGTGAGTAGGAGATGGATAGGAGGGTGGGAGCTGACACACTCAGTTACTATAATAAGACAGAATAAATTGTTTGCTGTGGGAGTACAGATGTTATTTGCACATGCAGGTCAACGAATAAAGAGAAAGCAGAGGAAGTCAAGGAGAGTGACAGTGAGAGGGAGGGACGGGATTCTTCTTCTCCAGGTTAAAGACTTAAAATCTGGAAGAATAGGAGGTACACATTCATAGGTAGAAAAAAATATTCTATTCAATACCCTTTTCTCCCAGGACCAATGGCACAGTTTGATATCCTTAAAAAAAATGAAATCAGTTGAGTCTTTTTTGTCTGCAGCAGTTTATGTGTGAATTCCTCCCAATCTCTGCAGACACCCGGTTCCACTGCAGCTACTGAACTTACTCACCTCCTGAGTATTGCTACAGTGTTGCTTACAACAATACAAAAGCTGGTGGGTTGCATATTTGTGATATTTGGGAATATTCTCCAGAGTTACATTATGAATCTTTGATTGTGATTTGAGACCTTTCCCCACCACCGCTGTGTGCGCTGCTGCGCCTCTGTGAGCGGTGCAATCTTTTCCAGCACGCAGGCAAAGTTTATTTATACAGCTGCTCTTATAGTCACAAAGTGATGCACAGTCAAAGCAATAAAATCAAATAGAATCAAATAAATAAACCAAAGATATGACAAGATGCAGGATAAAATATACAAGGAGAACACGAGTTTTAAAAATAAAATACCACCTGCTGCCTAAGAGCCTGTCTGAACAGGTGGGTTTTTAGCTGTTTATAAAAGAGTGCACAGAAGCCAAAGACCTCAAGCCTACTGGGAAACAATTTTGAACTTAGAGACTGCCGACTGCCGAAAAGCATGATCTCCCAGAGTCTTGTAACAAGTCCAGTGTACACAAAGAAGACCCTGGGTGGAGGACCCTTAAGCACGGCTTGTGGCGTGGCCATGCAGAAGGTCCCTTATTACTGTGGAGCCTGTCTGAGCACCAGGACCGTAAAATGGATTCAAACACTGATAGGAAGCCTGTGCTGAGAGGTAAAAACAGTGACCATCTGTTGGATTGCCAAGAATAGATCGTATCAAATAGGGACCTTGACGTCACCAAAAGGTTTCTGAGGAGCCGACATGGAGCTCATAGTGGGCGGCTCCTGTTGCTGTGTGGTCGTCAGCATTTTGGCAGTGCACCTAGCTCCCTGCTACTCCAAAAACCACAGACAGGGTCAGGTGCAGCGCTGTAGAGCTGAGGTGGGCTGAGGACGGCAGCAAGCCACTTGTGAGGGAAGCTGCCTGTCACTGGAAGCAGCCGTGCCCTAAATTATGTCTAACTTTAACAGCTATCTAATGAATGTTCCCTGTACGGTTGTCATAGGAAATTAGTTATAAAGACTGGTGACATTTTTGTTTTTGCTGCATTTTAAGATGGGGGTCTATTTCCCCTTTTAGACCAAAGAAGTTTGAGGGCTGATTTGGAGCCACGGCCTAATCTTAAAATCAATTCTTCCCCTTCGGACAGCTGAAGAACGCCTCAGCCAGAAAAGCTGGTTCCAGAGATGCACCAAGCTGCTTGTCTCAAACCACAACCTGCTTATGCTGGGGTGGGGGCGGGAACTTTACTTTGGACATAAAAGTGAAGCAGTGGTGCCTAGATGTTGGTGTAGGCTTGCAAAACCTGAGGAATAACATTTGTAAAGACTATGTAGTCCGGTATTGTTGTTGTTATGCTTGAAGTTGACGTGGCTCCTGAGCCTCGGACAAAGCATTCAAGCTCTGAGAAGGTTTTAAAGTTGAACCAACTGAAAACCAACACCAGCTCAGCAAAGAGCTACAATTAGCTGAAAAAGTTTAAGTCACCTTTGGCCTTAAATCAAGTGTTTTCTGTAAGGTCAAATTTGTGTCTCCATCTGAGAAAAGAATAGACGAGTGAAAAAGATAGGTACAGTATTCCAAATAAGATAAATATATCTCCAATTGATTTTCCTCCCATTGCAGGTCTGAGTTTGATGATGTTTCTGAGGTGAAAAGAAACACGATTGAGTCAGTTTCCTCATGCGAGCATCACAACATATTTTGGTTAAAAATCACACCATCTGTCTGTCAAAGCAGAAATCACAGTAACCTGATGGTTTCATGTAACAGCTGTCGGGCAAAACTGCTTTTTTATTTTTTTTTATATTTCTGTTCCAGTCTGTTGCCAGGTGCTGGCTGAGTGCCATTAACTATCACATTCATTACTTTGTGAAAGGCTAAATGTCTCTGTAGCCTGAAAAATGATCAATATGAGCAATCATATGGATTGAATGATAATCCATCTTTCCCTAAAAACAGCCCAAAGATGACTCAGAGGCCAACGGATCAGAGCCGTCAACCCTGTCTTCTCCGGTGTCTGGAGGGGGTCACCACGGGGAGCCGGCCAGCAGAGAGACCACTGACACTGAAGCAGCAGGTCAGCGACGTGCAGCCATGCTTAGATGGGGCTTTGACACATGCACGCAAGTTGAATGTGAAACCATGCATGTGCTCCCTCTGGACCCTCACTCCAGCATTTATAAAGGTGTGACCTTGTGTGTGTGTGTGTGTGTGTGTGTGTGTGTTAGGAGATGATATGGAGCATGAACAGGACACAGTGCTGCAGCTCCAGGAAGTCATCGAGCAGCTGAGAAACGTCTTCCCTTCAGAACCGGGTGAGTTCTGCTACGGCCTCAGAGTCAGACTCTCTGCTCCTCCATCACCCCTGGGAGAGTGAGAGATGGAGAGGAGAGCAAATATGTACTGCTGCGGGTCGATAGTCGGGGGGAGGGACAGGCAGATTAAATGGCAGGGAGGAGGAGGAGGAGGAGGAGGAGGCGGCGACAGATAAAGAGGGACAGTAGCACAAGAGAGAGAAAGAGAGCGTCGCTGTCACACACTTTGCAAACTGTCCCGTCGCATTTAAAATGCAATTTGCTGGGCAGTCCAAAGCCTGTAACTTGAACAAAGAAAGGGATTATCGTAATTATAGCCTCCTCAGTTATAACCAAGAACATTTTCTCAGCCATGTGCATGCGTTCCTAAAATTGTAAAAGCTTTTTCTGTTTTTTTTTTCTCGTTTTTCTATTTCCTAATTTCAGGCACCACCTCACACATCTAACCCCGAGTGGGCCTGGAGAAGCAGAGTGAAAGCCTGAAAGGACGCCTGGTGGCAGAGGGAGGAGCTCCACACGGCTGAGGTCAGGCCACAGTACACCAGGCCCCGTGACCACTGCAGCAGCTATGATACCCGAGCTAACCCTCTACTGGAATCCGTGCACTAAAAGCCTTTTTCATGCAAAGTGCTGAAGGCTCACACTGATGTCCGTTTGGCGAGCCTGACACCGTGTCAATGAGCCAAAGGAAACTAATGTTTGCAGCAGGTCAGGGAGAGACTAAAGCAAAGGAACATGCCCAGCCAAGACACTGTGCTAACCAGTATCTGTGTAGTTGTTCGGAGGTGTGAAGCTTTATATGTCCACAGCACAATTTGGACCTTCCTTGAGGAGAACTTAAAAAAAATGCAAAAACGAATAAGTAGAATACCCTCTTGTTTTGTCAGAATGTCTGATTTTCCGTTTATTCCCATCATCAAATGTGTTATCATGGTTGTTATTTTTGTTTCTCGAAGGGAGGTGGTGCGGTAAAGCTTGCTGGAGTAAACTACATCAGGGCTGGGCTGCCTGCATTTCATGTGGCTGCGTGGTGCAGATTGTCAGGCAGTTGACAGCAACCACAACAAGCTTATTTACTTTGTGAGAATGACACATCATCAGTTAAATCCATGATTTATTTAAGACAGCCAAAGTGCCCGCTAGCACAGCGCCTCTGTATGCACACACTGTGTTCATCTAATCCTCTCAAACTGCTTGTCGCTCTCATTGCTCGCCCTCCTAAGTGAGCCCTTTACGCTCATACAGAAACACTCTCACACACACACAAATGCTGCTACATCCACACTCCCTATTTACAATGCACCCTTCCCTCATTGCACACAAATGACTCGGTGCATGATCAATAACATGCCGTGCTGCATCACTAAAAATACAGACATTTCCATAAAAATGGAGATCCATTTCATCTCTTTGACTCCCGGGACTTCGACACGCTTTTAGTTTTGAGCCAATTTGTATTGTAGCTGAAATTCGGTTTTGTTGAGGAAATGTCTGACGATAAATATCAGCATGCAGGCGTCCACCCTGGGATCCTGGCGTTCTCCTGCTGTGTGCAGAGAAAGAGAGGCAAGGCGCTCCGGGCGATAGAGCTGCAAGGCTGAAGCTCTCTATCTCTCTACTAGGCCAATTTCAGACACTACAGGGAGGAACAAGAAAGCACACCACCATAAGCGTGGTCCTACACTGACATCATCCCTTAATAATCCCTCGTCTTCATGTCGATTTGAAAAGAACACTAGCTATTGATTCTAAATGCCTCATTTTCCCTCGCTAATGCGTACTTAATTGCTTTTAGATTTTGCAAAAAGACGAGTGTTTGAAAAGACGTTACCCTCATCGTAGCAGGGTCGAAGGGTGCGTTCGGTTCTAAACATAGCACAGTCGATGAATGCCTTAAAACCAAACTGAACCCATATACAGCATTTCTTCTCGTTGTGTTTTTGCATTCAAGAAAGAGGGTTGCATCAGAGGTGTGTGTTTGTGCATCAGGCGTGTTTGTGTGCCACCGTCTGCCAGTCCTTGGACAGGCTGCTGGATAATTTGGGCTAACAGGAGGAATGGGAAAGTGAGGATCACGGCGCATGAGCATCCATACGTTGGAAACAGTTAAATAGGGCTTTTATGGGTGAACCCATGATGCTCGGGGTGCTTGGGGGGCTAAAGATCTGAGAAACAAGAGACGAAAGGTGGGAAAAAAAATCCATTTATTGCTCGAGGGCTGGTGGAAGAGATCCACTTTGATGTGCCTGCCACAGCGAAATATCCAGGAGCAGATAGGAGGATGCCTGAAACAAACTGAGCTGCGGCTCCGTGTGTTTCTCAGAAAATCACGCCGCCTCATTTTCAAAGAAAAAAACAAAAGATGTATAAAGTTAGGACTTCATCTTAAACCTTAAAACGCCACTCTGACCTCACACACATGAGCTAGAAACCCATGTGCTGAATTCATTACGGGCTCCCCCTCCAGGCACACAGCGCTCACATTTTGACACGATCCTCCTCAGAGCTCGCTGCCTGTTAGTTTTTGATACTGTTGCTAGGGAACTGTCCCCAAGGACGCGGTTCCACAGGTTTGCGAGTCGGGAAGGTGATGTGCTGCTCATAATACGAATGCTAATAGCCTTAAGGGAAGCTAGAGAGAGCGCCCTTCTCCTTCGTCTTCACTTCCTCCTCCTCCACTGAAGCCTGTTGCTGTTCGGCTGCTGGAGATGATTATCTGTTGAATCCATCTCCTCACGGCTCGATGTTGTGCTCTCACAAGTCAGAACAAAGAGCAGCAGCTCGGCTCGTGGGTGAAAGATGTAAAATAGGAGCCATGACAAGCAATGTTCATTATAGA
Source organism: Hypoplectrus providencianus (assembly GCA_028566105.1). Lineage (NCBI taxonomy): Eukaryota > Metazoa > Chordata > Actinopteri > Perciformes > Serranidae > Hypoplectrus > Hypoplectrus providencianus. The sequence goes on along the minus strand of JAOWBC010001868.1, from coordinate 16,609,803 downwards.
CATTAATTTATTGGTATTCACACATCTCATTAAGCATTGATGAACACTTTTATCTCCATGGTGTTGAGTGTGGGTACCCCACATGATGTAACAGTGACAGAAGAGGAGGAATTCCCAGCAGGATTGGCTGGTCGTGTTTATTTTAAGACAATATAGAGACTGAAATAAATTCCCCAGGGGGTTAAACGACATTCAGTTTGTCCCTACACATTTCTCTGCTGCAGTTTGACATTAGCAATTAATGCTCATCCAGCTGCAGCAGGCTCCTCTCCGTCAGCAGTGTACATTAGAGTCAAAGTGAAGTTTAAAGCAATTTTTTTTACATTTTACAATCGAGAGTTCGGAACATTTTCATCAGCTGTTTTAGAGCAAATAAACAAAGCTGCAATAATGTACTTTGGTCCAGATGTGGCAGTGTAATATTTTTTATCCATCAATAAACCGTATTAGAAGAGAGAAAAAACCTGCAAGCATAAATCCCTTATGTGCATTTTGGAAAGTTTTGTCATAGTTAGAGTTTTTATCAAGCTTTCCATAGTGAAAATGATGGAAACAGAGACAGAAAAGGAGGAATTCCTGGACGTACTTGCATTAATGAATTTCTCTGCACATTTTGAAGATCAGCAAGAGAAAAGATTGATGGAAATGGAAAAATTCAATATAAATTGTATATGCCCACTTGAGGTAGTTTTTGTCCCTTTTCAAAAAACAGGAGATGGAAACATATTTTCAGAATCAGTTCTGACGTAGTGAACATTTAAATCGCATGAGTGATGATCAGCTGTTTCTGCTCTGCTGGTCAAGACGAGCTGACATTGAAGAACAAATTAAGGTTGCACAATTGAATCCATTTCCCAAAGACTTCTCTTCATTTTCTCCTGTAATTTGTCAGAGATTTCTGAACCTTGTTTTTGTTGCTGTCCTTCCTCTGTTGCACAATCTCTACTTCTGCTGTTTATCGATAAATAAACCTCCAGCAACACATTACACTGCCATCTTTTGACTAAATTGTGTTTTTTTTAGCTTTGTTTATTTGGTCTAAACCCGTTGATGCAAATGTCCCTAATTTGCATTTTTTTAATGCAACATTTCAAAATTTTGCTGAAAAATTAGTTTCGACCTCATGGCTACTGACAGCATGTGAAAAGAAGAGGAGCAGGGATCGGCCATGGGATTGCCTGGTCCTGTTTATTCAGAAACAGCTAGAATAAAATAAACTCACCAGGCTAAACCAGTGTGTCCCCATATGTCTCTCTGCTGCTGTTAATGGTCATCCAGCTGCAGCAGACTCCTCTCTCTGATCATCTGGTCCATGTACAAATATCTATACTGGTTCACACGCTACTCCCCCTACACACACGCTGAAACATGCCCTGCTCCCTGTGGCGTGACTGAAGCTGTGTGATTGAAGAAAAAGGCTCTCCGCAGAGACAGAGGACTCTGCTATCTCTCTCCAGACTTCTGTTACTGCATGTAGCCTGCCAACACACTAACGATCATCACCCCCCGCCTCTGATTTTACAACCTTTATGTTTGTTATCTAAGCTAGTGTGTCGCCTCTCACATGACAGGGCAATGAATCACCTAACCTCAAACAAGGTGTCGATAACACTTACATGTAAACACACACTCATACTTACAGGTGAACTGAGTTTTCTCTCTCTCTTTTTTTTTATTTTATCACCATTAATATACCTCATTAATCATTCAGATGTTTAATGGTTTTGATTTTATGTTGTTATCCAGCACTCAAACACTTCTTGCTGTCTTTTCTCTGGAGTTTTTAATCTGTATAAAGAAGTTTTCTGAAGAAAGGCTTTTTACTGTAATAACAAGTGGGTTACTGGCTGCTTTCTACTCTTTGTGTACAGAAATAAAAACTTTGTATTTGGCAAACTCCTTGTCTGCCTCTGCTCTTTTTTATGTGCCTGCAGTTATCCCTTTGAGAGCTGAATAATGAAACATAACTCAGGATGGTGCCAAATGCGGGGCTGTTTATATTAATTTTTCTCCTTGTGTTTATATTTGGATTTTTATGTGGCAGAATCAATATTTCCTGTTGAGACTTGAGGCTTGGCTGTTTATCACTCATCTTTGCTGCTGTTCCCTTTCTGCGTCTATGTTCCTGTTTGTTTAAGGGGATAGTCTGGAGTGATTGAAGTGGGGTCATATTAGGGACTTATGCAAAGTCAGTATATTACTTGCAGAATATGGCTGTAGGCAGTTTGTAGAAGCAAGTAAGAAGAAACACATAAAAACTAAGCAATGTACTTCTGCAGAAGTACATATTTTAGTCACCTAAAATAATATATTTTTACTGCTTCTCTTTTCCCGTCAGACATTAATTAAATAAATGCAGGGAAATGATTCCATTACCAAAGCTCTCATCAAAGTCACCTGACACCATTAACAAAAACTGTAACTTTACCTCGGAGAATAGGAGGAAATGACCTTAAAGGGATAGTTCAGAGAAGGAACAGGAAAATATGTGAGCAAGCAAGCAAAAAAAAAAAATGCATTTCAATTCAAGTCAGAAACCGAAGCCTTTCTTTGCTCTCTTCAAAGCCACCAGACTACATTGAAAAAAGAAGTAGTTTTACAACATGGGAATTGCCACTGCTGCCTGTATCATCTAGTTTGTGCATGTTACTGTGTGACTTTGATAAAGCCGGCCAACCCTGTAACACACCGAACTCACAAAAAAACACGATCAATTGACTGATCAAGGCAGCATTAGACTAACTAACTCCATTGCTCTACATTTGAAATTGCTGATTTTTCAATGAAGTCTGGTGGCTCTACAGAGAGCAAAGAAAGGCTTCACTTCCCCCTTTGTAAAACTAAACAGGACTGTCTGACGGTGAGGGAAAGCACTAAAAAAATACTCTACAGCTTCATTGGCTTACAGACATTTTCTTGCTTCTTGCAATTCTGGACTATTCCACCCCTCAGCGTACACCGTGTTCCTAATACAAACCCATTGGTCTATTGTGATAGAGTGCCACCATTTCCTGTCTTATCACAGGTGGCTCTGTTGCTTTGGCTCGCTCTTCATGGGCCCGGTGCAGCACTTGATTGGCATTTGACCTTCTTTCTGCCCTTATCGCTCACTGATCTCTTGCTCACTACATTATCTCTGCCCGTGCTGGTGGCAGTGGGATCGCTATCTTCATGTGTCGCTCGATTATCTGGTGCACCCGGGCTGTCCTCATGAACCACGACACACTCTATATTTTCATTATCTAACCCCTCTCCGCTCGCTCTCCCACTCTCTGGCTCTTTATTACTCTGCTCGGCTTTCACATCTGGATCTTTCTCTGTTCCTGCGTCATCCCCTCCCTCTGCTGGAGCAGGAGCGGGTTTCTCTGAGCTCTCCTTGTCTTCTGTCTTCTCATGTGTTTCTGCTTTTTCTTCCGTGGCTTTCTTTGCACATTTGACATATTTCTTTCTTGCTGCACTCTTTGCCATGCTCCCATCAGGCCCCCACTTCTCCTGTGTTGTATCCCGATAAGTCTTATGCTGGCGAGTATGCATGGTGCGTACGCTCTCACCCATTTTTTTCAGTTCCTGTCGGACGAAGGGTTTAAAAGTTGGGTCCAATTTCTCCACCGTCTCAAGGTCCCTCCGAGCTTCCTTCTCATTGCAGAGAGCAGCGTGTGCTCGTCCTCTCTGATACACCGCCTTAAAGTTACCTACAGGGAGAGGATGGAGTAAAGATATAAACCGACTAGTGAAGACCACATGAGGAAACATGAGGTCGGCAAGATGAGGAGGTCAGCAGGAATGCAACTAGAAAGCAGTGAAACAAAAAGTTAGATGGTAAAATAAACTACAAAAGGGAGGATGAAATAGCTCCACTGAGCAGCAGTGAGGATACAGGAGACAGAGTAGCAGGCGAAAGTTGGAGAAAAGTAAATGAAGGGAAAAGGAAAGCATAAGAACAACCGTTTCACATCAGCCTCAACTATAAATAATTCAGTCAAAACAGAAACAAAAAAGAAAACAATGAATTCATTTTTGACTGTGATGTCCATGGGTGGGTGCCGGGGGAGCGAAAAGAGAGACTCAGCAATGCGGTTGTGAATGTTTGGTTTCTTCTTTCTCTGGTAAACAGGGAGATCAAGGATTGTTGCAGTGTGAAGGCAGGCGTTTGCTGAGGGCCACACATTTGTACTTGCAACACATCTTGATATTTTTAAACTCACAAATAAAGGTGTTTGAGGTAAAAAAAAAAAAAAAAAAAAAAGACTGAGCATGTTTATATATAAATATATAGGTACCTATTTCTTTATCAAGATGTCTTTGTGTTTCCTCCCCTGCCTCAAACTCTCACCTGCACACTAACATGTCTTACCTTTAAACCTCTTCAGCAGCTTGCTGTTGAGCTCCACCACTCGCTGGTAATTTTTCATCTCCAGCATGCACTGGCTCAGGTTGAGTGACAGAGGAAGACGCACTTTCTCCAGCGATTCCCAGTCCTCGCCCTCCTGATCCACCTGTTGAGTGCACAGAGAGGACAAGGTGGGTGGGAGAGCTGGTGGCGAAGGTGCTGAGGTGGTGTTAGGAAATGTTAAAGGGACAGTTCTGTCTTTACGAGTCCAGATTGTTCTGGTTTGAGCTGCAGATTGAGACGTCTGCCTTCTCTTGAATACAATGGGACTATATGGCAAAGTGCCAAAAACTAAACTAAACTCGTGCCTTGTAGGATGCCCTTAAAATAAAGCAGACGCGTGCAGTGCTACATGCTGAAAACTTTCTGCACACTGGTGCCCAACCTCATGCAGCTGGTGCATTTTTTATTTATTAAATCGACTGCCTGAGTCAGCCACAGTAACCAGATGATTGTTTCTATTGAAAGAGAAATTAGGTGCATTTCCATCCACCTGTTTATATGTTTGTTTTAATTTGTGTAAAATTAATAATGTAATAATACATAGTGTAAAGAATTAAATGTCATAAAGTTTTTTTGCAAAGTACAATGGAAATTAAACCATTTTAATTAACTATTAATCAGCCTACACGTTAACCCCAAAAATTATGTTGCACTTTTTGTTTCATTTGTCCGGAAATCTTGCTATGGCTAAAAATTCTATTCTCTAAAAACAATCCAGACTGATTAAAATCACTACTAGTAAGAAGGAAACTGTGTATCTTTGAGTGCAGGGGGTGACCTGTCCCTTTAAGGAGATAAAACAGGAATAACTGAGTGTCACAACAGGAGAGAGATGGAGACAGAAGGGAGACATGATGGACACAATGAGGAGGTAAAGTGTGGAGGATTGTGAGAATAGAGGGAGGAATGAGGATGGAAGCTGAAGCGGTGATGAGAAGAGTGAGTTTGTTGTGTGCAGAAGGTGTGAGGGAGTTTGACAGCGAGGTGTGGCAGGAGCGCGGGAGAAAAGCAGCACAGGCGAGCGCTGTCACACTGAGATCTCTGAGCTGTTATATTTAGCGCTCTTTTCTCTTCTCTTCACTTCCCTACCTACAATGCCACAGCTGCTCTTCGGTTGAAGGAAAGAAAGAAACAGTGACAGATGATGATAGTTTTTGAGCCACAATCCTTTTGTGAGACTACTTTCTGGCACATTCAGTCCATTCATCATGCTGAATGGACCGGAGGCTGTTAATATGGTCTGCACCGATCCTGACGTCCACCTGGACGATCATCGCTGTCATAAAAGGTTTTATTTTAATCTAATTTTCCAGAGAATGCTACATTATTACTTTTCTTCCAATAAGTTCACTATTTAATCAGTGGTACTGACCATATCCTGAAGGACATCCACATACTTTATGGCCTCCTCGAACTTCACAGAAGCCTCTTGAAAGTTGTTTTCTTTAATGAGGAAGTTTCCTTCGTTCTGCAGAAACATGACCAGTCGTAACATCTGCTGCCAGTCCTTTGCTTCGTTTTTATTGGCAGCATTTGGATCGTTCTCAGAGGAGCTCGCTTCCTCTTTGTTATCTGTTCCCTCAGTTGGTGTGAGCTTATTTCCCCCGGGCTCCTCTTTATGGGCTTCAGCACAGAGGATGGATGGAGATTCATCTTCACCTTTTCCTTCCCCCACTTCGTCTGAGGCCTCTACGGTCACACTGTCACTGTCCTCCTGTTTGCCTTCATCGTCTGCCTCGTTTTTCTCCAGCATGTTCCAGTATTTCTCCTTCTCCTCCCAGTACTTCTCCTTCATGACCTCTGACAGGGCCCTCAGCTCGCGGTTCACCAGAGAGGCCAGAGTGATGTCCAGGTGAGCCACCATGTTGAAGTCTTTCCGAGCTTCCTTTTCATTCCACACGGCAGCGTGGGCCTTGGCTCGCTTGTAGTAGCCCTTCACACAGTCTGAGAACACATCACAGAAAACAACATGAATAAAAACAGAGTTATTAATGTCCTAACCTTGAGATATTGAATAATAAACCCTCTCTGTCTGCTGAAGCTGAGGTGGCAATTTGTCTGCATTTAGGACAGTGTGTAGGTGTGTGCTGTGTGTGTGTATTTCTAACTAGGCCTGAGCTTGCAAAACAAAAATGAATCACTATAATTCAGGATTTGCACTATAGAAGCCCTCAGCTGGTTGGCTATGCTTTGCACAACTACAACAAAATTAACCTCCACGTATAACTAATCAGCACGTTACATCTCATCTGCCAACATTTAGACTTATTATTTAATGTGCCTGGTCAGGAAAAGGGCTGGCATGTGAAACGGCAAATTGTTTATTTTCAAGTTAGTCAATGAAATGATTCCCCAAATT
>JAOWBC010001868.1:16590179-16602951 GCA_028566105.1 Hypoplectrus providencianus | reverse complement strand
TAAAGGTGTTGGTAGGTTGACTCTGTTCCTGTGGACAGAGCCAGGCTCGCTGCTTCCCTGTTTCTAGTCTGTGTGCTAAGCTTAGCTAAATAATGGTTAGCTGAAGTGGTATCAACCTTTTATCTCCCTCTCTGCCAGAAGAATAAGCTTATTTCCTAAAATGTCGCACCATTCTTCTAAAACGCGGACACACACACTGTGATTCCCCAGTTTCAGCAGAGAGGCTTATGTGCTTGGTTAGATACCCACTGATGGCTCAGTTTTTCTCTTCCTCTGCATTTAATTTCCCTCTACGCTAAATCTTCATTCAGCCAACATTTAAACAGATTTCTTTGTCGCCTCTGGCAGAAGCTGAGACGCAGCGCTGAGCCTCCATTGGGTGCTTTTCTGGAGAACAACTGGGCTGAAGGGATGAAACAGCTGCAGTGGAGTGGCTGACTTGAACTGATACAGACAATATGGTTTTTTTTATGACGGGGAACAACAGCAAGCGGAAGAATGCAAGTAAAATCAAAAAGAAAAGGAGAGAAACGTCGAAATTAAACTTAAGATAGATTTGATCAGATTTGACATTTTCAAGGCCAATTACAACTTACAACCAGCGCAAATAAATAAAAACAATCCCAAACAGAAAAGCTGTTTAAAACTGTTAAACCATTAAACACGTAATATGAAATACTTCACTAGCACGCAAAGCCTCAGGTCTGCATCTGATAACCAAATGTGAGAAAAAGGTATCACAACCACGACAAGTGCATCCCATCCTCCTTCTCCTGCCACATAAACATCATACAGGCACATGCAGTCACAACTGTACGCCACCTTCTGACACACACACACACACACACACACACACACACACACACACACAAAGATGAATATAAAACCAGGAATCCAGGCTGAGGGACAGAGAGCAAAATAAAGGCTGCCTCGGTGGATCCGGTCTCTGGGTGAGGGGCATAATTCATAAGGCTTTGAAGTGCACACTGTGCCAGCATGTGAGCTCCTCCAGGATTATATGAGTAGCCATGGGTATGACAGTACAATTCCCCGGCCTGCACCAACTGTAAAACCCATTGTAATGTCAACCTCAGCCCTCCTACACACTTTCAATGAATACACAGCTGCAACATACAACACTCACTGCAACAAAGCCAGGGCAGGCAGCAGACCCTGACATGTCAGCTTCTTACAACAGTTTTTAAATTATTGTCCCCGTGTTCATATCCAAGGATAGAAGAAACTCTGTACGGCACCATATTTTACACATCACTGAACAGCTTTCCATGTTTCTGATTACAAAAGAAATAGACATTTGGAGGAAAACTCTAATTAGCATTTTTGCCGCGAGTTAGAAAAGTCAAAGTGTCGACTGTCATGTCTCACAGCTAAATATAATGCTAACGGCAGGAGGAGGTTAGCTTGGATGGCTGGAATACGCAGTTCAGCCTGTTACTAATACAAGTGGCTGTTTCCCAGGTTTCCTGTTGTTATGCTAAGCTAATTCTCCTGTTCTCCTGTTTGTAGCTTCATAATTTTGTGGTCTTCTGACTTCATCTTTTGTTGTGTTGTTTTCACTCAAATATAAATCACTTTGTATAAAATCTGCTAGATGACATTGTACTATTTTAGAATATTTAACAGTAGACAGACAGTTGTTTCAATCAACAAAAGGAGACAATTAGCCTAGCTTACCATAAAGTCTGGAAACAACAAAGGTGACACGGCTTTGTCCAAACACTATAGTCTGCCTAGCAACACCCGAAAAGCTCACTAATTACCATGTTACAGCTCAATAACTCGTTAACTTAATGTGAACCAAGCCAAGAAGTTCAAAACGTTTTTGGTTTGTCTTTCTGTAGATGCTCATTGCCACAACAAGAAACCTTTAAATAAGCACAGTTAGGTTACATTTAGCCACAAGTCGCCACACATGCTTGATGGTTGGGATTAGGCCACCCTGTAGTCTTGTGTAGCCTACAACACTGCAGATAGACCCTTTTCTTTTATGTCGATGTATGTGCAAGGAAAACAATTTTCATTGGACTTAATAATTACCATCTTTGGGTCTATCAGAAACATTCCTGGGAAATACAACAAGCAGAGCATAGTTAGTCACCAGTTCTTACCACCAAGCAGCAGACTGACTCTTAATCATTTTTATGCAGAGCTGCAAACTGTTTTTTGTTTTTTTTTTGAGTAAACATTTATTCCACTTATTTCAACTTTTGTGCAGTGCCGACATGAAGAGTCTCTTTCTACTTGGACACATCAGTCAACGTCACAAAAGCTTTATTTTTGTACTCTTTTGTTAAGAAATAATCACAAAGATAACTGCAGTAAATTGAACGAGCATATTATGCAGCTGTGTGAAAGTAAAGCCAGGTGATTGTGTTCAGTCCACTCTGCCGGGAAAAGGGTAAGTTAAAGTAGTTTCAGTGCCAAAAATTAGGATAAATCAGTACATTTCAGTGGAAGAGTCTTTACCTTTGTGTTTCTCCAGCAGTTCGTCAGTGTGCTCTATCACTTCATAGTACTCCTTCAGCTCCAACATACACTGGCAGTAGTTCAACTCCAGCGGGATGATCATTCGACCCAAATTAATGTAGTCTATATCACCCGGCATCTCCTGCACACGCACAGATGGGAGAACAAGAATAGGATCAGTGCTGTTGTGTTTTTTGGCATCTCCTACACATATTTTAATAATTTATGTGAGCTCTGTCTGAATATTTTCACACATGACATGACTTTGGGACACTGAAGGATACCCGAAGCATCATCTCTGCTGAGCACAGCTTTGCTGGCTGTTTGCACAGAGGCCAACTATCTGTAAGCCTCCGACATCAAACTTGAGAATATGTCTAAAGCTGCCAAAAATCACTCTCATGCAAAAAAAAACACAATGCTCTGCCCTGTCCTATCAGAGCATCTCATCACACATAACTCTCCCACCAGGATTCCTCCATCCTTACAACTCCCTCTCATCTTAGACAGAGCTCTGCAGCTCTCCCTCCTGTTTTCTCCGCCAGCCCTCCCACCCAACTGCCTGTTATCAGGAACCTAGTGAGTCAGAGCAAAACAGGAATCTCCCACTGGAAAAGAGCAGGAGATGCATGTCCCAAAAACCTAAAATCCTGAGAAAACCTCAGTATTAACAAGCCTGCACATCACTCTGGCCCATCCTGTCTTTCATCCTAATGCTTCCCTCACTTTGGACTGGACTGTTTTCAGCAGCAGGACGGCTTCTTTGTACTTGCTGGCAGCCTCCTCAAATCTTCTCTGCTTGACCAGCGCGTTGCCCTGCATGTGGAGAATTGGCACTTCCTGCAGCTTTTCATCCTTTTCCATCATCCAAGACTCCCTTTGATAGGACATGGGGTCTCCCACCTAGAAGCCGCAGGGGCAGGAGGAGAGAAGAAGAGAACAAAAAAAAAATGTCAACAGGAGGAAAAACTCCATTGAAGGAAGCATAAAACCAATGCTAATGAGGTGCAAATAAGAGCTCGGCTGGAAGAAAGTAAGTCCATTAAATCCACTCTGCACACAGACACATTTCTAAGGAATTCTGTATCTCTATATCTCAATGTATTTAAAGATTAAAGTCCCTGTGCAACCACACTGATCTTTTCAGTTATGTGGCTGATTTGATCTTGACAGACTGAAGTTGTGTGAAGCTCTGCTGGGATTTTCAAATTTTGGTACATTTTATGAGTTATACTTGGAGCCAACTTTGTAGTCCAACTCTGACTGGATTCTTACTTTAAACATATGTATCAGCCCAATAAATGATGATCAGATAATGTGCTTTTTATATTTTGGGCCTTTTAAGGAGGTTTGCGCATCTGATCAGGACACCTTCTGGGCAGCGCACGAGAGAGGATTTTCCAGGAATGTCCAACAGGTAAGAGGATGGATGGATGGATGGATGGATGGAAAATTTTCTGTATTGTTTAACATGGCTGATTCAGATAACTAAGCATTAAGGCAAAAACTTTCTTTTGGATTACTTTTTACATTAAAAAAGAAGAAATAAAGATCATTTGAAAGTCAGAACTGTTTGCATTTGTTGCATTTTGTTGTGTCAACAGTTTTGAAGCCAGATATTGTTTTGTAAGCTGTAGAATATAAAATCATCCAACTTTGCTAACTACATCTAACCCAGTCTTAGCCTCAGGTGTGCATATACTACAGGTTATAAACTTATTTTGAAAATTGCTTTATAAACCTTATAACCTTACCATATTGTGTATTCCTAGTTGTTTTAGCACTGTGGTGTTGTTGCCTTTACCTCATTAGAGGAACTAAGTGCTTCTTCTACCTCTGAAGAGCTGTCGAGATGTGAGTGGAAAAGCTTGTGAAACTTTCTGAAACAGGGAAGATGCTAATTTACTGCCACTACTGGACCCCCTGCAGAGTTTCAAGCTTGCTCTGTAAAACATATTATTTCAAAGCTGAATGTTTCAGGCAGATGGGGACTTGACTTTTGTCACTTCTGTAGCTGAATTCTCAAAAACAGTATATATGCAGATCCAGAGGAGGTTCTGATGAAAAGATTTCTTTACTGTCAGCTTGTGTTTGCAGATGCTAAATTCTGAGAGGAGCTGATAATTAATAGACAGCTGATTGTTGTATACTGTCATTTTCTGTCTCTCTCCAGTATGATGTACAGTATTTTGCTTACCTGCAGCAGCTCCATGATGAATATCAGTGGCTGAGGAGTTCTCATTAGCTCATCCAGCTCCGGGAAACCAGTGGTGTGATAGTGGAACATGTTCCCCATGCCGCACATGTGTCTCTGGCCCTCCAGGGGGTCTCTCCCTTGAGCGATTAGCCTCATTCCCTTTGATACGATGGGGTACAAGCCTGTGTGCTGCAATATTAACTCATCAGCAAAAACACATAAACAACAAGTCTGCAACAAGACACAGAAGCACTTAATCATGCTGACCCCCTGGTGCTGCCAGCCAGCACCAATCAGTCCCACAAAGAAAACACAAGAAATGGCCACAATTTAACTTGCAAATTACAGTTTTCTCTAACAGAAAACGCTCTAAATTTGCACAGATTGCTCCGCTGTGTTTATAATACTGAGCATGTAGGAGGCTTCAGAAGGTTGATTCATGTGAATCGTAATAAAGAACAAAAGCCTCCCTTCTCCCACATGAACATTCATTAGGACCTCTTTTAGGGACATGATTTCTCAGTGTGTCTGTGTGTGCAAAGTGTGTAGTTTAACTCACAACAGCATCACACCAGAACTCCGCCACCTCCCCTGTCCTCATGGAGGTCAGCAGCGTCTCCCAGACCTCCATCTTGAACATTTTTCCCACAAAGATCTCAGCCGGCCGGCCCGCCAGGCGACTGTCATCAATGACGGTTCGTTCAAAGTCGTCCAACAGCGTCTGGAAATGGAAAACTATCTGGGATGGAGGGAGGGAGCAGGGAACAGGAAGAGTTAGAGTCTGGGAATTAATTAATTAAACTACTCCTAAACAAAATATGCCTAAACAGATGCATGAAATATCTAATTAGTGGTGTGGAGATAGTCCAAATTTACTTAGGTTGTTACTTTGTGATTAAAAGAAATCAAGATTCAGCAGTGAGGAATCCTCCTGTGGGGTTATTTTTTGGAATAATTTATGCATGTGTGCATGGATTACTGGATAGGCTCACTGGACACACTGAATCATTTGTTGTCTGATAAGATAAGATTATCCTTTATTAGCCCCACAACAGGGAAATTTCCAGAATTACACAGATAAAGAGCGAGAGAGTGAAGGGAAGTGTCTTATTTTCAAATCATTTTCTACATTGTTTTTACACAATTGAGGTTCAACTTGCGCTCCTTTACTAATATGGTCTTGTCATGCCCTCTTCTTTTGAAACTGTTTCATGGTTTTACAGCTAGATAATTGATGCCACTATTGCTTGCCTTGAATAACCATCTCCTAATATGCACATAAAAGCAGTGGGTGAAAGCAAGCATTCATTTTTGAATTTGCAATTTTGCTGGAACCCGGTTTGTGTTTCTTACATCTAAGTAGAAAGAATGGTTGGTCCTTTTGTGTGTTTCTTCAATGGTCGCGTTAACAGGGCAGCACAGAGTGTTGGAGGCATTGCTCATTCATTCCTATGAAAGTTGTTCGGTGCTGCATGAATCCAAAAAATTCTACTTCTGTGTATTAAAATCCTCGGATCTTTGAACCTCTTCAGAATTTATTGGATTCACAGAGCAAACACAGTAAAGACTTTCACAGGCTGAGCCCACTTCTTCCAGTTTAGCGCTCCACTAGCTTGAATGGGAAATGATGATTTAATCCTACGGCTATTCTAGACGTTCCAAGTGTTATTAGATTGAATGAATTACACTTTGAAAGTGACAGAAGCCTGAATGTAGTGGTTTACAGATGTCTCTTTCATAAAAGGCTTTTGGACCCCATGGCATCACGTGAAGGACCCTGATAATATAATGCCACAGTTTGGCCACCATGTCAAATTGGCTTCTAATCCGACTCCTCCTCCTGGATGCTCAGTCTGTCCCCAGGGACTGATTGCCCCTGCCCCTGCATTTATGTGTATATCCCTATACTGTGCTTTATTTTCTACATTTTGACCAGTTTTGATTTCATTTGAATACAAAAGATAGAAAAAACTAATTGCCAGCTTTTGTGATATGCACCTGTTGACAATGTCATGCTTATTTTTTAAGCTTGATTTATCTATTTTAAGAATATTATTTTTTTCTGAATACAGTCATAAATTGTAGTCACTTTTCATGTAACACAGACCTGCTGGTTCATTATGTGTTCCATCTGTTTGTGCACACGTGAAAGACTTACAAAAAGCCTTCATCATCAGTATCTCAAATTACATTGGCTCCATGAAACCATCTATTTATAGCTTGACAGATTGTCTATGATGGTATAATAACTGTGGGAGCAACTGGGAATCACCTCACTGGGGAGGGAACACAAACACACACACACACACACACACACACACACACTGTAAGGCAGACACACAGGTGAATTCATGCTGGCATTGTCATGGAAAATGTTTGTCACAGTGTCCAGGCTTGGTGCCATATGGCTGGATTTGACGAGGAGGGGGAAAAAAAGTCGGCGACCAGCGGATCAGTGGATGAACAGCAACACAGATACAGTGCCAAAAAACATGTTGCAATTTGGTTGACCAAATGTTTGCTCTGTGTATAAGAGCCAGATACAGAATAAATCCCCCCACTTAATGAATAATTCAACAGATTCTAATTGAAGTGGGCAATGCAACACATGGCTAAAAATACACATTTTCTGTGGAATATTAATTACAACAGTAATTATACAAGCACTCATTTCCCATCACAGCAGGTTTACATCTAGTGATATGTAGCTTTTCAGATTAACTGTGACTTGCTACCTTTGTCCCAGGTGGAAAGTGTGGCAGCGGCCCATTTCCTCCTGCCAGAATCTTCTTCTTGACTCCTGGATGGTTGAGAAGGTACGTCTCCTCCATTGTCACTCCACCTTCAGCGCTTCCAGACACAGAATTGTGTTTTTGTTATATTTTTTTTCCTCTCTGGTCTGTGTTCTTCTGGCTTTCTAATTAGCCTAGCAGGGAGAGTCTTGGCTGGTTAGCTGCTCTCTGACAGATGGCAGGATTAGGCAGGGCTTGGAGGTGGACACTTTAATCTGAGGAGCTAATCTCTTGCCTACCCCTGCGATTGGTGGCCAATCCCTGCAGAAAGGGAGCAGGAGAGGAGGGGATGACCACGAGAAAGGTCCAGATCACTCTCAAACAGGTTCAGATCATTCTGGAAGGAGAGTAATCTGAAGGTTTTAGTGACGCAGCTGTGCGGTCACACAGAAATAGTTGCATCACACATTCAAAGGAAGTAGTCCTTAAAACTACAGTAACCCCTTAGATTTGAATAAGAACATCAATAAACAGCCAGTTCGATTTTTGATTGATTGATACCTATAACTTTTTTGATCTACACAATGTCAGCCCAGACCATATGCTGAGATAGATTTCCATCCAGTTTCAATACAATACTAATAAGAACAACAAATACAAAAAAAGTGACATCTGTGTTTCACTGTAGTTTATTCTTCATACAGGCATTGAAATACAAAGAAAAGTGTGTACATTTGAGAAAACATTCACTAAGATGACAAGCAAAAGTCTTCACAGTTGAGCCAATCAAATACTTCAATCACACAGTATCAAACAACAAATTTTGTCAACCTAAAAAATCACTGACCTTTAGTAGATAAATCAGTATTCAGTAAGCATAATGTATGGAGATAACAGACTGAAAGGAATGACACAGCAACTCAGTGAATAATGACTCCCTCCTCCATAGATGAAGGCTCTCCTCCTCCTCCTCACGTGTGCGTCAGTGACATGAGGCTGCCCCCTGGTGGCGGTCACTTCTCTATCAGTGAGTCCAGCTGCTCCTGCAGGGAGGCCAGCTGTTGGAGCAGAAAATAGAAGTGGTGATTGATGCCCAACAGCCCCGGGGTGTAATCGGAGGGTAAGTGGATGATGATTAACATGTCTTTTCACATTAATTTGCTGCCTTCATTTGTCAATACAAACAACGACCCAAGACAGTGGGTGGCCGCTATGCCGTGGCTGCGAAAAAGGACTCCGCTGACAAATTGCATTTCACGTGATTGAATTTGAACTTTGCGATCAGGCTTGAACAGTTGGATCTAAAATGACAGCGAGCACAATGCCATCTGCTAACATGGTATTTGACATTCATACAAGATAAATTCATGCAAAGTGCTAAAAGCTGCAGAGAGCTCACAGCGAGGCACTGATCCTCGGCTTTTAGGAAAGGTTCTTACCTGCTCCATCTCCCGCTCCTCCTGCTGAATAATCTCGTCCAACAAGGCTTGGAAGCGGTTCTGTGAGAGGAGAGAGACAAACAAGATTTGTTCAAGTCGACATGCTGAGCCTCATTAAATTGTGATGGCTTTAAATGTGTGTCTGCCTCTGCTGCTCATGTCACCGTCTCCTCCCCGACAGAAAGGCCACTTGGAATGCCAGTCAGAGACAGCTGACCTTTTCCCTGCGACTGTGATAATAACGACTGGAGATGGGCCTTTGACGGTCCCAAAACACTGGGCAATAAGAGCTCTAAATGGCAATGTAAAAAGGGCCATGTCTGCTCATGTTTTGCTCATTGTAAAGTCTCCACTAAAGAGCGCTTGGCAGAACAATGAATTTGTCATGACTCATACCACATTTTCTGCTTATACAGTAACAGGCTGACAGCAGAAAAGTCATCTTTAAGGCTTCAAAAATAGAAAAATATTGGCCTCCAACGCTGTGTGTAATCAGCCTTTTTTTATGTTTTCACATCACTGTTGGGAGAACTTATGCTGCATGAAGATTTCTGCCTCCAAGCTCATCAGCATGCTCTTGTTTATGTTTCTGTACATGCAGACCTAGTTTCTGGATTAGCGGAAAAAAACAGAGCGAGCGTGCGTTCACTGCTTACTTTGAGGGCCTGGTTTTCCACTTTCATGATGAGCTCCTCCTGCTGTTTCTTCCGGGCGCGGGTTTCCTGAAGCTTGGCCTTGACTCCGTTGATCTGCACCTGATACTCCATCACTGCAGGGAAACAGCAGGAGGTAAACACTTTACCACTGTCACTCAGAAAACAAAAGTGTCGTTTACGCTTATGCTTTTTTGTGCAGAGGGAGAAAAAAAAAAAACTGGCAAGGGATGATGTGACATAATTTGAAAGAGAACACTACACTCACAAAGCCAGGAGGATAAGATATGCACCTTCGCTTGTTGAACTACAAGGATGCCTCCAATTCAGTTGACAAATTGCGGTTAATGGGAACAACAAATCCATTTAAAAGGACGTGAGCCAGCAGGCCGAAGCACTAAAAGACACAACTAAATCAGTCTGCTCCAGGCTCCACAGAGGGTTCTCATTAAATCCAGCCAAAGTGATAGTGCCTCACAACAACAACGACAACCTGTGGCTCCATCACCATCAACTATCCTGCAAACTAATTGTGTCTGCACTCTGCTTCATCCCGACTGACTCTCTCTCAATCCTCTGATATATCCCATCTAAAATGCTAAAATCAAGCAATGAGGAGTCCCTGCAGACTCATTTATATAACTGCAGAGCAGCCAGAAACACTCACAGCCAAACTCCTGCACTTGGGGAAAAGCTCTGCCGGACCACTACATTGGAGTGACCGGCAGAGCTGCTGGCTGACAGCTCCATGTATGTAGATAAGGGGGCATTGAGCAGTCTGGCTGGACAGCTGTCTGAGCTGCATGCTGAGCTACAACACCTGTCAGGTGGGTTAGTAGAGAAGGAGCGCGGTCTGTGTGTGCGTCTCTGTGGGCGAGGGTGCAGCATGTGCATTTAAGTGAAAGTAGGGCTACTCATCAGTGTGTTTGATGTCTGGCCTAGAAAACTCCTCTCTGATTAGGCCCAGACACCTGGCTTAGTTTATTTTGACCTATGCTTTGACAAGCACCAGCGGGATTTGATTTAATTTCATGTCGGACTGTCTTCAGTCTACAAGTCTGTTCTGAAAACCACAAGCCACATTCTTGGACACAACTGTTGTGACTTAAAAATTAAAGACTTCTAAAACAATCTGCATTTATACTGAGGTGTAAATGCAAGTTGCAAGCACAGCATTTAGAAGTGCTTGATTCAAATTACACATTTACTCCCTCTATGTAGGTACACACATCACAGAATAATGTATACATGCTTGATTCATTCACAATATTCCACCACGTCTTTCTAACCAGGATGTTTTTTTAACTAAAAGCAATTTGAACATACATAATATTATTTGAACATTTTCCTTGATGAAAGGACTTAAAATAAACACTTAAATCTTTATAATATATAATTTCATTCATTATCACATAAAATATATGAATTGTTTCATACGACACAAAGCTATGTACAATTAACTGTAAAACCCTGTAAAATCCTCCTCATCCTCTCACCTATCTGGTTGTTTCTGTCACTCTCATGCTGTGCAGAATCGGACTCGTTGAGCTTCTCCTGGAGCTGTCGGACCAGATCATCCTCCGTGTCCATGATATTCAGGTCCTCGTCCTCGTGCCGGTCCCCCTCGTCCTCCTCGTCCTCACTGGAGCTGCTGATGTCATTGAAGATCTCCCTCAGTTCGTCACGCTGGGCTGGTCATGCGGAACGCACATTAGTGTTATTAATGTGGACACAAAGATGGTAACAGTAAGAACACTATCTGGGGTTTGATCTGGGACACAGAGACAACAGTCTACTGAAGAAAAAAAAGATTTAAGGGTTATTGTCTTGTAAGGCATAAACCAGGTAGAATTAATGTGCACTCCAAACACCTACAATGTCAAAAGACTCTTACATGGCAAATAACTGTGTTTTTTCAATTATCTGTAAGGAAGAAGTCGCAGAAGCATGAACACATTTGTTTCAAAAGAAATATTCATCATGCCTATCACTCAATACCATCACTGAAGTATCTATAACCACTTATTATACACCTAAGAAGCTCTTCTGGGGAATCCAGGCAAAAATAATCTTAAGGCTAAAGAAGCTTGAGTGTGCTCTATTTCTACTTCCAGCCACTGGGGCAGAGGCTATCAAGGGTGACAAGAGGTTGTGCATGCTCAGAATGAAGGAGGAAACCTTTGCTGGAGAGGTGAGGAGTGTATCAGAGAAACCACCGTACAACAGTCAGGTCAGGAGCAATCTGTGCCTGTCACTGCACCTTCTTAAATGTGTGTGAAACCACCGTATCTTGTACATACCGGAGGACCCGTGACCCATCTTATGTCCCGACGTGCCAGGCGAGGAGTCCAGGTTACCCAGCGAGCCGTGCTGATCTGCCTCCTTGGACTCATCTTCTGCTATGATTTCCCACCCTGAATATCATGTGTTAAAGTCAACATACTGTAGATTCCCCTCCACTTTCAAAGGTTCTGCACTAAAAGACTCATGGTCCTTTGAAAGTTATCTTTGAAGTAGACTTGAAGGGTAAAGATGAGATGATGCTCCACGGGAGCAGCCTCAACTTTAACATTCATTAGTGTGTCATGTGTGTGTCTGCTGCTGCACGCTAAAACTATCATTAGAATCCAGCTTCACTGTGAGCAACTGAGCAATAATAATGAACAGTCCATCTCAATTAACACACAGCAAGCAGGCACTCAAAGCGGCCCTGCTGTGCTCTTATTCTGTCAGGCAAGTTTAGAGTTTCATTAGAGCACTAATAGCCTCCTTGCAAAGTGCATCTCTTTCACAGAGGCATTAGACAGAGTCAAGTCAGGTGAGCCAGGCAGGAGTCAGGACACCCGCTTGGCCCTCAGATCGACCTGTTTTGAATGTTTAATGGGAGTGAGGTTTGCCCTGAAAGACAAAAGAGCACGATCTATATAAAGCAACTTAAAAGCTAAAGATTTAGCTCAAAGTGAGATTTCCCTTTCTCAAATATCTCCATCTGATACATGCTGTCTTTTGCAGTATACAAGATAAACAGCAGCAGCAGCTGTTTTGCTCAGCTACAATACTTGTGCTATCTTTTTTGTAAGGCTTTGTAAGATAGACATGCAGAATATTTGCAGGTGTCTAAAAGGATACGGACACTAACAGCGTCAGCGTCTGTGCTCAGCAATCTCTTCACCTCCTTTTCCACATCAGGAGATTCGATGTACTGTGAGAGAGAAAGGGATTGGGTTACAAGTAGAGTTAGCAGCATCCCTCTCGCTCTCTCTC
>JAOWBC010001868.1:16502290-16542048 GCA_028566105.1 Hypoplectrus providencianus | reverse complement strand
AGAGCACAGTCACTCACAGAAACTTCAATTATCCACATCCTGACGCAGCTCCATCCTAAACATGGCTTCATTTGCCTAATACTGATTATATACACAAGACAATAACACTTAAATATATATATGTAGAAATGTGTTTTCATATATAAACAAACTGCCAAATTTTAGATTATTAAAAAATATGAATTGAAATGCATTTTGTCAGATGTAGCAGCTCGTGTGTTGGGAATTCTCAGAGATGGTGGATGAATGGGATTAAACTGATCTGATCAAAACTTGCAAAAACAGAGGGAGTAATGAAAAAACGTGCATGGATGTGTTGGTAAAGCTCAAACCAGATAATTGAAAACCTGATTTTTAGTTTAAACCAAACACTCAAATTCAGTTCAGACTTTACCTATTAAGATAGTATTAGCAGTTATTCAAATTATTATGCGGTGCAAAAGCAGTCGGTGAGATGAAATCAAAACTGCATGCATCTCAAGATTCTGATGTACATCGCAATTATTTTGTTAGTAAACATAAATTCTATGTACATATGTAAAAAATGACAAAACCTAATGAGCCCTAAATGAACAAACTGCAGAAATTCACTACAGTGTTGTGAATTAATCTCAACACTACTCAAATGTAACAGCTGGAGTTGTGCTTCTGACGCCCTCTAGTGGCCAAAGAAGGAAACACACGGTGGGAGGAAAATAGAAATGAGAGGTGAAGTATGAATAAAGAATTCACTTCCAGGTGTAAGCACATGACGGACTAAACTGTGCATGTAGGAGCTTCAGCACAAGCAATTTAGTATCTTCACTCACACTTACAAATTAGAAGTATGGGAAAAATGGTAAGGCCATATTGCTGGATGCTGCAAAAAGCAGCAGGTCAAGTAAATTTAGATAAATCACATGCAAGACTCGGGACGCTCTCCCTACCAAACCCCCGACAGAACAGAAAGTATTAACTTCCTTCCTTTGACTCACGATATTCACACAGCTTAATGTGCGTGTGTCCTGGAATATTCTCATACAAGAGAAAACAAAAAGACTAAACATATGATAACATTCATTACAATAACAAAGAAGCCAAAATTAATAAATTACAACAAATGCACCCCTGACAAAGACAAAACTCTTAAAAAACATCTTTAAATTTGGACACAACATTGAAAAACAAACCTGGAAAACTAAACACAAGAGGAAGAGGAAAGAGACCGGAAGCAAGCGTGTAGAAGGAATATATGGAATTTCCCTGAAGCATTTTTTTAAGATATATAATTTTAAAATATTTGTTTCCTAATAATGTGGGGTGCAATTGTAGCACTTGGGTTGGTCTTTCCGCTTTCCTTGTGCTCCTCCATCTGGAAGAGGAGGAAGCAGTTTGGAACTGTTTTTTTAAAGGAGCTCAGGTGGACAGGAACTTTACGAGTGCAACAGTAAGAGGCTTCTCAACGATGTCTGCAGCATCAAATCTCTACAGAGACAAAGGAGGAAAGAATTAGTATATAATAAGGGAATTTATCAGAAGTGTTCCAACAGAGGAATAAATGTTGGTGATTCCTCACCTGATAGTGCTTCTATGGGTTGATTAGAGGAATGCAGGGTGTTGACGGGGGTTCCCTTGTCCTCGAAGGCTACCCTGGTCCCTTCTGAGTTCCCGTCACAGTTGATCAAGACCTGGTTGCAGTCCTCCGCCTCGATGAGGGGCCGAGTCTTGGAGTGAACGTTGAGATCGATGAGTTCCTCAAAGCTCCACTGGTTGGATTTACCATTAAGACCTGAGACCAACCCCACCTTCTCAGAGTCCTGCTCATTCAGGAACTCTGAGCCCTCGACGAGGCGGCTCTTAGGGACCGGACTGGAGGGGAAGGGTAGAGGGAGATGATTAGGAGATGTAATTTGTGAGGTGAAAGACAGATTTTTGTATCAAAGTGAGAGATGCAAGAGTAAGAGGTCATGAGATGGCTGAAAGAAATCCAGTCAAATAAGGTTACGGTTGGTGTTATTTTAGTTATTTCAACAAACTAACAAACAAATCCAGATGGCAGGCTAAACCAAACAACATTAACATCTCTTAGCACTTTCCATCTACCTCTAAATCTTTACCACACAAGAAGAAATCATTAAGAATGAGTCTCAAATACAATTAAATTTTTAGTCTGAAGGGTTGTGCATCATTTTCTGTTCACAATTAAATATTGCTTGATCCATTAGCATAAGTTCTTGTGTGTTCTTGTGACTGTATGCTTGTGGTGAAACGCAACAAACTGTTTTATTGACACAGTTAAAAAGCCATAGCAATTTCCAGTAAGTATTTGTCTCAACTAAAACAAACAAACAAAAAAAAAACTCATCAGGCTACATTTTGGCCTTTGTTCAATGTGGCTCAAATCTGACATTGATACCCAATATATTATAATCCACTAAAGTCAAGCATGATCCAACATTAATAAATCTGTATTTAGTCATCTTTGTTGCCATCTTAAATGTAAGGAAGCCAGGAGGGACAACTTAATAAGATCCAATCTCTATTTTCTCCGTCTTTGAGGAAGGAGCTGTAGTTTGTTAACAAATGTGGCAAAATGTACTTCTTTTAGGAGTTAGCTTGTGGCAGTTTATTATACTAATGTCAGCACCACTCTGGGCAGTTTGCAAAGGTTTCACTGTCTTTACCTCTCTGCCTGAGTCTCATCTGTGCTTATGCCATTGTTATTCTCCTTGTCGTCCGTCTCTGGTTTTCCGTTCACGCTGCCCAGGGGCTCTTCACGCTGCACCACCGGCTCACCAGAGGACATGGCACACTCACTCTCTTTGTCATCGTCCATGCCCATGTCATCCGTCTGACCTGTGGGGTCAGGAGAGAAAACAGAGGTGGATGGAAGCAAGTCATAGGTTGCATTGAGAAAGATGTAAATTCATACAAACAAGCCATTTATGTAAAATGTATGCAAACAAACACAAAAAGGGGAAGACACACTTTCACTCTCCATGACATACTTCCACGTTCAAATATGCAGTGATGCATATCTCTTCATGCATTCTGGCATCCTGAATTTTCCTACAATGTAAAAGCTCTGGGATGGCAACACTTACTCTGGGTGTCACAGTCATCTCTGTCCTCATCTCTGTCATCATCATCGTCCTGTTTATCGTCATCCTCTCTCTGTGAAGGAGACACAAACAACTTGTTAACATATATATTCAGTGATACGCTCAGTGTAGATGTTTTCCATGAGCTGAATGAGATCTGTGATCTAACCTTCAAGTCACTTTGTTCCCCTTTCCTTGTTCTCTTCATTATCTCTTCAATTCTCTGAAATGGCAAAATGGAGCATGTGTTTGTAAATAATCTGTTTTAAATTACTTGAAACATGTTTCCATGATAGTCAGAAGAGGTCTTTCCATACCCTCTTCCTCTCCATGCGTTCTTGCTGGTTCTGCTGCATGATGCGATCTCTCTCCTGACGGACTCTCTCTGCCTCCTCCAGGGCCTTGGCCTCAGCCTCCTCACGCTCCTTCTGGAGCTCAGCCTGTTTCACTGCCTCCTCTTCTGCCAGTCTTACCCGCTCCTCCTCGGCCAGGCGAGCATCTTCCTCCTCTTGAATTTTCCTCTCCTCTGCAAGCTTCTTCTCCTCCTCCAGGCGTTTCAGTCGAGCCTCCTCTGCTAGACGCTCCTCTTCTTCCTTTCTCAGCCTGATAGGTAAAGAAACAACAGCAAAAGGTTGGAAAGCTTATTTAAATTAAATATAGGTCATATCTAGAGGTAGACATGTAGGGGGGTATAACCAGCAGTGCTTTACTGGTGGAAACAAGTGATCTTTCCAGATTTCATGTGTTTACAGAAATTGTATGCATACACTCCATACAATTTATTTTACAAGCCACTAAAATAAAATTAAAATCAACTTTGTGTGATCCCAACACTGCTTTAATGCAAGATGACAACAAAACATTTTTTTGTGGGAGATAGGATTAACAGAGTCACTAAACATTTTAAAAAAGTCTTACTTCTCCTCTTCCTCTCTCTGTATCCTGAGCTGCTCCTCTCTCTCTTTCTGCTCTCGCATCAGTCTGCGGTTCTCTGCCAGGATCTTCGCAGCCTCAGCAGCTGAGTTGGTTCCTGCCCCTCCTTTAGAGTCTGACAGGTTGAAAGACAAATATAGAAAAAAAGTTTAGCACTTTGTCACAATGTCACCCATTTGTCAGTGCAGCGATGACCTGAGAGCACAGCATCTGGCTCTCCACAGAACCAATGACTGGAGGATGAGTTATGACTTGGACAAGATGGAGGAGGTGAGCCACCACAGAGAAAGACAGGAGCAGAAAAGAGAAACAAACCATCTGATATAGACTTGTGTGACTTTCACATGATCATCTCTGTGCTTTGGGAAGAACACCCTGGGAATACAGTCATATACAGTACAAAGAGTTATATGATCACATATACCATGACACAGAATCTGTTTGTTTACAGTCTACAGATTATACCATTCCATTTATACCACGGCATTTATCTCTGAAACCATCTGAGCGTATAAGCCTATAGTTGACAATATTGCAAATCAATGAGCAAGACCACTGAAATGGGAATACTGTAATTTCTATCTGACTGTGGCACATTCATCAACATTGTGGTTGTTTGCTAGTTTCGCAGGCCACAATTTTATAATACCCCTTTAGAGCTGATGAAAGGGGTAATGTACTAATAGTATGTCTGGATTTTAAAATATACAAGAAAAAAGCAGAGGAAATGTTAGGCAGAGCTGTTGGCCAAACTATGTTGAAGAAACAGATTTTTAAAACTTGAAATTCTGTTACTCAATATCTTTAGTGGCTTTATTCCCTGGGTGAATAAGGAGAACGAGAACTCTGCAGATGATTTGGCTTTCAGACAGAATTTCCTGAAAGATGAACCCTCGAAAAATCCTAACCCACAGAAACTGACTGTGATGGTGACGAAGACAACAACTCCCATGATGAAACCTTACTTCACAAGATCAACAAACTGTCTTCTGTTAATCTTGTGACTAAGAGATATTTTCTGTACTTCTGACAATATGTTCTTGTTATTTCATCTATTAAAAAGCATCTCAAATAATTTGAAGATATCAAGTTACATACATATATAAATACCTAAACTGTGCCAACTAGAACAATATTTTAAATCACAGTGGCTCTTTGTCACGTTGCATTTGTATTAAATCATTACTAAGCTACTTTATCTCGCAGAACATGAGTCTCTCCAGGAGGTGGCAGCAGCTACAACCCCAGATCTGAGACAGGATGCGACTACAGCTGGGACTTCATAAGTCTCCTGCTCCTCTGAGATTTATTGAAAACTGAGCTTCTGCCACGTCAGTTTGTCACATCAGCGCACACACACATGCACAGGCACACACAGATGTTAGACAATGATACCCATCAGTCATATCTATATTCTTCTGGTTCCCATGCAAGCTGAATAATACTGAAAGAATGATTTACAAATAAAAGATGATAAGATTGGAATAGAATCACAACAAAATTCCTACTTTTGTTCAGCAGTTTTAATTCTTTAGATCCATCATTCATTTTATTTAATCCTCTTTTCCCTTTGGCATCTCTTCCTGTTTGAACAATGAATATGTAGCGAGCAAGAAGCCGTCCTGTAGGAACAATCTTTACTTGCAGCAGATTTGAGGGACACCAAATTATTCATAGGTAATTATCTGGAACAAGATGTGCATCAGTAAAATCTAATGAAGAATGACTTTGATCTTTTTTGGGAGTGCAAGTAGGTTTGGACCCACATGGCTGAGAGCTTCGGCAATATTTATATAGTAAGATGAAAGATGTCTCGCTGGATCACTTCCCTCTCTGAAATTGACAGCATCTCTCAATGCACTAGTGCAAACATCCTGGTTGCCAGAATAAAGATTGCCTTGGCAAATATTGGTTCTGACTAATTAAAACCTGTCAGATGACCATGGGTGTTAGGTCTTCCAATATATGGATCTGTTCTTCTTGTCTGCTACTAACATGAAAAACCAGTTTTAGTGTTAGGTATATTTTGATAGTACAATAGTTTATTTTTGTCCCTGAGGAATACTCACCATCTTTCTCTTTGGTCTTGCTTGAATCAGAGGACTGTGGAGAGACAGCCTGAAGAGGACACAAATCATTGGATTTCGAGCCCCTCTTTCGCAAGATGGGGGGCCCTGTTGGAGTGAGAGCCTGTTTCTGGATAGGTGGAGGTTTGGCTGAAGTAGGCTGGGGGGATGGGGGCCGTTGCTTCATTGCACCAGGTGAGGGTGGACGTGACTTGGAAGTTTGCCTGTAAGAACAGAGTGTAGTTGTTTGTGTTTTGCAATAAAATTTAAATTAAAGTCTGCTTCCAGACTCTCAGAAATATATCACAAAGAGCTAAATTTTCACTTAATCACCATATATGTACAGGAGAACAGCTGTAGGCTTACTTGGATGAAGCTGGGGAGGGGGTCCTCTTTGGGGCTGGGTTTGGGGCAGGGGATGGTGAACGGTTGCGCCCCAGGGTGTTAGGAGAGGCGGGGCGTCGCCCTCCAGGCGATGTTAACTGCTTGTCCTTCTGTAGTTACACAGAGAAGGGACAGAAGTGAGCATATATTCATGACAATGACAAAGAAAAAGAGACAAAAAACAAAAAAAAAACTTTGACAGTTAATTTGTCAAATCTGTATTTCAAACTGTGCCACAAAGCTGTTTTCAAGGAACTATGGGCCAAGTTTTAATGAATCGATTTTTAATGCTCATGTGGTCTGTTGGGCTTCAAAACATGATGACAAAGGGCACACTAAGGTCAGTCATCTTATACAAACACACAGCACTGTCCCTTTCTGAAGCATTTTTACTGAATTCCAAGAAAGAAAAAAATAGATAAAATTCATTTTATGTATCCCTGTGAGAAATTTCTCTTAAAATAAACTATTAGCTTTGGTCACACAGCTTGACAGTCATCCTCCTGAAAGTAAGGGGAGAAACAGCACAAGAGTAAACATGTGACTGGTGAACAGTTTTATAACTAGAACATAAGACTAGACTAAGACATTCATTTCCTATCTATGTGAATATAACAGTCATATGTGGACACAGTGGCTTTAGTTAAAAGGAAAGGTCCATCATCTCATTTCAAGTCATCTCAAAGACACACACAGTGCAGTTTCATTTACTGGACTTAAACCATGACAACCCCTAACCTAACATAATGTCCTTATGTAAAGCATGCAGATAAACTACATACATACATACAAGGGCATCGACGTTGATTTATTATAAACCTTTTAATGAAATAATCCCAAATGTGTTTTGCCTAAATCAGCTGATTTGAGAGACACAATTTAACCAAAGTGCCTCACAATGTCTAAATTATAGGCTGTGACTTTCAATTATCTCCACATCAATCTGATCATGTGGAGGAGAGAAGACAATGTAATGGTGAGGAAAATCAAAGCCTGCTGACATGAAGCCCCAGGGCCAGGGTGGGGTCTGCTTTGCATGGCCTGATCTGTCCTTAATCAGGCCACTGTGGATTCCTTTGTCTCATGCTACGACAATGAGGGCCTTCACAGCCACAGAGTGGGACAGGCAGGTTAAGAGAGAGAGAGATTGAGAGAGAGAGAGAGAGAGAGAGAGAGAGAGAGAGAGAGAGAGAGAGAGAGGCACTATCGGCCACCGTGCAAGAACATCTGAGACATCACTTAGGAGCAGCAAGATAGGTAAGTAAGATAACATGTTGGCAATGTATGAACAAGTTGATATTATAAGTGACCAGCAAAGGTTAAAGACCAGCTGGAGTAACAACATTTCCCTATGGTTAGCATTCTGCAGAAGTACTTTGACAGTCAAATGTAGCCGGATATGTGCATATAAATCAGAGAGTCTTTGGTGCCATCTGCTTATTTCTCTGAGCAATGTCATTTTAATGTAGGAAAGAAGGAACTTGCTGGGATTACTTGTGATGGATGTGTGCTGTCATTAAGTGTCCCTTTCCTCCAGCACTACCCATAATTAAAGAATGTCTTCACAACTAAACTTTATTGTAGTTTATCAATATTTTCCAAGTCAAATTTAATGGCTTGGCTATGGAAATCACACCATAAACAGCACAACAGTATTCACTGGCAATAATCTTGCCATGCTACAGCAGCAATGATAAGTTAGACAAATCGAGCGATCCATGCAGTTTTCAGCCTCTCAAATATGGAAAAATATATACATAAAATATATATATAAAAATATGTATTTTACTCAATATTTTTAGGTTTTAGACTCAACAAAAAAGACATTTCAGATATCTGACAAACATGACAGAAACAAACATGATATTTTAAGAGACCAAACAATTGATTGATTAATTCAGTAAATAACAACTAGAATAATAACTTTGCATGTAAAATTATCAGGCCATCCACCACTTTGGCAGACATGTGAAAATGCACAATAGATATAAACATTTTGTGAGGTTAGTGTATGATTGGATTTATAGACATATAGTCTCTGCTAGGGAAGTACAAAGTTAGTGTCTGACCCTGAATGTATAAAACTTTTGATTGTTAATTGAAATTGATTGATAATAGGCAGTATTAAACTAATTTCTACAATTATGGTCAACAGATGTAATTATCAAACTTGTTTAACTATTTAAGGAGCAAACAAATAGCATCTTAATAGACTCACCAGGTTACTCTCAGAAAATGCAAACTGAATAACACAACACAGTAAAACAATGACATTTTCCTTCTGACCAAAAAGGGGCAAAATAAAAAAATAAATAAAAATCTGACTGAGTTGTGGCTGGTAATAGCTAGACATATCCAGTACATGAAACATGATCAAATTGTAAACAGCCATTTTTCCAATAAAGTAAGAGCCAACATACCTCCTCTGGGAAAGACTATCATTTTAACTGCTACTTTTTGCATTGCTGTTTTAGACACACAAATGTCAAGTATCTCCACTGCCTTAGCCAAAAAAGACAGGCCTATTTAATGACGGTACAAAAACGCAGCTCAAGGAGAACAGCACAGAGTGGGCAGTCAGGAAATGAAGACTATCTGCTGTGAAAGTGTCCACTTCAGATCCGTAACGGTCTGAGTTCTGTTGAAAGGCCAGTTATGTGAGTAACATTAACGTGAAGAGCTGTTCTCACCAGTGAAGGGTCGAGGGCTCCATCAGCCGACACAGAGGTGGTCATGCCGCTCTTCTGTCGGTCAATACTGCGGCTGCGCACGGGTCCCCGCGGTGGGTGCAGGGGACTGGCAGAGGCTGAGCGAGGACACAGGTGACACTCTGGTAAAGGACACAGTCATCGCGGGGCCAGGAGAGCAAAACCAATGGGAGGCGTGATAAGCAGCCGAGTTGGGCAGCAAAGCGGCAAAATAAAAGAAAAAGGAAAGAGCGGCGGAAAAGAGAGATGGAGGGAGGGAGAGAAAGAGAGAGAGGAAGGGAGGGCAGATGATGGTTGAAAGATAAGAAGGACAGTGTTTTTGTAAGGGGACAAGAGCACAAAAAAAAAAGCGTTTTGTTAGATAAAGCACTTTAGGCAACAAGCTTGATTTCTGAGGCCTTGATTGGGCAGGAGATTACATGAGACATGAGAAACAGAAGGCAACATTCTCACAAAAATCCCAGACACTTCACAGGTGCCAAAGCCTCTGGACACAACATGAACAAACCAGAACACCAAGCACCACAGCACAGCACGGCACAGCACACGGTACAGAAAACCTACCACCAACACAGTATAACCAACACTGACACTGCAAAGACACATCACAGATTTATTAGTATACTAAACGCACAGTGAATGCTGAGAGTGTTTTTGTGTTGAGCTACAGTTATTTAAGTGTGCAGTCTTTGACTACTACATGCTGTCTTAAGTCTCCATGTCAGACATTGAAGGTAAGGTTTGCACTGGTTTCAGGACAAAGCCATGTCCGGCAAAGGCACTGCCATATGGTTTCTACAGATTAAAACACACAAACAAATCTCTAGTCTGGTGTATGTAAACATTGACAACAAATCTGAAACACTGATGCCAAACTGCTTAATAACCACAACTGTCTGGACCTGAGGGTTTAAGTGTTGCCTGTAGGTAGAAAAGAGACTGTTGGCTACTGGCTATGAGCTTGCTGTGTCAATTTGAGGGATTAGTGATGATAATCCTAGAGACCTAAAGAACTCTCTCTACCACAGCCTGCTAACAAATGTGTTTCATTCTGACAGTCCACTAAACATCTACAGTGACTATGAAATTCACCCTGCAATGAACCACTGCTGCTGCTAATGCAGATGTGTCACGTTTCCAATGGGACTATACTTAGCAGAAGATCTATAGCCGCTAATGGGTTTGTAATGGCCGGTCAATAAACTCCACAATCCAAAACCAACACAGGGAATGCAGTTGCAGCTTTGGAATAAGTCAGTGCTTTACAGGATGGTTCTTTCTATGTAAAAGAAAATATTCAACAAGAAAAATACAGCATTCATTACTGTGTTTGTCATGAGATTAATTCCAGGGTTTTTATGCCATGTCTGGGACTGTGTATATCATCAATCACTGCCGTATGCAATGTAAGTCACTCCCATCGTAGAATACCACAGAAGCAGTGCACATAAAATAAAACATAACATAACATAAAATGTAAGGCATGTGGGCCATGCAGTGAGACACAAAACCTCACCTACACTACAAAATGTCAGCTCAAATCTAGTGTGAGTTTTTTTTTTATATTCACAATTTAAAGTGATATCAAGCCTATACATTCTCTGGAAATCAAGTACGTCTGCAGCATGTGCCAGAATACCCAGCACTCTGGTGTCACTACCAGAACACATGCAGCAGCACAACAGTTTCATTCTGACGTAACAAGAACCAACAGGTAAGCAGCTTAGAGCAAATCTCCCAGCATGGACCCTGAGGCTCCTCAGATGCAGAGAAATGCTCCCAGCCAAGTCAGCACTGCTCAGCTCAGCTCAGCACTGCACACAACAGTCAATTGTATCAGATCTGAGAGTGCATGTGAGCTGGACCCGTGTGTGTGTGTGTGTGTGTGTGTGTGTCAATATTTACTGTGTAACCATGCTGTCTCACATGAGTGTACTTTGCTGCAAATAATTACTGTACATACATAGCATAAACAGCTGATCGTTACAATAGCGGCTTTTAAACACAGGGAGCTGCGCTGTGACTTCTGTAATTCCACCATCGCCAAGAAGCTACCGTTCACTTTGAAAGGATTGTTCCAAAGCCTGAAGGTCTGCAGCAAGGCACTGGGATATGAGCTCTGATCTAGTGAAGTGATACTGGGAGTTACTGGGCATGGTTTCTACTGATAAAATGAGAATAGGCAGAGAGGATCAGGGTCTGTCTAGCCGTCCTTCCTCTCTTTCAGGATTTCCGAGGTTACCTGGGGCATCTGTTCCTTCAGCGGACAGGGCAGCGGCACTCTTGCTCCTAGCTAGTGAGGCCTGGGTGGGGGTGAGCAGGCGACTAAGGACCCCTCCGTCCACAGTGCCAGCCGGTGGCCTGCGAGCTACACGGCCGAAAAGTCACCCGAAAAACAGAGGAGATACAAAGAGGCCAAAAAGGAAAGAGTGGATGAGAATGGGGGATGAAGGCAAACAAAGAGGGGATAGGAAAGGGGGGGGTCAGTGATGTTGAGAAAGGTCACCATTGTATTTAACCAACAGGAAAGAATCAACATCAACAACCAAAGGTTATGTCTCAAAAATCTTACATGGGATCCTTATCAACTGTCTTTATCTTGTTGAATTTCAGTGATATTCAATAAAAGGAGTCAGTAAAAGACAGTGAGGAAAGGATGCCATGGAAGAGTGCTGAGACTGACCAAAGACTGATTGTCTGGTAACTGAAGATCAGTTGAAACAGTAATCAAAGGAAACAACAAGGTCAAATCAATGGCCCCTTGAGGTAGAGGGAGGTGTGCTGATGGGAAAAAACAATCCATTAGTGAACTTCAAAAGTCAGTAGAGGAATTACTATTGGATAGGAAGATGAGAAGTGAAACAAACCTATCAGTGATATGGCAAGTGACTGTGACCAGGCAAAGGTTCTTTAGCTTCTGCTGTGCAAGCTTTTCTGTGGTTAATAAAGATAAGGTTCCTAATTCAATAAAAAAAAGCTGACTAGTACTGAAGAAATCAGTATATTATGAAAGCACTATGTTAGACATCAATTTCACAGCAGAAACAAAGAGCTCTTGCTTCCAGTGAAATCAAGAATGAACAATTCTCCCAATTAGGCCATGGCTGCTACATAAGCTACTAACAGAATTCATACTAGAAAAAGAGTTGAAGCGTTTACGGGTTGGTTTTACCACATGTCCCTAAGTGCGAGCTCGTCAAAAGAGTCACACACTTCCCTACTTAGCCCCTGACTGAGAAGACATCTGTTGCAGACAGACTTGTTTGTTAGCTGATGAGTGCTAGCTCCTGAAGCACGACTCACTGCTACATCCAGGTATTACGAATAGGTGATTAGTCTTTGATAAGGCTATAGATTTGGAAAATTGTGTTATGTGATAAAGCTTTGGGGGTAAATAACTTCTTTTTTCTAGATATATACAGTCAGTATGAATGATGGTAACTGTGTTGTGTTATCTAAGTTAAGCACAAAGAACAAACATGTATACAGCACAGGACATTTTCATATCTGATCATGCTGACATGGCTATAGGACAAACAAATGCATCAGTGGTAAATGGCATTACACAGACTGCAGTGAGTTGTTCATTTCTGTGCTAAGGGGGTGCTACGGTGGGATGGCACTGACACACAACACAGTGAAGCACGAGCCTAGTGACTTAAATCCAGCTATGACGTCACCTTGGAGGGAGAAAACAATCAACACTTTGTGTTAACAAAACAATACACTTTGTTAGTCAAGATACGGGACACAACAAAACCATTCCAGGGTGGTTACTTGACAGGATAAAAAAAAGGTTAAAAGAATCTAAGCCGTCAGTCAGAAACGTGGCACAGTAAAAGACCTGGTAGGTTAAGACAGCATAAAGGTTAAGGCACACATGGAATGAGCACAGTGTTCTCAGTAAATCACAGACACACACCAGTTTAGAGAGGCTTAGCAGCTGCCTTGGGGTAATTTAGAAGCCAGTGAGAAAGACTTAACTTAGAGAGACAGAACGAAGGGACACATAGAAAGAAGGGTTGGCCAGTTTAAAGACCCATGTAGCTGAATGACACTGCAATAAGCAAAGAGGTATCCCTCATAACCTCTTAGTAGCCGACAGTTTCGATAAAGTTTTAAAACTGTGCATATTCAGAATAAGCAAGCTGTTAACATTACCGAAACATGCTTGTTATTCAGAAAATGAAGGCCTGAATGTTGCAGAAAGTGTAATGGAAATATGACTGCTGATTGTTCATGCTAGCCACCTTGATCATCCGTTGTCCCCTTATCAGGCTTGGCAGGGGTCTGTGATCTGCCCACACTTACTCGTGTGAGGGAGGAACTTCTCGTCTTGAGGGAACGTCCTACGGACATGAGAGTGAGTTATAGCCATGCAGGCACTGGGACAGAGTCAACAAGGAATCCCCAAAGATAGTTTACAAGTCATGTGCACTTGATTTGGCCTTATGTGAGTCACCAGGCTAGGGCAGACAGCAGCTGATGTGAAGTGTAATGCCTCAGTACACAAAGGAGAGTTGTAACTGCCCAAACATATTAATTCAAGTTATAACTCAGGTTTCCTGTTGCAGTTGTTATTCGATTGGAGTGTTTAAAACTTTGTAACAAAGAGAGAAGGATGGACATTGAACTGTATGCAATGGTCTTTTGGCTGGTAAATAACAAAATGGTGATGTGTGTGTCAGCAGTTTGAAGAATGCCGACAGAAGGACTCGAATTGACAAAGTCTCTAGCAAACTATCAGGCAGCTCTGCTAGCTTTTGTGCTTCAATGGTTACAGATACTGGGCTGAACCAAGTTTTCAGTCATCTGGCAATAGCAGTGTGCTTGCCTGCTTTGGCGGATTGTAATACTCATCTGCTGGTTTAGTTAACACAAGTCAGTTTATATGGAAGTTAGCTTGCCAGTCGGTTTGCATAGCTGTGACAGAGCTTACTTTACAATGGAACCTATTCCATAAATTTGTTTGTCTTAAACCTGTGGTGCTTCAGTAAATGTTGAACTGTACACCATGTTTGTTATGAAAGCATAGTGTGCAATGGAGAGGGGATCTTTTGCACCTGTCTGTTCCACCTGAAGCTTTTTGCCGTCTTCCTTACTGGCCTGAGCAGCATTGCCATTGTTAGGCAACCGGTTACAAGACGAACTCCTCGGCTTAATACCTGAGAGATAATGATGAAACACCCAATGGTGAATTAACAGTGCTCTCTTATCAATGGTACAATGTTTCCCAGACCTTTTAGAATATACTCATGGGCATGAGAAAGGAAAAACATAAATATATAACAAGTTGAGAGGTAGAAATAAATCAACAATATATGAAAGGAGGAATGTCACTGGTAGTCCAGTAGAAGCTGTGGAGAAATATGAATCATCTGATTGTGTTGATTATTTTTTCAAAAGAAATCAAATCAACTACTTGAAAATCAAAATATGCTTAGGAATACTGGGACAGGTTTTTAGACCACAATGAGCATATTAATTAATGAATCACCAGTTGGTGCTTGGGACCCCATCTGATTCTGAAAATTTGATTCAGTGCTTCATAGAGGTGCACAGTGGATAAAGTGAAAGGCCATGCTACTTTATCATGAGCTGGAAATAGAGTCAAAGTCAATTTTTACCAATTTGTCAGTGCTCCAGTGAGCCTGTGTGTAAAACCCTGGACATAGAGAGCACATGGGTCAGTTCCCTTCAGGCTTACGAATTTTTCTCTTTTTTCAGATTATTTATTTAATTTTACTTTATAGATTTCAGTACATCAAAAAAATGTGTTTACCTGGTTGATAATAGATCGTTTAGGACATAAAACATAGTTTAAGACACAGCACAGAAATGCAGGGAGGATGGGGGAAGGGAGGGAAAACAAAGTGAGGAAGGGTGCAGGGAACGGAGGAGACTTACGTTTGTCAGGAGATTTGATAAGGGTGGCAGAGGAGGAGGATAGGCGTTTGCTGATGCCAGCCTCAGACGACTGTTTCAGGTTCATGGTGGATGTGGAGCGCTTGTCCACTAAGAGGGAGGAGGAAAGACAAACAAGGGAGGCAGGGTTTACAATGGAGGCTGGACAATGGAGGAGGGCTTTTGGGAACACACAAGGGAGTACAAGGTCCTAAGTATTCTAATATACAAAGGGAGAAACACTTAAGTCTGATTTTACCAAGTAATCCACACATAAAATACATATATTTTAGTCCCTATTTTTTCCCCTTTTAACCCAGTGATCTAATATGCTAATAATGCAGCACATTCAGTGACAGCCACATGATATGCAGCATGTATTTGCTGGTAAATATCATGTTTTACATGACAATGTACATTTTTAACAAAAACCATACAACCAACAACTATAAGTTGTTGTGATTTCCGAGCCAGCAGTGACAGTAAGTAAACAACAGATGCTCAAATTGAAACACTTCAAAGACGAGAGCATCACAAACATTACATGATCCGTGCCAGAGAATCCAGAGGGGATGTAAGTCCTGTTGTTTTGTGTGCCATTCGATTGGGCTTCCATGCAAACTTGCCCATGTGACCCAAAAGATAGAGTGAGTGAAAAATGTAAAGCTGCACCTCCAGGTATTCACCAAGTACAAGGCACATTCAGAAAACAGGCCTGGTACAAAAACTGTTAGTGAAAAGCTGCCAGTTAGACTGCAGGTGGGGGTTGGTGGAAAGCGTAGAGGGTAACAGAGCTATCTAGAGTGCCAGTGCCAGTCCATGCTGTGTTGGTGAGCAAATTATCAACAAACAAAACCTTGTCGACTCCTTGGTGGCTTTTCTGGCGAGGCAGGGGAGATAACTATAGTTACTGGAGATGAGGCGCTGGCATCAGAGTCTCCTGTGGGAAAAGAAAGCTCCCAGAGAGGAGCGATAAAATACATGATGCTGAGGAACATCCTTCACATGAGGAAAGAGGCAAGAGGCAAGAGGTGAAACTGGCTGGTAGCCATCAGTCTACTCTTGGCATCCAATACCTAATTTAATGAATACACTTGCCTGAATATTTAGAATTGCGGCACCAACTCGTCAGATGGTACTTCAACAGGATACACAAAATGTAATTTAAAAAAAATATTTCAGAGTTACAAACATTCTTTGTGGTCAACTTTATAACGCATACCTGCAGAGTGAGCGTGTGACAGATACAGTTTATCAGATCTCAATAAATACACTAGATTTTATAACTTTTCTTTTCAGCATAACAAAAAAGTGCTTGCATAAATGCTGACAGCTAACAACATCTGACAGCACTTTTACCAATATCTTATTTTATTTTTTGATTTAACTGAATCCGGTTGTTGAAAGGTCTACCCTTTTACACCCTGAAAGGCGCCGCTTCATCGCTTTTGGGTAAGGATGTGCTTAAGTTTTATTGTCCCTGATGAGTTAAAGAGATGCATATCTCTTTATATGTCTTATAAAAGCTAGATTTTGTGGAAAAACATGTCAAAAAGACACACATATCAATTCCAGTTTAAGAGCCCCTTTACCAGTCAGTGTCATCTGGCATTGTCATTGGTTCCTGGCGCAATAAAGCTATAAATGGTTTTAATGTATATTGAAGATGGACTTTCTGTGCATCATAACTGGCTCTATGTCAAGTGGATGATGAAAGTCAAAAAACAAAGGTTGAACTTTTGAGGTGAAGAAAGGGCCTCTACCTGTTCGTCCATCTGAGTCTGTGGACAGTCCTCCCCAAGACCATCTTTTCTGCCTCTGCTCCACTCTCTGACTACGTTCCAGTGTCCTCCGCATCACTGCCTCGTAGTGCTCCTGGAGTTACAGGGGCAGAAGAAGATAATAATGCAAGTCACTTACAGCAGAAAACACTCAAACACCTAGTCTAGAAGCTGAGAGGACTGGGTCTGATGATGTTACAACAGTACTACAATGAATGCATGCACTTGTTGATATTTATTCATCTACTTAAAATATATATATACAACTATAAAGGAAACATTGCAACATAAATCTGTTTTTCTGTGTAAATTCTTCTAATTATCAGAGTGAAAATAACTGAGTGACAGCACAACTGCTCCAGCTCCACCCCTGCTGCAGCTACCTTTTCCTCTTCCTGTTTCTGCTTCCTCTTCTCCTCAACAGCCAATCGTTTCTGCTCCTCTTTCTTTCGCTGTTCATCAACCTTTTTCTGGCGCTCTTCCATTTGACGCTCAACTTGCATCTTGGCCTTGCGCTCCCGCTCCATGATCTGAGAGTCTCGCAAAGCTGAACGCACATACAGTATGATGTGCAAGCACACAGGAAAACACTCGGTTTATTAGTATATTGTTTAAGGCTTAGGCTAAAAAAAATTTACATAGAAACTGGCATCGCCCTCTCACCTTGTTGTCTTTCTGCCTCCTCTCGCCTTTCTTTTGCCACTCGCAGTCTGTCGTCTATTCGAAGTGCGGCACCGTCAAGGACTGTAAACACATACATATGTATATGTTGTTAAAAGGTACATCATATGCAGCAAAGCATATACGGAGAACAGAAGAGGGGATTATAATGCAGCATGCAGTTACAAAGGCTGATGTGTGCATGTGATTGTCATTAATGCGCTTTGTCAACTGTTACAGTAATAACATGATGACTCAGGCTTACCTGCAGTAAGCTATACTGACAGGGTGGTGGAAGTGGATTATGTTGCATCTAATGGTCCAGATTATGAAAGACAATGAAGTGGTGACAGGGCAGTATCTGTGGGAACCAATGTGTTTCTGTGTCAAGGTGTGGTGTCAATTACCTGGCCTACTCCCCTGAGGTTTAGCTGGTGCTGTGTTGGCTGTAGGTCCGGGGCTGTTCCCTGCCAGGCTGCGCCGCTCCTCGGCTTGTGCCTGTGCAGCTGCAGCTGTATGTAGGAAAACACACAGACATCCAGTTTAAACACACAAAACCAGAGTGACATCACGTAATGTCTAACAGTACAGATATATCAAAAAAATATGTAGGAAATATAATTGATCTTGTTTTATTGTCCACCCAATCAAGTTTAAAGGAGCCATTTTCTCTGTGCTTTGTTTTGCATAGGAATGTCGGTTCTAGAGAGATCCAACGGATTTGAAGCTGCAGAACAATCCAGCTATTCAGCCATCTGACATAACCCCGCTCATGGTCAACCCTGTAGCCAGCCATACACTGCTCTCTGTGACAAGCTCAGAGGGATGGTCTGATACGAGAAACATGTCTGGAATCAAACCTTTCTGTGCTTCCTGCTTGGTGTACTGCTGATGTTCTGTTAGCACCACCGATAGAACATAGAACAATAACCACAGATGAATAAATAAGGCAAGATTTACAAACATGCTTTCAGAGTAGCAAATATATGAACTTTCCCACCTCAGACTATAGGTCAATAGCACATTCTTCATCCAAAACTATTAACCGGAAAATTATGCTTAGGAGATACAAGAGCCAGGAAGGAAGGAAACAGTAAGGACATGATCAAGCTTTATGTGCCCTGGTATCAGACTTTTCTCCAGTCTCTTTCCTTCTGGTCAGTGTGTGTTCAGCATTACAGGACTGCTGACAAAGAGACAAAATGACAGGCAGTCATGTGATGTTCCCATTAAAATCAAAAGTACAAAATCTTGGAGCTGCTCAAAACCACTAACTGTATATATATATATATATATATACATATAAAACTCCCTTTTAAAGAGTAATAACCTTTTAAGTGTGTGAGAGAAAACTCCACATAGAGATCAGAAAAGAGGTCAGAAGCAACATGGCACCTAATGGTTTTTAGGACTGTTTTGTCTGTTTATTCGGCTTAGGAGCTGTAAAAAATATTAAGGATATCAAATATAGTGTCACATAAAATTAAATCTAATGTTGACCAAATGTACTTAATACGCAAAAGAACTGTTTCTCCCACTTTTTTTTTTTTTTTTACAGATGAGAGATAAGATAAGAAATGCCTCTTTCCATTACTTTTGGTATATTGTGCCAAGTCATAGTCATATGGGCCCTTGAAGCAATACATAACTGCACCAACAACTACTGATGTTAGACAGTTTCATCTCTCTGACATTCCAGCTTTTTGCTCCAACAAAGAGCAGTTGTGTTGTTATCAGAAATGTTTGTATTTGCCATAACTATCATTTTTATATAGGAGTGGTTATGTGTAATTATATTTTTGCAATAAAGAATGTGTATATCATAGTACAACTCAATGTGTATTGTTGCACTATAATATTGTTACATTTCCCACCAGTGATTGGAGAGATCATTAAGATGCTTCTGATGCAAACACATGTTTTTCTAATACTTCCCATCAAACTCCTTCCAAACCTAGGCACTGGGGGGCATTTCTTTAGAAAGCAGCTATGGGAAATGCAGCCTTATATGCATATGTCTTTAACCAATAATACATAACATACACAAGTGACAAAAAATACGAAAAATGGCAAGATATGTGGAGAGATCATTTAAGGTTGATTATTCAACTGTCAAAGAGATTTTGACCAAACAGTCCTCCTGAGGTAGTTGTAGCAAACTAGATATCAGAGTTACAAGCAGCTGGACAGGGCAAGGACAGCTGACAGGGTGAGTAGTCATGCACTGATTATCTGTATTCTGCAGCAGCATCGATGCTCTCCAGCCAAAGAAGCTTATGAGGGTCAAAGTCTGCTGCTAGCGCCAAGTGGAAGTGTACTGGTCATTTATACTCTCATACTCCCTTCTTCAACCCACTTGTGTCTGGGCTAAATGAAGAAAGGTGATAGGCCAATTTAAAAAATGGCTGTAATTTGAATAGATGTATATTGCATTTTATCATAAGAAAGGATTTAACACTCTAATCTGTGCCGTTTAACTGTATATGTGGTGGGAATAATACAATCTATCAAAGAGAACCCTGACTTCAAAGCAAAGACTTTAATTACCATGCTAAGGTGTATGTAAACAGTATATCACAATGTGTGTTTAACTGACAGTGTTGGTTACCATATGGATTTCAGGACACTGATGAAACTGCTGTTAACCTTCCAACAACACAAACATTCTCCTTTACTCAAGAGTATAGACAGGAAAAACAGATGGGGCACTGTGGTCTAAAGGAGCCAATCTATATTCAGTGGAAAAGGCAAGCTTA
Organism: Hypoplectrus providencianus; assembly: GCA_028566105.1. Taxonomy (NCBI): domain Eukaryota; kingdom Metazoa; phylum Chordata; class Actinopteri; order Perciformes; family Serranidae; genus Hypoplectrus; species Hypoplectrus providencianus. The sequence goes on along the minus strand of JAOWBC010001868.1, from coordinate 16,521,776 downwards.
CTCTAGTGCGTAAATGAAACACAAATAAAAAGTGAAAACACATTTATCTTTCTGGAAATAAGGAATGCTACGCAAGTGATTTTCCATGGTAGACCCATGAATTATCAGAATATCCAAAATAAATGTGTAACATAAATGTCCCAGCATTGAATCCAGCCCAGTTTCTCTTCACCTTCATACAATAGGCAAAAGATTTCATAAATAAATGCCAAGTACTCTGTGCAACGGGGGAACTGTTGCTAAGTGACACACAGCAGCACAGGATGGATGAAGAGCTTTTCATCCATGCTCAGGCCTGTATCAATGCAGGCATTGACTCCGAAATAAGATGATTCAGAGCTAAATAAAGAGAGCAGAGCAACTCCAGAGTCAGTTTACAAGCAACAATTGCTTAGTTTGGCTGTACAATATACAGTATGTCAATAGTAACACCTTGGGAATGACTTGGTGTCCTAAGGGCTGTACTGAACATCTTGCTATGTCTTTTCTTTTTGCATTTTGACACTGAATCCTCACTGATATTTTCAGGAAGTTTCAAATGTTTGTCATCATATGTCATTACCCTGATAATAATTTTAAAAAATAAATAAAATCCTCAATTTAAACAAAGTGATTAATCAAAATGAATGACTTAATCTTTTTTACTATTATTAAATCAATTTTCTTAAATGGGTGTAACATAATATATGAAATACATAAAATAATGCTGACATAATAACCACAGACTTATACTACAACCAAAATCCAATCGAATAAATCAAGGGCTTAATTTCTTTCACTTTTCTACCACACTGTTGGGTAAAAATGTCCCAAAGAAATGTAATTCTAAAATACAAATAATATCAGTAAAGCCATATCTACAACTTTGCAGAAATTGGGACTAACGTTCACAGCATTCAAATGCTGATTGAGAATTTGAATGGAAATCTTACAGAATAGTGAAGCTTTATTCATAAAGCCTTAATCCTGATATTGCATCCAATAACAGTAGATTTAGGATAATATCAATGAAGAGGCAGCATAACAGTATAAAATGTGTTTGAGTACCTTTAAAAGTCCTATATAAAACTGATTTATTATTATCATTACTATAAATTTGGCAAAATAAAATAAATGTAGTCAAGAACACAAATATTAAATGGACGTATTAAGACATGACAGGATATATACTTCATTGTGCATGCTCTGTTCTTTAGAGGGAAGTAAAAGCAGACAGGAAAGCAAACACGCCGAGTCTGTAACAGCTGTTGTGCTAAAACCAGGCAGTCTTTTCATTTAGGACTATTACTATGGAATAAAGCAACAGCTGTAGTATTTTAAAAAGCCTTTCTATAAGCAGCTACAAACTAGGAAACTATGAGGGATTTTTTGAGCACCAGACCAACTCACTGCACTTCTAAAAACTGTCTGAAATTATAAAGTTAGCACTTTTATTAACACATGAATGTGTGTGTTAGTAGAAAAGTGCTTAAATGAGATAGAGGAAGAGATCCTATATTCCCATCAGACCTCAAGAGAGCCAGGTGTGCTCATGGAAATGAATGGAGCCAATCAGAGGAGCTGTCTCTCAACACTTCATCACTATGGAGACTTGCACACATTATCATACATCACTGCTGCAACAAGCGCTTCAATATGTAAGAAGGATAAAACAACTAAACTGACTGTACATTACACTGATCAATGGCATCAGAGGTGGATAATCAATTGTTTAGGTAAATGCAGGTCGTGGTGTAGGGCAACAAATTAAGAGATGAGGATCCTGTCTATAGTGTACAGAGGATTTCTATCTTCAGGCTGTGATCCAAAAATGTAATTATTTGGTTTAATATCATGTATTTGAGACTGTGATTGATCTTGTTGGTAATATTGTGACAGTCAGTATATACTGGAAAAACACCCTCAGCGCCGCACATATACATATTGATTGGATGTGGTCCAACCTCCAGGCTACTGGGTTATTATGGCAGCAGTAAAGAACCCTGAGGGGCTGGGGCTGACCTGGCAGGCCAGAAAAAACTCCCAACAGGAAATACAAAAGTCTGCATTATATCATAACAAATCTAGTCGAATTCTAACATGGATCAAATGATGGCTCCTAAATACCAAGCAAGATATATTCTTTAAATTCTTCTTTTTACAGTCTCTGTTACAGTGACAAAGTTGGTGTGGTGACCAAGCAATCTCTTCTCCTTACAACTGCAGCCTTTAATGAGCCCTGCTGCATGGTACAATTAAGAAGCTTGTTGCACAGGAAGTGTCTGCCCTCCTGGGTGGACAACCATAAGCCTTCACTGAGTACTAAAAGTACAAGGGATTTTTAACCCTAGCCAAACACGGCTATCAGAACTTAATGCACTGACCAAAGCCACGAGCAATTAGTTCTGTTTATATTGTTAATTTTGTCAAAACAACAACAACAACAACAAAAAATCGAACAACAACAACAAAAAAATCAGTAAAACAGTCTTGGACAGTGTTGCTTGAATAAAAATATCAACCTTTTTTGCCCACAGAGCTTGCCATCACCGGCTCAAGATTTCAGGTCCTCAGATAACACTGCTGATGCACGCTCACACACGTGCACAGTCGTGCATGCACACACAAACACTGCGGATCTTCTATGGGATTACCCAGGACCTGTTCATGCAAAGGTAAGCCTTGGCTATTTGCAGTACTGGCAGGATAATAATGACACATCCCAGTTCATTGGGAGTCTCCTCTTCTAAGTGGACCATATATTCTTGTGGTGACAAGCACTGACAATATCCAAATGCATTATCAATTCACTTCTTGTTAAGAAAAAATATAGTTACCGTAATTATTTTAATGATAAGAGCAGATATATCCCAAATATTAAAAAAGAGATCAAAAGTCATCAATACATAAAAGGGTTTTTTATATTATAATTATTGGTTATTAGTTAAAATGAGACTGGAGACTTCATTAGTCTATTACAAAATAAATTAACGGATTGATAGGCCTTACCAAATCATAGCAAGTAAGAGCCAAGAGTGTTACATGCTAAAGCCCTAATTCACACAACTTATCTTCTTTACTGTCTGCTACTCAAGCACCACTTTAAACTACTAGTGGACACCATGTCACATAGACAATATCCCAGCGTTATTTAGCTGTTTACAATTCATAAGCATCAACAAGCAAAAAAACAGCTTGCAATAATTGGACAATGTGGAACTGGTCGCAAACTGGTATTTATCCTCAAAACCTCAAATCTCCAGGAAAATTTGGCAGGGAATATGTATGAGTGCATACAATATAAAGAACAAGTCATAGTGAAATTAGCAATAATTTTGATATATAAAAGTACCAAGTGATGCCTTATGGACAAAACATTTCTGCTGATAGACTGACCTATACAAATTACCCGTTTTGCTATTCAAATCTTGATCTGTGCACACTCTTGTACTGTAACACATCCTGTCAGTCAATTTTGCTAGAATAAAATAAAACAAAGGTGGGGCATTTTCTAGAAGTTGACAGATCCAAGAAACTACAAGCTGAAATTGAGGCCGAGACATTTCCTCCTTTGGTTAAGTCTGACCAGTTGAGAAATACTTCTCATGCTTTTAATTCTGCAGCAGCAATTGCTGAGCCAAGATCAGGATAACCTTGCAGTGTGACTTGCAGTAGAGTGATCTCTCTTTATAATAGCAGGGTACATTTTATCCTTGCTCACATTCTTGTGGAAAATGACCATGCAGATGAGCAAGATTCCTCACATTACTTTACTATTGTCAGTCTTCTGCACTGATTAAAGGCAGAGCAAACTGACATCCCTTAATTCATCACAATGCCATGATTCCTCCATATCAAATCACTCAAAACGGCGTAGATATTTTCATAAAACCACAGAATTGGGTGGATGTGAATTCCAGATTGAAAATACTGAATGGAAAAGTTAAGGGAAACAGGAAGAATATGGGCTAAATACGGTCTGGTTATTGCCAGGACTAAAACATGCCTACACCCACACTGGGTATGCAGAAAACTCCCTCTTACCCCCCAAAAAACACTAAAAGACTGTCAGTCCAAATGCAGCTCAAGTCATAACAAACTGTGCATTCATGCCCCCAGATGCAGACACAGTAAACATCCATGTCTACGTCTGGCAGGGGCCAGCTGAGGCATGGATGAGAAGCACTGATAGAGACTTTGCTGCTGCAGTTGTCCTACATAGTACTATTTCTATAAAGCACTGTGCCTTTTGCCGAATAGAACTGTTTGTGACATAAGGCTGTTGGTTGAAACACAACCCCTTTATCTCTTCATCTTGACATTTTTTAAAAAAGCAACTATGCAGCCTTATACTCTTATCAGAGCTGTGTGTCTGACAGTGTCAGACACTCCAGCTTTATCTCAAATTCAGGTCAGACATTGTTGTAGTTGCCCTCCCTAGAGTGGAGGGGGTTATGCCATATGTCAACAAATGTGCATAACTGTCCATTGGTTATAGAGGAGAAAAAGACCACTTTTATGTATGAGGAGTTTTTAAGCAGGAAGCTACACAACTGCTTATTTGAACCAGCAGGACCATGGCACGTAAAAAGCTGTCTGTTCATTTCTACTGCAGGCATCAACTCAGATCACTGTCAACTTTAACGCCTCATGCATGGAAAAGCGCTTCCTGAACTCCTGATTGATAGCAGGCGATCACTTTTGACAATAATCCCCCAAATGATGAGACATAATCTGAGATAGGCGAGTGTCAGTTACAAAGCAGTTAGCTTCGTTTTTCGTGCATTTAGAGTTTCTGATACATTCAAACAGCAGAACTATGTTAGATAACGTGATTAAAACGCGACAAAGCTAAAGCAAAGCTAGGCAAGCTAGGCGCCAGACAAGTAAAGTAGCGATATGTCAACCGGCTCTCAAGCTACAAAATATATCATTACAACTTTAGCTAACGCTAACTACTTAATGTGGTTTAACTTTTCTTGGAACTTGGCCTGTAGTTGGCTATCTGCTATGATAGGTGACTTTGATCCAGTTTACAACGTTTAATGCGGGAAGAAGTTGCATATTTTTCTGCATCCATTGTCAGCAGATAACCGGGCAGCAAGCTAACGTTACTAGCCAGTCAGGCTGGTAGCGTTACAACACGTTCAAATCACCCGGTTAGCGGCGGCAGTTACCAGTAAACGTTACAGACTGATAACTACACTGTTAGACACAACTGGTTCACAAAAATAACCACGACTGACAAGAGTTTTTCTTACCCATTTGGGCTCGCAAGCCTTTGAGAGTCGTAGCACCCTCCGCCATTTCTACGAAGTTTTCCTTCTCTGTTTTTTTCTAAAGCAGGGGCGCGTAACACATCGCAGCCGGCAGGACTCGGACACCACGGGGACGTGGACATCAAAGACCGGCTAAGACGGAAAGAGGACTCACTCTGACGCGTTCCCGGAAACCAGAGAGCCCGGATGAGATGAACAACACCTTTAAAATGCTGCCGTGTGAATGGATAGTTTTCAGATATTCTTCGTTGTTATAATTGTTTTTCAGCCCATAACATTGAAACATAACATAATCTATCTATTACTTTACTTTTACATGTACTTGCATTACTCATAATAATTGTAAGACTTCTGACATCATCATATTAATTATGATAGTATTGATAACTTGTATTTTTTTCATATTATTATTATGTAACAAGCAAACACAACAATGCAATTAAAACACAAATATTTTACAAGCTGAAGTGTACACAGAAACCCCCCCCAACTTAAATCACGGTGTTTGTTATGTGAACCACTCCACTTTCACTTCCAAGAATAACAGGATTTTGCTCGTAAAAGGCTGCAAGGGGTTTGTTTTTAAACACAACTGGGTCTTTCAACAGGCCATCCCTTTGAAGAACAGCTAAAATCACTCATTTACTTCCAGTAACCCTGTATACTATCATAGAAATCATATGTTAACAGTTTCAAATACACTCTGCTTTGACATACAAGCATTATCACTGTCAAATATTAATCCTTAAAAGTGTATGTACTATATATATATATACATATCTTTGCAAATAATGTGCATGTCCTCCCACTTTTTTTGTAGCTAGTCAATACTTTTTTTTTTTTTTTTTTTTTTTTTTTTACATTTTACATAGGCAGATTAATATATACATATTTACATGCTACACTTCATTCGCCTACTTGAGTGTCCATTCTGTATGGCTCTGGGAGCAACAAGAAACCGAGTTAAAATATCAAATATCTGCCCATTAAAGCTGATCCTCATTATAAACAGGACGTTTTTCAAACGGAAGGTTTGTCTTTATATGAAACTATTAGTGGTTCATCTTTTTAATAGACGATCTAAATGGGCTCGCCACATTTGCTATGACACCAAAGAGCGCCTCCTGCCGTTTATGTGGCAGGTATTGCATGCTAATAAATTGAAAGTAAATCCAACAGACAGAGACAACATTATCAATTACTTTTTGGAGGAAATTTATAACACAAGTGAGGAATATTCATGAAACAGTTCAGTTTCATAACAGGTTCAGTTAAACAAAGATATCAAATATTTGCGATATACAATTTGTTTTCTCTGGGGTTCTAAAATTCTTTTTTTTTTTTTTTTTTCATAGATCAGAAGATCTTAAACAAGACAATAAACTCAACTGAAACTCTATCATTTGCATTTGAGAACAGTCATGGATTCTTTAACCTTACCAGATTGAGTGGGCTGAAGAATGTGCAGAGCTGGAGATGAAGGAAAAATGATCAGACGGTAAACTTTTCCCAATGAGAGAAAAACACATTTTCTCAGGGCTCTGTGTTCTTCCTCCTGCCATGAACACTGCGTCCTCTGTCCTGGTCTGTCTCACATGCTTTAGCCAGAGGGCCTCTCATCTATTTTACATGGTAAACAAGAAGTAACACCACATGTAGGGTTCAGTTGCAATGACCTGGATATTGTGTTATTTAACACTTTAAAGCACGGATAACAGCTTCCTATCAGTAATAGAATCCATACAAGTGACAACTATTAAAAATAAAAAATGTATTCAATGGGAACTTAATTCAGCAGTACTTCCACTTCCACAGAATTAATTTATTCCAGAAAGAAGCATGTCTTTGTGGCCCAACAATGAGGCTCATTAGGTGATCAAGGCCCAAAAATACTGTGAAGTCATGGCAACGCATCCTTCGGGGCTAAGTGGTCACTTGTCTGCCACAGCTCTGTGTATCCGAGCAACAACTTCAGGACTAGGCAGCAGCGCAGCAGCCTGGGCCAGCTGGGGCAGCAGCGTGTAGGTGGAGGTGCGCAGGTACTGGAAGAGGTCCTGGAAGCCTTGCAGATGAACATTAACCTGAGGTGGGACACCCAAAGACCGCCCTAGTCTCCTCAGCATGGTCCTGTTGTCAGTAGAGCCAATCAGCAGCGTCAAGTCCTGGACCGCATCATAGTCCAGCATCTCAATGCTCTGACCTGGACAGAGTCACAGCAGAGTCACCAACACAGACACACGCATGATGATCACATTCTGCATGTTAAGCTACTACAGAGAAAATATCACAAATAGGAAACACGAGAATATGAAGACGAAACAATAAAACCTTACAAAAATGTATTTTTCCCACCACATAATTATTTTATTTATTATCTGGGGAAGGAAAACATACTCACATTGAGCCACTTCCCATATCGTCTGCAGTTTTTTCTCCATCTGATAATGACATAGAAAAGAAGACATTTTTACAGGAGTGAAATGCAATCATATCTAAAGAGTTCTGGTACTAGAACATATTTGTTTGATAAGAAATGTCAAACTAAGACAATAAATGACATAATTAATCAGGTAAAATATAATGTGTGTGTTCTAATTATAGCTTTTGAGAGGGTTTTTCCGTTTTATATATTTCTGATTGGCCCCTTTGTTTGCATCACGTTGCTGTTGAGTTTTTAATGCTCCGTGCTTCAAAAATGTAAAAAACGTACTAAATTAAACCAAAACTGTGTCCATGGCTACATGCCACAATGAGTCATTTCCTCTTTTTTGTGCTCATAAAACTGACCACATGGACTTAAACTAGTATAAAAATAACTGCAAAACTTAAATTCTCTTGCGGTTATTTTTTTTTTAAACTTTTATCAACAATTTGTTTCATGTGGCTGCAGCATGCTCCTCCTCAGCTAACCTTGGCACCATGACTCATATAAAGATAATATAATAACCACTTTACCTCCTCTATGGAGGAGCAGCTTGGTTGCCTCTCTTCCTGTGTGATGTTCTCCTCTTTCTGACCGGAGGGCTTAATGTTGGTAGTGACATTAATAACAATAGAAGTAGGATGCACCTCGTTCTCCTGGCTCAGTGAGTTCAGGCCTCTGGGAAGAGATGAAATTAATGCACATAATTACATAGAGACCAATGGAGGTCAGTTGAATTATTATCCAACTGTATGTTGTGTTTGTGAAGCACCTTAGAGGGTCTGGAGCTGGAACAAGTGTGTGTGAAGGGGCCTCTGATTGTTCTGCTGCTCTCTCTGAGGGGCTGGATGAAGGCGTGTACTGAAGGTCATCTACAGATAAAAGCCCTTCAGGCCCAGGGCAGTACGCAGGAGCCTGCTCTGAATATTGCAACAAATATGGTCCTTATTTAGTCAAGAACACAAAAGGTGAAAAAAAGAGATGTAGAACAAACTCACTGAATCTCTCGGCAGCAACGAGGACGGCCCAAAGCAGCAGAGCAATGAGGAAGACAGAGGAGGCTGTTGCTGAACCAATCAGGGCCATTGGAAATGTTTCTTCTACTCCTAAATTACGCAGAACAAAGAAGATATAGTTTCAGTTTTTGCATTTTCTTCCATCTTGCTTCTCTTGTCCAATATGTCGACTTAAAAAAAAGAAAAAAAGAAATTCCACCCATAATGTCTGTCTGATTATACTTATATTCACACTATGGACACGAGTGTTGTAGTCAAGACCACCTACACCGAGACCAAGACAAGACCAAGACTTTGAGGGGTCGAGACCGAGACAAGACCAAGACCAAGTCAAGGCGAGACCGAGTCAAGACCTAGACCAGACAAGTGTTGAACACTGAATGATACTCATAGGCTCAGATTAACCTATCCCATGTCCCCATGGCATAGGCAGTATGTTTTCGTATTTCACACTTTGTGGTGTTTTTACACATTCCCAAATGTATGTACGCAATAAGTGAAAAGTGAGTTTTCTATGATAAGTCACCTTGAAAAGAAAAAATAAAAGCCTGGATCTGTTGTGTTACTCACTCTTTTCTTCAGGTTCTTTGACATCTCCGCTGTACACGGTGACGGCACTCTCTGCAGGAGAACAGCAGTTATTACTTTTCCTTGACAACATCTCTGGAAAGTCAGCGGTCAATAAATCTATTTATCCAGGATTATTAACCTTGTCACTTCGTCTGTAGGGTTTATCTCTGGTTCTTACCTCCTTTAGAGCTGCGAGCCGTCAAAAGCAAACACTCTTTATGGACTGTGTCATGACCGGAACAAGGCACACAGGATGGCTCCACTTCCCCAGTCCTGCTCCTGAGTTCATAATACCTGCACACACACACACACACACACACACACACACACACACACACACACACACATAGACACTGTCAAAAACTCAACACAGAAACATGATAGTTTAAAGCTGTAAATGTAGGTGTAACTGACCCTGGGAGGCACTGACCACACTGGGCGTCACTGGTGGGTGAGCATGCTGTCTTCTCCAGGCGGTTCAGCAGGTTGCACTGGGTACACCGAGTGCAAGGAGCGACGCCTGTTTCTGCACTGAACGTTCCTCCGTTACAGAGAACACAGAAAGCTTCACCTCCATCTCCAAAGCCGCAGTCCTGAGAAGGATGCACAATATAGACTTGGTGTAGCAAAAAAAAAGGACATATGATGGAAGGAGAGTGGAGCTGCCACTGTTATGAGCTGTGTGTTTTACCTCTGAGAGCTGTTCTCCAGGCCCGCATACAGGGCATAAAACACAAGTGCCGTTTGTGTGTAAGAACTCTGCCTGATCACAGCGGAGCTCTGACTGCACCAGCACACACCACACCTGAGGAAAGAAAAAATGTGGGGAAAAAAATATCTTAACAAACAAACAGAGAGAAATCATGGCTTGAGAGAATGGTGAGCTAAGACTTTGATATACTATGAAAACATTTATTATTTTACAGTAACTAGCTTTTTTTTTTTTTTAAGATGATAAGATTAAAGAAAAAAAGTTCAGACTTACCATGAGCAGAGCAGAACAGAGACAAGCCTCCACTGCCAAACTGTCCATAATATTTCTCTGAGGAGTCTCACTGAAACAGCAACCATTAAAAAGTATGCATTCACATGTCAACACAATTTTTAAAATGACACAGATAAGGAGACCTTAGATGAAGAAAACACATTCTCAGAGGCCCAGCAGAGAAGACTCATAAAAATGTACTTACCTTGTAAATTAATAGTTTAATAATGTGTCTCTCATAGATTAGTCACTGACTTGTAGCTTGTATGTGGCAGTTTGGTTTGCCTCCCTACAAACTGCTCCACATGCAGCAGAGGTAAAGTGGTGGGAAAACTTTGGGAATGCCCCTCATCCTACATCACGAGTGACGCAGGAGAGGTTCCCCACCACACAGTCAACCATTGGCGCATGAATACGAGACTTCCAGGCCCCCCACCTGGGCACCTCACGTCACACCTGCTCTTCTCATGTTCCCTCTGGGGAACCTGCTTGTTTTTGGCTCTGGCCTCTCAGACAGAGAGAGAGACGAGACGATGGGAGGGGGAATTAAAATGCATGAATGAGACCCTTGTTAAAAAACGTGTTCCCAACAAAGAGACTTTGTGAATGTGCGCTGCAATAAAAGGCTGTGATACAACAACCAAAATTGCTTTGTTCTCTTTATTGCACTAAATGACAGAAAAAGTTCCCTAACAGAAAACATACAGCTGCAGTATACTGTTAGACCACTTAGTGGTGGTATGGAGCCATCAGACTGTCAACAAACATGCAGCTCAGTGTTTCACCGTCCTGACGGCATATAATGGGTGTAAAAAAGGAGGAGTTATTGACATACATCGGTGGTTTAAATTGCTTGTGCTAACGACATATTTTACTCTCAGTTCTGAGCAGCTGAGAACAGGGCGGACACCATACGTCACACAGAAAAGCCAATTAGATTTGTTTGAGCTGTTATCACTTGAGGATAATTGTAAAGCCAAGAGCCGGGCAAGAATATTACTTTGACTGTTTGCAGACAGGACGTATAGCACACACACATTTACACAGACGCCTCAGTCATAATTATGAACACACTGGGCCTTGTGCAAGAACCACTTGTACAAACAGATTTGTTCTCAAGTGGCGTGTTTGATTGAATAAGGAGAACTTGCAGCATTTACCAGTTTTTGCATAATTCTGATTTTTCTTTTATGCACAAAGGCAGTTGATTAGTGCACAAATCGTGCAATACGTTTTGTTAATGGATGCAGATTTCTTTACTTTGAAGCTATGTTGTTTTAAAAAAAAAAAAAAAAAGAAAGAAAAAAAAGAAGGGAAAGCTAAAATAAGAATGTGAAAATGTTTTTCCTTGAGGCCTTGATTTATTTATTTTATGTCCAGTATTTGCAGAAATCATTGCAACTGAGGGTTTTGTTTTTATGTGTTTACACCATCTTCGGCTTTTAGCTGCCCTTACCCTTAATGTCACCTTTTTAAAAACATTTGTAATGATTCCTTTTAAAGGAAGCGTATAAAGCGACCCTAAATTCAGAGCTTGATATATATCGAGCTGTTCTGAACGTCACATTAATAATACATCCGTCATCAACATCTACACAAACATGGGTGTGAGTCAGGTATTTCTCAACATCATGCGGTGTTTCTTTAAACTTTAAGCCTTGGTAAGATAATTATTAACATTAACACTCACACTGAAAGCAGGTACAGCCACACTGGACACAAATGACTTGGATGTGTTCTTGGGAGGATTTTGAGTTTTTCCAAAAGGTTTCATGAAGTCGTGATTGTAATGTTATCGTGCTTGTTAGTTATGTTTATTGCAGGTGATTAATGAGTAACTCAGGGAACTACAGGGTGAGGGTGTGGAGGTCTTCTTATAGAGAAATGACATGACATTTGTCAGCAGACTCACAGCACAACCTGCTTCCAGTGGACTAATATTGATTGCTTTTTCTCCAGAAACAGCAGAAACGTCAGCTTTCAAAAAGATGACCATGGTAAGTTATGTATTCACCGTCCTAATTTAATAGTTGTATAATCAATGTGGAAGGCAGATAAAAAAGAACAACTGTTACTGTCACCTTTCAGCAGATGACCACCTGATTGACATCGACAGCTTTTTTTCTTGCTGCCATGAACGCCATCAGAAGCCTGTCAGCTCTGATCTGTCTGTGTTCACTGCTGCAGAGTTCAGGTAAGAGTTCAGACTAATGTAATGAAGGTTTGACAATATTTAAAGGGACAGTTCACCTCATAATCCAAAATGTTTATTGGTCTTCCTACATGGCTTGTTGTAGGCGGTTTTATGTATGAATTAGAAGTAGAAAATAGTTAAATGACTGAACAACATCCAGGGAATAACTTACATCAGAGAGTATTGATTTTGTAGCTCTTATTTAAATACTTGAAATTGAAAATGTCATCTTCAATTAGTGATATTTTCCAATACTTAAAAAAGCATTTTAATGTTCCAAATGGTAAAAAAAAAAAAAAAAGGTCAGAATTATGATGATGATGATGGTGATGATGATTATGATTATTATTATTACTATTATGATTGGTCAGATGCCATCTTTGACCTCATTTTAGATGTCTGCCAGAGTTACCAAATATTTTGTTTTGCCTGATGAAGGGTTACATTGCTGCTGAGTTATTCAAATGTATTTTTTGGAGCTTTTAGCACCACCCAACCGAGTGCCTTCTAATTTCACTATATTTAAGTTAACGCAGACATCTCTAGAGGGAAATCATGTTTTTTTATTATTACTGGGTGAACTGAAAGTTGAACTTAAAGCAAATTACTGTCCTCAGTTTTCTTATATATGTTATATATTTATTTTGTTATTTTTAGCATATTGTTTTAATGATATATATTTTGCCTTTATGACTCATCTCTATGGGGTCCTTTGTTCTTCCAGCTGCCTCTGCCAGCACCAGCCTTTGGGGTAAGAAGTTGCAGTTCAAGGGTCGTGCATGTATATGGCAGCTACAGCCAGACGTTGTGATACCAGCCCTCACAGAGCTGAGTGTCTGCATGCTCATACGGCGCTCCCATGACACGGACTGGACGGGATTTGACTACAAAGCACCCGGGGGAGGACGTGTGGAGCTGGGACTTGGGGGCACAGCTGGACAGCTGACAGTATGGCTGTTTGGAGAAAAACACAGCTTGGAAAGTAAAATGAAATTGCATGAATGGCAATCTATCTGTGTCACCTGGTCTGGCCTGGATCACAGGCTGCAGGTCTACATGAATGGGACCAGGCTGCTTGAGGCCCCCGTGAACCCCATACTACCGCAGAAACTGGCCCCGGGCGGCACCCTCACTATGGGGGTTTCTCATTATGTAGCCACAAATGGCGACGTGAAGCCAGAGACGGGGAAGGAATTGCTCGGAGACATTGGTCTGTTCAGGATGTGGGCCAGAGAATGGAGCCTCGTGGAGCTGAGAGAGCTGAGCTGTGCGGACGGAGACGTGGTGAGGTGGGACCTGCAGCAGTGGAAACACAGCTGCCGTCCTGTGCCTGACAGCAGCCTGCACTGTGGTAAATGCACTTTTTAATCCACCATCAAGCAGTTTGAGCTGTCAAGGGTGTCCTCACCTATTCACATGACAATGCAATCAACTGTAGGTGAGAGAGGACTGACACACTGTTCAGTCAAAACACTTTAAGGTCATTGAAAAGATAAATCACACATTCCAGAGTTCAGCAGTAACTGGCTCATAAACACATGACAAGTCCAACACTTTGCTTTAGAAATCCTGCAGCCATGTACATTGTTACATTCTCTTTTCTTTTTCTTGTTGTTTTTTTTTTTTTAGCATGGTCACGCTACAAAATCGAAATGTGGACATTCATAGGTCACACTACAAAGCCTGGAAACTGTTCAGTGTCCCTGGAGGAAGTCACAAGAAGCTGGGTATGAAGAATATTTGAATGACATCAGATGATGTGTATAAACAGAAAGCATCAGATTCCGAAATTTAGTGTTGCGAAAAACACAGTTTTATGAAAAGACATATTTTCATTGTCCAGTTTTCAATGGAAAAAATGCCAGAAAGAATTAGAGAATGTTCACATCCTGTTTTATCTGCAGTATTTTTTAGACGTCCCAGCTTTGTTCGAATCAAGGTTGTACAGTAATTTATCTTTCTTGTCATCTCTTATCAGTTGGAGAGCGTTTTCCCTCGAAACATTTCTGTCCTTGACATCTTTGTGTCATCCCCAAGGTAACACTACTTTTGCTAACAATACACTCCACACAGTGAAGAGAACGGTCAGATTATTTGCTTCAGTAAAGTAGCAATGCTGCAGCACAAAGAAAAGGGGTCCTGTATTGGAAAAATCAACAAAGTACTTAAAGATTAATAGAATTAGGTTCAAAATTTTATCAAATTATTCAGATTTTGCTGTTGCATTTGGTTAAGATCAAACCAATTTTAAAGCGGACATATGCTCATTTTCAGGTTCATAGATACATCTTCCTCTACTTGGTTACCAGAAATGACTCACAGCTTTTTACAATATTGGACCTTTTATTGTTTTATACACTGGTGGACATTTAAACCAATAACAGTGCATTATTTTTGTAAAAACAGTCTTATTAATATAATGGAGAATATAGTACTATAATATTTTAAATACCTTGAATTGTAGCGGAAAAAGAAGTGGCATGAAATTGAAAAATACTAATATAGAAAATTCTATCTTTCCACCACTGCTGAATAACATAACAGCTGTTTGTGTGTGCAGTGGCAGTGGATGGTAGAAGTGATGAGTGCGTTGTAAATCTGCTTCACGATTTCAGTCCTTGTCAACATTCCTGTCTGTAATTTTCTGTTATCTGTGTTCCCATACAGCCGTACCTGCCGTGTGGTTAATAATTCTGCTGCTCCACCTGCCTGGCAGCCTCAGGTACGCCACTATTAACAGCACACAGTTTGATTTTCCATGGAAAGAAGCAGCAATATCCTCAAAGATCAGCTGATTAGGGAACAAATGAAAGGCTTTTTGGCACAATGTGATTTTCCAAAGAAATGAATGACGCATATGAGCAATGAGACCAGGTCAGGTGCAGGAAAGGAATTATATTAAAACAGTCAACTGTTAATAATTATTATATTAATGTTAATATTCAATATTTAATAAAGATGTGAAAAAAATCTGCGATTTCAGGGTTCAAGAGCATCAAACTCCACCTGTGACCAGTGGTAAGATGAATTCAAGACTCAAGACAACACACATAATAGATATGCATATATACCTATATAAAAGTATAAAACAATCACATTAGAGTGGTAAAATGTCAAATTATTCAGGAGTAGTGATAACACCAGTGCCTAATAGAGTCATGATAATAAATAGGTGAACTAAAATAGTAATATTGACAGAAATACTGGAAGGTGATGAAAGTCCAAATTCAAAAGTGAAAGCTAATATTGCAAATGATATTTACAAGTTATACTGCACATGATATATCTTTTTGCGCATGATGCTGAAACATAGTACAGCGCAATATTTAAGTGCACATTATACTGATAAGTAATATTTAGCATTTTATTTATATTATTCTCAACGCCTCATGTTATTCTGTCTTTTTGTTTGAGGGCCACTGGTAGAAAATTTTATAACCCAAAACCTCAACTTGAAAAGGATCAAAGTTGCACAAGCCTGATATTCTCCAAACCTACAATGCAGATTTAATTTGTCATTTGATTTGGTGCAAAGTTTCAGCTGTACAGTCCATGTGAATGTGGAACCGGCTGCTAACGTTGAAGCCGTTCAGGAGAACATCACCTCATTACTGAGTTCCACCTTCTCCACTGACGCCCTCAACCTGACGGCTGAGCCCGGCAGCATCAGCGTACTACCAGAGGGTATGTATGGGCTGTACGCTGCACTTCGTTGTGTTTTATTTTGTCAGTGCACCAGTCAAACATTAACCAAACACAGATTTTATGACCATTATTACTGTCGTCAAATAGGATGTATGTTCATGTCACATGAAGTTGACCATTTTTATTGGAAGTGTATTTACTGACATAATTGTGTAATATTTGTTCAGTTCTTGTTTTTAGACACATGGAGGAGGTTGGCTTCAACTGGAAACATTCATCTAGTGCGCGAAAATGAACAAATCCATTAAACTGATTAAATTAATCATGCGCTTGTTAAGTGGCTGGATTTAATGGAAGCAGAAGATTATTCACAACTGCAGGAATAAATTAAAGATGGAGAAATCTCTTCTGTGATTCTAAAAATACCACATAATAAAGAATATGTGAGACTACAAATTATAATAATAAATTATATGAACAAATCCTTTCTATAACTTGATTTCCATTCAGCATCATGTAATTTTTAATTTTCCCTCATGTAACCCTTTATAATGAGGATTTGCTTTGTCTTAGAGTTGCCCCCTGCAGTGTCAGAGCCTCTGCCAACCTTCAGCACTGGTGCACCTCCATCAGGTGGGCAGTCTTTAACTGGTTTATCTGGAATGATGTTAAGTATTAATTTCTTTTTAATCAGTTGCAGATTAGTCTGCAAGCCAATACAAATGTGTAGCAACATTTTTCTTGTTGTGTCATTTACTTCACAGAAACAACTCAAAGTCTGCCAGCTCGACCTGCTAACATGTCAACGACAGGAGATCCTCTGGATTTTAACGACACCACCGGTCAGTTCACTGAATTCTTCAAAAGAGTCATAATTGTTCATATTTTTCATTCTTGTTTTGCAATTATGTTCTTTTTGAACAGTGAGAGTAGTGACCAAATATAGTCACTATATATATATACCTAGTAAAGACACACTGTTTCATCTCTTCTCTCCAGCAGTGAGACCAGACGCTTTCTTCAGAGTTAATCTCACTTTAAGTATGACTGGCAGCCCCAAAAAGCCAAAGGACACTATTAGAAAATGGGTAAGAGTCACACACAACTAAAAACACAAACAAAAACAACAAAAACAATAGGTGTGGACTGAAATGTACTGTCTTGTTAATAGGTGAGAGGTCAGCTGGAGGTAAATAAAACCATGATTGTACTGAATCTCATCATAAAGAATAAAGGTAGCAGGTGAGTCCCATTACATGAACGCAATGTGGCATAACTAGTATCCTGCATTTAATGTGATATGACTGGTTTATTATTAATCTGTAACAATTTATAGGGACATGGAGGAGTACGATGGACTTACGGTGAGAATGAATTTTATAATGGATAAAAATATAAAAGGGGAATTCATTTTACAGTTTTTTAACTAACTGAAATAATATTCCAGAAACTCCAACAACTCATTAACAATTCAACATTTCTTTCTTCTAGATTTTCTTCAGCCAACAAAAACAGTAAGTAATGAAAAGAAGGAGACAAATAGCTGACCGGACTGTCGGTTTTGTTTGCCACTCATGTAATATCTCATCCATAGATATTACTGCACCTTCCATGTTCAGGAATACAACAAAAACACTGCAGCAGAAGTAGAAACTTTTATCAACGCTGCGTTGACGTCAAAGTATGAAACTGACTCCATTATTATTCAAACTTCACATGTGTCGATCAAGCAAATAGGTGAGTTAGATGTCCAAATGTGAATAAAGAGACAAAGATGTGTTTAGTTATGGATTGAGAGTGACAACATTGGTGGAAAGAGAATTCAGATCCCTTACAAATATAATATCACACTGCTAAATTACAAGTAAAGGTCCTACATATAAAACTAACTTAAGTTAAAGTACAAAAGTATCAGCATCTAACTGTACTTAAGGTTCAAAGGTAAAAGTATTCGTTATGCAGAATGACCCACTCAGATATTACATATGTGGAAATACTCAAGTAAAGTACCTCAAAATTGTTGTACTTGAGTAAATGCACTGTATATGTATAGGTATATTCCACCATTGCTTGCCAACGTGTACATTCTTTTTCAGCTCCCTCAAACTGTCTGGAAGAAACTATTTCAACAATATACGGACAATATATCTGGCCTGAAACTTTCCCACAAGTCATCGAACAGATGGGATGCAGGAAGCCAATATCAGAGCGAGCCTCCAGGCTTTGGTAAGAAACTAACTTCCCTTTGTCCCTTTGACAATGAAAAATTAAATTGTTAGACTGCAAGATTATGATCAGGCCAATAATTGTCCAAAACACAAATCCTGAACAATCACCACGCTGTAAAAATTGATTTACTGTTTCATTGACTAACATCATACAGCAGCGTCTTACATAAACGTCCATAAAACATAATAAACAAAGCCATGATTTACAATTCAGACAGAGTGTAATAACGCTCGGACGTTTATTCACACCAGAGTCATCCCAGCCATCATTTTATTTGGATATTGCTCTATTTACTCGTACAGATCCTGTTTGTCTTGTTCGCCACAACCTGTTTCCATAGAGACAGCTCAGCGAGACAAGTAAATTCCCTCAATTACGAGCGTGTCGTGCTCCGAGCAGCCCTCCCACTCTGCACACACGCTCTGCTCTGACCGCCACACATGTAGCTCTGATGGATCCCTGCCAGCCTGCAGCTCCCACCACCAAATCAATTTCCTTTAAGTGAATTATTAGTGGAATGAAGGGCTTCAATCTTCTCAGACAAACCTGATATGAAATACTCAAGGGGAAATATGGCTAATCAGTTTTATGGTCTCCCAGTGAAACCGCTGATGTTTATTAAGACGTTAACACAATCATCAGTAGTGGACAGGTGGCTTTTATTTATTCGTCAGCCTTTGGAGGACAAAGGGAGATAGGTTTAATTAAACCAATCGGAATAATATTCTGTCGTTTCTTTTCCCTTTTATTCTCTTTTTAGTAAGTTAGACATTGAAACTGACACGACAAGCTGGACTCATCCTAATATGAAAAAATGCACACAGCTTGTGACCATCTCAGACCTCGACAACATCACCGTCAGTACTGGTAAGACACACACTCACACACACACACACGCACAGTCTGGTTCATTTCTGTTGCTTATAATGATGCAATATTTAAAATAATACTTTAACCCACTGAACCCTCAACCACTTCAGGGTGTTTTTATGCTATCTTTTTTTGGTTTTTGGTTTTGTTTTTAATTGTAATTCACCATCATGAATTAGACCTGCACAGTCATGGCTAGAAGTTGGAACAATTCAAACATGTCTTTGTGCTAAACCAGTTATGATGACATAAATATCCATCCATCCATCCATCCATCCATCCATCCATCCATCCATC
>JAOWBC010001868.1:16458416-16502190 GCA_028566105.1 Hypoplectrus providencianus | reverse complement strand
GTCTTTGTGCTAAACCAGTTATGATGACATAAATATCCATCCATCCATCCATCCATCCATCCATCCATCCATCCATCTACTTATCATTTAAATACATTTATGTGTCCCTTTTAAAATAAACCATTTCCCTTTCCAGTGTATTCTTGACACTTATTAATGGCCTTATTGATTTGTAGGTAACGTGGCTGAAGTTGTGGACATGATTCAGGAACTCGTAGATGTAAAGTTAGGGAACAGCACAGAGCTGTCGTCCTCCGAACTGGACACGGTGGTGACGAAGCTCAGCGAGGTGGTCGATGTCAGCGGCATCAACCCTGATGTTGGTGCAGACGTCTTTAATATTGTCGCAGACATTGTGCTTTCCAAAACTGATCTCACTCCTGTGGCGAGCGTGTAAGTGCGTTCATCTCAAATGTTGTATTAACTTTAAAAAAAACCCCACACATTTATATGAACTTTTCTGTCTTTGAAAAAGTGTCCTTGAGCTGACAGAAAGAATGGGAAACAATATCGATTTCCAGGATGAATCTGTCAGTCTGACAGCACCCTCGCTGGCCATGTCCATGGTCAACGTGGATCCGAATGAATTCAGCGGCCTCACTTTTGGCGTGTCCTCCGTTTCTTCAGTCCTGAATCCAGAGGTGAGACATTATAAATGCTACGATATGCAATCAAGAGGCAGCAAATTCACAAGCAAAAACACCTTGTACTTAAATGACAAGGGGTGAAAATATGAAACCAGTTTTTTTGATTGATAGCCGCTGATCCATGATCTTTCTTTTCCACAGATTTTTGTCAACCAGAGCTTTGTGAGCAGCCCGCTCCCCGACACAGAGGCAACCATCTCGTTGCCCTCTGAGATCTTCAACTTTTTCAACCCTGGAAGAAGAAATCGAGTCCAGTTTCAGTTCTACGGAACAGGCGACCTTTTTCAGGTACTTTAATTTAATTGTTTTTGTTACCATTTGTCACTTATATTCTTTTTGTCACCATCATTTGCTTTTTCTATCTAGGCTAAAATATCTGATACCTGCCACATTATACTTGCAGTCACAATTTACAGGAATAACTCAGTGTTTGAGGAAATAAGCTTATTGGCCTCCTGTGGGATAAATTATAATTATCAAGTTGCCCAATTGACTCCAATTCCCGAGGAGTCAGACAAAGTTTCCAATCAACAACTTTGTTTTTTTGTTTTTTCTCTCTTGGACGACCTCTTCTTCTTCTACTGTCTTTTCTTGCAGAATTTTACACTGCCATCCTCTGACCAAAGGTCGTTGATGCAGCTTTATTTATTCGCTCTAAACCACAATAAACAATATTTCACTTCACTTTCAAAATTTGCTTCGACTTTATCTGAACTCAGTTATTTTTTGGTCAGTGACGTCACCCTTTTTTGCTTCTAACTGTGATAAACATATTATTTTCAACAGGACCCCGACACATCCAATGCGACACACAGGAAGTGGACGTTGAATTCCTACGTAGTGTCGGCCAGCATCAATAACAGCCAACAGGTCAACAACCTCATGGACCGAGTGGTGGTGACCCTCAGCAATCACAAGCCCAAACAGGTGAGATAAGAAAACTTTCTGTTCAAGAAAGGAGAACTTCTTATCTCAAACAATCTTCACTTCTCTGATTGTTTGTTTTTATTTACAGCCCGGAGACAAGGTGGAGTGTATGTTTTGGGATTTCCAGAAAAATGGTGAGTTAGTGGTTGTCTAAGTATTATTTAAGAGCTTGATCTTATGGGATTTTTGAGACAATAACTACTAGATGGCCAAAATTGTATTTTCTTCATATTCATATCAGGAATTAAATAAATAGATACACATCACATATACACTGATACTGAAACTGTAGCTTCATAGTACTTCTTAGACATCTATAAAAGATGTGCGTCTGTTGATCAGCAGCTATAATCCCCTGTGTGTGTGTGTGTGTGTGTGTGTGTGTGTGTGTGTGTGTGTGTGTGTCAGGTGGTCGGGGTGGTTGGAACAGCAGTGGCTGTGAAACTCTGAGTGTTTCTGCTCATCAGACCAGCTGTCTCTGCAGTCACCTCACACATTTCGCCGTGCTCCTGGTGAGTCACTGCTCCGCTTTGCATACATCAAACCAGGGAACAAATAACTCCCACAACCACCAGCACACTGCGTACAATCTGCCCAGTTGCAGACTGATTGCATATTTTTCTGCTAATGATGCAAGAAGCCAATGTTTACAACACACTATCTGGATATTCTCTAGAATGATTATATCATTATAATTATGATGGGACGGACATCTGGCTCTTGTGCTTCCTATAGCGTCTTAATATATAAACATATTTTTCTACATTGTGTTTCAGGATGTGTCCAGAACACCCATAAGTGAAACTGACACTCAGATTATGACAGTGATCTCGTATCTGGGCTGTGGTATATCATCCATCTTTCTGGGCATCACTCTTCTCACCTACCTCGCTTTTGAGTGAGTTATTCCAGCAAACTTTTCACACTTAATGGACACAATACAATTTTGGGTTACTATTTACATTAACTATTTAATTATTATTCAAAGCACCTGAACTTTTATTTGTGTTTATATTTCCATGTGAAGTATTTAAGTTGATCTGCTATGTTCCTTTGTTCTAGTCATTTAGTTCCTACCTGCTCTTGTTTTTAGAGGGACAGTTTAACGTGAGGACCAAAGTCAAGCTGATGTCAGAGTAAAGCATGGTGTATTCTGTCATTTAATAAAGAACATTACAGAATAAGTTAACATGAGATGTTGTAGTCCTGGTCTTCACCTACCTAGCCTCGACACAGCAGCATTTACTGCTTTGCAGAACTACAATATGATCACTTGTAAAGAAAACAGTGAAGAAGACTAAAAACCATGTTTGCCTGCAGTGTGAACGTAGTCTTACTGTCACTTGTAACCTCAGGAAGCTGCGTCGAGACAACCCATCTAAGATCCTCATCAACCTGTCGGCCGCCCTGCTGGGGCTGAGCATGATCTTCCTTCTGGACTCGTGGCTCTCTTCCTTCTCCAGCTACGGTCTGTGCATCGCCACTGCTGCCACGCTGCACTACTTCCTGCTGGCCTCGTTCACCTGGATGGGCCTGGAGGCCGTGCACATGTACCTCGCACTGGTCAAGGTCTTCAACATCTACATTCCCTTGTACATCCTCAAGTTCTGTGCTGTGGGATGGGGTAAGGCTGAACCTGAAGTGCTCCCTGATTCACCACAGAAAGTCCAGTTGGCTGTGATTGGCTCAAACTGTTCATTTTGTTGTTCAGTTGTTTTTTTGATTGGTTGAGGGTTGGGCTTGTCACACTTAATTTTACAATTCTTAAAAAAAATTGTATAAAATATATTTGTTATAGGGAAAGATTGAATATCCTTTAAAAACAAACACATTTGGAAGATGAATAAGACTACATTTTAACGCTTGTACTTTAATATTATGTTGACATAAGTTTTGAATGCAGGACTTTTACTTTCAGTGGGCTCCTTGCACATTTTGGTATTAGTTATTTTACTTACTTAAAGGATCTGATTAAACTTTAAATGTTTTATGTTCTCCCAGGCGTTCCTCTGGTCATGGTCAGCCTGGTGCTGGCCATAGATAAAGATGCTTACGGCAGTGCTCTGCCTCAGGAGGCTGCAGCCGTGCTTCAGTCCACTGACCAGTTGTAAGTAAAAGGGTGAATCATCTCTGTAATGGGGACCTCATGTCTGATGAAAACTGTGAGAAAAGGTCAAAAATGTGAGTCATAAAATTCATGAAATGATGAATTTATTGATGAAGATCAGAAAAATGCCAAAAACAACAACGAAATGGCTAGAGGGCACCGATCTATTTTAGGAAGTAAAGCATGCGGTTGATGACATTTATCATAAATCCCAGTGTGAATGACATAATGACCCGCCCTCTCCCCTCCGCCAGCTGCTGGCTGCAGAATGACGTCTTCTTCTACGTGACGGTGGTGGCATTTATTCTTCTGATCCTGCTGTGCAACATCTCGGTGTTCATCGTGGTTCTGCTCCAGATCAGACAGATGAGAGCCAATAAGCATTCAACAAACAGCCCCAGCTCTCTGCATGACTTGAGAGCGGTGGCCGGCCTCACCATCCTGTTAGGACTGACGTGGTCGATGGGCTTTTTTTCATTTGGGCCAGGCAAAGTGGTCATGATGTACCTGTTCTCCATCTTCAACTCCCTGCAGGGTAAAAAAGAGTAACTGGTGTAAGGTTGTTAGTCACAGAAGAGTGTGAGTCATTTTAAACACATCATGTTGTTATGTCCCCCCAATTTTTCCCATTAAGGACCATGCGTTTTAGTACTTTATGTTCTTGGTTTTATAATGATTTTATTGTTGTGATAAATAATAATAAATACAAGGTTCCCTCACACAAATGTGAGGAAAATGGCAAGACAATATATGAGAATACAACTATGGCACAAAACAAAAATGCTCATGAAAATAGGTAAACAAAAACACTATAATGCTATTATAACTTCTTGGATTAGTCATTAACTTATTACACTGTCTGTTATTTTGTTCCAGGCTTCTTTCTGTTTTTGTTCCACTGTTTGATGAAGGAAAATGTGAGGAAACAGTGGAGGCTCCACTTGTGCTGTGGCCGCTTCAGACCCAGTGATTACTCAGGTACATATTGTTTGTGGACGTTGGACATATTGCAGTGTGACGAGCAGATGGCTGAGGGGGAAGTATTTTCAGGGTGGATGATGCATTGTTTTCTTTCCTTGTTATCACTGTGTGTTCAGACTGGAGCCGCTCTGTGACCGTGGGCGGCCACCACAAAAAGAACCATCTTGTTAATTCTGACTCAGGCGCTTCTGACAACACTTCCACCATCAGGAAGGTCTCAGAGTCTTCCTCGGGATCGGCACCAAACCAACACCAGGGGGCGTGAGCAAGCCTCTGTTCCTCATTGTTCAGTCTCAAACTTTAAAAAAAAGAGAAAAAGAAAAAAGAGAAAAAAAAACATGTTGGTTAGGGGCAGGGAAAGATCACATAAACCACCGGTTCAGCAAGCTACAATGAGTCCGTGGACGCTCCTGCACCTTAATCAAGCATGAAATTATAATAATAGTTTGCTGACTGTCAGATGAAAGCGTAGGACAGATATATGCTCAGAAAATTGCTCATTTTTTAATGTACAGTTTAGTTTCACATCACTGCTTTCACTGAAAAAGTAAATGGCAAATAGTTGGGGAAAATTATTTGTGTTGGTTAAACTTTTAGCAGTAAAGTAAATGTACCGGAAGCAGTTCATTTCCCATTGAAATGTATAATATGTAACTTTTCCACATTTAAAATGCCAATAAATGGCTACAGGTATGTTATATCTGTTGTGAGTTGTGTATTTACAATATTCCAAATGCTTTCAAAAATGTTTTCACACTTTAAAATTTGAATTAAGTGTGTTTTGGTTGTCTGCCAGAAGGGGTCATAAACTGACTTTAAGTGATCAGAGAAAAACTTCAGGCAAACGTTAGCAGCAGCAGAGAAACTGATTTCAAGGTGTAACTGCTTCTTTTAGTGTTTTACTAAATCACATGGTCAGTTTATTTTGGATAGGAGGAGCCATCCACTGATAAGGCAATAAAAATAAATGACACTGATTGATGGCGTTGACAACAACTCCCATGACTTTGATCTTTATAACCATCTGAAACAAGAATTTTTAAACAGACTTCATCCGACCTTGCAATTTCTGTGTTAGTTTGCAAATGAATAAATATATATTAATCTAATTTAGTCCATCTAATTCCTGCATAGCTGTGGAAGAGTGGTCTGATCAGAAAGTTGCTCAGCGTTATTTTGCCCTGACATTTGGCAAGATACTCCCAACGTAATATTGCTCCCAATCCCCCCAATTCCTGATGGTTGCCCATGACACCATGTAGGTTAGACTCGGCTCCCAGCGATGAAGGTGTGTGTGATCTCCAACATTTAAACATAAAAAAGAATACCAAAAGATATGTTGTAAAGAACTAAATTACATTAGAATCAGTAATTGACTGGGAAATGTTCTTACATTTATTTTTCATGTTTTCCTTCAGGTATAAAAGTCAAATCTTCAGCCAAAGACACCTCACAACTCGTGTGTTCCACAGTTTGATCTTTTCTTATTACAGCTGGTATAAATAGAGCCAGAGCACACACAGGAACAAACAGGGTCTAACAATGAGTCACTGCAGTGGGAACAAAGTGAAGCTCAAGTCAACCACAGAACCCATAAAGGCTGTATTCTCCAGAAACAAGGTCTATAATGACGATGAAAATTAGCTGCTCTGACTTGAGTGCTGCTGTTAAACTGCGTCTACCTTTTTGACAGCGCAGCAGAGGAATGTTTTAATAGGTGTCAGTCGGGTTCTGGAGGAACTCGCTGGATGACATTCTGCTCATATCTGTCTGTGTTCAGGAAGCATCACACACCCTCTCAGTCCGACACAGCGCGTCTCTTTGGAAGCTCACAAAGTTATTTGTCCGTACAGGAGACAAATGTTAACATCAGTTTTTTTAATCTAGTCGATGATCCTGATGTTTAAACTTGAGACCGGTTACATTTCTTTCCAACAATTCGGGCAGCTGCTGATGTAGGTGAACACACCAGCTCTGATCATCTGGTCAATGCAAGGACGCACTCTGTGGTCATCTTTAATCAGACATCAGGTCAGGTAAGAGGAGCAGTTTACTTCCAATATAACTGACACAGGATTTGGTTCGGTTGAGGTTTTTTTCTATTCACTACAGGGTCAGTGTAATCTGGTTATTTACATTTCACTCCTTCAAAAAGTGAATACCGTAGATTAATAGAATGATTTCCCTAACTAGGCCACATTTGTTATGCAAACTTACACAATATATTTGAAGAGTTAATTTACACTCAAAAAACAGATTTTTCCTGTATATATTAATTTCCTATATTATGTTTCAAGGGGTGTGCAGCACAGGCAATATCAATCAATTGGCTTATTTCAATAAGACATCGCAAATTTCTTTCACTTGCTGAATCATGTGTTTTATAGTGCAGTCAGGATGGTCTTTTAATCTGTTTTTGCAAATAACACAATTATTTCCTTTTAAATATTCAAAGGTCATGCCCTTTTCTGGCAAATGACAATGTGATTTGTTTTATGTTTCCCTAAATTGATCACTTGTCACTGGACTTAACATAGTGTGAACCATACAGTGTTTTTCATGCATTTTAGGTAGAATATGTTATTACTGAGCTGTAAAAATAGACCACAGTGAGTGTGTCCACTCTTACTGTTTGTATTGTAAAAAATGTTCATACATTTCATGGGAATACAGTCTGACTCAAGGACATGTCAGCAAGTTACATTTAAATTACTTCCCATGGCTTGTATCCAGGAGAAAAAAAGGTTTTATGGATTTCAGGGAAGTCACAAATAATGCAAATAAAGACCAACTGATTTGTCTTTTGTGTGGCTGGAATTGAATGTCACAGAAGAAAAAAAATGTTGTTGCTTGTTTGTTTTTGAGAAACCAACATGTTTTGTCTCAGTCACAGCTGACCCATGGAGGACGGAACAGAGAATATAGCGGTGAAGGTGGAGGAGCACTCCCAGTGTGTCATCCTGACCTACTTCCAGGGCGACATCAACAGCATGGTGGACGCTCACTTCAGCCGAGCTCTCGGCAAAGTCTGCAAGGTCAAGGCGCCGGCAGCGAAGACAAAGAAAATCCGTAAAACTATTAAAATGGGTAGGGATATTAAACCAACAGCGTCTGAGCCACCAGCCAAACTGGACATTTTGTCCCGTTCAAACTCACTATGCATTCTGTCTTTGTCCCTGCAGAGGAAAACAGCCCGTGTCAGGGGACAGCTGTGGACTGTTACTCAGAGCCACAGGTCCCTGCTGCAGCAGGACGTCTGCTGAACTTCAGCCCTGCAGAGGACCCTCCTGGCCCCTGGCACTCGTTCACCTCCAGGGCAGCAGAGGGCCCGGGGTTACCGTCCATCACCTACTCTCTGTCCCCAGAAGGGTTGAGTCTTACTGGGCAGCAATACGCCACGTCCCTGCTCAACCTGCTGCACAGTGACCGGGGGGAGGTGGGACCCAGCATGGCCTCCAGCTCCAAGCCGGAGCTGCATCCCAGCTGGACGGTGCCTCAAGGATTCAGAGACTCTGTGGACCCGGCTGTAGGATTTGAACCAGGTAGGTCTTCAGATGAAACATAACATCTTAAAAAACGTCCAAAAGATTAAAATCACTGCTTCTTACAGGGAGTAATCGATTTAAAACAAGGTCCATAAAGACTAAAGGAACAAATGCATGACCCTGAAGCATATACTTATAAGGTTATTAATAAATATGATATATAACTGTAAGATAGTATGCTAATAGCTCAGAATGAGGTTTCCAAAGTCTGGCATCATCAGTTTTGTCTTGACTTGGAATTAGATGAATTCTCATGAACAGGTTTTTAAAAGGTTTTTCATGTGGCTTTTGACTTATATTGCCTCGTCAGCAGACTGAATGTCAGTGGGATAGCTATGAATTGTAGCATTTGTTATTAACAAACCATGACGGTTGGATGTAGGCAAATGAAATGACATTATTGATTTGCCAAAAGGGAAATTCAGCTCAAAACATTTATGGATCTTGATACACACCAGAGGTTCTCCCTTAAACAACCATAAGGGTGTATAAACATACTAGTTAGTCGCGTGACTGTAAACCAGATTTACATACATGCAGGAGTCAATAATTACACTGAAGACAACCTATAATTATCACATGATATTTACACTTCTAACTATCAGGAAAGTATTTGTTAATTACCTGACTTCCTGAATCTTTTCTTTGTTGCCACTCAGAAATGTGTGCATCTGAAAATGAAATAATACACACATAGATTGTAACTTCTTCTGACTCAGTTGCAAACATGTTTTTTTTTTTTTTACATAAAGCAAGAGCTGCTTTAAATGATTGTGCCTCCTTTCTGCCAGGACGACGTCTGGACAAGAAGGACTTGTACTGGTACTGAGTCTGGGTGTCCAGAGCAGCAGAGAAAGGGAAAGGCTGCAGCTCGGCCACATACCTGTGGCTGCGTAAAGCCGCCCGGCTTCCTGTTGAGCTGTCAGATGTTTCTCGTCAAACAGGCCTCACTGAGTGTCATTAAAAGAAGAAAAACTGCGCACTTCCATTCCCTTCTCTCCAGTTCTCAGTGACATGACCTCAGTACGTCAGCATGCACCAACTGGAGCAACCTTTCTGACAGAGAGCGCTCTCTGACAAACCGGTTCTTCTACTCTGTCTGTCCTCTTGTAAATCTTAAAGCACTGTATTGCTCCCGGTGGATGAAGGGCATTTCCTTGTGCCACTTTTTGGCGCTTCTCTTAGTGGGCCTACACCAGTAAATGGACCAGTATTACAGTAAGTGAAAGTGTGAACATTTGTGAGTTTATAAATATTGATGTTAATATCTGTCGACAGTTCTTCCATATAAGCTTAAGTTTCTATGTGAATATTTCATATATTCAAACAAACAAAAAAAAAAGAAGGATAGTGATGTTATGTTAATGATTTGTATTCTGTAATCTTACATCATCCTCTGTACAAAACTGCATTCATATATGAACTTTAATAAATATCTGAAAAAATATCAAATGTCAGAAAACCCAACCAACATACTGTACTTGTACTCTACTTGAGTATTTCCATTTCATGTTACTTTCTAGTTCTACTACAAATACTAACTTTTTACTTAACTATACTGATCTGATAACTTAAAGGTTCATATGACTAAACTAAATGTGCAGGAAAAATACGTTAAACATTATATTTAAGATATTTGTGTGTAGTGCAGCAGTAAAATCTGCTGAAATTAGCCCACTAGCCCTGGGTTGCCCTGTCTAGTAAGAGACACTGTGTCCATTCTGCTTTAGAAACAGCTACACCATTAGCAGCAATGTTACACCTGAACTACAGTTCAGGCCGACGCCAGAACCAAAATTCTGCATTTTGACGAATTTCTCGTGACACTGAAATGCTTTGTTACATATTCCTCCTTAAAGTGAGGCCAACTACGTGCTACTACTTTTTACTCTTGATTCTCTAATTGCATTTTGTCGTACACTTACTTAAGGCAACATTTGAATTTAGGGATTTGTAAGGAAGTTCATTTATGGCGTCCTATTATTACTTTTACTTTGGTATATTATTTGAATGCTTTTTTCAGCAAAGCATATAATTGTGTGTTATTGACAACACGTTTGATTAAGCTTGTGTTGACTGTATAAATGAGACATTTTTAAATCAATAATCATATGAAGAATGAATAGAATAAACAAATGATAGCCACATACTGAAGAACAATTTAGAAAAACCTGTCATGAATACACTCTATATTTGGTCTCTATTTATACCTATGATTACTTATTTCATGTCCCATTGATTTATTCAATCACCGGCACTTTAATTTACATTTTCACCCACAAAGTACGAGAATGGAGATTTGTGGCTGTGCAGAGTCAATGGAGAAAACCCATTAGTGCTACGCTCAAGAGCCACTCAGATGGTGAATTAACTAATTGAACATTTCAGAAGCAGGAAGTGTGAGGATGAGTTGACCTTCATATACAAGCTGTTTTGAAGACATACACAATGTTTATTACCATCACCATCATTCTTCTATTCATCTTTGTCCCTTTACATCTTCACAGATCCATGCTTCATTTAGTCAGGGAATAAAAGCTGCTGCCTTAGCAGGTTAATTTAAAATGCAAGGAAGACAGTGAGCATGTTCACACCTTGTTCAGGCTTTGTGATGAGGTTTATTAAAGCCCTACAT
This sequence comes from Hypoplectrus providencianus, assembly GCA_028566105.1. Taxonomy (NCBI): domain Eukaryota; kingdom Metazoa; phylum Chordata; class Actinopteri; order Perciformes; family Serranidae; genus Hypoplectrus; species Hypoplectrus providencianus. Next base: position 16,491,348 of record JAOWBC010001868.1, on the reverse strand, counting down.
CAAAAAAGGTCCTTTTTAGAGTTATTAACAATTAAAATAGACAAGAAAGTATTCCCTGTTGCTACATATCATCAGCTATAACCCCCCTGAATGCTTTAGTTATGGATTTGGCCTGGGCTAAATCTGAATGCAGAGGCTGTTAAATGCTGCAGGGAGAAGGTGTTGTTCTTCCCCACCGAAATGTCATTATCTGGGCTTTTCTATGGGTAAAATATAGAGAATTACTGAATGAATAGTAACAGTAGTCATGATGTCCCCTGTGATGGTTAAATGTCTGTTTTTCATGTGACAGTAAAGTAATTAGAATGGTGTGACCACTTGGTCTAATTGGTAAATTTACAATTTCCACAACTAATTGCTATCAATGAGTAATATGGTGTTTGGTCATAGACAAAGTTTCGGACAAATGAATGTACTTACTATATATTTTTTGTACGTGTATGTGCTTGAAAAGGAACACTAAGATACATCATGTGAACTCAACACATCAATTGAAAGACTGAAACAGAAAGGAATACAATACTTCAGCTTTCACTTTAGACCTTTTGCACATGAAAACTAGGAAAGCTTCTGATCCATGAAATACATTTCTAACATGAAGTGACAGAGATTATTCACATGCAACATGCATTAATTAAATGAGTCTGATATGTTCTTTCATAGTGAGTCAGAGATCCATGATAACAGTCACTTCACTGCAGACACCATCCATGGCCACAGATGGAGCAGTAGCCATCTCCACATGATGAGGGTGGATTATTGATGATGCTATGCAAATATTCGTTTTCTCTCATCTGTTACTGTGTTTACCATGGGTGGCTTACCAAATGGGCACTTTACTAACCAGGTGCAGGAAGTGGTGGAATAGGGGGCTTTAAATGTGCCAGGCCAAGGTGTTAACCAAAATTTGTGCTATAAATTAGAGGATGACAGCGCAGTGGTACACCACCAGCACTGAGGAACCAATATATACTGTAACACATTTGAAAAAATAAGCACAAACACATATGTGGAAGCCTACGCAGTCTATATATAGACTTGTTTCTAGACTCTATAGACTACATATTGATATCTTCTCCCATGCTGGAGCTCACAACATCTCTTCATTAACATATCCACCAGCTGGTCCACATAAACCAAGAAGATGAGACAAAAAATTGCCCACAAGCCTGATAACCACTTCAAGTATCTGCTTCTTAGCATGGCACTAACATCTTCGACTGACAAGCTTGCGTTTGCATTGGTCAACTGATCCATCTGATCTCGTCTGCCACTGTTGAGAGTTCTGCTTCTGTTGTGGGAATCAGTCTCATTAAGCTCTCTCTTCAGCACCCAGCACAATATTCTGCATATTACTTTCTGCAGGATGAATTACGGCCTTGGTAAAACAGGTTTTTGCTGCCATAGTCACCTTAGAGTGTTTTCTCCCCAGCAAGCAGATTAACATGAAATTTGACACGAACATTCATCTTCCCCAGATGATAACTTCTAGTAATTTTTCCTTCCTTTAATGCCACCATTGAGATAATGTTTGTCTTTCAGTGAAACTGTTGGACAGATTTTCATTGAATTTATTACACCGTATCGTGTCAACTTTTATAAAGAACTGAAATATAATATGAATGTGGAACAAAAGGCTGCATGAGTTTCAGTAATACCACTATTCATATGGTAATTTACCATTTATCAGCACTGAAAACTTATTAAAGATGGTATTTGACACACTGTGCTTATAAAAGCACTATAATTAACTGTCCTGGACACAGGACTTGTTTTCCTACTGAATCCCACCACACCAGCATCATTAGTCATTTCAGAGCCCAGTCAAACAATGTAAGCTTGACCACACAATTTAGCTATGCAATCAGTGGCTGAGCTTTGTCTTCTTAGCCTTTCTATTGTTATTTGTAATAGTCCTTTAGTTATTATTTCATCCCTCTATCTGTAACCTTTTCTTCAGTTCCATCTGCTGATATCTCTTTATTGATTTGCTCTGTATGTCTGAAATATATCATGACGTCTTTGCACAAAAATTGCTCAAGAGCAAGAAAAAACAGTTATCTGATTCAGTATTTCAACAAAGTGTTCCAAATATAAAAGATAATGTTTACACCTATAAGAAAGGCAAACTATGTGCTTCATTCAGCGGTTTAAATTAACTTTATTTCACATTGCTTCCTGTATTTTTTTTTTTTTTTAACAAATGATTGTTTTACACAGAATAGAGAAAAGCACACATTTAATAAAGCATTCAGCCTAAACCCACAGATACAAAATGTTTTTCAAAGTCTTCCTGTGTCGGCTTGCTACATGTGTAATAATTGAGGTGAAAAACTACAGTGTAGAGAGCAAATTTGAAACCAAACCCTGCAGTCCTCCAACTTAAAGTCAGTATAATACCAGGTGCCAATTAGGAGGACAATTCATTCGTCTTGGCCTTACAGGGCTCACACGGAGTCAGAGGTGTAAATAAGACAGGATCAGGTGTGAAAGAAGCTGCAGAAACAAAGGATTGGGGGGCTTCTCGCTGAAAATATAAGAATCATACATTATAGGGAGCAGAGTGGCAGCAGGTGTGAGGAAGAGCAGACAATTTGTATTTATCAGGAGTTGGACATAAATTAAGCAAGCCATGCATGTTTATAACCGAAATCCCTCTTCCTGCCTTCTAGCAGCACAATCAGGCTGATCTGGGGCCCATAAGGGGGGACGGGAGGTGGTAGGGTGGGAGATGAGGGGATTGGATCTGCATTGATAACTCCCTATGGAGCTTTCAAGAAGCCAGCGAGGCTGATTGCAGAGTTAGAAGGTGGGCATTGTGTGTTTGCGGCCGCTCCGTGTGGGCTCCAGCTGACACCGGTGACCATAGGAATTGAGATTTACAGAGATCTTCGCTGTGACAGAGGCGTCACACAGCTGAGTGACGTCAGCCCCTCCGGTCATGCATCCACTTGAATCAGAAGATTTCACATAAATGCATCTCAGCTTTACTGTACCCACAGCGTGTGTGTGTCTTTCCTCAGCATTATGTAAATACACACTGACAGACAGCATGGAAATACAGAAGGTGGTGTGTGCGTATGCGTGTTTGTGTGGTAGGCTAGTGTCAGGTAAAGATAGTAAGGACAATGAGTTACTGGTGTTCCTCTTTTTTAATTTTGGTCTATTTATTTATTCATTATTTTAGCAGAAAAAAAAGATAAAGAACTACCCCAAAAATGATCTTGTTTTGCTTTGGTTTTACAGAACCTTTCTGCTGTTTTGAACATTTAAGACTATTTGCTACAATTAGCATACACTTGGAAAGTGGTTAGCAGAGCTATCCATACCGTAGTGTTTGAGTAATCCATTAGATCTCTGCTTCTGCTGTTTTCATAGTGATATTATTCTTTCATGGTGATGCAGAAGTGCAGTTATCTTCACTGCTTTAACAATAATTGACATATGTCTTAATTTTCAACACAGGTTTCACACTCTAAACATGCCACAATGCAGAAATGAGTGGAAACAAGTAGCTGTCAGTAAGAACAGTTTGGAAAATGGTATCTAATGTGGGCTACAAAAGGAATAAAACATACAAAAACACTTTTGCTGGGAAGTTATTGTGGTGGTTGGTCTATTGTATGAAAGGGCGTGCAGAAAGGAAAATGCTGAACAGGTGTGAAGTTTCTTTGTTTGTGACGAGCTTTGTGCTCAGATGAACCAGGAGAAGAAGCCTGGCAGAGAAAGCAGCAATGAATATGAAACGCAGAGTTTTATTGTGCAACCGAAGTTTGTATTTCTGGAGCGGAACGTCCTTACTAATTCTCTCCAGTATGAGTCTGGAAAATTATAACTTCATTTTGGACAATCACTTTATCTGACCTATATCTGCAATGAAAATCCATTTAAAGTCGGTGTAACTATGCAAATTTGATTCACTTCTCAAAGTGAGCTCAGCACAACGCCTTGAAAGGCATTGGAGTTGCTGCTGGAAAGCAATAAATTTGAGGGATTTATTGTATTTACACAAAAGATCAAAAGCACTCATTATAATAACTGGAGGGATTCTGATGAAGGAAAAGAAGAAAAGACGGAGTGAGAGTTGTGCGTGGCAGGAAGGAGGGGAGGGGGGCATTTACATACATTATAGGGGTGCAGGTATAAGAAGTCCAGAGGGCACAGTCAACTCTCTAAACACTACAATCGCTGCCACTGATCGGCCCTCACAGCGGGGAGCTGCTGTGGTGCACTGTGCAGGACTCCTCTCCTCTCTCTGCCATGGTGGTCCACATACACGGCTGCAATTTCAGCTCGACGGACAGCTCTCTGTCCGGCTCTGACCTCAGCACCGTCGAGACGCTGCGGGACTCCCCGGCGTCCCAGAGCCCCGGCGGGCTGAGCCGGAGCGGCCACACGGTGGTGGCAGTATGCCTCGGCTTCATCTTCATCGCGGGGATATTCAACAACTTCCTCGCGCTTCTCATCTTCGCCAAGTTCCGCTGCCTGTGGACGCCCATCAATGTGATCCTGCTGAACATCAGCCTGAGCGACATCCTCGTGTGTGTTTTCGGCACACCTTTCAGTTTCGCTGCCAGTCTGCACGGGAGATGGCTCATTGGAGAGTACGGCTGCAAATGGTACGGCTTCGCCAACTCCCTCTTTGGTGAGTGACTTTCGTGGCCATGGCCACAAAAACAACTTTTTTTTAATGTTTGATTTAGTTTCCCGTCTACTTGCGTTGTAGGCTGTTTAATGAGGTGGAGGGCTGATGGGAATTCCATTAGTTTAGCTGCATGAAGTCAAGAGTTAACCCCAAGCTTCAAGAGAATTGGGGGATTGTGGTCAGTGGATGTTCAGGGGGAGATGAAGGTAGATAGAGGTACTGAAAAGTAGGAGAGATATAAGTATGTGTTAATTAGAATTTTGGGGATAGATAGTGGTCAACAGTAGATGCTGGAAACCTGAGGATGAATGATTGCATAATAAAAATGACTTAAATTAATCAATTAATTACATTGTTAAGTGGCTCGGAACATTAATGTTTGGCTTTCTGAATTCTGTTTCAACTCTCAATTATGTCCCAAAAGATGTTTCAGCACTTCTTAGATGGATACCATTTGATACACACATATGCTGCTGAATTAAGCATTAAAAAAATCTGCAATGGATAATAATGGTCAAAACCACCAGAATGTTGCATCCATAGACCATTGAAGAATAGAAGAATCCATGCTGTGATTTGGTTTCAGTAACTTCAGGCACTGAACAGATTGACATTGTTACCTGATGCTCTAGGAAAAAGTCAGGAATACACTGAAGTTATTGTATCTCTTCCAGAGGGGAAAATGAATGTGTGCAATACATGTAAAGGGAAGGAGACTGCTATTGTTTAAATTTTAATCTTATTTAAACCTTGTGGTTTAAATAAGACCCAAAAGTCTGCAGGATTTAGTGTGTGAGAACCGGGAATGTCTGCAGAGTGTTCATGGCAGTCCAGATGGTTGCTAAGGTATTTCAGCTTCAGCTAAAGTGGTGGACAGACTGACACTGGCATCAACTGTGATGCATTGTCTGAATGTGAATGTGTGGGATGTTTTCCTTGAAGGTCCCCTGGCCTTTAAGGTTTTCCGTCTCATTAAAAGACTGAAGAAACAGTTTCCCACAAACTATCAGGCGAGCTCAGTCAGCCACCAAGGTGGTGTTCAGTAAGGTCCTGTCCACCCGTAATGACTCAGAGTGCTGACATCAATTAAAGGGACATTTCACACCAAAAATCAAAAAGGGAAAGAATATGTTTTCATCCTACCTGTAGAGACATTAAAAGTCCAGAAAGTTTAGGTTTCTGGTGTGGTTAAGTTAAGGATGCGTTACTGCATTCTGAGAACTTTTGTTCATTTTTCTGTCCTCTTCTTGCAGGCATCGTGTCCCTGGTGTCCTTGTCTATTCTTTCCTATGAGCGTTACACCACTGTGCTGCGGTCCTCCCAGGTCGACATCTCAGACTTCAGGAAGGCTTGGCTCTGTGTCGGGGGCTCCTGGCTCTACTCTCTCTTCTGGACGTTGCCGCCCTTGCTGGGTTGGAGCAGCTACGGGCCGGAGGGACCCGGCACCACCTGCTCCGTCCAGTGGCACCTCCGCTCCCCCACCAGCGTCTCTTACGTGTTGTGTCTCTTCATCTTCTGTCTGCTGCTCCCACTCCTGCTCATGGTCTATTCTTATGGCCGGATCCTGGTGGCAATCAGGAGGGTGAGTCCATAAAAATGTGTTAACCTCTAAACAAGGAAAAATATTTTCCGTCACAGATTCACTGGCAGGACAAGCAAGCAGGTTAGAGCACCTCTATAAAGCCACAAACATGGTGTGAATAGTGGAAAAATAAAGCAATAAACACAAAATTAAAATAGATGCAAAAAAGTGATTTAAAACCATTAGTCAGAATCAGATTGAGAATCTGATTAACTTTATTGATCCCCAGAGGGAAATTTGGGTTTGCTTCAGTTATTCCAAGTATAGAAGAAAATAGACGGATATATAAATGAAAAGTAGGAAAAAAAGGGCAAAATTTTATAGACAGAAATCATAAAAACCTAAAAATAAATTCATATAATACATTTTTTTAATGCAGAACTATTATTGCAGAAATAATAATATGAATGAATATAATTAAAATCGGAACAATTCAGACATTAATTAATAATAAAGAATAAAATAAAATAGTATGATTTAGAGAATAAAGGTTAGAGACAGTTTCATCAGTTTTTGAAAAGAAAGGATGTATACACAAAACATGATTCACATCACAGAAAACACATATAATGATTATAACATAATGAAGACCAGTTATTTTCTTTGTGTGTTCATTAGATTGGTACATAATTCCTCATGCATGTGTAGGTGAGAATGCTGTCTGTAACAGCACAGCAGAAAGTGAGCAGCAGATGGCGGCTCAGACTTTAAGTGACGTAGATCTAATTTTAGATACCTGTGTTATTCATATGCAAACCGAGTATCTTCAACCTACAGTTAGGAAATGTTCTTTTAATTATGTTTCTTTTTTCACAGTAAATCCGCCCATTAGAATTCATGCATTCTCGTCTTTTAGTCATCAGCGGTTCACATGTCCTTTTTCTGTAGCACGATTATCCCGCGGGAATAATTTTAACCAATTAAAAGAAACCGGATTGATTTACATTAAAAATATATTATTTTGTTGATATTAATGCATAAAATAAACAACAACAACAGCATTTTGGTTGATTTTCCCAGACGCAACAAAAAAATAAATAAAAACAAAGATATTCTGCTTCTGCAAAAGAACTCTTTATTTCAGATTGTATTACTTACTTTCCTTTCAGGAACAATTCCCACACAGTAGACAGTACAGATTAAGTGCAGATTGCAGACACAAAGCTGTAATTTTCTCTGGAAAATGTGCTCAGAGTGCTACCTTCCACCGTGTCCGTCCGCTCTGAAGCTTTAGTAGCTCTACCGAAGTGGGCTCTATTGTGGCTTTTCCGCTATTAAGGTGTTCTGAGATCATAGGATCATGGCTCAGGAGGTTGAGTGACTGGTGTCAGACTCCCACCAACAATCGGTCACATGTTGTCAAGGTAATTTCAAGGAGCATCAGGTCGGATAATCCCTGAATCTGTATTTACTGTCTTACAATCAATTTATTCAGCAGGACAAAAACAGGGTCATCCGTAGAGAGCACGGGGTTCATGGTTGGCCCCTTTAGTTTCCAGTGACTCATACACATCTGGGGCTTACATAAACCTGCCAAGTACACAGATAATTGACAATTAAGGGCTCCCAATTGGTGCTGCACCCCTCCGCGTACTTTAAAGGGACTATGTCTATCAATGAATCACCCTGCAGGTATTTTTAGATTGTGGAGGCAACCCGTTACTATTGGATACCTGTGTCTTTTTTTAAACTATGCACCCGAGGGAGTCAGAGCGCAGGGCTTTGCAGACTTGATTACTGTACGGGTGAATGGGGGGCTAAACCTCACAATCCTCCCCCTGCAGCTGAGAGCCCCACCTCAGGCTTTTATTAGAAACTGAGCAATCAGTCTGCGGAGCGTCTGCTGCTTCTCAGAGGTGGCTTAAAGTGACACATCAGAGGGAGCGATGACATTTATATTAGCAGTATCTGTGCGGCTCAAGTGTGGATTTTTTTTCTCTACACATGAGTGCACCTCAATGCACAATGATGTCTACAGAGCACACACACTTCTAAGATTTACTGTTCCGTAGACATTACATAACAAATTGCAGCACTCCTCAAAGTCAAAGCTTACTACTTTTTTTTTTCATCCAGTGACAATGAATAGAAGCAAGATTAGGTCCCTATAGACTAGGAAACAACTCTTTGTGTCAAATTTTTAAGGAAATATTTTTATAACCTTAACTCAGTTCTTTTTTCTGAAATCTAACCACGTAATTATGTATTTAACTAAGCAAATAGTTATATATAGTAATAGTTTCACAATGGTTATAACAATGTGTTTAAATAAGCCACTAGTCATGTTTTGCAGGATATCATTTCGGTTCTAGTGTTACTTTTCATAAAGAATAACAAAATCACGTTCATGAGAACACGTTTCCCTCTCCTTCAGCTGCATTTATTTTGCTATATATACTATATATATTTCATTATAATATAACCCAACACTGGCAGACTCAAAGCGTTCTCATCACAGCTCATCATATACCATCAGTTTGTCACAGCTCTTTAATTACATTTGATTGAGTTTTTCACATGTCATAACTCACATGTTTAACTACCGACAAATATAGCAGCCTTCCAAAATAAACTCCCTTTGTTTACAGGGAATGGTTAACTTTAGTCTTTGAAAGCACTTAACTAAGGTTAATCAGAAGATCATGGCTGGGCTCAAAAACAGCAACGTCTGCACTTATTTGCATAGAAAGATCCTGAATCATGTCCACAACCTCAGCCAAATCAATAAGGCCATTAATAAGTGTCAGGAATATTTTAAAAGGGACACATAGATGTATTTAAATGATTATTAGATGGATGGATGGATGGATGGATGGATGGATGGTTGGATGGATGGATGGATGGATGGATGGATGGATGGATGGATGGATGGATGGATGGATGGATGGATGGATGGATGGTTATGTTACAGAACATGTGTGCATGACTAAAGGCTGCAGCTACTGATTCTGAGTCAGTAGAGATCAGTAAGGAGGAGGTTTATGTAAAAACTGCCTAATAAAAGAGAAAGTATCAGTGTTTGATTCTGTGGTTGTTTAAAGGAAAAAAACCTCATATCTCTCATACAAACTGAATGATATGTACAGAACTCTGACTATAGCAGTCTCCCAGTTAAATGAGACAGAATCATGTGTTAAGGTGCTCTGGTGTTATCGAGCCGTCGTTCCTCTCTGATCTGATTCTCCAAACAGAACAAAAGTCCAGCCATGCAGAAACGAGTGCTGTCAGAATAAGTATTACATGATAGGGCTTAGAGGAGGGCGGAAACAGAGGTGGTGACCTAATACCACACAAGGTGAAGCCTAATCGAGTGTGTGAGAGATGACAGAGGGGCGGGCTGTTCTCCCCCGAGGGCCGACACGCTCATTTATTTATGAAACCCATGATGAGCGTCACAGGGGTAATTACACAATACTGTGACCACAGGGGTATGAAATCAATACTGAGGAGGTGACAATCACCACAGATGAGACGTGGCTCTAACCACTTGGCTTATTATATATGAGCTAATTTAAGCCCGCAGCTAAAGCGCCTCAGAACATCAGGGGAAACCAGCAGGACGGATGTAATGGAACAAACCGTGCGGTGGCCACGCTGCTCCCGGCCAAACTTCAATCATGTAGGAGCTACTCTTTATGAAGGTTACTATGGTTACTGCAACATGACCATCACTGAGTCATACATGTCAGATATGTCCTTCTGATCAAAGAACAGTTCACAGTAGAGACAAAAATACTTATTTGTCCTCCTACCTATCACGCTATTTGATCGGTTTGGCTTCAAAGATATCGACTGGAGAGATGTTGGCCTTCTATCGATTATAATAAGAGGTCTTTTGTGCTGATCAGATGATCAGAAACTGCACTTGAGAAACTCAAAAGAATGTGTTTTTCCAGAAATCATTAACCGAAAGGTTAGAAAAGTGAGCTTGTGACCTGAAGGGTCAATTCAATCCCTGGAGGGGCGATTTGAGCTAAGCCCTCAACCCTAAAATGCCCCACGATCACCACAAGTAACACATGTGAGTTTTATGTAAAATAAATAAAAGTAAAAAAAAAAAGAAAAAGAAAGAAAATCATGACCCATTAGCTTTTTGAACTACCTAAAATAAATCTAAAGTCATAAATAGTACTGCAGGAATGAGTAAAGATACATATAAACAAGCTTAGAATGAATTCCTTCCACTTTTAAAACCTTTATCTGACAGGATTTCAGACTGTGTCACCAGTCAGTATAATGGTCATACAAGCAATAATAATAACTCCATTGACCTTGGCATAAAATGAAACATTCTGATTTTGATTCTTAATTAATATCCAAAAACACTTTCAGGTTGAAGCTTTAAGATGCTGAACTTCTTGTCATGTTCTCCCTCTCCTCTCTGGTGCCTCCAGGTGGGTAAGATCAACCTGCTGGCAGCTCAGCGCAGAGAGCAGCACATCCTGGCCATGGTGCTGTCCATGGTGTCCTGCTACATGCTGTGCTGGATGCCGTACGGCATCATGGCCCTGATGGCCACCTTCGGCAGGTTGGGGCTGGTCACCCCCATGGCGAGCGTGGTGCCCTCCATCCTGGCCAAGTTCAGCACCGTCATCAACCCGGTCATCTACATGTTCTTTAACAACCAGGTGAGAGCTGATGTGATGAAACGTGACAGAAACACTGACTACAGCGCATTTCGAACCGGTGGGGTGGATTTTAGAGACTGGTGCAGATTTGAGAGGGAGAAAATTCATCCATAACCCATATGGTGGCTGATATAGTAATATATTGAAATAAACCTTTTTTTATGTGGATGTTTTCTTACTGTCTATAGACTTTTCACAAGACTGATATTTTACATTATGATACATTATCCAAAGAATGTATAAAATTATCAGCCCGTTCTATAAAAGATAACTGATAAAGTAAGGAATAAATAGGATTACATAATTAACTTATAATTACTGTTCAATGTCTTTAATGACTATTAATTTTTTTTAAAGAATTTAAACAATGTATAGCTAACACCATTTATAAAAGATAAGTTTTCTGCATTATATGCTGTGTAACAAAAAGTGTTCACAACTATAAATATTGGACAGCACATACATCGATACCGATACTGATATCTGACAACCGATCTGTCGGCTCTAGTTACCAGACTCATGTAGCTTCTGGTTGCTGTGGCTGCGCAGTGATCTAAATATGAAGTGTGAAGGGAAAAAGAGTAAAAGTGTTGTGACACTCAGGCCTCTGGCAGCTCAGTCTCAGTTATTAAAACTATTATTAGTCACTCTCAGAGTCTGTTCAGCAGCACTCCTCAGGTGCTTCATGCACACACTAGATGGCACACTTCTGTCTGCAGGAGCCACAGGAGCTCTTTTTCCCCTGCAGCTGTATGAACCACTCAGCTGAACACTGATGCTTCTGTATAAACTACATAAACCCTCCTTCACCTAAACATGTGTGTAATAAGTCTGTTTTATTTATGAATCACACCAATTTATGTTGGTGGCTGTTACAAAATGTTCTCTGTTTCCAAAAGTCATATTATAGTTATTAATGTCACATAGCCACAGACAGATACAATGACTCATTGCTATGCATGCAAACAGCCAAAATCAATAGTGTTTACCAAAAATAAATAGTGTTGAAATATGTTGCGTCTTTCTTTCACTTTCTGCACAAACAAATGCGCACACATCCCTAAAAAAGATCACAGAAGGTGCTTGTGGGCACACTACCACTTTTGTCCACAGGAGGCGCCAAAATCAACGCAAATCGATGTTCCTTGTAGTTGCTTTGCTCTCCTTTGATTAGGATGAAACTACTTTGTGTAGTTAGGTAGTTATGAACTTACCATCTGCGTAACACTGATATCTGTTTTTCACTTGTGTGAAGTAGTTAAATGTAGCCATAATGTCTATATTGTTGTCATTTTCAAACTGAATGCACGTGACATTGTGCATTTTTTTTAGCTATCTATATAGTATACATTGTTCTTTGTTGATATTGTTCTTTTTTTTTTTTAGTATTTTTTGGAAATATTGCTGCTTTCTCTTTATTATTATGCTGCAAATTTTTTTGCTGTTACACTGAAAAACGAATAACAAAAAAATATATTGTCCTATGTTATCTTAATGCTCACTGGATGTGCACTTTTCCAGTTTTACAGATGCTTTGTGGCCTTCATGAAGTGCAGCCAGGAACCGCCTCCTGATCAAGGAGACGAGCATCAAACTCCCAGGTCTCAGTTCTTCGGTTTCTTCCCCATCTCCCGACAAACCTCCATCAGCTCGTCACAGCGTCAGATCCTCAGCGCCTCCAGAAACGCAGCCTTCTGCAGGCGGCACGCTGACCGACACACGCTCGTTGTCCACTACACTCCATAAAAGCCTTCATCAGTTTTTATCTGATAGACTGTGACAGTTAAAAAAGTGTTTGTTTTTTCTGTCGACTCTTTCACATTTGAATGTAAACCCAGTGCCAAACAGTTCAGCCTCTGCTTTTATATGTATTCAATTCCATATCTGTAAGTGCCACGTAAATGTTTTGATTAAATGCTCTTTAAATACATGTGTGTGTCTTTGCATATTTAAAGTAGTCCCCAATTTTCTGAGAGACTTCCAGATGCATACAAGACTTAAAGAATGTGTTTCATAATTTAAATAAAGGTAATATTAACCCTAACCCTAATGTGTTTGGCCAGAAACAAAACCATGAACTGTTAATATTTTGAAGTGTCATACTGTTTAGTTTTAGCCTTTTTTGTCTGTTTTACTTTTTCCACAATAAATGACAACCACAAAAAAAAAGAAAGACAGAAAGCAAGGTGGTAATTTGTGACTACTGATCAACAAGTACAAAACTAAACAAATGTCCACTTTCTGTATTTTGCTGCAAACCATACAAGGATGTTAACAAGAGTTAGAGCAGATAAAACTGGTTCATGAATGTAAAGTATTTCAGTTTGGGTAGGTGGCTCAACCAATAATGCATACAAAAATAAAAACAAACACAAAGTCTGGGTCAGAGCTCTTTTCCTGGCTGTTGGGTTTCTCAGACATCAAAGCTGCACTGACCTGCTGCAGCAACTCATTCTGTAACCTCACACAGACAAAACCACCATGGTTGCATCTGCAAAGTTGCATTATACCTCTATGCAGCTGAAGCCGACTGTGTGTGTGTGTGTTTGTGTGTGTGCCACATTAAAAACGTTTCACACTGGCCTAATGAGTCTCTGTGGGCACAATGACAAACACTGGTAGGTCTCATTACCGGCAGCTGTACCACCACAAGCAGCAGAGCTCACATACACTGTGGCTGTTATATCAGAGCGTGGCCTTCATCTGATTAAACCCTCTAATTAAATTAAACCGGACTTGAATTCAGCAGGCTTTGAGAATCTGGACTTTGGTCACTGCAGACTTGTTAAAATGTGCCCCTTCATAATTCCCTCTGAAGTAAATAAATGCAATTATCAAAGTAATATTGTGGTTTTGTTGCTGGCCTGCAGTGTTAACTACATGGTCTCCCAAACAGCTTTCATGATTGGTCACTGCAGGGGTTTTTATTAAGGGAAGTGGCTTTTGTCACTTCCTGCTTCTGGTATTTCTGTCGAAATGTATTTAGGCCTGCCGTGGTCTGAGAGGCTGCCCACATCATCACGGCCGTGTAAAAGTCTGTGAACATGCTGCAGCACTTCTTAGGAGCTTGTTTTTCATTGGCCAAGAAAAAGAAAAGTTTTGCCACATAGAAATACTGAGTAACGAATGGCCTCATGGCATTATGTGACATTTAGGAACATACATGTCTGACAAAGAAAAAACACAGAGGCATGTCACAGAACACCCACATACGTACACACCTGAACTAACCAGAGGTCACAGATCTGCAGCTCGCAGCTTCCAGGAAGTAGCAAGAGAGAAAAACTCAGTTGCTTGAGAGAGCGGTGGTTCAGACGTGAATGGGATGTCACGGACCTCAGGCCTCTCTAGCTATCAGCACTGCTCTCCACCATGATCAACACGTACCAGACCAGCCTGGCTCCACCGCCGGTGCCTCCGCGCCAAAGCCGGTCCCACCAGGTCCTCATCCCGGCTCCTCTTCCATCACAAGGAAACAGCAAACACACCATCCATTTTCTGGTCGGTGTCGTGTTGCTGCAGTTATTCCTGTCGGTCGCAGCATTCATCTATCTGTACCACAATGACCAAATGGTAAGAATTTTGTTTTAATTCCTTTACTTTCTTTTAATTAATGCAGTTAAGATGTAGAAATAGTTGGTGTCCCTGATGCATGTCTTGTTGAAAATCATATAATAATTTCAGTCATATGAGCTAAAATAATTAAAATTATATTCAAATATATATATTTTTTTATTTGACAGTGATTGTTTAAAAAAAACCCTGTTAATTACTTAACTCTATTAAACTTAGAAACAAAAAATGAAACAAAAAATAGTTTCAATATGTAAGTGCCATGTTTTTAATCAGATCTTTCAATTTCATTGTGCTGAATTTATTCTTAAATATGAAGCAAAGTATTTGTGCCACACTGCACTGCCCTGCACTTTTATTTAAATAGATGTGTTTAAGTTTTGTGATGCTTCACACATTTTTCTCTGTGTTAAAATAAATGAACCTGTGAAAGTGTGCCACAGGAAATGCTCGAGCAAACGGGAGGTGTGATTTTCAAAGCTTGTTAAAGATGAGCAATTTATGAAAAATGTTTTTACAGTGTTTTAAAATTAATATTCTAGATTTAACATATTGTGTAGCCTGTTTCTAATCTTCTTTTTTTAAATTTATTTCCTCAGCTTTCCTTTCAGCTCCCCTCAAGTGAAGGAAGAAGTAAGTTCACACATTTTTCTTTTTCTTCCTGAACATGATTTTATATATTCATGCATTAAGGGTAACAATTTAAATAAGGTTGATGAATCTTATAGTAGTTCATCAGTTGTCAGTGGTCAGTATTCATTCACAGGTAATCATTCACTAATCCCATAGTGATAACTCATTAATATAGGATCTCTTTTTTTAGATTCTAGTAACTCATCATTATATACCTAATACTCAGGAATTACTAAGAAAAGTACTTATAGATCATGGTTATCAAGACATTCCTGATTTGTTCTCCATAGAACTAGATAGGAGTTCCTCAAATGGTCTTTCACTTGAAGTCAGTTCCTCATTCGATTCACATCAGTTTCCTGGTAATTTATCAAAACTTTCTGGACCTCATTGTAAGTCAAGCGAGGTCAAATTTATTTCTAAGTTACATTTAAAAACAAGTCTGATCAAAGTGCTTCATAGACCAGCAGGCAGTTCAAATTCAAATATAAGAAAGTGAATTCAGTGTCTGTCACTGACCACATTTGCTCTCTCCTCCAGCTGCTGCTCAAACATCAGACAAGCAGGAAACTTCCTACAAAGCTTTGGCGCACATGGTCGTTGACAATGGAGCATACAAATCCAATCAGAAATCTGAAGGTACGAAACGTCTTAAACACAACAAGACAACATTACACATTAGGAGTATTCTTTTTAAACTTTCTCTCTCTCTCTCTCTCCAGAGGGTTATCTCAAGTGGAAAACAACAGGAGGTCACTCTGTGCTGAGGAGCATCAAGCCCTTCTACCAAAGCTGGTTGACCATCCTGCAGCCTGGCGACTACTACGTCTACTCCAGGGTGACCTTCTCCAAGGGCGACTCCAAGCGCCCGCTGGCCAGCAAAGTGAGGCTGCGGGAGAGTGAGACAGGACAGGAGAAGACTGTGATGCAGGCCTACTGCAACCTGGACTACAGCGAGTCCATCCCCCGCCTGTGCACGGCCACGCAGGGAGGCCTCATCAGGCTGGAGAAAGGAAACCAGCTCAGCCTCTGGGTACAAGACCTGTCACTGGTGGACTACGAGGAAGAATCTACAACCTTTGGGATGTACAAACTGTAGGACTGGTGTGTGAGAGCATGCATGGAGCGTGGCTCAGCAGTGGAAACTCATTCAGTGGATTTACTGGGATTTATAAAGTTAAAAAGACTGGATCAGTAAACTAATGGATTTTGATCTTAATCGTGGAGACAAAGACCACATTCTTAGAGTATAATTTATTAAAATCAGATAGAATTTTGTTGTTGTTATTTTTGTCGCAGGATGTAAATGGTTGTTCTGTATTTATTGATGTAAGTTTGTATGGCTGGTAAATCAAACTTGATATTTAATCGAAACGTTTTTTTTTCTCTTTTTCTCACTCTGTCCGGTTTCAGAAGTATTAGATTAATACACCACATATTTGATGTTAGGTGTGCATGTCCCAGTAAGGAGCATATTTGCTTAAAAATGCACAACATTTTAAAGGATGTAAAAGAAAGCTATGTAGACATTTTACATTAAAACCAAGTCCTTAAAAAGAGATCAGAATAGGGGAATAGGTGACCCTATACAAATAAAAAAAATCCCTGATTGGTAACTGGTATTGACCAAACTCTTCCAACATAAACTACATGACCCTCCTTGTGCTGCTCAGAAAAAAAGACTTGCAGTATGGCGCAAAGCCTGCAGCGTGTTCAGTGTAGCCAGTCTGAATCACTATGGTTTTCAATATCTAGGACATGAAAAACCACATAGCAAACATCTATTTTCTTTTGAAAGGAAGCCACATTAAACAGGACCACTTAAGATGTAGGTTACCACTCGAGAACTGGGAACCAAACGCAGCACTGACGGTCAAGTAAAGGAACCTGTGCATCGAAGTGCATGTTGTTTTGCAGCGTCAGCAGAACCACATCCAATTCACTAACTCCCAAATAACAAACATGATACAGTTTATTGTTGACAATTTTCCAAAGCACACTGCAGACGTTCCACTTTTGTGATACATTTTTCCTTCTTTCCATGAAGCTTTCCATAAAGTATGTAAATAATTTATCAAACTCTTGAAACTTATCAGAGTTGTGGAATCCATTCACAGGAAACTCAAAGGTTTCATTTCTGTTCCTTGTCATGTGGTAACAGAGTTTAAATCTTGAGTCATAGGACTTGACTTTAAGCATTCATGAGTTTTGTCAATCTAAATTATGACGAAAGGATGATTTGATCTCTCCGGTTTAAATGCAACTTGATTTAAAATACTGGTACTACCTCAGAATGATAATCAAACTTGACATAAATCATTGAACTTAATATTCATTCTGATGGGTTACACAATTTAAGAGTGCGCTTTTATACTGCATAAAATTTCATTTACACCTAAGGCTCTGAAAAGCCTAAGCGTTTTTTTTTTTTTTTTAAATCTGTCACATGGGTTCACATATAATAGAATAAAGTGGTCTTAAGAAGTAATAAAAAACTGAGGATTTTTAACAAACAAGCTTAATTATCTGCCCATAACGCGTTTAGACCTTCGTCTAGTTTTGTATTTAATCACTGGTCACACCTTTGCCTACAGGTATGACTTACAGTTACTTCATACTGCGTGCTGAGTAATACAGGGGTCTGCAAGTACCTGGTGAGTAATAAATAGCAGTTCAAACCTCAACCCGTCAGAAGCCCAACACAATACAGTGCAGGTGTAGGGTTAACGCCTCAGACATGCCAGAGCCTGGTTGTGTCACATGTCACTGTCGTGGTGGCGGAGTTAAAGTGCATGGAAAGTGTGAATCTCTCTGGAGGTGTGTACAGATGCAGAGGCGGCAAACACTAACAGGATGTCATCTAATCTAGTCACTCCTTCCACCCTCTCACTACCGAAATGTGAACAACCTACAAATTCCTGAACCGCACATGTGCCGCATGCTGCATGGAAAGGCCTGCCTTGGTGGATTTTCCAGTGTGAATGAGGGAACATGCAGATCAAGCTGCCCGTTTCAAACCTTTGGAGTTTTCCGTTTCTCACTTTTAGAAATTGAAATGCATGTCTGTGTTTTATATTAAATTTTTAATAAAAGAATGACCATACCAAACACAAAGTACAGAGTGTCTAGAAAAAAAAGCATTACAATACTTGCAACAACAATAATTGCATAGAACAACCTTTGAAAAAAAAATAATACACACAGTGGTCTGGAGATAAACAAGTTGAAACCATTCACCCCCCCACCCACCAGGAAGTAAGTGCTCACTGAGGCCACAGGGAATTGAAAACTACAGTATGTGGTACTTAATGAAACAATTCAGGGTACAGGAACAGCAATGTTAATCTCAACAGTGAAGTCACACATCTGTACAGGAAGCAGAGTCTTTGTAATGCTGAGGAGGATCTGGCTGCTAACTGAGTGTCCCATTAGGAATATTATTGGAAAAAAACAGCCTTTTTTTTTTAGCCAAACTGCCTTTAAGCAAGACACCGACTCTGCTGCAGGTGTACCGAAGCTGCCTTGTACCCTACACAGTGCTCTGACCTCCCTGTGAAGAGGTGCACACACAAAAAAAACAGCACTTCCTGACAGGGATTGTACAGTATTATTACATTTTGGATCATTTGTGATGAATATAAGGACCTGGACAGTGATCTTTAAACAATCATCAATACCAATAGACTTGATTAAATAAAGGCAAATGGACACTAACGAACAGCCGAACCTGTGTGGTGGCTTAACCACGTGGTCTGGCTCTTTTTTTGGTTAATAATTGGGTTAATTCATTCATTATTATCATTATTGCAATTTCTCCAAACCTGGCCTACCATGCTGGGGCTCACCCAGAGGTCAGACAGTAAAGCAGTCACTTATTGCATTTCAAACGCTGCTCTGCAGAGCAGCAGGAGTAGATAACAGTGTTGACAGTGCACACACTCAACCTCAGGAGGAAATGTACCGCTGTGGGCCTTAGGAAAAGAGGCTGCATCTCAAACAGCACGCACAGCCCTGTGTGTTCCTCAGACCCAATATATATTACCCACTGAGCTCCACTTTCTTATTGAAATATTACAACAAACCTCCTGTGACACTTTCAATATAAATCATGCATTTAGTCCCAGTCTGGTCTCAAACTATCTTTTAGTTTATCGACCCCTTCGGGAGGCACTTGAGTTCTACTCTACACCCACAAATAAATCTCTCTCTTTATTTCCTGTCTCCATCAGCTCTGCAGGATCCTGTAAGGATGCCCCAGAGGCTGCAAACAAAAAACCCTCTGAAATCTCAAGCCAGACTCATTATCAATATTAAAGTCATTTTTTGTCTCTTTTTATCAGGCTTTTCCCTTGGTCAAAACAAGGATGTTTTTTGCCTTTGCACATCAATGTAGTCGAATAAAATTCCAAGACAGATGTAAAGGCAGCAAAACTGTAACTAAAAGGCTAACACCACAATTAAATGCTCGGGTGAACAATAAATAAAGAATATTCCTTTAAAATTCATAATAAAGCAATGCTATGTCATTAATATGTTAAAATTATACTTGAATATATTTTAGTAAGAAGAGTAGGAGTGACATCTTTGTCATTATTTGCGTACTCTCGTATATAAATGATACATAGTTAAGCCTTAAGCCCCTATTCTATTATGCAGCTGTATCCCTGATAGCTTTGGACTACATATCTGAATATCTTGATTATCACATTTCTGATGCAGAATTCATACTGTAGAAACACTGTACATTCATGCAGTTTTTAAATAAACAGTCCAACTGAATGTAGCATGAGGAGCTAACCTGTTTGAATTGCTTGAACGTCAACAAAACTTGAGATGTGAATGTCTACAGTGGGACAAAAATGCTGCTCATGCTCATGAAAGGAATCTGTTTCCCCACTGGCTGTTCCTGTGTTCCTAAAATACATCAGTGACAGAAAAGAGTCATGATGCAAAAAGAAGAAAATCCGTCCCGTCGGTGACAGAAGTGCATGCAAGAGAACACCTATTGGACTCGATGGCTTCAAACTCCTTTTCTATTTCCAACTGAAGCAAAAGAAGCAGTGGAGAACTTTGATTTTTGTCCAAAATTGTTCCGTTTGCTGTTCACAGTGCCAGTCGCCAAGAGGCTGCATGTTTTAAACATCCTGCTCTGCCAGTCCGGGTTTAGCTGAGCCGCTTCACGAAGAAGCACATTTGCGGTCTCGCCTAAGTGAGGCTGGATCAGGAAGACAGAGAAGATTTGAAAGAACGTAAATGTCAAGTCAAGCTCCAGCACTTGAAGCAGAGAAACTCCAAGCATCATCGTCAGAAAGTCCGAGCTCTGAAATGTGGAGACGCAACATAGGCAGACAAGCACACACACACACACAACCCCAACCCTCCACATGCACACTGACGCAGACGTACCCACACACACACACACACTGCCAGGCTGAGGAGGATCGTGCTCAGTGGCCGCTGTCATCCCAAGCACAGTCGTTCTTCTGCTTGGCCAGTTTTCGGACCACTCTCTCCAGCTCTTTGCGGGACTTCTGCTCCTCCTCCAGAAACTGTTTCATCCACTTATTCTCCTAAAAAAACATCCAGACAGTGACAGTGTTTACATCAGAGAGCCGACATTATTGGCTGTTGGAAGCCCGGGCTCTATGCTGGTGAAGTAGAAGACGATGCAGTAATACGTCTTTTACTGGCGGAGACTTGGTGGATGTGTGACATTTTTTTGTTTAATTATATTTGTTTTATGAATTGTGCACCATGCACGTCTGGGAGGAGAAGCTTAGGACAGAGAAGAGATTTAAAAAAAAGAGTATTTCATGTTTATTTTTGTTTGTCTTATTGACTTGTGTAGTTTAATGTGCTTTTGCACATTTTAATGTTTAGTTTTCTTGAATTTTTCAATGGATTTACCTGAACCGCTTTGCTATATAAAGTACCCTATGCGGTAAAAAAAAAAATATGGAAAAGCAGGTTTATTTTTTGGGGAAAAAAATCTAAAAAAATAAATCTAAAAAAATAAAACAGTAACAGAAAAAGAAAATGGATACACTTGTTTTTTTTCTGAATTTCAGCCTTGAAAATAATCCAGTATCATTTAACCATATCACTCATCTCTGCTCTGGAAATTAGCTACCATTCTGTACCGAAAAAAAAGTTTATAATATTATAAAACTAAGTGAAGTACTTGTAAATTTACCAAATAACGAAACCTCAAACTGAGGTCACACTCACCTTTTTCAGTTCATGAACCTCATCCTTTAAAGCATACACGGCATCAACAAGGCTCCTAACAGAAAAACAAAAAATTAATTTCTCTATTTCTTCACTTTCAAACAGGACTTAGATATGAAGGTTATACTGGCTTCCAACACAAGGTCATTCTGTGAGAGGATTCACTCCTCAGCAGCCTAAATAGGATCAATATCATATTTCTGAATTTAATTACAGGGAAAATCTGGATCCGAATACAAATAATGACAAAGCCCTGTTTTCCAATGTTAGTGCAAGGTAAATGAAAGCCTATATCAGAGTAATAATGCGCATACTTTTCCTCAATAACTGTCTGCCCGTTGCTCTTCATCTCCTCCACAATGATCTTCTCCTCCTCGGGCAAAAGCACCTGAGGGACGCACTCTTTCCGCACCGCTGCATACACAAACACAAATCAATGAGAAAGCCTGATTTAATGGCCGTACCAGATGTGCAATCTACGGAGACATTAACGGCGTATTTCCTTACATAAACGCACACCTGTGGTTGTCTGGTGCAGGCTGGCTCCCGTGCAGTACGCCTCAATCACCCTCAGGATCTGAGCGTCCTCCTCCAGAGCGACGGTGCCTGTCAGAGGGAGAGATCATCAGTGTTATAAATACACATACAGGAGGTTCATTCAGCAGATGAGGGCTGGTGCTGGGAACGATCATCAGGGACAAATATGCACAGATAAAAAGATCAATCTGAGCAGCCGCCAGCAGGCCTGAACAACAAGCTGTCTGTCACAGGTTGAAGCAGGCTCAGTTTTAGAGATAGAGGGGAGATAGTGGTACCTTGTGAAGGCAAACAACCCAAACAATCCATGGGGCATGGTTGTCTACACATAAAAAAACTATTATATATATATAAAACAAAATAAAAGAAGTAAAGGGTAAATAAAAGGAAAAGTTATATAAAAAAAAAGAAAAAAACCCCCAACAAAAACCATTTTTAATCGATTCCTGACTGGTCAAAATTTCGCACATATCCATTTAAAAACTGTATCAACCTAAAAATTGTAGCAGCAACTAACAAGACTTTTTGAACATGGAAATGACCAATGTATACTTTAAACATAATGTAATTAACCCTTGTAGACTTTTACAATGCATGTTAATATAATCACTTATTTTTATTTCTAATTTATGACCTAAATACTGTAGACAATGTGGCTCAAGTGAATCTTCAGGTTCATTAATTTATCCATTTTAAAGGTTTGCCATTCTTTTGTCATGGCTCTGACTCATTTTACATTATAGTAAAAAGAGACTCCTACTTTTCCTCGTTTGAACCTCGTCATCAGAGGGCTTCCTCTCTTTCTTCCTGTTGCCTGGCAGGAACTTCTTCATGGGCCTCGGGCTCTTGCTGGAGTCCTGGAGGAACCAAACATCAAACTCAGTACATCCGACTCTCTGTCAACAAACACGTACACACACACCGCTGCACACACCTGTAAAGCCAAGGCTCCAAACCAAACAGAATGCAAGCTTACGGGGACGCGCATCCCATATGAACAAACAACATCAACAGAACAAAAATCTGTCAACAAACAAGGCAGCAAGCATGTGGTGATGACTGAGACTCTCTGCTAATATGCCTTAGTTTAACTTGTCACTTTTCACTGTACCTTTCTACTAACCACTGATTGCGAGTAACAACTTGGTTAGCTGTGGTGTACAGTTTTTACAAACCCATGGGAAAGGAAGCTGACATACTGTCACAATATTTTCTACAATCTATTTAACCACAGTTCTGTGGTTTTATGAATGAGAGATGTTGTTTTTCTGCTGCAGGGCTGAGTTTAGGTCTGAAAAAGTCTGCTTCCTCTACTGAGAACATAAAAAGCTAAGGTGTGATGAATAATTGACACTAACTCACTAAAAGTATCAGTTCAGTCATGGTGATGTGCTCATTAAAGGCAGGCGCCAGACATTACCTAAGGTAAACTGCTCCATACGCTTCGCTGGAACGGAGAGGCTTAGTCAAACACACAATGCGTAAGGAGGTAGCAACAAACGTGTGTTTAGGTATTTCATATGACCCTGAAACTCCACCACAGACTCCTAAAAGTCCCTGGTGAGAATCCGGAGGAATACCTGACGTTGTCATGTTTCTAAGAACCTTTGAAGCTGCTTCAGGGATTCCCATTTCTGCAGCCGCACGTCACGAAAGGGCATTTTTCTGCCGTGTGCGCAGGTTGTTGTCACTGAGCCCGACAGTGGGAGGAAAGGTGAAGCAAGGTGCTGTACCAATGACAAGTCAATGGCAGGAACTTTGGAAGCATTTAGCTTGGTCCACCTTCTCGGAGCACATGAATCATGCGATTTGAGCGCATGTGTTTTTTTTGCCGACTACGGCCATTTTCAAGATTCAAACACGTCATTTATATGGTCAGGGACACTCCAAAGGAATAAGTTGACAATATTTAAGCTCCTCCATGGACAATTAACGGTGAAAGATGATATCTATAAAAATTAGAATACCCAGGGGAGTATATATGGTTACACTACAATAGAAAAATATTCATTTAGGCATAAAGAGAATACAAAGAACATGTGGGTTATCAAATTAAGTCTCGGATTTAATGTCATTGGAGAAACTAGACTCATTATCGATTACATTTCAAGATTTGAGGCCTGTGCATAATAATAAGTGCCTATTTTTGCATGCGTTTTTTTTTTTTTTTTTTAAATCTATCACCGATCGATCAAACACATAATTTGTTGTAAAAAGCCTGCTAATTTTTCTGAATTCTTGCTTTGAGAAAGCGTAGCTCATGCTGATCGATTTCTCCGGGGCCATGGAAATAACACGGTAATCTTACTTTAGGTGGTGTTTCTCTTTAAAGCCACAGGATTGATTTTTAGGGCCACTTGTTAGGGCTCTTCACCCGAAGTTTGGAGACAAAAGGCCTTGGCAAAAGTTTGCTTCACTAAGCTGCTCCTTCAAAAGTTTTTAAGCAGTTAAAGCCACCAAGTGAACAATGATGATAGAATATTGTATTATTGTACATTATTACACATGGAAAACATATAGGGTAGCTCCAATCAGATCAAGGAAAAAAAGCATAATCTATCCCCATGACAACACCTTCTGGCTGCTTGTTTAAAATATGAACACATGTGCTCACACACTCGGAGCTGAATGACAGCAGTAGGACTGTCTAGATTTCCAAAAACAGCACCCCCAGTAGAAATGAGTGCAACTGTTGCATAAGAAATGGCTTTTCACAGATAACTGATGCTATAAATGGCGAGGGTAACCTTGACTCACTAAAGGGAATGAGAGAAAAAAAAAACAGAGCTGACACGCAGGGCCACAGAAAACAGGAAACCAACAGATGACAGTGAGAGAGGGGGGAAGCAAACGGAGCAATGGCATGCCAGCTCAACACGGGAGCAAACACACACACACAGGCAACCCCCAAACACACATCCTCACCCACACACAGAGCGAGCTCTAACCTTACCTTCATGATATAAGACATCCTCTACAGAAGGCAGGATGGAAAAAGAGAGAAAAAGGGGAAATGTGCATGAAAAACACGACGAGAGAAGGGTGTGATAGAGAGTTAACGGTGAACAATTTTGCAACCCTTCTGCCATTCACCTGTTCTCTGTCTATGCAGAATAGGGTGATTACTTCAGGTAAAAAAAAGGGAAATATGGAGTAGAAGTGTATGCATTTAGAGGATTATGCATGCATCTCTGCAGTGCATAGAAAAAGAGCCAGATAGCTACAAGCCTGCTTGGTTTTATTCTCACAGTGGACGAGGATCAGTTTGTGCAAAGGTACATGTGCGTAAAAACAGAGAGGTAATCATTTCTAGATTACAGCTTGTCGGAAAAAGTGCCTCTATGCATGTTTACTGTAGATGTTGCGATCATCACATCACTACACTGCCCATGCTAACTGAAAGTGTTGACTGATAAGTGTGTGAAAGCTCTGCCTCCCACGCTGACCACAGTGTGAACAACATCACACCAAAAGCCAAGCGGCTCATAAACACTCAGTGCCAGTCAGACATGGTGATCGCGCTGACCTTACTGGAATTAACCTACTCCGAACACAACCAACCAAAGTGAGACACACTCAAACGTTTCAAACTATTCTAAGCAAAAGCACAATACATCTAGAGATTATAATAATATTTGTTGCTGCTGTTCAGTTAGCATGTACTTTATTTGGCTGGCCTACGCATTGTGCAAAGAGCTAATATCAACTGCAAAGGGTTTTCCTGTTATCATCTCATTTACCCACACATTTCACAGAGCCTGCTACCACATGACCTTTAAGCTAATAAGGTTTTCTTGCAATGATGGTACATCTGACTTCTAATCTAGGAGAATGTTGCTGCATGAGGCTAATATTTGCCAAATTAAAAGTTAAGTATAAAACAGGACAGTGGGGGTCTGAATGAAGTAGAGAGAGAAAGGGGGGCAGAGACTTGTAGATAAGGGGGACTTCTTGTGGTTTCTGACTGACTCAGCATATACATTTTAAGCATGCGTGGGTTTGTTCGTGCAGCTCCACATTCGCCTACCTCTTTATATCCCAGCGCAGCAGAGGGTTTGAGGGGAGGCGCGGGCCGGAGGCAGCTAAGAGACCAGGGCTTGCTGATCTTTGGTGGTTCCAAGGGGCCGCGACTGACGGCGCTGAGGCTGCCCAGGTGGGACAGGTGGGTGGGGGTGCCGACCATGCTCAGTGGCTTTCCTTCTACAGTCTACAAGGGGAGGAAAGGAGACAATTCAAGTGCGTGGGAATGAAAAGTGCAATGAAGGATGAGTCTGCTGTATTTCACACCTCTGCATGTTGCAGGGTTTACTTTTGGTACCGTTTTGACGCTTCACTGTATATGTGTTGATTAAGCATGCATGATAGTGCGTGTGTGTGTGTGTGTGTGCGAGTGTGTGTTTGTGTTCTGACCTTTGAGATGGTGCCTGCGGGGCTGCCTCCTTTGGTAAAAGGCTGAAGCTGCTCCAGCCACTCTTGAAGCTCCTGGGCACTACTGCAGAACACTGTAATACGATCGATCAGCCCTCCTGCCGCAAAGCAACACAGACACATTATTCAGTGAAACTTACAGATGCCAAAACTACTGTAGGGAAAGCATGTGCCATTTAGTGATTTAAGTCTACTCCGCATGTCCTCCAAAAATGTGTGAATTTTGTTGTGATAATATAACAAGATTAAACACAAAAATAAAATAACCATCAAACCTGCTCACAAAGACGTCTTAAACAAAGAGTAGAGCTGGATGCCATCACCAGGTATCAAACAGGCCCTGGGTTAATAATCGTTGATAAGCACTGACATTATTAGCTTCTTAATCTG
Source organism: Hypoplectrus providencianus (assembly GCA_028566105.1). Classification (NCBI taxonomy): domain Eukaryota; kingdom Metazoa; phylum Chordata; class Actinopteri; order Perciformes; family Serranidae; genus Hypoplectrus; species Hypoplectrus providencianus. Next base: position 16,464,704 of record JAOWBC010001868.1, on the reverse strand, counting down.
TTTTTTATTAACATTTTTGTGTAACATTAATTTAATATCAGACTGCCGCATCTCCTCTGCTCTTTGTCAGGGCTCAGCTCCTTTAACCACGCTCATTACTGTCAGAGCAATAAAGTCTATGACATTTAAAAGTCAATACACCTTTTAAACAGTTGAAACTTTAAGTTATTTAGAAAAGCAATATTTCAATCCTCTCTGTCTGCAGTATCTCATTCACTGCCGCTGTGTTTACACAATCACAGCAAGTCAACGAGGAGGCGTGTAAAAAGTAAAAAAAAGGCAGCAGGAACGATAGATGTGTGAATGATAAGGTGTGTGTACAGTTCAGTTTCTTTCAGTCTATAAATGCTTCAGCTCATCAGGACCCAAGTCACGTTTCCATGCCTTGTTGCTGCCTGATGGTTGGAGAGGTCGGCCCAGGCTCTCTTAAGATGGACTGACCTTTAAAATGAACCACCTGTTCCTTTATTAGTGACAAGCTGCCTCTCCAACTTTTGCTCAACCACCTCACAAATTATTGGGAAGTCAGGGATATTATGTCATACTATTTACAATAAAATGTGACATTGCTGCTCCAAAAACCTTTTGAGAATTTAAAAGATGAATTGGACAACCCATCTAATCATGAGTTATCACTTCCATCTCTTGCTGCTATAAATGCTGAACCCTCAACTGAACTTCACCAGAGATTCAGATGCAAACCTGTGATGTCCATGGCAAAGTGAGCATTTTCTGCATCTTCTGCATGTCTCGTTACAGTGGTGCCTGTCAGTGGCAATCTTCCCTGAAGGGGAGAAACAAAGTGACAGGAAATCAGACACCTTCTCATATTCAGGGGACATATACTATAACTTGTTATCACCTGAAATCAATCATGTGATTTTAAATAAATTATTAAAAACCCTATCCTTAATGGATATAGTGTATCTCACCTGATAAATAAAGCCACTCATCCGGGGGCTGGCAGACAGCATGACTAACAGGTTTGGGAAAAGCATTAGATAGCGCTCCTCTTTCTCCTGAAACAAAGACAGATAATATTTAGTGGCAATCATGTAGCAACCTCTGAGACTGAAAAGTGAAGTATGGTAGTGCCTTTAAACTGCATTTTTTTTCAAATGGCCAGCAGGGGGCGACTCTACTAGATTCAGAAAGAAGTCCAGTTTAATAAAAGTCAATGAGAAAAAAACACTGTCTCTCACTTTATTTTAATATTCCAGTTAAAAAAAACCCAAAAGGTCCTCATCACTAGTTTCCATTCTCCTTAAAAACAGATGAATGATGTAAATTATTGAAGAGTAAAATAGATTAGAAAGTAGGGTATTTTTAGGGCTGGACTCTCTAGTGATTGACAGGTCAGCATCCAGGTGCAACTAAAGCTTCTTACAGTGGTATTTTTAGCTCAGGAAACTTTATTGATCATTGCCGTAATCTAAGAATGGCTTTTTCAGCCCTCACTTTTACTAAAAGACACAATAAAGTTGACTGCCCTTTGTGAATTATAGCATCCATCCATCCATCCATCCATCCATCCATCCATCCATCCATCCATCCATCCATCCATCCATCCATCCGGGCTTCAAAACTCTCATCCACAAACCAATTGTGGTCATTATCTCCACTTCATTTGTTCAGTCTACAGTTGTTACTCATTTTATTCCCTGAGTCAGCCGGTGAAAGGAAGGTGTCTGCTGCTGAGGCTCTTTCAGTAGTTGCTCATCAAAACCAAATGCATGAAAGTTTGTCACTCCTCCCGTTGCGAAACCGTCAATAAAGCTGACACAAGTTCTTTTTAAGCCAGGTGAACAACTAGAAACTAGTTTGATAAGGACTCTCCCATTGGTTTAAATGGAAAATAAGATGAGCTGACATGAAGGTTAAAGCAGATATGGAGACTGGTGTGGTGGTTGGAAAGTGGTTAGCAGTGATTAAAACCGGGTGAATCCATGTGCCTATCTTAGACTTTCTTCCAACCACCGACTCAGAGTCGACCCCTACACAGTAACCACACAAGAAAGAGGAGATGGTTTTCAGTATGTGTTCGGCCTACATAGGTTTCTGTTTCCTTCTGTTCTGACACATGAGGGGGATATTGAATTACCAAAAAAGGAAGAAGGATTTTGGCACATGTGGTTCATGGATGTCGGAAAACTGATAAAACATTATGGCTAAGATAAATGCTTCACATTTGTTTTAAATAATGACCCACTTTTGTGTTTCGGGATAAATGCTAACATGAGCACCCTTAACTGGTACCAGTGAGACTCGGCATTAGTCAAACAAATCTAGAGCACCTCACCTCAAGGTGCCATTCACACTTCCTCTGTCTGCATCAAACACACAATGACTTTACTAATCACATATGAGATATAAAGAGCCAGTATGAAGCATGCGGGCTGTAACAACATCAGCTAATGGGTGACTGAGCCTCTTATTGCAGTGTGGACTCATAAATGAAAAAGAAAAAAAAAAAACTACCTGACCTCCCAATCAAAATCCCAAGACAGAAATGGCAAAGTTATCTCTTCAAAATGCAATTATTACAACTAAATGTCCAGCCTATATCTGAAACTGGGAATTCCCACTTGAAGGAAGACGAAAGTGCTGCTATAGTGAAGCTTTTTATCCATAGAAAACCATTTCTATCACACAAATATCCCACTTTATCTGCATTTTTTACTTATTTACTGCACCTTAATGGATGAATCAGGGCTGGCGGCGTGTCTGGCTAAACTGCCTTCAGGAGGCTACTCAAATTTTATGTGTTTCCCACAGTCTGCGTTTAATGGAAGAGGAACACAAAGAGTGTTGATCACTGAACGGGGATGTGGTGAATGAGTTTGAAAAACATATACAGCAGGAAATTTGTGTGACTTAAACAGCTATACGTGCAAAAAGGGATTCACTAAACACAACAAAAATAGACTAGACACATATAAAAAATGATAGAGGTTTCAGTGAGACAGAATGGAATTGTATTTGATCTTTGAGTCGTGCAAGTAATGTGCTTAAAAAAATGGCTCCTAAAAACACGTCTGGTGGGGACTGAACTTCATTGGGGAGCAGACTTCACTGAGAAATAGATGCGATCACCTTAATGTTAGTGAATTCATCCATATAAATTATAAGTTATAGCTCATGTGGTATTGTGGTATTGAGGTTGTGGAAGTGTTTCTGAGGTTATGAATGTGTGAATGCTTGAACACAAGGACGCATGCATTTACTTGGTTGTAGCTCCTGCAAATGTGTGTGTCTTAGAAAATGGGAAAGAAGCATTGAAAAGTCCTCGTCCTCTCCTCATGCTGAGGCAACTTTTGTGCTTTGCAATGCAATAAATTCTGAGACAGCTTTCCCTCTACAGTGCCTGTTCAACAGAGCAGAGGGGACAATGGATGCAAGTTTTGGTCATTCTGGTCTGCGTCAGCATGTCTCTCACCTCGCTGGACCCATTTTTCACGTGGACCTGGGACATGTAGGCCACGTGGCCCAGGCTTTTCATGCTGTCGCCCTCCCAGCCCCGCACTGGTTCGGACAGTATCTGGAGCTCCAGGTTCTTGCGCTTCCGCAGTTCCTGGCACTGTGTCTAAACAAACACACAAAGAGACACACACAATCATGCATCCACAGGATCAGTAAATGATGATGACGCAGGTACACAAGGCTACTCTGGATCGATTTTGAAACAACGCTTTGCTCTTCATATCTTTTTCTAGTTTTCTAGTTTATAAAATTCTAAATTACTCAATTTCAAATAAGCACCTACTACTAGAACAAGGTGTTTTCTTGTCTTTCAGAAATACTGAGTAACAAGCAGCAGGGATTTTTCTTTTACCTCACTAGGGATATAACCCTAACCCTTTGGGAAATGTAACCTTTATAGCTTATGATGTTTACTGGGTACATCTTTTTACTCATTTGTCAGACGTATACAGAGTAACCTGTAACACAGAGAGGTATGTTTCAGGTGCTCAGCAGGGGCTCTCCCTCTTCGAACAGGAAAAATGACAATGCAACATCTGTCACTTTCCACAGCACATTGTAGAAAAGTATTGTAGAAAAACCAGATTCTGTACACGGAGCACTGCAGGGCTGTAAGGAGCTTTTCTTTAGCGCCTGCCCACCCGACCACACATTCAAAACACCCAAAGAAAAATGAGACTTGCAAATTACGGCAGTTAGTATTGTGTGATGTTCTTTTTTTCCCCGCTTTCCTGTGCAGCTCTACTGAAGAGACGTGTGAGTCACATCATCTCTTCTTACTAGGAACTCAGAGCTATACCAAGGAAACTGTGCCTCAGAGAGATGTTCACTCAGGTACAATGTGGTTGCTCGTCTCTAATCCAGCTGTAAGATCACACCCACTGCAGGAACGACATGCTCACATGCAAACAACACTTCTTTTATTTTGTTTCTTCAACTATCTATTTGTGTTTGGACCATATGACAAAAATGATGACGTCATAGAAAACAAACTGTCAAAAATAACATTGTAGTACTTCCAATTCAAAAAAAAGTGTGCATGAACATGGTTGCAGCTATTGCAAATCCGAACACACAAGATCTTTTTGCATTTTTATCTCCAGACAAAAATCTTTACCTATCCTCTATGACTAAATGTTACCCAAGGGATCTCACTTTAAAAAGTCAAAATCCTAACAATTAGATGGAAAAATCGATGCGAGTTCCTGTCTTTTCGGACTGAGATATCTGATGGATCACCACTGAAGAAGAATGGGAGCTGCTGACCAGCCACTGCTCAGCACACAGCTGATTAATGAGCGACGGAAAAGCAATATGTGGAGCCAGCAGCGCTGTTTCACATCTCACTCAGAGTTAGTGATTGCTGCAACAATGGAAAGACTAAAAAGAGTGGTTTGGGTGAGATTTATGAAGTTTCTATCCAGTTTAAATCAAGTGTGTTTAACTAAGAGTTAGCAAGGTAATTAGACTTTTTTTAATTCACTGAAAAGAAGAAACTTGAATAAAAAAAAAGATGGTTTTATTTGTATGTTATGGCGCAGGAATATTTGCTTTACTGACAGTTTTTGAGTTTATTTTATTTATTTATACGGTAGAAGGTATAACATGGGCAGGAGAACATCATTTAACACAACTGAGCAAATAATTGAAGAGACAAAACAGGAAATGCAGCAGATTTACAATCAGTAAATAAGAAATGACATGAGAGTTTTACAGGTTGATTAACTCAGTCTTATTCTAAGCTGATCATTCCCTGATAGAGGTTATTAAAAATGATCAGGTTTATGGCCAGTTTGAACATGCAGAGCACCCTGTGTGTCAGACTTACCACAAGGCTCCTGAAGGCTGCTGTTGCCTTCACAATGTCACTGTAGTCTGGGTGGGCTTCCTGTGCAGGAAACAAAAAAACGAGTCAGATGAAATACAACCCCTGAATCAGATTGCTAAACCAGCCAAAATGCATGTATGAGACATGCTGTGGTACGCAAAGGAAGGTAGAGATTGTGAGAACTAAATATTCTAGGTTTACAACTTTTCATGACTCACATTTGGACACCTGTGGTCCTTTAGTTGTTAATCAAATGAACACAATTTCAACAGTTTTAAAGCTGTCCAAAACGTTGTCACAAATCAAATATACAAATATCATTTCAGTATACATTACAGCATTGTTCTCTGCTGTACCTCCACGTGTCTCTCTAGCTCCTGCAGCAGTGTGGGGTATTTGTCGAGCCTCATGAAGGGCTTACTGAGGCTGGTGGTCAGGGTCAGGATCCCCGGAGCGCTGGCCCCCTGGCTCTCCATGAACTTGTCCAGTTCCTCGCTGTTAAACACACAAGCAAACACTCTTAATGCACAGTTGCTGCTTTTGACTCTAAATGTTCAGGCCACTTCAAAGATGCAGAAATTTGACAATGACAGTTTGATAGTACCATTAAACCAGAAATGATGCTGAAAATACAATTTGGAATTATAATGCATTCCTTTGGATACTAATTTCAACCTAAAGCTCATATTTTATAAATGTAATATATGTCTGTGAGTACATAAAAAAGAATTGAGACTCATTTTTTAGCACACAATTGTGGTTTTATGCTCCAGTCAAATTAAAGATATGCCATACACTGCACGAAACATTTTCATCTGTGTAGGCTAAGTGGAAAATAGATTTTAATGCCCTTTAAAGGGGAATTATGTCTGCCTCCAGAAAAAAGCTGCATTTACATATAACTCAGCACCAATATAACATGAAGACACTAGTGCCCTTAAACTGTAAAATAATAATAATAATAATAAAAAAATATATGT
>JAOWBC010001868.1:16423698-16457720 GCA_028566105.1 Hypoplectrus providencianus | reverse complement strand
CTTAATACAAACTCTTGTGAAAGCAAACCCATGAAATAAAAAAGCATTCTTTCTAATGAGGCAACAGCTTTTTTAAATGTTTCTATTTATTTGTCATTGCTGTGAAAACCACCAGCGACACAATGTCAGCGACAGGTGACATTCATTGCACCTTTGGGTGCATGAGAAAAATGACCACAAACAATTATAATGGTGTTAATAAAATTTAAAGGGGAGCACAAATTAGGTCATAATTTTTTTTGCACTTTTCCCCTTGACTGCGACACACTCACTCCATCCCCTACTTGACAACGTGCTTTAAAAAAAGCAACACCATTCATGACTTTCCATGTTCCAAAGCTTCAATCACACCGTGTTCTCGAGCAGCACTGACTGGTAACATTGAGTAAATGTGAATGTCACAAAAAAAAGGCTCCTGCAACTGAAATGCAAATGTGCTTACTGTGAAAAAGTGTCTCGCCTGCCTCATAAACATAACCACAGGTCTATGTATCCTGTCAACACTCACACTTCCTTTGTGTAATTTTACCTAATCTGCAGCTCGCAGCTTCAATCTGACAGGCCACTTCTGCATTTCTCAGGACTTGATCATTTAAACTTTATTTACTATTTCATAACAATTGAAAGAAGTGTAAATAGAGACACACAACAAAGCTCACTAAATGTGGAAGATGCATTTTAATAGAAACTGAACTGAAGGAAACTTTCAGCACATAGGAAACTCGATGTAACAGCTCAGACTCGATCCTGTCCTGTCCTCTAGCCCTACCCACCCTGACACCTTGTGGTTCTAATCTAAACTACAGCTCATGGGTCCAATGTTAGGCTTCAGCCGGCCTGGATGTGGTGCTGAGTTACAGCAGTATTACTACATAATGACATTGTATTTATTAGCTTTTTAAGTAAACAAAATAGTGCCAAACGACGTTGGTTTCTTGTTGAGGACCACTGTTTTGTGGTGGAACGGGTGACCTTTCGGTGGACTCGTACTATTGTGATTCTGCCAGCTTGTCTGAATGATCTATTCTACGATTGGTACCGGCCAGAACTTTGACGTTGGAGCTCAACAAATAAGCCAAACTGTGCATCCACTACATTACTGGCTAGTAGCTAATTTAACTTAACATCAATCCAGAACTAAACCTGTTGTAGAACTGTAGAATTAAGACATTACAGAGGCATGTCTGAGGTTTTCAGTAGCTCATTCACATAGTGATTTCCCTGCTCAGGCCTGAGAAATAAAGATTTTCATAATGCAGATTATTGATTTTTTTTTTTATTGCCCAGCCAAGAAATCATCCCATGACCCCTTTGATTTATCTTGTGACCCCTTCTGCTTTTCTTTCATGGTGTTTTTGTTTCTTTATAAAGCCTGAAAGTAGTGGTCCTCAAACCTCTCATAAAGCACATTTTCTTGAAGATGTCTCCATGCTGCAATACAGCCGACTCAAATGATCAGCTTGAAAAGTTCTTAATGACTCAATCACTGCAACGATGTGCTGGAGCAGGAAGATGTCTGGAACATGCAGGTCAAGTGGTACGACCCTGAGACAACCTTACTTGAAATAAATGTCTATGAACCACTTATTTCATTTTCTGTATGAGATCCCCCTACACCCAAGGACACTCAGCTGTTCTGAGTCCATTGGAGAGCAGCTAAGTGGGGACATTTGTGTGTGAAGGGGTGTACCTACTTGTCTGGTCTTGGCTAGTGTGATGAAGAGAAGTAAAATTGTCAAAAAGGGTCATAAATTTGCATCATTTATCCCAATCCAAATGTTCAGTCTCTTTCTGATTCAGACTTCTTCATACTTGTTTGTGTTGTGATGCTGAATGGCCCTGCTGTGCTGTTTTGTGTGCAGGTTGCTGACCTGTGATCAGTGAGGATGCAAACAGCTGAAGGATGGCTGGAACAGTACGCCATGTACAGGGTCTTGATTTGACACATCAGGTTTAAGTAACAGCCCGCCACTCGCTGCTGGCCCTCCGAGACTCTGCAAAGACGGACAGACACAGACAAGTTAGAGAGGGGGTAAGAGTGGAGAAAAGGACTGGGGAAGGAATAAAGATACAGTAAGCTGAAGAGGAAAATTTGCAGAGATGATTTACTGAATAATTACCCAGTGACTAAAAAAGCTGCCATTATAAAGTCTGTTTTATCCTGTCAAAGATATTTTTTAATAACCGGCAGAAAACATGACGGTTCTTGCAGTGCAGTGTATGTTCCCCCCAGGCAGCCATTTGTTTTTAGCAGCTCTGGATGTCAGAGATTCCCACCAGTGCTGAATGCAACACATCCACATACACAAACATAATAACTTTAAGATATAAAAAAATATATTTATATATATATGGCTGTAGGTTTCTGTATTGTGTAATGTGTTACTGTTATCTGTGCTGTAGAGGGGGATTTCTGATAGTCAGGAAGGAATTGTAAAATATGGTATGTTTGATATGCTTTGCAGAATATTTGGCAAAGTGCAGTATGAGTGTGTTGTATGAATTAGATACTATAATGAAAACTAGAGCTGCCTTCAAAAGGCATTTGATTATCTCTCACATAACAAGCACAGCAGGGTGCACGCTGAGCTCCAAACATTGCTCTCCACTCAGACAAACTAATTGGATATAACTGATGAAACTACAAAGGTTTTTGTCGAGGTCCTTGTCCAGCATGACTTACTTGGTACAGTCCTCCAAAGCCACACACAGTCCCTGCTGGAAGGTAAGAATCTCCTCCAGATTTCCACACAGCATGGAGCTGTCTGCACTGCTGAGCCTGAATACACACACATTTAGTAAAAGTAGAGATGATAATGAGCTTCCTACATCATGCAGGGTGAGCCAAAGTTACAAGTAAAGTACAGTTAACAATATTATTGATTACAATCATAGGAAATTCATAATATAGACTTATAGACTTGCTCTTACTTGTCGCTGGCTTGCAGTGGTCGCAGGTAACAAGTCAGCACAGTTTGTAATTCTTTGACAAATTCCCGCTCATGTTCCAAGATGTCCTGTACCACCTGCAAAAGGAGAACAACCGGAGAACTGTTGACTCCAGAAACGCACAAGATTTCCTCAAAGTAAAATATTCACTTAAAACTGTTAAACAACCAGGAAAATCTGGCTGAATCCTTTTATTACTTGACAATACTCTTCAGTTCACCTACAGCTACATTATGACAGAAGTGCTGTGCTGATAGGGTGTGATTTAAAAAAGTTAAAATATGTTTCACCGGATAAACTAACTAAATAAAGAAAACTAAAATGAGCCAACACACTGATTCCTTCTCTGGAAAGATCGAGTGCGTGTCTCATTTAAGATTATGTCAAAGCAGTTTCTTGCGGTCACACAGCAGCGATCACCTAAGAAAGCTGCCTACACTGGGGGGAGCTATCTGTAGTGGAAAATTAAACAGAGAAAAGCAGCTGATACAAACAGTGAGTGGAGCTGAGCAAAGCAAAACAATGCAATCAAAACACATCATAAGTCAGTTTGAGCTGAAGTCCACCATTATCATGATCTGTTCTAATTTTACTTTCATGCACAATGCACATTGAAATGAAATCCTTCATAATGTAAAATTATTATGTGCTTAAAATACTTCTTGGAGTGAGCAAAGTGATTTTTAGATGCCCTGCGTAACCATGACTCACCACACTGTAGTAGTTCTTAGTCAGCTGAGTTCCTTTGGGAGACACTGGCTTCTCTGCAGAGGAGAAGCAACAAGTAACAAAGATTTAAGAGCTCATCAGGCCGATTTCATGACAAAAGAAACATTTATATTGAATATCCAGACAATATTAACCAACATAGAAATCCCAATACATTTGCAGACTGTAAATGGGTAACAAACACAAGCTCAACCTTCATATACTCCAACTTTATGCAAATTGCCATTCAAGTTTAGGTAAATGTATATGTGTATGTATATGTGTTAACAGAGCTGGTATAAACATGCATCCTGGACAGCTCGGTGCACTCAGGATGCATTTGAGATCAGTTATGGAATATGGATATTTTGAAACTCACAGCACATCATACTCAATAAATCGTGATTGTGTGACCAGCTCACCGCAGGTTTTGATCTCTCGGACGTAGTTGCTGGGGAACCAGCCCGTCTTGCCGTTGAGCGTGCCCTCCCACCATCCCCCCTCTTCCTGCCGCATCACATGGATCAGGTCCCCCTTACTGAAGGACAGCTCGTCCTCATTGTTCTGCTTGAAGTTGAAGCGGGCTTTCACCACCAGTTGCCCACCTCCGCCGTTCTCAGACATTTCCTGGTCACAAAATACAAAAACAACGTGATGCATCAGCTAAAATACGCAGCTCATTCTTTTAAGATATCTATGACCAGCCAAAGGTTTGTGCTCCTTTTGGTAATGGTTCTTCATTGCTGTGTGCAGTCATAGGAAACTGATCATAGAGCTGCAACTATCAGTCAACTAATCCATTAGTAGTTAATATTTACCCATTATTCTGATGATTAATGTTTCCTTTTTCATGCGAAAAATGCTAGTATCAGCATCTCAAATCTATCCTGTGATTGTGGATTTAGTAAAATAATACCATATAAAACTATTTTTACTGTTTTTTTAAGTTGCAGATCTAGAGCTGACAAATTCAACATAAAATATTTTAAAATATTTAAATGTGGAGAAAAATGAATTTAAATGAACCAGTTTCAATCAAGTCAACAGAAAATGGAAAACATACAGGGCGACGTACCACTGATTTGGACTGTCTTCGCAGGGAGCCTTTGGATTTGGCAGAGGACAGCGTGTGTGAGGATGTGGACTGACTAGGAGAGTGGGCACCGGACTGCGAACATGACCTCTCAGCAGCACAGTCTGTGGACACACACAAAGGGAAACACAGAGCCACTTTTACTTTTCTTACTTTAATGTTTGAACTCATGACTCATCAGGTGAACAGCATAACCTCATTCACCCTAAAAACCCACGCACATCTTCAGCATCATCATCATCATCATCATCATCATCATCACAGCTGACGCAGGTGCACATATTTGGGAGCTGACAACTTGATGATAATTCATGTGAGTACGGTCCATTGCTCTGCACAGCCCGAGGACATTAAACGCACACACGCAGGCTACACATTTCCACTGCTTGATAGAATCATCTGATTTAAGCAAAACTGGCACTCGGCTACAAAATGAGATAAAGCAGCTGGAAGAAGAAAGGCTGCATGCACTTTTTAGATGATAACCTAAATAGGTCTCAGTGATCACTCGTACTGTCTATGTGTTGGTTCAGCAGTTACGTTCATTGTGACTACGCAACACATATTTAACAAAATCATCCCAAAATTGTGTCTTGTCTGAAGGGCAGAAAAGTAATTTATGTTCCCAACACTCAGCCTCTCCACAGAGTCGTCCCTGTGCTGCTGCAGCACAAGAGCAGTGATTTAGGGCCGGTGTTTGCCATCTGTCCTGCAGTGTGAGTGCAGTCCTTGAGGTGCACTGACAGGAGTATCAATTTTGTTGCCAGTACTCACTTGAAAAGTGACACATGGCAGCCCTGCAAACTCTTACACACCAACAAGCAGAAACACACTCACTGAGGAGGACTCTCACTCAAATGCCAGCTGGGTGCGAGCCAGGTCCACTGTCTAATCCTTTTGTAAATCACACATGAATGAAAAATAAATAACAGTGCACCATTAGCCTCAGTAACCTTTAATTCAGATCCAATAAGGAGTTCAGCTCAACAAGCCCATAATACTGACAAATGCTTTCGTGCACTTTCACTCACAGGCAGTAAATGTGCTACTGTAAACCTCTTTGTGCGGTCTTGTTTCATCAGCAGATCATCAAGAAGACATGTAATATGTGATGATAAAAAAAAGGCTGGAGATTCCCACTGCTTTCCATATGCTGGGACGTTGGGGAGATCGAACTGATATGATGAAAAAGGACACTGAAGGCAGCGGGACAGTCCACATGTACTGCAGGTGGTCCCACATGCTCCTCCCGACACACACAGAGAAGCCTAACAAGCCCTTCTGTCAGCTTCGCTCTGTGGTCACCACCGTTTCTCCACCATGCAGGCTATGTTCAAAAGCTTTTACCATAAACAAACATACTCTCTGATGCACAAGTAAGGTGCAAAGCCAGACTTGGTAGAGGATCATGAGTAAAAACACAGAGGCCTCTTCTGTTTGATCATATCATAACTTGTGACTAATCCACTTCAAATCATGTTTGAAGATGGGAGAACAGCTGCTGGGCATAGCCAGCCTATAAAAGATTTGCATATCAAGCAGAGGCAGAGTACTGACAGCGGCTCCTGGTCCACATCTCACTCTGTGGCAGCACATCTTTCCCTTCATTTATTCAGTGCACTCCAGAGATTGATCATGCAGTAACTAAGTCATGGCCAGAGTATCATCACCAAAGGAATGGAAAATCATAAGAGTGTTGTTAAAGCAATTAGCAGAGGAACTGATGGGCCAAGAACATGGATGATTCATTTATTTATCAAGCAAATATGCCATTTTTACAGGATTTGTTTGGCTTTTAAGAGGAAGATTCCACACTTTAAAAGTACCCAAGCCAAAAAAGAATAAAGACTCAAAACCTTTATCATCAAATCTATACCATTTGTCATTGTGAAAAATGAAGTTTAGTTTTCAACCATTTACTAAACGCTTGCACATTTCCACAGTTGGTCATTAATAGAGGACTAATCAAATGTTAGTGAGCTGAAATCATATTGTGTGCAACACCAGGAGACAACAAACAAATATGGATTTTTATTAAGAATTCCTTTTAACCCACAGTAATCAATGCATGCCCCCCAGGCTGTTTATATTAACCTTGATTGCAAATTTTTGATCATGATTATTAATGCTTGCAAATGCCCAAAGTAAGGCTTAACAGAGGATCAATCAGTTTATCAGCTAGCTGAACTCATTACGTCTACTAAACCAGGAGGAACATGGAATCATTTTATTTTGCATATTTGAAAAATGTGCTTGCATAATTGAATATGTAGCTCAAACACCAGATACTGTATGAAATGAAGCAAATATGTTCAAATGTAATCATATTCCTCTCATTGAAAACATAATCGTTCAAATCAAGCATTTCCATGCTTTTACAACTGATTTGAACCCTAATTGTATATCATTGGAATTTAACTTCTGACATTAATAGGCTAATCAATTAGACATCATAATAAAAAAGGCATGAGCCGCAGCACCGATATTGTGCTCCAACATCTCTGTCATGACGACAAACACCGTTTACACACAGGAATGTCACAAACACATGTTCTCTAATTGGCTGGAGTGCATTTATCATAAAGCGTGCAGAGGTGGCAGATTGCTCTAAAAACGCTGACTCAGTGATTCTGAGGCTGCTGGTTCTCTGGCAGCTGTGAGCTGGAAACTAGAGGGACTCTGGTGCTGCCTCTTCAGTGCCCCCAAACAAGGACTCTCGAACAAAGCAATTAGTACTAAACTGCTGCTGGGCTGCTGCACTGCGAACCGTTTCATGCTGTCCTTATTGAAGAAATGCTCTTGAGAAGGGAGAGTGTGTGATACACGCATTCAATTACATTATGCACTTTACTCCATTTTGAGCTTAAGGGTTCTCACACTTTCCCAAAGTCAAATTCAAGCACTTTCCAAGCATTTCCAAGCTTTTTCTAGCACCTTACAAATCTGGCAAATTACATTAATTTATATATAACACATAGAGAACACCCATACTCACCTCGTCATCAAACTAAATGAGATGTTATTGTGCTATCAACGACCCAAATTATTCTATGTAGTCCAAATTTCAACGTTTTATTCAAAGTCCAAGCAATTTTCAATATATATTTTAAAAAATTAAGCATTAAAATTCAAGCATTTACAAGGATTTACACCCCCTCAGTAGGAACCCTGCAAAGCATTAAAGACACATTAACTGAACAAAAAAGGACATTATCAGGGGTTTATCAAGCTATGGATGCACATGAGTAAATAAGGCAACCAGCGTGACACAAACACACACTGCCATGCCAGCTGTCCACGAGTAACACATTCAATCATGATTTAGGATGGCTGAATGGACATGCCTTTGCACATAGATGTGGAAAAGGACATCACCTTGCCACTGCTGGTGTGTATCTACATGTATTTTCTCCCACTATCCAAGCCATTTGGATAATGTAATTTCAAAAACGTTCAGTGAATGAAATATTTCTTTTTACACATCAGGATACTGTAATGTAAGAGGTGAAACTACAACTCTCCACTTCTAAGAGCAACAGTCTTACCTTGTGTGGCAAAATTAACCGCCAGCAACGTGGTCAGCACCTTGCCAAAGTTCTCACCAGTGTATAACCACTCTGGTTCAAACCCCTGGATAAAAAAGGAAAAGAGAAGAGAGCATCAGTCCAAAAACCATCAAACCATCTGTTCAAACAAGCTGGAATCCATCAGATGTGGAGAAAGTCAAAATTACAAGTTTTGATGGCACAGATATGAGCAATGAGGCTTGCTAAGAGTACACAGACAGAGACACAGAGAGAGAGAGTCACTCTGGACTGTTGCACAAATAATAGGCAGACACACACACTGAAACACACACACAGGGATTTGAATAAGCCTATAACAAGACAGAGATAAAAACTGACATGTTGAGCATGACCCATATTTTGTGACTTAGTGGTTTGTAATAAAACAGACAGCGCCAGACTCATTTGCAATTCGCTGTGAACACACATTGATGCTCGCGCGCACACACAGAGTCACACTGCCCGCTCACTGTGTCTCAGACAGCTATCTTCTTTCTTCCAGCAGATAAGGTTACACATTTTAAATAAAACATCTTAAATATAGAGTTTGAGTAGTACCGCGTTGTGTATAAACTCATCTCGCGTCAAAGCAAGTGTGACCTCAACATCTCTAGGTGGAGGATCAGCCTTGGGGTCTACATGACGACCAAGATTTAATCAGCCTGCTTTCATTATTTAAAAATAGCTAGATGACACTGTTAGCTTTATGCAAAATGATTTTCCACTACTGGGTCCCAAAGTATGGCAAATTGCATTGATAAAACAAAATGGAGTCTTACATCACAGTATTGATCCATGATAACTGTTGCCAGTATTGACATGTTATCCATAGCTAGAGCCAGTAGTGTCACTGAGGCTTGTTATGCTACTCTGAGTGACGGTAGTAGTGTATTAAATCAGAAACATAAATCACCCTGTGCAGATTATAATGCAGCAAAAAAAAATCAGCAACATTGTTCAGTAATTGCTGCTTCCTCTTTCTACAACTCAGGGCAGAAGTGAAAGTAGTATGACTGCTCTCTTTGTGCAGTCACAGGACAAACAGGCACTATTTTCTATGGCAGCAAGAGAGAGAAAAAGTTCTCTAACCATGAGCACATCACTGACCAAAAGGATGGGTAGGGCTCTTCGTAGCGCCACAGACATCCTCCGACTGATACATTTGACAGACGCAGTCCAAAAAACTTGCTGCACATGAGCTACTGGCTGACCACAAAAGGTCTAATTATGGGATGTAAGGCAGGGTTGGTGAATAAAAGCAAAGGGGACCTCCCAGACATAACAAGCCAGCTGGGCAGAGCTACCGAACCACTTGACTTTGCAGTGAGCCAAGCTTGCTGACTCAATTAGCTGTTTAAAGAAACCAACTGATGTGACTCAAGACCAGAAAGGATTATTTATAAAGCCGGAGTAGAAAATTACTGTCCACTATGGCAGTCACAAACAGGCTGGTACAGAGACAGGGAAAACTCCCAACATCTGTGAGTAATTTGCAGATTTCCAGTATTAGGACATCTTTTTGAGCAATACAGCCCTGAAATGTATGTTCAGGAGCTTGTTTTACCCTGCAGCAACACACACATATATCAGTGGAGAGCAGTATAAAAGAGAAAGGGGTTTTAAAAGGAAGTAAACAGTGTTAAAAACTAAGTTGTGGCGTTTAAAAAACAGCAAGTTATTTCTCTTCCTGTCTGGTCTGTGGGGGTGACTGACAGCATGGACGTGAGAGGAAAACATATGCCAGCAGGGTAAGCAGATCACAACACATGCAAGAGTGTGTTTAAGTCTTGTCTGTAAACTGCGGTGGACTCAGATGGCTGAGTAAAGAGATCATGAAAGACAAGAGAGGGAGCCAAGCCATGTCAAAACATCGCACTCATGTACATAAAACTTCACACTTACCTCCACTTTCAATGACGAGCATCCTTTTAAAAACTCCTTGATGTTGGTAATGCAGTCGGCTTCAGTTCTCGGGTCCTGGCAGTACTGAACACACACAAAATAAATATATAAACACAAACCACGGCTTAGTATGGCAGACAAACATCTGACACAAGCGCCTATATAGAGCCAACGTTACTGTCATTTCACTTATTGCACGTAAAAAGCGCGTAAAGTAACACAGCTGTAGAGGAACCCGAAAGTGGTAACCTACAGTTCACAAAATAACTGTGGATTTTTCCAGCGTCCCCTTCATGCATACATAACCATTAACACCACAGAATCGTCAAACTGGACAAATTCAAGCAAAACATCCGCTCAATTTCCAACTTTCAAAATAAAGGTCTTCTTGGCAGTCGCGTCGCAACGTTCAAAAATTAAATAATGGAGCATGTTGTTTGTTTTTTTCCGCCGCTTTTAAGTAAAATTCACATCATTTTTTAATGACAACAAGTAAAAAGAGCAACAAACTAAGCGGGTTGGTAAATCATACAAGAGAGAAGTTACTACTTCCGGTTTTACTCTAGTTCAGCTGTGTTGACGCCGCTTTTTTTTTTTTTCAAAGGGGGAGGTCGCACCGGGAAGAGCCTTTCAAGAGGAAGTGACGATCTGTCTTTGCAACTGTTATTTGTCACTAACAACTTTGTCATCTTTACAGCTAAGCGTGTTGTTATCGTTGGTTTATAACGCCAAAAAAGTTCTGAAAAAGCCACGTGTAACACCCTTCTGCTCGATATCTCCACGTTCACCTGTGTCCAATGTTTCACGCGCCCGCTGTTCCTGTCGATATTGTCCTGTTTTGGTGGGTGTTCACATCGACTCACTCATGGCAAGAATGCGGAACATTTTCCTCGCTTCACAGGAAATCACATATTGAAATCTCAATTATGAAAGCTCAACAAATGCAGCTGTAATCGATGCACCAAGAGTCACACAAAACGCGCAGGTGGCTGTAAAACTTAACAGCTCGAGTGCCGCGAGCTACATAAAATGAAAGGCCTGAGCTGCTGCAGGGAGAACTTCTTGTCGGACACGGTATCATTTTCATCAAACCCCTCCCTTCGCCTTCACAGGGAGCCGTCGATCATTTTGCATTTGTTGACTTAAGTCAACTTAAATCGACAACTCACCTTGGGGGTGAAGCCAGGTATGAGTCGCTCCGTGAGCTTGCACAGGACGACTCCATCCTTCAACGATGTTTTCAAAAACTCCTCCGGGTCCGCTATGTTCTTTTTAGGCGAGCTAAGCACACCTAGGGATATTAACCACGTTACAGTCTGCTCCTCGGGATTCATAGCTCCACAAAATGATCATTGCCTAGACACGCATTGCTAAAAACAAAAATTATAAAACTGGCGGCCTGTTCCGTATCAATATGCAACTCACATCCGCACTTCTGCTAGAAGTTAAAAAAAGAGGCGGTGGGGGAAGGACGACGCTGTGTCTACACGAAAAACTGATGATCACCCCTACTGGCAAACAGGCACCTCCACAATAGACAGGAGTCGGTTTCCTCTGTGAAGTAGCACACGGTGGCAGAGGGCACTTTCTCTAATATTATGTTACAAGTTAAAATGCAGCAAAGATCAGGAAACACCGCCAGGGAGGGAACTGATATCTGACTTGCATCAGCACATTTTGCAAGTGAAAAATGTACCACATACTGAAGGGATAACTCTTGCTGTAACATCAATAGGCCTGGTGTTTTCAGTAATGCCCTATGAAACCCACTGCATGCATAGAGCTTGGCAAAAAAAAAATGGAAATTTTGTTATTCTGAAGTGTTTTAATATAGCAAAATAAGCTGTAAAACTGTTAGTCATCCAATTTGTGTGTACTTCAATGGGACATAAAGAGAAAATATGCTTGCTTCACAGCTAATACAGAAAATGCCTATCATATTAAAAACTTGTTTATCACAATTGGACAAGCTTAAAAAAAAGCTGACCAAGAACCCAAACTGATTACCGTCACAAGAAGGCAGGCCTATATGACTTTAGCCACCATTTTAGAAGTAACTTTAGCGATCAATTATAGGGTGAATTATGCCAGCTGAATTATTAGTGAATAAGAAGACAAATATAGCAATAAACAACAAAAAAATGTTTGGGGTTTTAATGTCTTTATTGAAAACACCTGAAAAAATGTATCTGAGTAAATCCTCTGACTGTTCTTCCCTCATTCGGATCACACTTCCACTTGATGACCCGACCAGCTCTCAACAGAAGCCTGGGCTAGCATCTGGAAGACAAAAAGTAGCATAACAAACATATGACATTTTATTCAAACAAAAAAAAAGTGCATACAATTATTTTGCAAGGACTTGTGTGTACTACATTTAGTCTAAGACATGCTTACCAGCACTGGTGCACTGTGGTTTGATTAGTCCAACAACTTGCAGAGACAAGTCAGGTTATTGGCTAGGGCAGTTGCCTTTGATGGGTGTTCATCCTGAAATGAGAACATTAAATTAACAAGTTTCCCTTCTCTTAATTATGTATTCATTAAACATCTGAAAACAACTGTAGTCCTTGTTCCGACTGTGCATTTGCTTCAGCGACCGTTTCCAGTTTGGCAGATAGGATGGTGGTGTTCTTCCAGGTCTCCATTGTTTTGATTGGCATGCTTGTGGAAAAGGTTTCGTACTGAGAAAACGGCTCCTAATTTAAAAATGGCTTTCAATTTTTACCAAAATTTTTTATCAAAAGTTAGAACGTCTTTAATTACGATTTTTATTTTAAAAAATGCACCGTTGCCAATCATTTTACTGAGTTTTGACGATTGGTTAAGCATAAAGGATCTTTTTCAGGGCTTTTCAGGGTGGCAAAATGGCGGTTAAACTTTCATTGCTGAAAAGGAACAAAACTTCTTGGGGTGTTGTTGCAGTTTTGACAATATTAGCTGATGAAAACGGACTACAATGAAAAGTGACGTTCTGTTGACCTCCTTTTTCCTTTTTTCCTTTGAGGCAAAAGTTGTCTTGAGTATCACTCTTTTGGTGGCAGATTGCAATACAGGACAATGAGAAACTCATTTATAGATGAGAAACAAAGAGGTTTGCTTTGCTTACCAGCTGATGGCTACCAGTCGAGTTGCATTTGGTTGTTGTTGCCTTTGGTTTTGTCGTTGCATGCCATCAAATGGCTCTAGGGTGATGGATCCATTTCCAAGGAAACTATATTGGAACATTCTGACAGTAACATTGGCCTAACGCTTGAAAACAGTAGCGTCCAGTTGATGGCACATTTGTGATAAGGAACTCAGGTCACTTGTCTATTTGTAAGCATGAGCAGAGACTCACCTATGCTTAGCAGAGAACTTTGTAAAGGTGATCATGTTGTTACTTAGCATTCAGGTCACAGTCTCTGGTCTTGTTTTGAAAATCGATGAGCAGTGGTCAAGGTACAACTAAAAGCTTTATTAGAGTAGGAAAGCCAGACTGATAGGGCATTGCAGATTCCAACACTGAATGTACAAAAACTAACACTCACTTGGTAACTGTACGGTTACATGAGCAAGAGAAATACTAAAAAAAAAAAAAAAAAAAAAAACTTTTACACATAAAAAACTGGGAAAGTCAAGATACATGTCAAAGCTAAGCTTTAAATTCCACAGACATGGCTAGTTTGTCTTGTTGTCATATTTCTTCCAAAACACCTGTAAACTGTGCACGGAGACTTAAGTTTGCTTTCATGTGATTGCCAAGTCCAGTTTAGTATCTGCTGCGAGCCATTCCTCTATCGGGTCGATTACCCCCACGGCCACCACGTGGCCCTCCACGACTTGAGCTGCTGTACGAATCACGAGGAGGGTAGCCTCTCTCGACAGGGGGAGCTGGGCCCCTCTCCTGCCTGCCCATTCGCTCACCACGGCTAGGTGGATATGGGTCACTCCGACTGCTGGGGTAACTGTCACGACTGCCATAGCCATCCCGGGAGCTGCTGCCATAGTCATCGTAACGACTGCTTCCACTGCTCCCACCATAGGATGGTGGGGGGCCCCGTGAAGGTGGGGCGCTGCGAGAGTTACCTGCAGGGTCAATGGGTCAGGTAATTGGCAAGGTTCAATTTATACATTTTCTTGCACTGTGTGGTGCTCATTTTTTGCCAATAGAATTCATTCTGACAAATAAATTTAATGGACGTGTTTTAAATTTCCCATGTTATCGACCTTTAGTTATATAGCGATATTTAGTTGAGACGAATAGTAAACATATCCAAGCACAAGGAATAGATGGGCAGTGTTACCCATTTCAGCATGCCATTGATTTGAGAAGCCATTTTTCCTTCTAGAGGTCCAAGTGTTAGAACTGCAGGTAAGGACGAGGTTTTCAGAGTGGTCTTGATGGTTTTGTGGCTGTTACTCCTTGAGGGAGTGCTTTGCTAGGCAACATATACAGAGTGGTCAACGGGTGTTTCCAAGGATTTTTTGGGTTCCTTACAGTTGCAAACTCTCTGGGGCACATTAAATATTCTGCATTACATTGCCACAAACAGCGGTAACTTGGACTGTGACATGTGGACTCATCTTTCATATCAGATTTGGCTTTTCAGTTGAGTTGCCAATGGTTATTTATCTCTAAAAGCATCAAAATATGCAAGTTGGATGCAGGTCAGGGATGTGGCAAAGGGACAGAAAGAAGCTTAAAGAGGCTGCCTGGTATGCTGTTTCCTCTGGAAAGGGGATAAACTGCAGGGTCTTGACACTGGAGATTGCGGGAGTCAATCGTAGGGTTTTGTTGTTTATTTGTGCAGCTCTTCGTTGTGCCACAGTGATCATCTGTTGTCTGTTACATTTATAGAGACATATCTTACCGTAACCCTCATATGAATCTCTGTATGAGCCACCGCTTGAACGGTCCATATAGCTTCTGGGTTCCCTTCCTCCACCATAACCATCACGGTCACTATAGAAAACAAGTAATTATTGTTAAAGAACCTAGAAAAGATGAGATCTCTCAGCTTTAACTTGTAGTATCAACCCATACCTGTATCCTCTTGACATTGAGCCATAGTCATCTCTGGAACTGGAATTGGAGTATTCTCTGTATGAATAATCTCTTTGAGGAGGTCCATAATCCCTTGAATCTCTGGAATTATAATCCCGACTGGAGTAGCTGTGGAAAAAACAAACAAACAAACAAACAAACAAAAAAAACTTTCTATTAACTTGAAAAAAAGAAGTCAACAGCTCAGACTCAGTTGCTTAGTATCCAAATAAAAAAATGAGACGGTGAGCTGATTGAGATTTGAGTAGCATTACATATGAATCTTGCATGCTAAAATCTTTGTGAACACACCCAATTTCATTTTAAATTGAAACTTTTCTCAGGGATGTAAACAAAAACCAAACAAACAAACAAACAAACAAACATTACTATTTTTGTTTCAGCTCAACAATATCTGCAAGAATTGGGTGATAAGTATCACAAAACCCTGTAATCTATAAAATATCCCACCTATCTTTGGAGTTGTAATGGTCATCTCTTGGTGATGGATAATCATCCCTCCTGGACATCATGGAGTCTCTGCGGGGAGGAGGTGGACCATAGGGATCCCTATCCCTTGACATCGGGGCTGGAACAAAAAGTAATTTCAAACTAGCTCACTGTATACCAAAATCACCCTTAGAGGTAGAAAGCCTTTTAGTTTTCTTTCAGGAGAGCTACATAAGTGACAGGTAGAGGCTATATAATCAATTGACACCTACACAGCCAGAACACTTACTTCTGCTCATGGGACCTGATATGGCGGACCTCTTTGGTGGGGGTCCTCCATTACGAACTGGGGGTCCTCTCTTCATTGGAGGTGGGCCTCTGGATGACATTCCTTTAAAGTAGGAATCTCCATTCCCTGAATTGTCATAGTAGTCTTTGCACAGAAATGTAAATGTTAACAAACACAGCTCCAATTAAATCTTACAATAAATACATTTCATTACTGTAAAAAAGAGCCAAAAACACAACAACAAACAAACAGAAACAAAATCAAACCCTGACCTTGAAAGGAAATTAAGAATTTACATACCTCTGGATGGTGGACCCCTCATACCAGGACCTCCTCTGGAACCTCGGGGACCTCTGGGTGGACCACGACTACGGGAGTGCATGGATGGCGGGCCTCGTCTGCCAGAACTTTCAAACTGAGGCTTTGTTGCCTGCTCCACTTTAATAGGTTTGCCATCAAGAGACTGTAGGAGAAGTGTTACAATAAAATTTAACAGAGATTTTTTTACAAAGAATACATCTTATTAAAAGGTTGAATTTACCTTTCCATTCATCTCACGCGCTGCATCCTTTGCATCAGCCGGACTTTCAAAAGTAACGAAGGCGAATCCTCTTGATTTGTTTGTTTCCCGATCCTTCATCAAAAGAACTAAGGAAGTACAGAGGAAGTTGAATGAGAGAGTAGATTTTGCTTTGTAACTGATAATATAGACTGATAATATTATAGTGTGACTAGGCACAATAATAACCAATTTTCAATTGCTTGAATACATTATTTCCCCATTTTACTAGCTGAAACTAAGATCGTTTTAGAAGTTTTAACCAATGTTGCCCCCATCACAGTTGAAAGATTTTCTTGTTGCATGCTGCAAGATGAAAGTGCACCTAAGAGCACCTTTATAAAATAGTTACTTCCAGATTAACAAGGCGTGTCGGCAGAACGATGGCAAATTAAATAAAAAAAAAAAAGCCGAAACAGTATAACAACGTTAAATGTTTCATCTAGAGCCAACGGTTGGAGTTGAGAATAAAATGAAAAAGCATGGAGTTCTGTTCTTACCTTCAACAATCCTGCCATATTTGCTGAAGTACTGCTCCAGGGCCTTCTCGGTGGTCTCGGTGTTCAGCCCACCGATGAAGAGCTTTCCCGGTCGGTCTGCCTCTGCCATGCTACTAAACCCACCTTACGCAACAAAAGATGGGTCAAACAGAGCTTTAAACAATTGCAAGCGCAAGCATTTTGATTTGTTTTTGCCCAAGACATCCACACATTTCTGAAGTGCTTACCTGACTGCTGGCTAAAGTCTTGGGCTGTGAAATGCGCAAAATGGCGATAAACGCGCCAGTTGGTTTTGCTAGTTACGCGACTAAAGCTAGCTAGCAAGTATTCGAGTTTGTTGAGCAGATGAGTGGCGCTTTACGAATGGCAACGGACTACTTTGACATATATAAATAAAAATGTTATTATGTTAGGTAAACCTGCACACAGCCAGCTGTTAGTGGACTGTACTAGGCCGTAGCTGTCTGTAAGCTAAAGCTACATGGGCCAACGGTTGTTCTTTTCTCCCTTCCTCCTAGCCTTCTTCTTCTGTAGCTGCTTCGTCTCCGTTATTTCTGTTTCCGGCAGACCAGACTCCCCAAGACATGACGCTGCCGCCTACAGTTCACAACTGCGAATGGATAATTTTTCTCCCTTTAACAGAATAGGCCTTGAACAAATCTAAAACGATCATCCGTTAACAGATCAACCACAATCCTCTAAACAACTCTCTCTCTCTCTCTCTGTCTCTCTCTCTCTCTTTATATATAAACACCAGAACATGTGATTTTGAACCAAAATATAAAACAATTCTCCCTATAACAATTTGCCTTATACCAACTATAATACAAACTTTCATCTTTAAATCTATTTAGGGGTGTCTGCATTTCAATAACATTACCTGATCAAATGATGGTTATATATATTATATATATATATATTAGGGTATATGTTGTGTAGAAATGGTCTTCATGCCTCCAGTAGAGAGTGTGAAATGGCAATGTGTATTGAAGCTGTCTTGGAAAATTGTTGTGGCCTGCCTAAATTCTTAGATACTTCATGTTTTGTTCTGTTCTGTTGTTGTTGTTGTTTTTTTTGTCTTTTTTTTCTAATTTGCCATCCATCCCTGTATTTCACCATTATCAGTTTGAAAAAATGTGGGACTTCTTTCCTTATGAAAGTCCTAAAATCATAAGACTCTATTCACAAACTTTAGATTAGGTTAAAGAATACCAACACACAATAAAAACGCCAGACCTTTATGAGTAAAGTTTTTACTTGCTTAACTGCACTGAAAGCAAAAGCATATTTTAACATAAGCAGCCTTCTGTTTTCAATTGGCCCGTCTTATATAATTATGTCTGTAATGATGCATTGACATGCAAACAGCATTTCGAAGCTGTTAAGTGAGAGGTATATTAGCCCATGAAAACAACTTTTGATACTGCTGAGTGTTTTAAGCTTTATGCTGCGCATTTTTTTTTTTATGTGAAATTTAAACCTACAAAGTTATTCAACAAAAACAAAAGCTTAGGGGTGTCCAAAGCGCAACATTTATCTACAAATTGTAATACATTATAAGGACAGTAAAGCATTGTATGGATACAATTAAGTATAGTAGCATACAAGTACCATATAATTGTACTCTAATGCTCAACGGGAGCTAGACAGAGTTGATGCAGAGAGTAACCATTCCGGTTTTTCAAGTCAGTCGTCTTATACAATGAACTCCTTTAGTCAAAATGTATGGAAAGTAATTTCCCTTTTTTTTTCTCCAGCTTTACATTTATCTATCATATGTTGCACAACGGCCATTGTCTACCATAAACTAACCTTTAAAAATATTTTAATGAACTTATGTGCTGCAAAAAGCACAGTGACAGTTTTGTTTGTATTAAGAAAACAAGGATATGGATGTTTGCAATAAGCAACGTCACTATTACTTCCACGGTGTCAAGTCCGTCAGAACAAAATTTGACGTCCTCTTTTTCTCCTTTCAAATTAAAATTATTAGCGATGTATGCGTTGCTCTATTTGAAAAATGTACTTCTTTGTAAGAACGTAGATACAAAAAGTGTATTTCAAAATGACATGGGTGTATCTGTATATGTTAGAAATGTGATGTTTCGACACCCTAAACAGATGACTAATTACGTGATAGTAATTTGAAGGTAATAACGTTTAACTTCCGCATAGCTTGAGGGCGCTGAACGTCACTCCGGTTGAGCCAGACAGGTCAGCTCAGCTACTGCGTCCCGAGTAGAAAGACGTAGCTAGCTTACACTGTATTGCTAGCAAACATCTCATTTCTTAGAAAAAGGGATCACACTCCTTTCATCTAAGTATACGAAATCTTAGAGGAAACCGATATAAAATGAAGAGGCGGATACAATTCGGTACTGTGCTGGTTTATTCGCTAGTCTCGTATTTCTGTTCGTGCTCGGCGTTTTATCTTCCGGGTTTAGCTCCAGTGAGTTTTTGTGAAGATGGGAAAGGAGTTGAAGATTGCCAGGTATGTTGAAAACACGACACTCACAGTTCTTATCTAAGGTTATTAATTCACACTTTTGTAGTTTAAATTGACATTAATTTCATTTTGTTATCTTCCTTAACCTGACTAGCTAGCCAACCCTCCCTGTAGGCCCCGGCTATTACCTGGAAATACGGAGTACTGCCATAATATTCCATTTAAGCATTTGTAATTTATTTTGTTGGTTCTCGGCTTCATTCTATATCGTTTAATCGAGGTTTTGGGGTTTCCCAGTCTACTACAAAATTGTAAGCTTATTAACAATCATTTGAATTTTGAAGTATCTGTTAGATAATATTCATCATTAGCCTGACCGGTCACCGCTCTACTAGCATTACATGGCCAGATGTACAATTCTAGCCATACATTTCCCAAATTAAGGATCGAACATCACCAGTACAACGTTTTATCTCGGCTTACAACTCAGGAATTAACTCCTTATAACCTGTAGGTGTATGAAGGAAACCGGGACATGGGCTGCTTGTCATATTTGTCGGACTGTGCCAGCTTCTTTTTTTAGTGAAACAAATATACTGTTTTTGCTTCTTACAGACACTGATTCAGCTGTTTGTCAATCGCTTGGACTCAGTGGAGTCAGTCCTGCCTTATGAGTATGATGTGTAAGTAATTTTTGTTTCTCTTTGATGCCATTGGTGTAATGTACAGATATTATTACAGCTCAAGAACATCGTCTCACTGTGTGCGTCCATCTGAACATTTCGTTACAGGTTTGACTTTTGCAAAGATGACAAGGAAATGAGACCCTCTGAGAACCTTGGTCAGGTTCTGTTTGGTGAACGAATCGAGTCTTCGCCCTATAAGGTGGGTGTTCAAGAGAAAATCTAAGCCTGTACTGTGTTTAAAGTGTATTACAGTGCTTATTGTAGGTTCCATTCAAGTTTATGTAATGTATGATATTGATGCAACACGACTCCTCTTTTACTCCTACAGGTCAATTTCAAAGAAGATGTTAAATGCAATAAAGTGTGCACAAAAACCTACAAGAAAGGCAACCAGGACGATGCAACCAAACTGGATTTTCTCAAAATGGGAATGCAGCTGAACTACCAGCACCACTGGTTTGTAAATGGCATATCACCCTGCCTTGCAAACTGTATTGTTATTCATTTCTGTTAATAACAGAGCAAAAGGATACAAGCAGAGTATTTTCTATTAAGAAGTGTGTTGATGTAAACCTTTTTTTTTTTTTTTTTCTTTTTTTTTTAATATTTTCTCTTTAGGATCATTGACAACATGCCAGTGACATGGTGCTATGATGTGGAAGACGGTCAGAAGTACTGCAACCCAGGCTTCCCCATAGGCTGCCTTGTCACCGCAGATGGCAGAGCTAAAGATGCTTGTGTTATCAATGTGAGTTTTGATTTCTGTTTGAATGTTTAGTCTACTTAACATCTTAACTTTTACCTAATTGTCTCTCTGCTTGTAAAGCAGTCCTTATGATATATTGGGTTGGGATCCTTGATCTTGTAAAGGGTAGGTATTTATAGAGCACATCGAATATTTGTGCTAGATTAAAAAAATTGTATTTACAGTTCCCAAACATATTGTTTCCAAAAATGTTTACGATAAACCATAGTATTGTCATTTTAACAACATGTATTGCTGCTGATAAAATTATGATAATATAGAAGCTTAATAATGCAATTATACAATTTTAAAGAGCAATTCATGTTTAATTCTATTTTGTGGAGGAGCTATATGAGCTGATGCAGCCAGATCATTTGTTAAAAAGAACTATATTAGAAGCTGTTAATCTGTATTGAAATAGGCAGACACTTTCAAGATTTACCTGTTAGGTGATTGGATGAATCTGCCTGTCACCATAAAACACAGTTTGTGCAGTGGTTTATTCTGGCATCATAGTTGTTTAAATATTAGTGACATTCTGATGTAAGCAAACACACTTGGTGATTCTGGTGTCAATTATGGACATTATGCTATGCAACAATCTTTCAGATTATTGATTAAAAATATAACCAAAAATATGACATTTTTAGAATTTATGGATCCAGGCCACTGGGATACACAACAGTACAATCAAAGGTTTATTAACGAATCTCACTCATGCAATCTAATTTCCCTAAATGGAATATAATGGGGTTTTTTTCAGTCTGAGTTCAACAAGAAGAACACATTTTATGTCTTCAACCATGTGGACATTAAGATCACCTACCACAGTGGAACAACAGAAGGCTGGAGAGGGGCTCGTCTGGTCGCAGCCACTCTGGAACCAAAGAGGTAAATTTTTATAGTAGATAAATATGATGTCAACATATCTTTGCTCTAACCTATCCCAACTATTTCAAATGAAACTTGACAATCAAAACTAACACCATGGTTATCAATTAACTAACATAAAGAATTTTGGGGGTTTTGTGCACAACAGTATCAAACATGCAGATGAAAATAAACCAAGCTGTGAAGGAGGAACCCCAATGGAGGTCCATGCAGAGTTTGATGGTGACGTGTCGATAGTTTACACCTACTCTGTTACATTTGAGGTAGGCCTTTGAACTGAATGACTATTGTTATTATATGATTAATTATGCAGAATTTATTTTCTATGTGGATAAGTATTAGAGCAATTTTTGGATGACATGTTTTGCATTTTTTTTTACTTTCTTTTGCAGCAAAACAATTCTATCAAGTGGGCCTCTAGGTGGGATTACATCCTGGTGTCCATGCCTCATACCAACATCCAGTGGTTTAGGTATATACATATATATATTTTACATTTACATTTTACACTATAGAAACCCTCTCCCCGAAAGGATCCCTTAATGCTTGTTATTTGATACCATGGTATGCTCTTTTGTGTTTGTCTAGCATCATGAACTCCTTGGTCATTGTTCTCTTCCTTTCTGGCATGGTTGCCATGATCATGCTGAGAACCCTGCACAAGGACATTGCCAGATACAACCAGGTGGACCAGGTAAAGTTGGAGCTGAGCCATATGTATATATGAAGTCAGAGCATGCAGTGATGATTTTGTGTAAATGCAGATGTTAGAAATAAAACAAGACCAGGTTAAGTTTTTTGGTACATTTTGAAGAGTTCTTGAATTTGTGTATGGTAGAACAACATGTTGCAGACATGCAAATACGCTATTCAAAGCAGATGTTTAGCATAATGGTAAGAACCTTGTATATTCAAGCTAACAACTTTCCAGGAACTGAAGAGCAACCTTATTTTTAGCAAGATGATCACACATTATGGAGGCTATATTAACAGGGATTAGCAGGTCTTTTAAAGTCTGTAGTTGTATTTTTTTTCTTATCTCAGAGAAGAAATTAAATCATTAATTTCTATTTAACTCTCAAATATAAGACGCTAAGTTTTACCCTGCAGTAAGTGTGTATTTACTGCTCATTTTTATCACAGTTACATGGCTAATGCTTTAATTCTGCTGTGTGAAATGCCACCCAGCACATTGGGTGCACAGTCCCCAGAATTATAATTATTTTGTTACATTTCACAGGCAGACTTGATAAAGCTTCCGTTGACCAAGGAAAAATCCTCAGTACTCTACGTAAGCTTGTTAAAAGCAGTTTTGAACAGAACATCTTGTGGTTAAATAATCAGGTGTTTGGGTGTGTGATTGCAGCAAACCGGCACGTTAGAACAGAGAGCAAAATGTGGTGTTGATATTGTTTAATGTTCAATTTTCAACAAAGGGGAATATGCTAGTGAATTGACTGAGGAGTTTTTTACACCACATTTTACAGCTTTGGTAAACACAGTTTTACCTGTCTTCTTTTGTGTGCTAACAGGTGAGGTAGTATTCACTGCTTGGTGGCGGGTTAACCTTTCACTTTTATCTTTTGCATATTTTTAGTACTTCCTTTATTGCCTTGCTGTATTGGTTTCTGCTTTCTTTTACAGGAGGATGCTCAGGAGGAGTCTGGCTGGAAGCAGGTGCATGGAGATATTTTCCGACCCCCCAGGAAAGGCATGTTGCTGTCTGTGTTCCTCGGACAGGGCACCCAGATCTTCATCATGACTTTCATCACTCTCTGTAAGGATGACTTTGCATAAAACTTTCATATTTATGACCAGTTACACAATGAAATTGTTTTTCTTTCTTATTAACATGACAATTAGTTTCACGTTTCCTTTTTGTTCGGCACGTAAAGCGCATCCAGGAGTGATACCTGTGTCACATTTACTTAACACACACCCCAGAAATTTGCAATAATGTTGGCATTAAACTCAAAGACT
Organism: Hypoplectrus providencianus; assembly: GCA_028566105.1. NCBI lineage: Eukaryota > Metazoa > Chordata > Actinopteri > Perciformes > Serranidae > Hypoplectrus > Hypoplectrus providencianus. The sequence goes on along the minus strand of JAOWBC010001868.1, from coordinate 16,433,930 downwards.
GCCTTGATCTATATTACATTTATATAAATACATTTATACATTACAAACATTGCACAAACATCACGTTTTAAACTTAATTTATCTCCCAAAATGGAAAACATTTAATACCCTAAGTAGAGTATAATTTTGCCCCTTCAGTTCCAAAAACCACAGTTCAAATCAAGTACTTAATTTGCAACGATCTGACTGGGTGCACTGTTTTCCCTCTGCAGTTCTGGCCTGTCTGGGCTTCCTGTCACCAGCCAACAGAGGGGCTCTCATGACGTGTGCTGTCGTCCTCTGGGTTCTGCTGGGCACTCCTGCTGGCTACGTGTCTGCACGCCTTTACAAAAGTGAGAGTCCAGCGAAACGTTGAAGCAAAGTTTCAGTAAAGCCTTTTTTGGATTTAATGTGATCGTTCTCTTTATGCTGTCCTCATCCATCTCTGTTTCTGCTCTCAGCTTTTGGAGGGGAAAAGTGGAAGACAAACGTCTTGCTGACAGCGCTCCTGTGCCCAGGGTGAGTTGATTTTTCTTTACTTGCTCAGCCTTTTATTCATTTTGGTTCTTTGTTCCTGCCCTGGAGTGACATGATGCACGGTATATGCCCTTATTTTGTCCTGCAATCATTCTCACATGTATTCTCTTTCTCTGTGCCATTGTCCATCCGTCCACCTCTCTCCTCTAGTATTGTGTTTGCAGACTTCTTCCTGATGAACCTAATCCTTTGGGTGGAGGGATCATCAGCAGCAATCCCCTTTGGCACTCTGGTGGCCATTCTGGCTCTGTGGTTTGGAATCTCAGTGCCACTCACGTTCATCGGTGCCTACTTTGGATTCAAGAAACCTGTGAGTTATGCCTTGCATTTTATTAAATAGTATTTTATATTAAAATAATTGATTGTAGGTTGAATGTGTGTGTGTGTTTGTCATCATGATCCCTCTCTTTGTTCCTGTGTCCAGGCAATTGAGCAACCAGTGCGAACAAACCAAATCCCCCGTCAGATTCCCGAGCAGTCATTCTTTACAAAGCCCATTCCTGGTATCGTAATGGGTGGGATCCTGCCCTTTGGGTGTATCTTCATCCAGCTTTTCTTCATCCTCAACAGCATTTGGTAAGGAGACAGGAATGCTGTCTTTCCTGATTGGTCTGCAGTTCCTGTTTCAGACAGCTTGAGCTGTTTACAATGAATGAGGAGTAAGCTCTTACTTTTATTTTGTCTCTCTGTTTTTATTTTTAGGTCTCATCAAATGTACTACATGTTTGGGTTCCTGTTCCTGGTTTTCATTATTCTGCTCATCACATGCTCTGAGGCCACGATTCTGCTTTGCTACTTCCACTTATGTGCTGAGGTACCTGAATGCTCACACAATTTTATTTCATTTAACAAATATAAGAATGAAAAAATGAATGACTTCACTGTAGAAAGCACATACTATAATTGTAAAATTATAATCCTACTCTAGAGGTTGCAAATGTGGGATGGTGTCTGTAAACAAACAGCATTCAGAGTTAGTCCCTCCTCTTTGGCTGAGCAGCCGGAGAGAGAGACAGCAGTAGTGGTAGAGAGAGGTAGACTGGGAATCTAGAGCGGGAGGTGTGTAAGACAGAACATAGCCTTGACACACAAGAAAATAGCATTATTTAAAGATCATTTTACAGATATTACATTATATAGCACAAATAAACAAACCCACATTGACTGTCACTACCTCTGTGTGTGTTTGTCAAACGGACATTCCAACACACTGCTGCCACTGAAGCATATAAAACGCACAGTAAATAGGCTGTAAAATGAAGGCTGAGGTACGCTCTCTGACCACATGGGGTATGACACATTGTAACTGGAGCTGTGATGTCGAGAGGTCACAGCAGAAGGCTGTACAAATAAAGTGATGGTTTCTGTTTATGCTGCAAGACAGCAGAAGCTATGAACAACCTTCGCACAAATGTATCTTTTTATAAATGTTTTCGGACATAAGGCTGACTGCAGGCCCCTCAGGTTTTACTTTGCACTCCATTGATTTAATGCGATATGGTGCCGGAAGTTATCCTCCATTTAGCCTTCTTGCCTGTTGAGTCACATACTGCTGCTTTGTATCATACAGGTGTCAATGTGCAGGTTTTGCAGCAGGTCATTATATATGGCTGCTCTGTCATGCCCCTTAATGCTTGATACCGAATATTAAATGTAGGCTATTATATACCTGTTTAACACATGTTCAAAACTTGTCCTATGAGGAATATAAATGTCTATATTGAACATCTGGTCCTGCTTGAGTAAAAAAAGGGGAAATATAAATGAAAATTTCTACATTTCTGCATTTAAATATATTAGTTGTTTCATAGCACAGCCAATACTACATTATTCAAATGACTTTTTTTTGTTATTTCAGTGGACATATCCTCACATATCACATCTTCTGTCATGTTTATCCAGGACTACCACTGGTGGTGGCGCTCCTTCCTGACCAGCGGCTTCACAGCGGTTTACCTGTTCGTCTACGCTGTGCATTACTTCTTCTCGAAGCTGCAAATCATTGGAGCGGCCAGCACCATCCTGTACTTTGGATACACCATGATCATGGTCCTCATCTTCTTCCTCTTCACAGGTGAGACTTTGAGATTAGTGACGCGAGCTCTTCGAACAGCCACAATGATTTCCCGCTCTGCTTATCAGATTGCAATTAGATTGATTTGTTTTATGACGGTGAACGAGCTCCTGTAAATTGCATGCGGGGCAGAAAAGGTGTGTATTTTGTAGGTGTGAAAGTCATTGTTTGCTTTGTGTAGCTTTAGGTCCTCCATCCTGTTTTATGACATAAATCACCAGGATGCAGCCTATTCTATTGCGCAATGTTTTCTCCTTGTTATTTACTTAAAGACAAGCCTCTGTCTTTCTGAGTTGATGTTGGTAGTACAGAGGCACTGTGTCAAATGAAGTTAAAGAGCATTTATTTGTCGGGGTCCTATTTGAACTGTCATTTTTGTTTAAAGTTTAATGACAATCAGAGGGACTGTGGGAAATTACACTACAATCTTCAAAGTCCCTCTTGGTTGGATCCAGTTTTGTAGACTTATTTGGGTCAATTTTTGCTGTCTGTGCTTAGCTGTTTGATAAGCCAGGGCCTAGTTTTACCAGGGATTTTTTCTTTTCTTTTTGTTCTTTTTTTCCCCCCTTTGGATCAAAAGATAAAGGATCCACTTTCACTTGTTGCCATGGATGATAATAAGTCTATATGTGTGCAGGATTCCTGACCATAGCTGCGAAGACAATTTCACGGTATTTCCACTAAAAGTCCAGCTGTAGGGCTGAGGTTGTGATAACGTGTGTGATACATAAGTCTGCACAAAACTGTGATTAATAAATCATTGTTGCTGCTTTTGTTTCCCTGTTGAAAGATACAGAGATTGACATTCCACCTCGCCTGCACATCCACTCAAATAAGACGAGTGTGTGCGAGAAACAGGATAATATACAGGACGAGATAACAGCCTAGTCTTCATGTCACCCAGAAACATCCAGCTCACCATGATGTCATATGATGACACTTTTTTCTGGTGTTATACCGTCATTAGGCCTGATAAAAAGTTAGCCTGTAGCCCTGCTTGACACTATCTCGAGACAGAGCCGTAAGTAGCAAGGGGACGAGATGTCAAAAGATTATCACTAAGAAATAATCCAAGGATTCAAGGAAAAGATTATCAGTTTCCCTCCCTGCTTCCAGTTTTGATCTAAATAATCCTAATCTCTCTCAGTCTCCATCTTTAACTTTTTATGTTTTTGTCTGTCTTTCTCACCTCGTCCCAACTTTGATCACAACTTAATTCAGGATCGGGCTGCGAGGCCCCTGTTGAGCAGGCAGATAGGACTTTCATACCCGCTTGAATTGATCCAGGATTTTGACCAATCTGTCTTCTGAACATTCGTGGAGTATATGCTGACGGGATGAAGTGCTGGTGTGTTTGCGGTCTTGTGGAGATTGCAGTCCCAACTGTCAAAAGTTTTTATTCAGGCTTCTACTGGATGGATATCGGATTTGCTGCAGCGGCGTGCTGGCTCTACAATTTTGCACTTTGGTTGTTTTTTTGTACCCAAAAGAACATTTATTTCTTGTTCTTGTGGCCTTTTAGTAACTTTTTCCCTTTAATAATATTCACTCAAACAGATGTATATATGATATGTAAAGGCAGCTCATCCCAGTTTGGTGTTTTAGGTTTGTTTTTTGTCTAGTTTTTGTAATGGCATGCAATAAATTGTTTCTATAACTTGTCTTTTCCTTTTCAGGTACAATTGGCTTTTTCGCCTGCTTCTGGTTTGTAAATAAGATCTACAGTGTGGTCAAGGTGGATTAGAGGACTGAGGGAAAGACTGACTCCTTCCTGTCGCAGTACTGGCCTCTTCAGTGCTGGTTGGGTGATAAAGTGGTCTGAACGGCCCTGAACTGAAACCATCACTTCTCATAGAAAAGACCCGAAGAGCAGAGCCCGTCCTCTTTTGTGCTTTAAACCCATGTTGCTATTTTCTTTCTCTCTTTTTTTTAATATATATAATTTGTCTTCACTGTTGACCAGTAATATTTGAGCGGCACCTTGAAAAATCAGTGTGGGTTCCAATGATTTATTTAGCTGTCATAGTGAGCAGTTTGTTTTCGGTGGGTTTAACAAGAAAAGCTGAAATGTTTTTATTTTAATTTTCTAAAGAAAATACAATGTTCTGTATTTTGCTTTTCTATTCCCTTATGGCTAAATGTTTTGTTTTTCATTACCTGTATTGTAATGATGAAAAAGTGTGTGTACATATATTGTATAGAAAGAGTGAGCGAGAGAATGCTACTTAAAGATTGTCACCATTATGGAATCATCTGTAGGAGTTTCTTTTACCTTTTTTTTTTAAGGTGAAGATGGGGCTATAAATCCTTAAATATCAGCCTGTATTGTAGTTCAGAAATGATATAAAACACTGACATTGCTATGATACATGTCCATTCTCTTGTTTTCGATGGCTGCATTTAAGTTTGCATAGAAACAAAGGGTAGACTTTGTTAAGAAGCACATCTGTATCATAAAAAAATATGCTACAGCTACAATAAGTTACACATGAAGGACGATCTCTCAATGACATGCCTGATTTATTTGGCCAACAGGGAGATTCTCACCTAGTTATTATAACGCAGTCTGTAAATTTACCGATTAAGAACATATTTACAAGTAAGACGCACCCTTTTAGATTTAAAAAGAAAAAAAAGCAGTTTGCTGAACTGTAACGACAAGAAACACTGCTGCCTTTTTGCTTTGAGCAGTGTGGAGTCATCACCCAAGGTGATAACATTTTTACAAATAAATGCAATTAATTCAAAACAAAGGCCATGTTCTTTTATTTTTCTTTCAGCCACTAGAACATACATGTACACAGTGGGAGACTGGTCCCAGTGCACAGTGTTTTCTACTACATAGGAATAGGTGGCTAAAAATGGTATTTATGTCCCTTACTTTAACAGTAATTACACCACACGGTGTAATTAATCCACTACAAGTAAAGGTTCTACATTCAAATCTACTGTGTGTGAAGAAAGGAAAGTACCGAGATGACAATTTACCTAAAATATCAAGTCAAAGTCCTTGTTATGCAGACTTGTTCCACTCAGATTGTTTTAGTGATTCAACTATATTGTTGGAATAGTATTATTGATGCATTTATGTAAGCAGCATTTAATTTCAGTTCAGTTCAGTTTAACTTATTAATTTACTGTTATGACATTTCTGGTAAGAAAAAAAAGCGTTTCTAATGCATTACTTGATCGCCTTTTTTCTCTATAAGGAGAGCACCCTGGATGTTCATTTTGTCCTGTTTTAGCTACAAAATCAGCATTAAACAGGACGCTTGTTTCGTGAGATCCAAAGTTCTGTGATTCAACATTCAGCATACTGGATATAAAAGTCTGTGTGGATGATAAGGAACAAGCTTTAGCACTGTCAAATCAAGATAAAACTTTGCACATATTACAATAGGTTCACTTTTATTAAACAACAAACAACTTTCATGTCAGATAATGAAACCAGAAATAATACAAAAGCACAATAGAAATCACAAAAATATGTAGTTTTAAAGCACTAAAAAACAATATTTTCTCTTATTTGATGATACATTTTTATTACATACTGTACTTTACTCTTTTGTCTTTTACAGAGCAACACTCAAACTTATTAGACAAGTTTGATTGTCATTTATAATACTGTAGAATAATACAATAAACCAAGGCTTGAATCCACAATGGTCCAGTAAAGGTCTGATAAGTTGTGGATTGTTTCCCAGAAAGCTTTCACAGTCTAATAATAATAATAATAATAATAATAATAATAGTAACAATAATTTTAATAATAACAATACCAAGAATAGCAACTCACTCTTTCCAAAAAGGTTACAAAAAACTTGACAAACTGGGGACATGACACACTTAAAATAATGCACATAATATAATGCACTAATGACATCCTTTGGCAACACATAATCTACCCGATCAGCTGGTTTGCCTTTCTCTGAGATGAGTCATTGCAACCATATAACACATGAATACTCATCCTCTTAAAGCACACAGGTTTTTCCGTTGCAAATACTGCATCAGGAGGTATCTGTACAAATCTACAGATGAATATAAGAAATCTGTTACATAAGGTCTTGCCGCATGCAGCCTACGTTAAATAACTGGTGCAACGAGCCCACTGGAGTTATGTTTTTATCACCCTGCTCTCTGTGCTCTGTGTCCTTTTTTTCTTTTTAACAAAAATATCGTGGTTTCTCAAAGAAAGGCTTAAAAAGGCAGCAAATACTGAGTCCAAATATACAGCGTCATGATGCAATATTCTCACCTTGGTTGAGCTAACTGGCCATCCCATCATTTAGAGTCTCCAGCTCTAACTGGTAAGCAACATTGAATCTACTCATTTGCTCGAAGGTGCTTTGAGACTAAGAACAGATACTGCAACAGGGACGTAAACACACTTCACTGACTTGTTCTACAAGTTTTAACCTCAGCCATGTGCATTCTTTCACAAGCACACCCTGAGTTCATTAGTTGCTCTAACACAAGAACAGTACATCCTGTGCCTTCAGGCAGGATCACAGAGAATACAACACACAAATAGGTTCAAGGAGATAACAGTTGTGCAGATGCTGCAGATCAATTTCTAATCTCAGACATCTTTGGCCCACAATTAGGGCAAAGTGGTCAGAACAATAACCACTTTGATCCAGCGTCATTCATGACTCGACAAGGCAAGAAAGAAAAAAGCATTTAGGCCTATAGTTGATCTGGAGGCAAAGATATCAAAACAGAAATAAAATGTTTTCATGGTTCTAATTTAGTTCAATTTTTTTTCATAAAACTCATTTTTGTAAGAGCAGCAAAATGTCATACATATAAGCACAAACACTCGTCTGTAAAGACAAATCATAACACATTAATAACAGCTGCGCACATTGTGACTTATCAGACACTTTGTTACTCTTAAGATTGCATTTACATATTAGCCCCCAAAAGGAAAGTTAGTAATAGTGACTGTGTGACAAAAGTTGATGATAAACTAGGTAGTTCCACTATTCCTAATGCAGGTTACTTCAGAATAAATTACCCTGTTTTTTTTCAAAGGCATATCAGCTTATGCGTGAACACACTGCATAATGTACACACTACTGAATGACTCTTAAAAGGCAGTTAATGTGCTTGGACTCTAAGAGCTGACACTGGTAGAGGTGGTCTCCTTACGGCTGTCCCTCGACTTCCTCTCAAAAGTGGGCGAGGAGGATGTGCACTCTTCCCACGTCCTCAGAGGGAATACTCGAGCGGTCAGACTTGGGAGGTGAGGGTGGGCGCCGAAACGTCCTTCTGTAGTTGTGAAGCAGCTCTCTACGGCAGAGCTCTGGTTGGGACGGCCCTGTTTGCAGAACAGCCCGCAGAGCAGGGCGAGGAATTCCTTCCTCACACTGCGGTGCATGTAACCATAAATATAGGGGTGCAGGCAGCACTGCAAAAAGAAGAGCACAAGGGCAAGGGAGGACAACCAGGGGGGTACAGCTGCTCTGGCACTCATAGATATAGTGTTTAGTATGCTGTAAGGCCCCATGCTGAGGATGTACGAGGCCATAATCACAAAAACTACACGAGCGGCCTTGCAGTGGTAGTGAAAGCGTCTGTGCCTGACTCGAACAGGGTACCCCCTTGCTGAGTAGGGACCATCTGGTGAAGAGGCCTGCTGAGGCTGAGGCTGTGGCTGAGGCTGGGGCTGCCGCTGTGGACTGCTAGGTCCCTGGAAGTCCTGTGGGCAGGGCTGGGAGTAGGACTGGGTCTGTATAGGATGCACAAGAGCGTTTTGCCTTCGAGCCGCTCTGAACACCATCCAGTAACATCCCAGCATGATGAGAACGGGCAGCCAGAAGGAGAAGGTGGACACCACAACAGAGTAGGACAGGCTGGAGGACCACACCACTGAGCACACGTTGTGCTGGCGGTCAAAGTCAATGGCCCCCCAGCCGTAAAGGGGTGGTGTGCTCTGCAGGAAACTGAGCACCCAGGTGCAAATAATGAGATTCGTGCCCAGGTGAGGGGTCATGCGGGTGGGATAGGACAGAGGGTGGATGATGGCCAGATAGCGATCCACAGAGACAACTATAATGGTGTTGACCCCAGCAAATGCAAAAAGATGCATGAGCACCACCAGAGCTTGGCAGAGTCGAGCATCCAGGGGCCACACACCCGGAACGGTGGCTGCAATGGCAAAGGGCATGACTAATATGGTCTGGAGCAGGTCTGCCAAGAGGAGGTTGAGGACGAAGCGGTTGGCCACATGCAGGAGCTGAGGCTTCCTCTGGAACACCAGCAGAACCACCACATTCCCAAACAGAGACACACACACGATGAGAGATATGAGCACCATCTTCACCACACTGTTAACAGTGGAGGACCAGACTGGGTCTGGACTAGAAGCGGTGTAACCAGGCTCCCAGGGAACATCAGTGATATTTGTGCCCATATCAGGCTCCTGAGAGCTTGGCATTGTTTGCACGTGTGGCCTCACATCCAGCAGAGTGTTGGTGTTTTAAGTCAGGTTAGTCCCATCTTGATCACCAGGATGTCAGGAGAGAAAACCAGAGCCGGTTTTATCAGGGTGCCAGAACAATAAGCTGCTACAGCTGCTCCTCCTTATCAAGTGCACAAATCAACATTCATCTCTCATTAGTCATATGCATCCCACTTAAACATGCCATTTCACCCATCACACGTGAAAACAGTCCTGTAGCATGTAACACTGGACATGATCACACCGCTTTGCTGTTCATCGTGATCAATGATCAGTCCTTTCTCCCAGCGAACAGGCCCTTGTCTTCTTGCAGCCCACATCTGCAGACTGAAAATGGAATTTACCTCGCGACCAGAAATGCCGCCGTTCAACCCGCCAGCATCGACTGACAGCGTCCAGACAGAGGCGACTATCGCGGGTTGCTAATCTGAAAATGATGTATAATACCTTGAAATGATCAGTGATGCGACGCTTGGCGCGGGGGATGCTCACTCCCGTGCGCTCATCGTTTTTCTCGCTCCCGTTTCAGCCTCGGCTCCAGTCAATGGCAGCGAGCTTTCACGGCTCAGCTAACATACGCTGCGTGTCTTCACCCAGCGGGGGTCTCTCATCCAGACGAGCATATCTGTCCTCCTCTCGGATTTCATGGCAGATCAAACATTTATTATTTTTATCAGCTTTGATTCCCTCCTCAGCGGTCTTAGGCTACTTACGGTCGGGTCCTGTCTCCGAGGTGTCAGACAAAAAATAAAAAAAAATAACAAGGACACCTGCACTGAAATCTCCCCCGCTGGAGCTTGTCACCCTCCCCTCCCCTCCGCACCGCACCGCTCTCCCCTCTGTTGTGAACGTGCAAGAGCGTTTCACGACGCTGTCTGACACCTTTATACATGGTGGCATATAGATACAACTGTTATCCTCATTTTCCCATTGTGATAATGTCATTTTTTGTTATTATCTGCAAATAATAGAATCCATCCAATGAGGCTTTCCTGCCGCATTACTTGTTCCTTCGAGCATCATCTTGTATATATATGCCATGGTGGCATATAGATACAACTGTGATCCTCATTTTCCCATTGTGATAATGTCATTTTTTTTATTATCTGCAAATAATAGAATCCATCCAATGAGGCTTTCCTGCCGCATTACTTGTTCCTTCGAGCATCATCTTGT
>JAOWBC010001868.1:16410935-16423598 GCA_028566105.1 Hypoplectrus providencianus | reverse complement strand
TTATTATCTGCAAATAATAGAATCCATCCAATGAGGCTTTCCTGCCGCATTACTTGTTCCTTCGAGCATCATCTTGTCCTCTTTATATGGATCATTATTTAATCAGTGCACGAGAAATGTAGTCTTTTGCTGCCCACAACAAAACGCCTGATTTTCCATCCCACCTATAATACCTCAGCCGCTCTCTCAGATCTCCTTAGTAACAGCAAGTGATTCAATCAGGTGGCTGTTTATGAGATGCTCACATGACTTGATGCGGTCAGGGTGGTGAGACACACAGGACTAAAGTCATCCTCCAGGACTGCAGGCACCCAGCAGGACTGTGGTTTATCATGTGTTGTGAAATAGTATGGTTCCTTAAGCCACTATTACACATATTAAATACAATAAAATCGCTCATTTTCAATCTCATCCCTACCTGTCAATACTATTTCACACCATTTTCTTGTTGTGTTGAGGGGTAGATAAAAGGTCAGTAATGGATTACAAATGGAAGTGACATCACCTTAAAAGTGGGGACCTAAAGATTAATTTGAGATGTGGCTCAGAACTGTGTGTCAAGTTACCTAGTCATAAATCAGGAAAAAAAAATAGATTATGAAAGTGTATATGGGTTCTGATCATTATATTAGAAGTACATCATGGAAATTCCCATGCTCACTTAGTTGTTGTTGTTGCAGCAGCTTTTTTGATTGATTACATTTGTTAAACGAATTTGGTGCTAAACTATTTTTGAGGGTGAACATAAAAATGTCAAAACTGCCTTCAAAACACCACATTACACTAAGATCTTTAGGACGACCACAGAAAAGTCTAAGCTGTGATTTAGCAATATAACGTTTTTGACATTTGGAGTTTTCCTTAAGATCATTTCCTTATTTTGGATGGATCAAACGGTTATGTTCTGAAAACTAGTGAGTGTCCTCCTTACTGTCCAAGGAAAGCCATACACATTTTGAATGCTCTAGGTCTTTAGTTTGTGGTTGTAAAGTTTAAGGGGGGGTTGATTATCCTAAAGGTCACAGCATCACATTTCATTTGCTGAAGTAAAAAAAATATTGTCAATACAATGAAAAGGCTGCGGACGGATATCATCACACATGAATCCTTTGAAATACAGTTGAATCTCAGCTTTCAAGTGATACTCAATTTACGCAGTTCAAAGAGGGTTAAGGAACACATGTATGCAGCAATATTACAACAAAGGGCAGACTTGTGGGTATGGATAGTACATTTACATTTAGATGTTCAAATTTACATTTTTCCCAGAGCACGTCAATGTCTTCTTCATGCTGGCTCAAAAAACTGAGCTCATTCCTGAATTGAAAACAGCATTCGGTAAACAATATGTCTTAACCGTCCACTACCTGTCCACTACTTAAACTACCTGATTTAGTTTTGCACTGGTTTACCTGACCAACAGTGTTAGTGGCCAAAGCGTCAGAAGATAATTCACATTTTATCTCAAACTAAATAATAGAAGTATATAGAAGTAGAAGTAGAAATAGATCAATAAAACCTTTTATGTGCTACTAAAGGCACTTGAAAGCATTTGGCATAGGTCAATAGTTTAATTACCAAACAAGCAATTTGTTTTTGCTTAAAAATCATTATTTGCTGATGTAAAAAGGAAATGAAATGCATTTGTTCTATTACACTTCTTTCAGGCATCCTCATTCATCCTGAGGCAGTATGAAGCTGAAAACTAGACCTTGATATGTTCTAAATATAACAGACGCTGAATAGATAAAAAGAGCCCCATTGTACCGAGCTGTGGTGCATTTACATGGAGCTTCTGACGGTTCTATTAACACCAAAAAAGCTTTCACATATAGAGTTTATGGACATGTGGATAACTCAGAAACCTCGCTCCTATGAAAGCTTGTATGCTATACACACTTAATTGCAGGGAACATAAAAAAATGCTTCAACATTTCAGCCTTTCTAGAAAAAAGTCTTAATTAAGATGCAAAGACAACAAAAGCAGTACTACATTGCACAATCCAATTAGTCTGCAGCTCTGTGGCCTACTAATCAACGCTCATAATTAGCCATTTTATTTCAAGTCTTTGCTCTAACCGAGCTATCAAAAAGCCCTTTGATGTGACTCTCGAGCACCCTGTGTTTTAGATTTAGATTGCAAATGAAATGCTGGTGACTGCAAAGGGGTGGTGAGATGTTTCCCTGTTCTTTTGTTGAATGGACGGAGATTCAAAGGGAGACCCACAGGCCTGCTGCCTCATGGGATTATTAGCCTGCTCATACAGCATGAATGTTCACGGCCTCCGGTGCCCATATCTCTGTCTTAAGCTTTAGTCATGCTGTTTCTCTCTCATTCACTGTCACTCACTGACACCTATGGGCCAATAAATTTAAACACACATGGGCCAGAAGTACTGGCTCTGCAAGCTCACAAAACGTCCAAAACATATTATCTCTTTCCGTCTCTACTGTCTGTGTCTATTTACAGTTTAGTTTGGCTTTTGCAGCGTTACATTTTCCTTACTTAAGTATTTCCATTTTCTGTATTCCTCTACTTCACACTTTACTTTTTACTCCACAGCCAAAAGCTGATACCTTTGTTTACTTTTCAGTTGAATATTTAAAAGGAAATACATGATCATTAGACATGTATTTCAATAAAACATCATAACAGTATTTTAAGTAAAAAAAAAAAACTGTCTTATGGGTTCATTCTACCTAATAAGTACTTTTACTTCTGATTCTCGAAGTACATTTTTATGCTGCTTCCCTTGTTCTTTTACTTAAGTAACAACGCAAAGCTTTTCCTTATATTCGAGTAATTTCGTACTTTCATTTAAATCAGGGTTAAACTGTTAAACTGGTAGGGTTCCTATTTGTTTTGGTTGAGCTTGAACTCACCACATGCTAACGCTGCCAGTCTGACACAAACCGGCAAATAAAGCTGGTCAGTACATGGAAACTTATCTATGTACCTCTTCCAGGTGCCAGACACAAAAAAACTGCGCTTAAAAGTGAGTACATGTTTAACTTACCGTCATTTAGCTGCTGGCAGTGACTCCAAATTAACGCTAACATCGCTTCGAGTTCAGTGAAAGTGGCTAACAAACGTTAACTTACTAATTAGCTGCCATGTTCACTTTTTTTTTGTCTTGTTTGTATTTTTGACCGCTAGAGGGCACAGTAAGACTGGAACAAGCTCATAGATATATTCGCAAATATTTGTTTGTGTGTTTGCCACTTTCTAACATTGGCTACCCAGCACCAAATGGCAGAAATATAAGTGATAATGCCTGTTATACAATGGCTAGCATCAAAATAAAGTCCCATGTAGACCAAAACAGAGCTACAGCGTGTGTTAAACAATGAGTTAATGTTAAGCTAACATTTGTCAAGTGTCCAGAAATATGACTTCAACTGAATTGATAATGTACTTCATGTCTGGCAGACCTGAAAGTATAAGCTGCTAGCATGTTAGTGCTGTGGTCAGTTTAAGCAAGTAAAAGTCAATTGGCCAGTGCCCAAAAAATCTTCTTCTTCTTCTTCTTCTTCTTCTTCTTCTTCTTCTTCTTCTTCCAATACTACTACTACTACTACTACTAATAATAATAATAATAATAATACAAATTGGGTCTGACAGTGGGGCAGGGGCGCACAAAGCCAAAGCCAGCAACTGAGGCCAGTGACAAGTGACAAAGGAGATAGTACTGAGAGGTTTAACTAGGAGTTATAAGACCAAACTTCCAGACTGTGATTCGATAAAACAGGTGTAGTTTTTAAATACATGTGCTTGAGACGCAGGTCCAAGGTGTATTTTCCTGAGGATGGAGAAAAAAATGACATAATAAATAGTGAATGCAGTAGGAGGGCACTGCCCCCCTGAGTTATGTCTGGAGCCCGTCTTATACCTGCTAAATGTTCTTTCTTTCTACAGTTTAACTGTCAGTCTGCTCTGTGTTGATTGTAATATCATCTGTCATGTTGTTTTTATGTCTTCTGCCCTCTGCTGGCCAAAGACAGATTGATTGAGGGTTTTGTTAGAACAAATTGAGCCTGAGTTGAGCGCTCTGCTTATGACAGTCACATCATGAACGGCCTGGAAAATTTCTACCATATACCCAGATAACACCTGGCATTGCTGCAGGGGAGAAAGGACCATAAGTCTGCTCTGTTAGTATTTATAGTACTTTGTAAAATTATTTAAGTTAGGTAGTGTGGTTTTAAGTCCGCCTACAACAGTGAAATGAAAAGCTACTTTTGTGAGACCAGGATTGTTGATTTTTGTGAAATGATGTTTATTATTTACTGTGTTAAAGGTGGAGTCTGTAAATTCTGGCAAAAAGATTTTTAACTTAAAACATTTAAACAAGACTCACTCACTCAACAACAACACTCCTTGTGAACCTTCACGTTACAGATTTTCTGTCCCACTCCTTCCACCTGCTTTTCTTTATATACATCCATGGCCTCCTCCCTATCCTATGCATGAGAATTAATATGGTGTAGCTTGGCCTCAGCTACCCTGTTTGCTTCCAATAGCCAGACTGTATATGAAAAAAGCTCACACATAACATACACCTGCCCCCGCGACCCGGTCCCGGATAAAGCGGAAGATAATGGATGGATGGATGGATGGATGGATGGATAACATACACCTAGCAGAATATGAGGAGATATTTGCTCAAATCTTACAAAAGGTATGTTTCATGATACTTGTTATAGGGATGGTTTTAAAGATTATGTCTTAGTGCCTTCCTCACAATAATTTAAACAGTTTCCACGACTGATGCCATAAACAAATGTCAGGAAATGAAACTAATATTAAAGGTAACACTGGCATATAGGCATCTGATGTTGACATCATCACTGTGTGCTCTTAATGCGTTAAATTGACTGTAGAAAATAGGGTGAATAAAACAAAAGTACCTACTAAATTTTACATTCAATTCCTAATGTTATGTGTCGTGGATGTAGAGTGTATTTTTGTTTATACAATATGGCAGTGCAAACAAACCAAAACCTACAGGACCCTGTACTGCATGCATATTAATGCATAAATGCTGTGCTAATTTTCAGTGTTTGTGTACTGTGGGACCAGGAATTTATCTCAGCTGCTCTACTGATCTACGAGCTCCCGACCTGGTAAGACAACTATTTTACTACAGCTATTTGGGAAACAGAATTAGCAGCCTTTCCGTATATGTTGTGATGCAATTATGTTCTTGGCTCTGAGAGCTTTTAAATAAGCATTAAGGTTATTGGAGCCATTAAAGTGCCTGTTGTTTTTACTGAAAGTCATACATATTTTTATTGTAATATTTTAATGATTCAGCTTGAGTGAAGTACATTTAAAAATGGTTGAATTCATTTTAAAATGTATAATTCTAATGCTGTTCTCCAGCAGCACGCACACCCATAATGAGTTAAAATGTCATGAGAGGAATAAAATATGAGACCAATGCTGGATCAACAAATACTATACTACCTCAGCAGCGCGGCTCAAGAAATAGATGAGACATTCTTCGATCGCTCTTGTTCAGAGCCGAATGGAGGATGAATACGGGTCTGGATGAATGCAGGAATGTGCTCAATTAACATACGCTTTAGAAATGGATGGGACATTACACTTGTTTAATTGTTTAATTAAAATTGAGAGACTCTTCTTCACATTATATAAGGCAGCGTGTCTGAATGGCGATATGTTTTTTTTTTTTCTCTGGTTGGAAAAACAGGGAGTGAGGCATGGGACACACACACACAAACACGTATATGATAAAGCATTGTTGTAGTGGTCAACTGCAAAGTGAAGTCTGTAAACAAACAGATGACAAAAAGATTGAGAGCAACCATCACAGCACTGCTCTCTAAAGGGAGCCTTTCATTTTATTGCACAATAGCAGTTGTCTCCGAAGCCCAAACAGTTTAGAAGTAATTACTAGTGTTTTCCCCAGAAGGTGATTACTTTGCCACACTTGGCAGCCATTGTCACCGGCCGGGCACCACACTCATCAGCCCTACAAAGGGGAGAAGTGCTCGATTGATGATGAGCCCTCTGTGGCTCGGGGAGAATTTAAAAGTACTTGTATGAGGCTCTTTCAGGAGATTAACTTGCAATAAGGGCTACCTGCCATGGACACATTCCCTGTATTCATGGTGCCGGCACAAAGACTTTTTTAAGAGGGGCACAGCTGCATGAAAGCAAATGGTGAATGGGGATAATAGTCACAAAAGACAACAAACCTCAAGTGTAAAGAAATAAAGTGTTTTTTTAAGATGGGAGGCTTCCATTCAAAGCCAGACCATTCCTTCTTTTGACCATTGAGGATCTGGCCACTCCACCACCCAAGGCCTCAATCTAATTATTTTAGGACAAGACATGTTATGGTGCAAAGTGGCAAAGAGAGAGCACTCCGGACCAAAGTGCACTTTAATTCAATCATTCTATTGGACAGATTCCCCCTTCAAATGGACGTCACACACCAGTACACTGGCACAATCATGGGGCTCCTGGCAAGGCCTCGGGCCCTTTTAGACGAGATAAATAACTCAGAAATCACATGCACTTGTAGATATGAGTAAATGTATAAGAAGGTATGAGTAGATGTCTTATTTCCGGGTGTATTTTGCAAAAGAATACAACTTTGTAAGAAGGTTGGGGTTTATTTTTTTATCTGGAAATTGTGGAAATCTTCAAAGGCAGATTAAACCGCAGCCACAGGGGCCCAGATCCGATTCCATTCATTAGGCAGGGAGAGAGAGAGAGAGAGAGAGAGAGAGACTGCATGTGTCCTTGCTTGCTTAAATGTGAAAATTGCTCATGCCATTATTTCAGATGAGAAAGTGGGAACTGAATGGATTTGCTTTAATATAACAGACATGGGATACCACATACAGAGAGACAGAGGGGGGGCCAGACTTCTTTGCTTTTGCTCACACAGTGGAAAGGCCCTGACAGGTGTGCTTTTGTATGCGTATGTCTATGTGAGGGTGAGGCAGATTGAGTGTGCGTGAGTGTGTGTGTGCATGCACGTGCGCTTGCGGATGTGAATAAACACAGACTTGAGGTGTCTATGTGTGTGCGTTTGAGAGCGTGTTAAGCCTCTACTCGCTGCGCCGCCACTCCCTGGTGCAGAGAGGGGCCTTCTCACTTCTTCTTGGTCTGGTCTTCTAGCAGGCCAGGATTCAGTGCTGACCTTCATTAGACTTAGATTAACTGATCCTAAGATGGAGGGAAAGAGAAATAAAGTGTGAGCATGTGTGCAGTCAAAAGTCAGCTGTAGCTTCTGGAGAAAATAGTATGGAAGAAGCAGTTACTCTAAGAAACTTGATTCTTACCAGCATTTCGGCGGCCTCTCTTGGATTAGTTCCAACCTGTGCGAGAAAGTCGTCATCTCAGTTTGCATCTCGGATCTTTGGTAAGAAAATTCAAATTGTCTGCTTATGCATTTAAGATTACGCTGCAATTTATTACATTTATTACTGTACTGTTGGGCACGTCTTGAAATTATGAAAATGTTTGTCTTGCCAAGCGTGCAAGCTCATGCCTCCTCAGGAACTTAGCTGGGAGGAAGCAGCGGCTCTTAAATTTTGACGTCAGTGCCACGGTCAGGAAGGTGAATGACACTTAAAGGTCAGAGGTCACCTCACCCAATTTAGTGATCAGGGATGAGTGAACAGGGAGTAATCCCAAAGCTGAACCTGGATATCCTCTTTGTTTATGGCCTATAGATAGAAATGTAAAGCGTAGGGTATACTTTTACAAGTTTACATTTTGTGTATTTTAATATGAAATTTTATTAAAGGAAAAAAGAAAAAAAGCTTTCTGACTAGACTCTGCCTGTATTGTGGCAGCTGGTGTATGGTGCAGTTTTATATTTGACCACTAGATGTCAGGATTTGCCTAGTAACAGTGCACTGCCCCCCCACTCTTCCCCAACACCTGAGGGGGAAACTTGTGAGTAGCCTACACATGGTGTGACAGCTTCCCCAGGAAGCTCGGGTGACATTTGCCTCACTTAATGACACAAGCTAATTAATCATTAGCTGTCCCAGAGGTATTGCTGTTTGAGAGGCTTTGTCGTGCCTCTCCTCAGTAGGGGGTCCCAGCCTCAACATGTTATGTATGCATAACTGCCTCATCCCACGCTACAACATCTTAATTCTCACCCGTTTAGCTAGTTTGACTGAACTACACTCGCTCTTTTCAACCCTTCATCTCGGATAAAGTATAATCTGCTGAGAGATAGAGCACCTTAATTTTTTCTCAGCCTCTTGCATGTGACATAGTGCCTTGCCATTGCGTATCTTTCCTGATGTAAGCTTGGGCTTTGCCAAGTGCAGTTGTGAAGATGAGAGATTTTATTGATGGTTGATTGGGCAGACAAGGGGGTGCTGGGGTTAAAATTTGCTGCATCACGTCACTTCATCAAGGCCTAATTGACGTTTTCACACACGTATTGAATGCAGGATAAGTACGGCTAGTATTCCTATCCATTTTATAAGATCGCCCTTATTCTCAAAGCCAGCGACCAACTTTGACCAAAGGCCAACTTAGTGTGCAGAAAAAGTTGGAAATGTTTGGAAACATCACTGAAACTGGGGTAAACTAAAATGTTTTATTTTGTCTCTGCTTGAGTTGAGGCGATAGATCATTTGAAATTTGAGTGAACGTGTATATGAACCCAAGCTAACAGGGCCATGAGGGTTATGAGTAATTACCTCTCATGGGGTGAAACCTTCTCTTGCTCGGCTGTGAGTCCGACAAGAATGTGCGAAAAGCCTTTGTGAAATATAGAGAAAATGAAATCTGCCCCCTGTATGTGTTTCTGCCCCCTCAGCATCATTATTGCCCCCCCTACTGGGTCTCAGGCTGGTTTTGGACAGACCAAGTCTGTTCGTCACGTACTGGGGGCTCCAGGTGATGCACTCAGGTTCCCCCTTCACCCACTGGAGAGGAGTTTGGGGTAGTGCATATGTGCACGGGCCATTGGGGGCACTCGCTGATGAGGGCCTAGGCTGCAGGAGGGCTTTGAAAAATGTTAGAGGTTTTGGGATGAGACTCAAGGTCCCCTTGGGATACCGTAACCTCTGACACCTGTTCGCTGGCCCTTGTGCTTTGTTCTGTGACCTGAGAATGGTGCATACATGTGGAGAGATACTGGCCATCTCACGGCTAATCCACAAGTTTCATCTGGACACACGCCGCAGTGTGAATCACCAAATGAGTGAAACGGACTTCAGCACCAACGTATGTGCACTTTATAGTGGCAACATGTCTGCTGCACATTGTTACAATATGTTTAGATGCATGTAAAATTTACTTTCATTCACTGCCATGAGCAGCTATTATAAACCAATTCTCAGGTACAGGCTCCGGTGATTTCTTATGAAAATGCAATACAACATGGTTAATGTGACATCCTATGAAATTACAGTCTTTTAAACATGTGATTACAGCTGTTTTTTTGTTGTCAGACTGTCTATCACACAACTTTTTTCATTCCACATCAAAATGGACCCAGTTTTGTTTAATTGTTTATAAAGCATGAAATTTAAATATCTCACACCTTCTTAGCCAACTTAATACTAACTCAATACAACAACTGTTTTGTGGTGATTAGATTACACATAAGTAAATGTCTAAAAAAATACATCGGAAACTTGGTCATTTTTGGATAAGCACGTTGGTAACATTGTAACAGAAATACCTGGGAAAGCATCAAAACGACTTGGTTAAGTTACGGCAACAAAACCGGAAGTTAAATGTTTAAAAAAAAGAACAGGGTGTATAAAAAAAAGTACATAGAACAATAGAAAGGGTCAAAGAACTGGGCCGGTGCCGTCCACTTCCCCTGCGGCCAGCCTAAGATCGATAAATGTCCGCTTCATAAACTGACACAAATTTGGGGGATTTCTATGAAATTCTGTGCATTACTTTGTTTTAGGATGAACTATAAACTATATGAAACAAGGAGTGGCAGCATGTTTGGATACTCTCTTCAGATGTGATTAGTGATTGATTTTCTTTTGTGGTTATAATTTTCTATATTTCACCTGTGCTGGCTGTGCACGTAAGTTGTGGCTCCTGCATCAAAAATAATTATTTTTGTAGTCAAAGCTTGTGTGGTTGAATTATTCCATTTCATGGGAGTGCCTACTTATTGATATGCAAAGGCGGACCGGCTGAGGCTTTAGCGCCCCTGCTCTGCCAGGTGCCATTTAATATCACTTGGATATCCACAAGATCCTTCATTTCCACTCTAATCACGGCAAGGTTTCACTCCGTCATGCGCAGCCATTGTAATTCTGATAGTATAGAGCAAACACCGGCCCTTTTACTGCGCTGAAGACATAAAGTAAACTTGAGTTCTGATCCATAGCAGTGAGAAAGTAGTCTGTAAAACAAACAGCAGTCCCTGAGTAAACCCACTCTCCAAAGATGAGGTACATTTATATGCTATTATTGTGCTCGCACTATGTCACCTTGATGAAGCACGACTTGGTTTACTCTGTTAGATTTAAAATGAAGCCTGCAGAAGAAAATCTTTGTGCAAGACATCTAAGCCTTGACCTTGTGGAGACAGACGCCGTAGTTTCCGCAGCCCTAGCAGGAGGCCTTTGGACATGACACATAAAGAGACAACAAGAACTTACTGTTCTCTGTCTATAGAAGTATCTGCTGAACCTTTAAGATGCAAAGACGGATCTGCCGCCATGTTTGCCTTCGTCTCTGTCTCGGAAAACACCGGGGCGTGTCCCTCCTCTGGGAACCCCATCTGCAGGCCTAAAGTGATGGCACCACCCTTTCCTCCACACCCATCACCATTCACTGTCATTAAGACAAACACATGCGCTAACCCACCTGCACACACACAGTGAACAGGGAGCCGGCTGTGCAGATGTACCTGACAGTGGCAGCGTTTGTGCCCTGGAACATATTTAACAATGCACACTCGACACCCGCACCATCCCAGCAGGAGGCCACAGGAAACAGATGAGGACTAGTCAGGTTGATCAGGAAAACTACAGCCTTTCTGTACTTGCCATGCACTGTGCTCACTCAGACAACGTCTGGGCTTATTAACAATGAATCAATGTAATTTTCCGTGGAAAGTAGAATTCACACTGGAAAGAGCCTATACCATGAAGCTGAACACAAAAGGGGAGGGGGGGTAACTTGTCGCTCGGTGCAGATTCCACCCTTCCTGATTTCTAATGGGGACAGCCAGTCGTCCTGTATCCGTCAAGCTCTGCGCATGAAATTATCCTTTACAAGGCAGCAAGCGTTGGATTTGTACAAGGACCCCTTTACAATAACTTATTTGCTCACTTATTTATTGTGCATCAAAGTGAAGCAAACTTTTCTGCGCACCCCCCTTTGCAGTTGAAGCTTCACAGCCCTTTCATGGTGTCAGGGGCGGGGCTAAGCATTGCATGTGATTCTCTATCTCCAGGAACCCCACAATTACATCTGGCACAACTCTACATGAAGTAACGCTTTATAAGCCTTTGTGCATCGCGGCTTTGAAGAGCCGTGGCCCTCTATAAGTTTGCTTTTCGTCCCCCCTCTGTTGTACAGACCCCCCCCCAACCCCAAATCCCCCCATCCCCCAGCTCGGGACAGAAGACAGAATGTGATGTGTCGTCTCCCTCCCCACACAAAGCCCCAGTGCATTGGACACACCTTGGACAGCACAAAGGATGAAAAGCACGACGAGGCTTGGACACGCAGGACCACGCTGCCAAGCCCGATAAAGACGCTTCAAAAGTCGAGCAGCAAACAGTGGCCTTCTTCTCTTCTGCGCTCCTCTTTTTCTTCCCAGGACTTTGCAGTGACAGAGAGAAAAAAGGAGACAGAAAGAGAGGCTGACTGAGTAAAAAGATATTTTTGTCCGCGGTGTTTTTACCCACATGAGACTTGTGAATGTGAATTTGGGCAATGTTGTGTCTACGGCAAAGTAGTCAGTGTAAATGTGCATGTAAACACCTAGATTAACATTTGTACGTCTGCTTTCAGTATGAGTACAGGATTAACCAAAAACATCCCGGCTTTGAAGCAGAAGGCCCATAAATAAACTCTGTTGCCCCATCTCCAATCCCCTTGTCTCTTTAGCCGTCTGCTCACAGTGGCAAGCCGCAGCCAGACAGAAACCTGCCATTTAAGCTGGACGCCATTTTACCTCTTGTCTAGCATTAGTTACTATTTTTGCTTTTATACCAAGATTTCTTAAATGGCAGTCATTTTCACACCTAGTCATTAATTCACTTTATGGACTTAAAGGTTTTTTTTTGCATCCAAAGGAATGGCCCAGTTTTTTATTCTTCTCGTAAAGAGAGAGTTACAAATGTCTCTGCACATTGCCTTTTCTTCCCATTAGTTTTTGTCCCCTTGTTAGTACACAAAATTGTCCAGACATCATAAAGCATGACTTTTCACCGGTGACTCCCTCCTCCTTCCCCATGCCCGTTTCTCTCTCTCTCTCTCTCTCCCTCATTCCCTCATTGAAACAGATGGCGTTTTATGCTGGGCACAATCAGGACTATTCAGCGTCAGGCAGGGCAGGCCCTCCCCACCTGCGCTCAGCCCAATCACAACCTAATGAACACATTGGGAGCAGTCTGTTCCAAATTACTCCCAGTTGGAGCCCGGGCCACAGGTAACCCCCCCCCCCCCTTGCCATC
>JAOWBC010001868.1:16396046-16410835 GCA_028566105.1 Hypoplectrus providencianus | reverse complement strand
CTCAATGAAAAAAATTACAACCCCCCCCCCCCCTTGCCATCACACTCTGCCCCTTCCCCTCCACCTCACCTCCTTCGCAACAGTGTCCCTGCCCACCCACTCCAATTGATATTGACTCCAGCGTTTAGACCCTCAACTCTGACTCTTAATCAAATCAAGATTCATATCTCTGTGCTGTCAGCATTCCAGCACAGCTCAGAGGGGCTGTGTGTGCAGCGTCAAGCGTATAAGTTACATGTGGGGAGATATGGATTGACAGCTAAGGTGTTTATGTGTTGGATTTGAATTGGTTTTGTTTGATATGTCTCTGAGAGCTGTTTCCCCATATGTTTATAGAAGTCTGTGCTTTTGCTATAAATCCTCTCACCTGTGCACACGCAAATGCATGTACTGCACATAAACGCATGAAGGAACAGTAGAGGTCTCTGTTAATGCCGTGGTGTACCCACATCAGGCCTATCTGTGCCTTATCAGCATGTTTCCACAGCTTCAAAGGGCATCACTTATGCATTTGTGTTCAGACTGTTTGTGCTCTGTTCACAGCATATAGGATCTCTACACTCATGTTTTATTCATGTATGGAGGTTGAACAAAAAACGAAGAAAATTACCTTTCTTACTTTTCTGTGGCAGTGTACCTTTTCGTCATGGCCACTTGAATCCCTTTTTTTCTTATCAGTGTATGTGTGGGCAGGCAAGGGGCAGTTGTATATCGTAGGCAGTTGACACCAGAAGTGTGCTGTAGCCGAGAGCCTCTGACACTCTGATACACCCTACAACATCCCGAGGGACAAAAGAATGAAACCAGGGCGCCTGCCTCGTCATGTCCCATCAATTGCTATAAGACTTCAGAAACCGCAGGCCAACTACCAGCCCCCACGTGGGTGTCCATCACCGGGTTTGACAGGAGCACTGCCCTGCTGGCTGCCCTTCTCCACTGTCCCTCTGGTCAATCTGCACCTCAATTGGCCCTGCACTGGTGGGTGATGCCTGCTCCTTCTGCTGCATGTCAAAAAGAGCCAGGAGCCACAGAGGAAGTGCAAATATCCTCTAATGGCCTTGATCCAGATGGATGCGCCCATGACAATAGGCCCCCGTGCCTGTGGTTTGGGTTTTTGTCAGTGAAAAACGCAGAGGCCACCACAATAACACAGCAAAATTATGCATGCAGGCCAAGTACCATTGACATGTTAAAGAGCACTGCCAGTTGCTATGATAATTAAGTTAGCTCATTCCAGGGCAGAGAGATCCTTTCTCTTAACATGTCTTTAAAGGCACTTCGGGCACATAAGGCAGGCTTTAAGACAATAGAGATAGGAGGAGAAATAATGGATTCAGTGAGTCACCATTTCTCTGCCCATTTGCTTAACATAGGCCTATACATCTCTGAGTGAATGCTGCTTGATGGGATTGCCTTGAGGGGGTGTTTGTGGGTTTTACATTCAATCACTCAAGAGATTGACACATTCTATGAAAACCATATGGACATTTTAAGGATAAGGTAGATTAAAGGACTGAGTATGAAATATTCAGATGACCACTCTACTTTATGACAGTGAAAAACTTTGGATTGTCTTTGTAGAGACCCCTGGGCATGGACCATTGCTAACAACTATGATATTACTTTCTGTAATATCACACTTGCCTTGAGTGAACGCTGACCTCTTTAGGCAAGCAATAACATCAGTGGAATTCCCTCTGTTCACTTTGCTTTTAACTGGGCTGTTTGGTTACGTCACAGGGTGTCTGATCTCCCTTTGCCTCCATAGGGTCTCATTGAGAGCGGCCACTTTGTGTACAGCTGGGGCGTGTTTGGCCAGTAACGTAAAACCAGGAAGCCTTTGAAATTTAACCAAAGGAAGAGGTTGGAAGTTCACTCTTATTTGGAAACTCCAAAGCTTTTTTTCTTGGACACACTGGGGAAGGTCAGGGACACCAGGAGCCACCTTTGTTCCTGCATCCATGCAGCTCTAGGATGATCAAAGTCAGTCAAAGTATCTGTGTGTTCCTTTCTGGATATGTCTGTGTGTAGAGGGTATTCGATTGACAGCTAGTACATCCAGAACAGGTCAAAATTACAACCAAGTCGCCAGAATAAATGTTGAAATTTTTCTTACTGCAAACCAGAGCTACCCATAATTTCTACAGTTTTGAACTAAAAATACGGGGAATATAAATGACTGTAAAAAAGTTTTAGGTAGGTATGAAAGGTTTAAAGGCAAAGAGTGATCACACCAACTACTAATTCAGTTGAATGAACCACTGCAGCCTCTGCTCTTTGTGACATTTGACAAACACTGATTCAAACACACATCAAAAACAAGTCGTAAACATCTGAAGATCACAGCTTTAAAAACATTTTAAAAACAGTAAAAAATACTTTGGTACAAGTAAGGCAACCGGACCACTTGGTTAAGGATAGGTAAACATAACTGGGTAAAGGCTTGAAAAACACTACTTCTGACCAAAACTTTCAACAATGGGATGCAAACGCTAGTCTTCCAATTTAAGATCCTGGAGTTGTACGTGCCATCCAGCTCCCCTCAGGCCTGATTCTAGACCTACGTGGCTTTTAATATCATATTACTTTGTCACCAGATAGAAAGTGGCATGTCAATGTATTTATGGTTTGCAGTACAATGCCAACATTGTTTGCTGGAGACTAGGCTGTAAAATTACTTTTAGTGGTCACTGTCCCGTTGTTGCAGACCAGACGACCGTGGATTAGGCGTGTACATACAGCCACGTACATTTTTATGTTTCCTCTAAATGGTGCCAATCTGCCACAACAGACAGGCACTGAGTGAAAAGATTTTAAAATGCGACTCTAGCACTTTCAAGGCAGGTCCTCTGTGTTAACAAGATGGTAGTTAATGGTTTTGCTTTTATGGCGGTGGTCGCATGTATAATTAAGCTGCTGTTGTATTTGTCATAAAAATCACCGGGGGTGCAGGAAATGTTGCAGGAGCCATTTTTTTACTTTGAGCAGTGGAAAATTAAAACCGTCAAACCTCACAATGTTGTTTTGACATCATTCCAATGTTTATGGATTTTCCTGTGTGTGGTTGAGGTTTCGGTATTAAAAAACACTTAAGTGGCTCACCTTGTGTTTGTTGGGGGAACAAAGGTTGCAATGTTTGCACAATGCAGATTGTCACTTCTGGGAGGTCTTGCCTCCGGTGCTACTTGTTGAGAAACATGTTGCATGCCTGTTAGAAATGGGTGTCTGGCTGTTACCTGCATTATTCCTGAATTTTACAGTTTATGTAGCAATATTTTGTGCATTTATGTTACAACCGTTTATAACTCCCATCATATCAGGGGATTTACTTTACTGGCATGTCATGGATATAATGCCAGACCAGCACTTTGAAATGGGAGGGCAATCCCAGTGAAAAAAGGTTTTGCAAAGCCACAGTGATAACCTCTTACCCCAGATATTAACACTTCTCGAGCAGATGTGTATTCATGCACGCAAGAAGCAAAAAATACTGAACTCTAGAGGCCCCACAAGGCTTTTAAAACGTGTCAATCCTGCGTTTTTGGGACAACGGAAGTAGTGTTACAGACGAATCTCTTACAAGGATTACTGAAACTTAAAGTGGCAGCTTGTTGGCAGAATGTCATGCACTAAAGTCGTATCATAGATAAGCCTGATTTACCTGCATGGCCCCAGTCATATCTATGGAGATGAGTGGGGGTGTCACGGCCCTGGTGTCACCTCTACAACACCAGTCCCCTGCTATGCTGATGACTGTATCTATGCTAATATGAGGATCATAGGGTAGAAAGCTCATCTGGCTCGTGCTTTGGCTTTATCTTATCACTCTACTCGCCCTGTTTCTTTCTTCACTGCATCACAACACACCTGGCATGCTGGGCACATGAAAAGACCACATCGTCTTCTCACTCTTCTTCCATCTCTCACCTTCACACTTCTTCTTTATTTCACATTTTTACATTTCAACTTTTGCATTCACTGCGTCAACTTTTGTCGTGCTTTATTAAATTATCACCCACTGCTGCCTTACTGTAACACTGTATGTGCTAGACCTGGCATTGAAATAGAAAGAAGAGCTCAATGAGATTTTATCTAGTTTATTTCTTTTTGTAATCTCCTTACAAGGTATAAAAGGTTTGGTTAGCTTCTCCATGAGGGTATTATCAGAACAAACTAATAAACCAAACAGTCAAACCGAAAGAACCCCCTTAAAAGTTGTCATGTCTTCTGCATTATTGTTGGTCAAGAATGGGTTCGTCCAGACAGTAAATCCTGTCTGACTTAAATAACCTCCCCGCCTCGTCCCTCTTAGCCTCTTTGTCTCCATCGCGCCCTCCCTCCCTGGCATGATTATTTCTTATCATGTATTTATTTGTTTAATCCACCCCTCCCCCCACAACACTTGGCGGCCCTCTCCCTATGCACGAGCTGCCTGTCTGGCAGCGAGGCCCCCTCATCCCCCACCTCCTCCTACTTGTCCATATCCAGTCCCCATCCCATCCCCACCCAGCTCCAGCCCAGCCACAATGGGCGGATGTTGCTTCCAGAGCCTCGAAGCTTCATTCGGGGGGAAGAGACCCCCACCTCCTCACTCCATCCTTACATCCCTCCCACTTGCATGTGGCCACCACTAGCCAGCCTTGATGCACACTATAAATAATGGATGCATTAGCATGCATGAATATCTTTTTAGAAGGGGGGTGGGAGTGCCTTTATTCATTATTAATCCCCTTCAAGAAAAATGGGCCGTGGCTCTGGTAGAGCTGGGCCCCTGCTAAACCCTGCTTTTGGGACTTTACTTGTCCACGCTGTACTGCTCTTTCTCCCAAAATTGCTGACCAGCTCCACCCACCCTGCCCCCTCTTTATCAAAGCTCCTCCCTCTGCCCCTCAATCTCTGCAAAAAAAAAAAGAAAGAAAAAAAAAACACATCTGGAAGGGTTGGGTAATCCGTCATTTTTGGGGGGTTGTGGGGGCAAAGTGTTATCCTCGGCCCAACATCTCCAAAAACAGCCTGGTTAAGTGTCATCTGGTTGATTGGAAAAAAAGCGGACACCACTGCTCAGTCAGCTGGTCTGGCTGCTCTTCCCTAATATTCCATGGCAGAGGCAAAGGGATGTTCTTTTTCAAGGTTAGGTAGTCTCAGAGCTCCTGACTTTGAAGTTGCCATCAGTGCCATTTGGTTCATGAGCATGACTTGGCTGTGGGAGGACGGAAGTAGGAACGGGGGGTGTAAGGTGGAGGGGATAGGATGGTGGGCTGACATAACAAATGCGTATAAACCTAGTTAGAGAGCGTTAAGTCGGGTATGTGGGTGGGTGGTAAGGAATTATCTGTTATTTTTAAACCTGGAACACTATGTTGGGTATTGAGGACATTAGATCAAATACATGGGTTAGAGGTTAAGAGCATGTGTTTCAAAGAGATAAATTACTATAAAGCAAATTAACAAAGCATGTGGGTTTAATTGTGAGTTGTGTGTGTGTTGATGTGTGTCTATGAGTGAGATAAAAAAGTGTGTATTTGTGAGTGTATCTGTGTGATCCAGAGTGCACTCCCCTCAGCACCACACACTCCTCTTCCACCACTAGGTCGCACTGCCTGCCTCTCCTCCTGCTTGCCACAGCCCTCTGACTAATCCAACCAATCGTAGACCTTTACAACAGAGCCACATGAGAGAGTCTTCCTATCAAAAAATACTACACTACACACATTAATGTATACTTGCATTTGGGCTGTATGCACCCGCGCAGTCCTACACACATTGGATATATGCCACATATTCTCACAGTGATACAATGTACATAATCCTGTTTGTTTGAATCACTGTGGTGCATAAATATAACTAATCAACATAACAACCACATCTCCATTAAACTCCCGTTTGTAATTCAGTATCTGTGCTTTTTTCTTGTATAATATTGTTTTAGTAAATAAAATAACAAATAAATATTCAACTTTTTTTCTTGATAATTGTCTTTTTTATTTCATGATTTGGGTTTTTTTTATTTTAGAGCTGTTGTTTGTCTTAGATTTTTTAATATGTACTGGAAAAAAAGGAGATAAAAACAAGTATGACATGTGGTTGAAAGCATCAGCAAAAGCTATTAAGAGGATCTTTTTTTTTTTATTATTCCTCAAACTGAAACAAATAAAAATTCTTGTCAGGCGTTTTAATAATTCCGAAGTGACAATAATTACAATGTGACCATTACAAAAAGCGTGCATGTTGCAAGGTTAAATACAAGGTCAGGAAATTATGTTTTTGACATTGGTGAAAGACGAAATATTTTTATTGCCGATATTTTGTTACTTGAATTTCACAATTTTCCAAAAAAAGAGAAAACGCTAAATTTTGTCCGAACACAGAATTCTGTGAAACCTGCCATTTACTGCAACAGACCACTACCAGGCAAACCGGCCTAACCATGCAGACTGGATATTCACTTCTGAACAAAACAATCTCTTTTATTTGTAATGCTGCTCCCACAGAGGCAGCCGGGTCTCCCGTCAGTGTCTGTCAGGCAGAACGATGGCAGCAGGGGTTGTTTTGTTGACACAGAGAGGACCTGGTTTCTGGAATGTTCTCGGCCAGAATGTTTGGATCTTGGGTCTTCGGTACAAGGCTGGGGGCTGGTTGTGAGCTGGAGGCACCACACTGTGTCTCTGAACTTCACTCAACCCCTTAAATTCCTCTTCCTGGGCAGGAAATTGAAATATTGTGCAGTATTGGCATGCTGGTGGTCATCTATCACGGGGGCCTGCAAAGGGACGGGGGTGTGAGTGCAAGGGGACGGGGGTAAGAGGAGACCCTCTGTAGATCAGAGATGGGCTGCTGGGCCTGGGTTCAAAGGTAAAGAGGAGAGACCTGGATGAGGAAAGAGGATCGTTCTCTCAGACCAGCTCCCATCACCTATCCTGCACCCAACCTCTCATCGCACAAAGGCAATCAGTCATCACCACAGAGCCAGAATAAAAATATGTGGCCTCATTATGACTATTCCAGGTGATCTCGAATGTGTGTCAAAGGAAATGCAGCCTTTTAAAAGCAATTAATTGCTTCAAGTTTAGACACATCGGTGGACATTAAAGTCCAAACGGACTGTAAGCTCTTTATAAAATTAACAAGAACAGGAAACCTGAATTTAACTACTACTTTAAGGAAAAAATAACCATTCTAGTTCGACTTCAACAGGTGTCCCATGACTTTGTTGTGCAATATAGATTTTTTTTTAGCAGCTGTATGTGCTTTATCATATGCGCACCGTTTGTGATGAACGGTAAAAACAGCCAAAGTTATGATGCCGTCTACATCATTGCATAACCGTGGCCGTAAATGCGCACAACGTACCAGGAAATGAAACTCGCCGGCGCATCACAGGGGGGTAGGATGATGTGGATGTGACTGGTTATATAAAAGTATAGGGCACAGTTGGAATGAGCCAGATGGGACGATGGCTGTCATTTTAAAGACTAACGCGCTTCTTGTCTGCGTCTGGAAATCTCGCCTCTGCATGACCTTGTGAACTTGCCTGCCGCGTGACCTCGAAATTTCCCCTCTAACGGCTCCCCGAACACCCCTCCACATCCTTGTGCTCATTTGTACAGGCTATTACCCAAGCAGGAAGTGACATCAACGGGTCCAAACTAAAAATATGTCGCAGGACGGGCTGTCTAGGATGTCCAGGACCCGGTGTTTGTAAAGGAAGATGCCTCGCACCGGCTCCACAAAGTGATGCTCATTGAAGGATGCAGGAGAGCGCCACACAGGCGAGACAGACAGACGCACTGGAGGCTGAGTGAGTCGCCTGCTGACTGAGTGCTGTAATTCCGTCACTTTCATTCATGCAAGTTCAGATATGGTGCCATACTTTTTGCCCCTGTCTGAAGCCGGTGACGCAGTTCATAGCAGAGGCGATAAGACTTATTGTGTGAATGAATGAATCGCGTCGGTGTCGCTCTTGTGAGACGGGGGAGAGGTGTGCGGTGCGATGGAACAGAAAGCACCACTGTTTTGACTGGAATGGAGGAGAGAGAGATCCGTGCTGCGCTGCTCTGTGCGCTTTTGCGCATTTTGAAACAATAAAACAGATTGTTTAAAGGGCTTATTCGCTACCACTAATAAAAACAAGCGGCTGAGACGAAGTTTACCAAGTTGGATGTGTATCGTGTAGCTTTGTAAGCGTCCTCTCAAAAACATGAATGGCGTCTATTTTTATCCGTCCAGTGCGTGTGTGTGTCGTCCTCACCAGGGAGGCTCTGACAGACCCTGCCGTGCGTCCAGACAGAAAGTGCTGCAGTCACGTGGTGTCTGCTATTATCCACCCTCACGTCAGGTACAGCCTACTGCTGTGAAGAGACAGCATGAGGGAGGGTTTTGTTCCACAATGAAAGATTAGAAAATTGTGTGTAACTCAAATATAATATTATACATGGTAATATCGTTACTGGATGTAAAAACGTACACTTAATATAATATAATATAATATAATATAATATGGTATTAATAACAGGTTTAATATGAACACTGACAATCCAGCTGTACTTGTGAAATAATGAATGATTAATATTGATTAACACAAAACTTAGGCTACACCTTACTACACAGCCAAAGCAGGTTCCACTACATTAAAAGTCTCCTGTTCAGATTAAACTGTCCGTCAGAGACAGATGAACAGATTGACATTATTTTTGAAGACGATAAACAAGCTGCTCACAACACCTGCTGTCCCGACTGCCAGGGCGCAGCCATGGCGTGTCCTGAAGTGGAGAACTCAGTTTGCTTTGCATGAAATTATGATTTATAATGTACAAGCACATCATCCTCAGCTATACACAGCATTCAATTTATGTGAGGTTCAAACCACTGCATATGATACATTTCTCTTTTTCAAGCAACCAGCTTAAATGTAATAGTTTGAATTAAATGTACATGGAAATATAAACGTGTTTTCACAGACTTATATGGTCTTGACTGCTTGCAATGCAACCGTGCATTCAGTGCTAACTCCTGTCAGCAAGCATAGACACAAATAAATCTTTGTTCAGGCTCTGAGCCTACAGGACACACTTACTTGGAGTAGTTTCCAAAGGCACTTGTGTAAAATTAGCGTGCAGTGGGGCCACGAAACCCGTCTTTGCACCTGGGCCCCTTGGCTCTTCACGTCAATGAATTGTTCTATTGTGAGATGATCGTAAAGCCGAGATGAACATCTTATACTCTGACTTAAGGCCATTGAAGATCTTTAATTGGCTCTAAACAAGTCTTCTGCATTGTGAAATAATGCATGAGCTGTACAGTTGTTCCTCTACTGTATATGTCAGGCACGTGTGTGCAGCAGCCTATGGGATTACTGGTGTATATAACTCACGCTGCTGTTGCCTGCCTGTCTGGAGTGATAGCTTCATTATTCATGGTTGCGTGTAGACAGCAGTGCTTAATCTCGGAGTTGAATGGGGCAGCCTGTGACTCTGGAAGTAAATGCTTGTGCTCGGTCAGCCTTATCTGGCCCTTGTTGAGGAATGGAGGGGCACCAGAGAGCGGCGGACTGCTGAGCTGGGCCTCAGGGTGGCAACAGCAGCTAAACGCCCCGTCCCCATTGCAGCATTTGGGGCCAGTTTAAGGCCAGTAGCAATTAGCTAGACTAGACCAGGGAGCAGGGCCATATATTCTCTGTGGTGAAAGGGTCTGGGCAGGGGGTCTATTGGCACTCGACAGGTGCAGTGAGAGGAAGGCGTCAGGAGTTTAGGGAATCGAAACCAGAGATGAGGCCAAACGGCAGTGTCCCTGGCTTCTGGGGTCAGATGCTCCCTTTCACCCCTGGAGGCTCCACAGCACAGCGAGAGCCTCTTCCTGCCCTGACACTATATCTTTGTGAATGTATGTGCATTAGTGCATGTGTTCACGGTTATCTTTGTGCGTGTACATGCATGTGAGCTTAAACGTCTGTGTGTGTGTGTGTGTGTGTGTGTGTGTGTGTGTGTGTGCAGTATTTTATGGCCGTGTGACACCAGGGCGAGAAAATCAGGGGGGTATGTTTTGAGTTGCGGTAATCATCTGTCTTACTTTATCTAGCTCACACTCGCACAAAGAACACTGTGAACACTTTTTGTTTAAACACCCATATGTCCACTAGTATTATACAACACTCCATGAGGAGCTTTGATCACTCAGCTGTGAGAGTGCTGGTGAAAAAAAATCCTGCCATGATGTGTTTTGACATGTTTTTGATGCCAAAAGTTGTAGCATTAATTCTGCCGTGGAATTTTGTTGAAGAGTAACCTGGACTCTTCTGTCCAGGAAAAGGGGACACACATGAGTCGCTGCACTGGCCTTAAGAGGGAGGGAAAGCAGTGTTGGCGACCATGTTTTTTTTTCTTCCTTCCTGGCTGTTCTGCTTGAACTCAATAATCCTGGATACAGCCATTACAAATCCTGCTGTCTTGACTTGAGACCCCAGACAGGAGACAGGCTCTGCAACTTGGTTTCATTTAGCATTCCTCTGGGCTTTACGGGCAGGTGTTTAACATTACTGGCAGGATATTTATTGGCAACTTTAAAGGCAACTTTTTTGCTTACCTCTCAATTAGGCACACACACATACAATGTGTGTACTGTAGATCCGAGTGCACATGTACATGCACACAGAAACGCATAAAAACACACGTACAAGGATGTTTCATATGCACAACAATCTGAGATTGACAGTGTGGATGCCTAATGGAGCATATTCTCACTGCTTTTCCAACACTGTCACACACTTTATGCCTTTTGAGGCACAGATCCACATCCTTAGTATCCACCCCTGACCCGTGACCATCTCTATCTCCCTGTATGCGCCCCCCTTCCCCTCCACCCATTATGCCAGGTCAGTGTATGATGTAGGGTAGAAACAGGGTTGGAGGCATGATGGGATGTGTGGCCTGTAATTACCGAAGCTTAGCGGGGCCAGTGGCTGTGATGTGCAATTCTCAAATCAAGGTGCAGCCTGAAGACTCAGCCGGCCCCAACTGCTGCCCTCTGCTACTTGATTGCTGGCAGCTGGGTGAGCCATGTCAAGTGGCAGGCTGGGAAATGTGAAATCCCAGATAAAGCACAGAGCCCTAAAAAGCCATGAAGCTCCAGTAATGAGGAAAGTGATGGGGTTTGGGGTTTGGGCATGCTTAGCAGGCAGGTAGCAGCCAACTCTTTCTACCTCTCTCTCCTCTTGGTGAGTCTGTATGTGAGAAAGAGAGGAGAGGTGAAGGTGTTTGTATATTTGACTTTTCTAATCCTGGATTTAGAAGGATCCACCAAATTCCAACAATGCAGAACTGGTGGGTGGGTCGGCATAGCTCTAGATATACCTTCTCTAAATCCTCCAGGGTCACCCTCAGACATAAATCATAAACCTACGGTACATCCTGCCTATGCTTCTCATGTTTTCCCAGGGCCAGTTCCTTTGGAAAATCATGTTAAAGCCCCTGTTACGTTCCCTGCTCAAGAGCAGCAGAATAATTCCTGATATTAACGGCGGCAGTCCGATTTTAGAACGATTCCGGAGCCGTTGTAGCAGTTAAACACATTCCTAGTTTTGTGGAGGCCATTATTCCTGCTTCTTAATCACCCCCTCGGCTTTTATAACCTCCCCAAGCCTTAGTGTGTGGCTGGGGGGGAACCACATGTGGGCAGAGACCAGGAAATAACCGCTCTGCCAGGCCCTCCCCTTATCTAAACTAACCACCGCTGACAATACACAAGACACCAGCACATATATTATTTTTTTGTAAAATAAAAATAAAAATAAAAATAAAACAACAAAAAATACACTTTAAGTGAATAATGACTCTTTCATTATGTGAAATACCCAATGTCTTGGATGTTCTTTGAATCATGAAAATAACGAAATCAACAACAATGAATAAGTCTATCTTGCTCCTAATCTCAAGCCCATCTGTGCGACTCTAGGTGTAAATCTAAAAGCAGTTTTTTTTCTTTTTTTAGCAAAGATTGCTCAAAGAGGAGAAAACTGTATTTTTTGGGGGGGACAATAACATTTTACACCGTGGATGAACATAAATGTGGTGCACTGGAGGAAGCATTTACAGCAGCAGGATGTATGTGGGACTCAAATTAAATCAGTGCCCATGTTCAACATAATCATGACGCATCCAATCCAGTTCAATGGTGTGGCACGTTGATTTGTTTTTAATAGGTATTGAACAACAAAAGAGGAAAAAGAAAATCAGGCTTTGGCTGCACAGACAATTAGGTATGCCATGATATCTGATTGTGGCCAAAATAAATCAGTACATTTATATTATTGTGTTATTTACAGAGTAATCATAATCATATTAAAGCAAGCAAAAAGAAATTACCCTTGAAATAATTTAGACAATGTTATTGTATATTTATTATTTATTTACATTATATCATTTAAAAAAATGATTTTAATTATCATGTCAATAAGGATATATTGCTATGTAATTTGAAAAAAATAAAAATAAAAGATCACCTGCCTTATCCTTACATATTTCTTTGCTTCTTTGACAGAAACAGTATGAATTCAGTTAGAACAGAAGATAACGAACACTATAAATAAAAGCGTCAGCCTCGTCTTATAAATTTGTGGCATATTGGCTTTGAGGCGAGGGCACCATGAGAGCTTGTTTCCAATCATCCATCACAGAGTGATGCTGAAGCTGGAGGTGTGGTTCGGCTGTCGAAGTCAAGTCTATTTGATCCAGCTAGCCTTGAGCCTCCAGCTTAGACAGCATGTGTGAAGTGGCTTTTCTGGTTGACGGTTTAGTTATAATAAACTAAAACACACAGGTGCTAAGACACCAAGCAGATGCAGTTCACTGTAATGGGTGACACGCTGTCACATCAGGCTTGATGGCATAATTTACCCAGGTCACAGCCATGATACTGTTTAGCAGGGTGGGAATGGAGGGGAGGGTGCATTGAAAGTCATTGCTTGTTTACCCTGCGCCTGGTGACCCCCTGCCAGCAGCTACATCAATTATCACCTTGGAGGAATGTGGGACCCTTGTGTTAAATTCCCTTTGACCCCCCTGTTGGAGGAGGTCAGGAGGTGGGCGCTCTCCCCAGGGGGGCATGCAGTTAGTGGGTGCAGGGTGAGTACTGTGTGTGTGTTTGTGTGTGTGTGGTGGTCCAGTGAGATTCTCTAGATCTCCATCCTCAGACCTGCAACCAACCAGCATGCCTGCAGACCCCCAGCAGAGTAAACAAGATTTGCATGGTGTGTTTACAATGTAAATTGGTTTCTAAGAGTCTTAATTTCACCAAGAAATGCACCAAAGGTGGTCTTTGAGCACATACATGACACCCACCCAGGTTTCATGTATGATAGAGGCTTCTAGAAAAAAGTTGCATAGAAAACTCAGTTAAGATTTTCACTTGAAGCTTTAGTGCATTATGTGAAAAAAAACTGTTGTGTAGTGCTAGGATTTAACAACTACATTTTGCCTCACTATTACTTTTAGGGAGCCTCAATAAATTAGCCCTACTGCTGGCACACTTTGAAGACCTCAGCATTTGTGATTTTAATGTGTTTGTTTGTCTCAAGCTGTTTTTAGTACACAAGTGTAAATCACAACTTTACAAGTCAGTGTAGCGCACGGTAAAGGGTGGCGGTTAATGTGCATGTGTGTGAGAGAGGGAGAGAGAGCAAGTGAAAAAAGAAAGAGAGCGGGAGGTTTCGACATACCATAGATATTATGTTTGATGCTCTTTACGTTAGAAGGGAATTAGATGTGAATATATGACATGTTTTGGGTGCAGGCATGTATCCAGACCCACACATCCTTTTGCCTCCTTCATCTCCCTGTGCCCCATATCAAATGTCTTCGCTAGTGTGAAGGAAGTCATTGGGAAATAGTATCATATGTGCTGTAGGGAGTGAAGATACCATGGAAATCGATTGCGTGCGGAATCACTTTTTTCTGACCATGATTGATGCTCCGAGCTTATGCATTTTTATCTTCTCTTTTACAGGCTCTCTATCATGGCTGTCTGCAGGATGTGGTGCTGTCTGCTATCCAGTTATGGCTGAGGTAAAATACCAAAATCACGAGCTTGTCTGCTTTTGATGACAGTGTTGACATAATATATTGGTACAGTTTTTTGTGTGATGTATTGCTAAAGGTATAGTTTCTGTGTTGTAATAACTTCAAAGTCGGCGGGGGAAGTGAGCCTTTTCCTGAAACGTCTCACTGATTTTAACCCCAGCTACTCCGGGAGCAACTTTGCTCTGTCCTGAGTCGTCTGCGTTAAGCTGTGCATTGATTAACTCCTCCTTGAAGCCAGCCACCCTTGAAATGTGAGGGCCTTTACACGTTGTGACAAACCAAAGTATCCCCGCAGTGTCATCAGATCACATCGCCACTTCCAATTAGCGGTCATTTCTGGCCTTTTTTTTTCCGCCTTGTCGACGGGACAGGAAAGCTGCAATGGGACAGGACAGAGGCCTGGCCCTTTCTTAAAGATCAACACTCTCATTATTTATTTATCTACACGCAGGCAGACAAAACAACATACGCCCAAACTGTACCAGGGCCAGCAGCTGCCAGCGAGAAAGGAAGAGGGTATAGCAGGTTGTGGTGGAGTAAGGTGGAACAAGGGAAGACAACACACACTCTCACACACAACACACTATCAGCACATCATCTGCACCCTCTTGTCAGCAGTTGAACTTCTTCAGCGTTGTCATAGCGACGTAATTTTCTCCTCCAGAGGGGCTGTTCTTCTCTGTTTCAAATTGCACTGTAATGCTGGTGGTTGGGGGTGGT
>JAOWBC010001868.1:16352365-16363756 GCA_028566105.1 Hypoplectrus providencianus | reverse complement strand
TTTTTTTTTTTTTTTTTTTTTTAAAGAAATTATTCCCTTTTTGTGGTTCTTAATTTATTAAGGAACACTGGGGATGCTTCATTAGGGAACAAGAGAAAATGTCTAAATAAATATTTTAATGTGCATTTTCCTCTGTCTTCTCTAAAGTGAATATGACTTTCTTTTCTTGTCTAAAAACTAAACCTCTTTTTCTTTTATTTCTTTTTTTTTTCTTTCAAATATGTACAGGAAAGTAACAATGCATAGGAATCATTTAACATATAATCCCTTTTTTTAAAAATCTGATGCTCTGCAGAAAAATGTGCCTGCAGCAGTGTTTTGCACAAGGCAGCACTTGGAAAAGTTTATCATGCATGCGTGATGGAGAATATTTTGTCTCACAGAAGGTGCCAATATAGCACCATGTTAGTCTGAATCATAACAGGTCTGTTCATCTTTCAGAACTGCTAATCTTTTGGGAAATAATGACTCCAGTGTTCTTGGCGAAGGTGTCTAACAGTGTAATGTTGAATTCATTTGCAGGGAGTGTTATTAACCCTCATCCTACAAGCATTTTAACATGCAGGGACTAGGCTGGGGTCCCCAGGGACCCCCAGAATAAACTACTGTAAGAAACAAGCAAAATGTTCATGCATTTCATCTAAAAACAATAGTTATGTAATACATTTCTTATGAAGGAAAACATTCTTATTATAATTATTATTTTAGGAGAGTCACAGTGTTGTTATTTGCATATTGTGTAAAACAAGAATGTGACTGACGGTGTTCCTACCCCTCTGATGATCTGTGCTACTTTAAATTAGGACTCAGCAAATATTTTATTTATGCTTTCCTTTTTAAAAGAAACATTTCGAAACAGAAACAGGAAAAGATGAATGAAACCATTAGGAACACATTTTTTTGGACAAAGTCATACTCATGATAAGACATGATAAGATAACAAAAACACTCTGTATTCTGTAGGGACACCCGTGTGTGTAGGATGGCGTAGTAAAAAAAAAAAAAAAACAGATTACAAAAATAAAAATATCAGTTTGGACAACTGTGCCTTATGATTGAAATACAATTTATTATCATCCGTTTTTACCGTCTGTTCCAAACATTCACATCACAAAGTTTATTGTCGCTCCATAGAGGTGACTAGATTTTCTTCCTATAAATAAAACGTGTCCGCGGATCAGCCTCCCTCCACCTGCCTGAACGGAGAGTAACAAAGCACAACAAGACAAACTTTAAGAGAAATGATCTTTCATTGTTTCTTTTTGTGTGTGTGATGCCAGGAATCGCGCGCGCACGTGCTGAGCCATGGCAGGATCAAACGGTTTGTTATTCATAGTGCTATCCCTGCCTCATGCATATCCATAACGGATTAAAGATTGCGCAAACATTATGCAACCACTGCTCGCCTTTTTCTGCGTTGATTGGCATTTCTGGGGCACAAATCGGAGTTGTGCAAGAGATATGGGCTACTTTTGTTTCGCTGTCTTGTAGTACTGACATATCTTCTTTTTGTGAAGGAACAAATGCTATAGACTGTTTATTTATTTATTTAGCGCGTCTTCATTCATGCACTTGATTCCGCTATGCATCTTTGTATCTATCTATCTACCTCCCCATTTATCACGAGAAATGTGCACCACCACTGTGCAACATGTGTATCTCCATTAAAACACATGTGTCCTTTCCATTCCCTGATGTTGGAGTAGCACAACTTTGCAGATCTCATTGCGCAAGCGCGGAAAAATCACCACGAGAAGCGATGAATGAAGTCTTTAAATAATGGAAAGGCACTCTTCCAATTCTAATTCATTGTCTCCAGTAAAGGGGGACATTAATGACCATTGTCCCCTTTAGTTTGAAAAGGCTGATGAATATGCGAGCGCTGCTGTCCGTCCCCTCGGGGGACAGGACCCGTCCTGTGAGGTGGAGGCTGTCATGGGAAGTTCTCAGGTATTAAAAAAAAAAAAAAAAAAGTTTGCTCAAAGTGCCGAATCAGGCTGAATCAAAAGCAACATTTAGTTGACGCGGCTGATACAAGTGCCCAATAAACTGCTGCGCTCACTTAAAGTTCCAATTAGAGATTGTGATGGGTAAAAAAATAATCATTGTTTAACGATTTAAAACCTCAACACATTCCGCTTCTCCATTAACCTGCAGTTCAGCGCTTCATGAAACTAGTCTCCACTCCTCAGGGGGACTACTTGTTATTGCGCACCACAACACCGGCGTTCACGGCAGAGCAACGGCCCATTAAAGGGATGTCAATTGCTCATTTAACCATTTACCACCTCTCCAAAGTGTTGAAAATATATCTGTCAAAAGACAAACGCAAAGCACAATTGCCGAACATCTGCTTTGCTGAATGAGCGTTTGCCGGAGAGCCTTCACTCCGGGGACCTATTAGCGTTGATTCGTGCGCCTGCTCTGATAAGGAATTCATCAAGTTTCTGACACCCCGCCAGATGTTGGGGAATTAGCGCTGTCTCCTGTTGGACATCCTGCTAATAGTTTGTCTTTCAGCTAGTAGCAGGATAGAAACACCGCATGAGAGGGTGATGTTTTAATGTGTGTTAGATGATGCCCCTTTGGCTTTTTCTTATTTGTTGTGAAGATTTAGCTTTTATCAAGGGTGACAGCAACAATCAATCAGACTGATTTTTATCTCACTCAATATCTTCATATCATTTTATAACGTTTCCACAACTTTCACTCACTTCCTGATGAGCAGCAGCGCCTGCAGGCTGCGGTATACAGTGAGCTATGATGGGGATGGAAATGTCTCGTAGGAGTCAATTGAAGAATAAT
Source organism: Hypoplectrus providencianus (assembly GCA_028566105.1). Taxonomy (NCBI): domain Eukaryota; kingdom Metazoa; phylum Chordata; class Actinopteri; order Perciformes; family Serranidae; genus Hypoplectrus; species Hypoplectrus providencianus. The sequence goes on along the minus strand of JAOWBC010001868.1, from coordinate 16,360,951 downwards.
TGAAGTCAAAGACAAAGCCATTGTGTTTATCAGTTTGCATCACAAAAGCCCTGAAACACGTTAAGATATAAAGACACACCGTGGATTAAGGTGCTTTGTGAATGCATATTCAACACGCTGCTGGAGGTGAAATAAGCATCGATAATTGGCGCGCTCACCAACTTCCGCCCTCGTTGAGGCAATTATCAGATGTATGTTAGCTCTTATGCAATTATATGTTCATCAAACCATATTTTTTTCCCCTTCCTTATGATCTTACAAATCCATCTCAATTCATTCTAATTGTCATGGTGCGTTTTGGGACAAAATATTCCAGGCTTAATGTCTTGATTAGAGAAAACCACTGCCATGAATATCTGCAGTAATCCACTGCGTTAACTTGTTCTGTTGCCATATGTGGAAAGATAAACCCTGCATTTCACACACATCTCTCAGATGACTGAATTAATGCACGATGATTCAGTTTTGTGCCTATTTACAGCAGTGATGAGAGGGATTGTGAACATCCTGCAGACTGCACAGTTGTGGTCATGTGCTGATGCGCAAAGGGGGCCGCCCCGTATCTAAAATGTCTCGGGTCAAGGGCCAAGTGCCCTGCTTAAAGTGCCCTTGAGCCAAGACCTTGCGCCCTGCACAGTCTCCCTCACTGTAAAGCGTGCCAAAATTAAAAGCCGAAAGTGGAAACAAAAAAAATAGCATGTAACTCCTACACACTTTTGCATTCATTGAGATGAAGCCTGTGCATATTTTATATAATAATTACCAAATTATCAATGAGTGATAAATGAGGCTCTGACTTTATTAAGATCACAGCCGCCGTTGCGTGACAAAAGGCGTTGGGGAGTTGCTTGTGTCGGTTTATCCTCTTAGAGCGCGCTCTCCCGCTTAGCCAGCAAATACTGAGAAGTACTACGGCTGAGGAGACGGAGGAAGGTAGACAGAGCTGCCCAGTCAATCCGCTATCAAACTTCAGGAGCGAGCCAGGAGTAGGCTACAACTCCGTCCTATTTTTATATCCTGCAGAATACAACCCCCCCCCTCCACTCCCCTACCCCTCCAGCAGCCTCCGCTCCCTTCCTCCTCTCAGACCCTATAGCCAGAGAGAGATTATAGGCTACCGCACGCTGCCAACAGTCAGCTGCCATCCTCCGGGTCCACACACCGCAGCCTACTATAGCAATCCATAAGATAAGTTGAGATGAATGAGCGCAAACGTAATGCAGAGACAGTTGTAGTCTGCTGCAGAGGGGCATTGCTGCGATACGGCAGCCAGTCTTTACACAACTGCATCCACGTGACCGTCACTGCTTTCTAATCCATTGAGAATCCACCAGAAAGGAGCCTTTCATGTTTTTTTCTTTCCTTTTTTTGGATTGAATCGCCCGCTCTGCTTTCTCATATAAATCTGGAAACGATGATTTTGTATTGGGCGTCAGCGTAAAAAAAAACACAGCGGAGTAAAGACCTAAAAATGAGACAAACGTTTTATATGCAGACTAACAGTTGAAGCACACAGTTTAAGATGACATGAACTGATGTAATATCATGTAATGACGAGGAAAAACCGCGTGCGATTGTTTTTTTTTTTTCTCCCCTTATAAAGATCACACACTGCAGGTCAGAGCGCAGCCACCTTTCCCTGAGCACATCCCAGATGCATGCGTAAAAATGCAGCCTCCATGTGAGCCCGCCGTGTTTCGGAGGAAGCCGGGTCTCGGTTATTTGACGTCACGGTGTCTGAGAGAGAGGGGGAACTTGAAATGTGCGACTAGACGAGCCGGGCTGCAGGAGAGAGAGGGAGGGAGGGAGGGATGGGGAAGAGGGGAGGGAAGAGAGAGGGGGGGGGTGAAAAGAAATGAAATCAAACGGAATGCAAAGGTTGCGCTTGCGCAAAAGTCAAAAACAGAATTTTAATCAATATTCCCAAATCTGTTTACAGTTGAAGGATATTGGGGGTGTGGGGGTGTTTGAAACACCTTGTGGGGGGTTGGTGTAAAACAAAAAAAAGAGAGCTCTGGTTTAGAGAAGAAAATCAGCAAAGTGTCCTTTTTACAGCAGCCTTTCGAATTCTACACAGTGTGTTTGTTGTTTCCCTGCATTTAAACGGATATAGCTTCGGCTAAATGACAGTGTGTAATATTAGAGATGCATGGCCCGTGCATGAGCCCTTTTTTGTGATTCAAACTGATTTTTTTCGCCGTTTAAATGCTTATTATGGCGTCCATTGATGTGTGGTAACTCCTTTGGTTGTTTTTATGAAGCGGTTCCTTGTTAATCGGGTAGTGGGAGACGCTGCATCGCCGCTTTTGGCAACATACCCCACTCCACTTTCACGGTCACACAGTGTCCTCAGTTGCCCGTCTTCCAGTCTGCACGTTAGGATTATTATTTTTAAGCGCTTATTTAATAAAATAAAAAAAAATAAAAAAATACAAATGTAAAAAAAAAAAAACAACAACTTTGCATGTATAACTTTTGCAGCCATATACGGATGACCCACATCCCCCATGTGAACCCCTCACTCTCTGCCAAGAAGTGCTTTTCTAACTTGCTCCCCCTCAATATTCCCATTCACACACACATACACACACGCACACACACATACACGCACACACAGCCAAGATACTAAGATGGCGCCTTAATCAGTGTCAAGTTCAAGTGACTCCTACTAGTCTGATACAAACAGCATGGCACACAGTGTCGGCTTTATGCGTAAAGATGCAGGAGAGCAGAACAACATGGTGATAATAGGAATAATAATCAACGTCGCAGTCTGAAAGTCGCTTTTCATAATGGTTTTTTAATTTCAGTCAAAATTTCCGTTCACATTTCTTCATAAATAGTTGGTAAAACAAATCAACCAACATACAGTAGCCTAAAAAGTACAAGGAACCTTTGCCTCTGGTAGCTAAATAGGCTTACGCATAGGCCTGCTGTTGTAACATGGTTTGCCTCAATGTGGCACAGTGACACAGTTCATCAGTAAAACATTTTTGCTCTTCAGGAATAACTTGGAGTGTGACCCATTTCTCCCAGAAAGTGTTACAACATCACATTCTAGCTGTGTTTATACATCAGATATTTTTTTTTTTTCGCTGACCTCTGGACATGGGGCAGAAAGGTGGTGGGAATAAGAAAAAGTACTTCATTTAAATTAAGGTATAGAAAATAGCATATAAAACATATATTCCTTAAATTATTTAAATAAACTTATTTCATATATCACTGTCACGAGGTACCGTTTTTTTACATTTTATTTTAAAAGTAGTGCTGGTGGTCTGAAATTGTTCTCATAGGAGTACAATATACTTTGTGTATGCATAATATTTAATTCTTGAGAATAGGTTACAATGCAATGCTGTAACTCTTTTTGCCACTGAACGTATTCTCCCCCCCAAAACCCACATAGATCTAGAATTCCTTCCACTAAATTTTTGTTAAACACAAAAAATGTCATCTTGACAAAGTTATTCACACAAAACAAGCAAATGTGTAATCAAACTGCTCTATATGCAACACCACAACAAATAACACGCTTAGTTTCACAGAAGAATTACATTTAAAACAATGCAAGCTGACAGACAAAAAAACTTTTTTTATTTTTGAAGATACTGTGTTGTGACAGTTCCATTGTTGCCGATGCACACATTTAAACATACTTGCACAAAGACATTGCTGGAACTATAAAGAGTGCCATAGTGGCGCATATATTTGGGTGCTTGACCCGGATTTGAAATACTCAAAATGCTGTCACCTTGATTTGGAAATCATGAACTTCGCACACTCGTCTAAGACCTGTATAGGAGTGCAATAGGCTGATGGGTTTTTCTTCTTTTTTCCCCCCCCAAATACTGAGTTTATGCTACGAATTGACATCTATTTCTGATTCTATAAAAGTAAAATACACAAAAAAGTTTAACCAAAAATAAAGATATCAACAGAACCGTTTTATAGCTTCTCAGCTCAACTGAACTCAGTTCTACAAAGTCAATGATTTACATGTCAATGGTCTCATAAAGAAAATAAAAGTGACGGAAATATCTGCATTATATATAGACAAATCCATAATATTCATATAGATGATTTCTTCGATCCAAATAAGACACATATAGGCCTATTGGTTAAAAAGAAAAAACAGAAGGATACAATCGCGATGTTGGAGCTTTAGAGTTTATCATTTGTTCAATGTTAAGCTGGTTATGACCAAAACTGTACAGTTCTTGTTAGAAAACATTTCCATAAATATCATTTAAGTTTCAGAACTTATACCCATAATTAAATTACAAATTGATAAATATGGCATCATGGATATGTATTTACAACGGTATTAACAAAAGGCAACGTTATATTCAACGGTAACAATCGTAACCTAATACCACATTTCTCCACCTGAAAACGGACGTTGACAATAGATTCGACCCCATCAAACAAGGAAATACATTCACGAGTATAATATTTATTTAGGATTTTTTTTTTCTGTGTTCAAGTTCATGACAAAGACTTTGGCACGTTTCTTAAGACTGTTTGAAGTTCCAACAATCAATTGAAGAGGCGACAATAGCGCGTCACCGTCATATAAAACAGCGTGAAATAATCTTCCTTTTTATTTTTTTTTTTTAAATAAAAATTTGAGAAAATACATAAAATGAAAAATAAAACATTTTTTTTCTGTAAACTAAAAGATAAAAAAAAAACATTTATTTATACTGAGAAAGTATTACGTTTTTTTTTTTTAATCGTGATTTTTTTTTTTAGTTGGTTTTTTTTTTTTTTTTTTTAACTTCATTTCCTCAAAACTGCGGAATAAAAGTCAAATTTCGTGATCCTGAGAACGGACGTGGCCTGCTTGGTGCTGGCTTTTGCTCTCATCTCCTGTTGTTGTTGTTGTTGTTGTAGTTGTTGTTGTTGTTGTTGCTGCTGTCCCAATCCCGTTTGTGTGTGTGTGTGTCTGACAGTGTGTGTGTGTGAGGGGTGTATGTGTGTATGAGTGTGTGTGAAGAGAACAGGAATAGTTTTTTAAGGTTTTTATCCTCTTTTTATCCCGTGGTCCACATTGAGAGACGGTTTGTTCTTCTCGCTTCAAACGTACCATTCATTAAAGTTGGGTGCCAGTCCTTCGCTGTGGCCAGACGTGTTTTGTACGGCTAACGGCGGTGTTTTTGTCGGGTCTTCGGTGCTGGCTGAGACCAGCACCGGTGGTGTGGACGACTCGTATCCAGAGCTTGCTGCTGGAGACGATTCAGATCCTTGAGACTCATGTACCTGCAACAAAAAAGAAAAAAGTGAGTTACTGACACTGGCGTATAATATTCATTAATTCCCCAGCAGTGGCTTCAGAGGAGCGTGTTGAACTTAAACGGGGATTAACTCAGGATTTTATGGAGCTACCATAACAGTAAACACACAGCAAACTTAAAACAGGCACGGCAACTTCCACACTGCAAAACATATCCACGCTAAATCACCCTAAAATGTAGTTTTTCTGAGAGTGTGTGATTTTTAAAAAAATCTAATAAAGAGAGAACATTTACAGACTTTCCTTTAAATGGTTTTACTTTTTTAGTCAGACAAAACTGCTTGAAGCTGTGAATTAAAGAGTGATAGACATGCGCAATATTCACAGCTCACTCGCTCATTTATTTTAACTGAGAGCTTGGTAGCATCTTAAATGTATTTTATATTTTTTTTGCAGTGGGAGAGTGCCATAACATCTTAAGAAAAAGATAAGTTGTGATGGTGTAGCTTCTGAAGCAAAGGAGGAGGTGGAGGGGAGGGTGGTGGTGGGGGAGAGTGTGTGTACGTGTGTGTTAATGTGTTTAAGGAGTAATGAAGACGTTAATTACCTTCATGTGTTTCCTGAGAGAGCTGGGGTGTGTGTATGACTTGTCGCACACTTTGCAGATGTATGGCTTGTCTGATGTGTGCACATGCATGTGCTTTTTCCTGTCGCTGCTGTTGGCGAAGCGTCTGTCACAGCCATCAAATTCACACTTAAACGGCTTCTCACCTGCAGGATTTAAATACACACCATGAATTATCCCTCCGCCACAAACAAACTCTTCATTGTAGCACCACCTGTAAAATAAAAAACCCCCCGAGCACGGAGATGTAAATTGTCTGCAGCCTTATTATATAACAAGAGTAACCTACATTTTTCGGGGCGACATGGATACAGCTCCACTACTCCACTCTGCTCTGTCAGGCTTTATTTATTCAAGAGGCCTGCTCCTTCATGCTACTACTGCTCTGCTCTGTGCGTCTGCTCGTATATAGTAAACACTGAATCAACAGGGCATCTCTGAAACAAACACAGCCACAAACTGATTCGTGTTATATTTCTACAAAGCACGAGGGTGGACCTTAAATAGCATAAAAGGCGCTCGTGCACTCAAACTTTAACAAGTGAGTTAGTATCCAGCCTTTTATTGTTGCACACAACTTCTTCTGAGCACAAAAGCTGGAGGGTTTCATGTTAAAGTAGCCCAGCAGATATGTATTTTCTGTCTTACTTAGCCTTCACTTATTTAGAAATAATTCAGAATAAACTGGACTAATTACATGAGGGAACATGATAAATATCGGCCCAAGTTTTCTAGTAAACAACAGAAACATGCAGTGTTTTTTTGGAGCCAGCACTGTGCAGCCAGTCAGAGTAGTTTCACTTGTATTGTTTTTTACGCACACTGTGCCATGCTGTTCTCGGTGCCTACCTGTATGTGTTCTTTTGTGGATTTTCAAATTTTCCGATCTGGCGAATATTTTCCCACATCCGGGGAACGGGCACGGGAACGGTTTCTCGCCCGTGTGCACACGGATGTGGTTGACGAGTTTGTACTTGGCCTTAAAAGATTTCCCTTCTCTCGGACAGTCCTCCCAGAAGCAGATGTGGTTGCTCTGCTCGGGGCCGCCGACGTGCTCCATGGACACATGAGTGACCATCTCGTGCATGGTGCTGAAAGTCCTGTCGCAAGTCTTTTTGGGTCTGTTCATCTGGTTCTCATCTATCCATTTGCAGGATAATTCTTGTTTAATCGGCTGCCTCATGTATCTAAAGAAGGCCCCTGGACCGTGGTGCGTCGGCACATTCATCCCCATGTTCATGTTGATAGGATGGCTGTAGTTGTGGAGCTGAGCCCCGTAGGGGTCCGTCCGAGGGCTCGCGACCGGACGGTACGGATCAGGTCTTCCGAAAATGTCCCCGCGTAAGCCAAGATGCATTTGGCTGTTGACTACATGTCCACTCGGCGAAGAGTGGCTCACCCCCTGGTCGTGAAGTCCTGGAAACAACAGATGTCCGGGGTTATCGGTGATCCCCGGCGGCCCGTGGAGGCTCCCCGCCGAAGCTGCAAAGATCCCATGCTGGGCGCTCGGCGCTGTGGACTCTCCAACACCCCGGTTCCGGAAGAGAAAGTCCCGTGTTGAATTGAACGCTCCCCCACCGTACGAGCCCACCTGCCCGCCGTGAGTGTGTCCCAGGGCAGCTGCATATCCAGTGGCTTGCGGGGTGAAAGCTGACGTCTGACTGGAGGCGATGTCGTGAGCCACGGGGCTGATTTTGAAAGCTGCGGAGTGGGAGGACTCGGTGAAGGGATTCAGTCCCAGACCCGGGTCTCTGTTCCCTATTTCGTGGTGCCGCGGTGTCCCGAAACCCCCCACTCCTAACGATGCAAACTGCGGACCGCTATCAAGAAGCATAGTCATGAGCTTGAAGCAAACTTAGGAGACGGGAAGAAAACAGAAAATAAAATTAAAATCCAGTGTAGCGGAGCGCGCACGCTGCAGACACCGCGCTCAGATTTACCACGCTTTGCGAAAAATCCGAAAATAAAAAAACAAACGGAGCCAAAACGGGGAAAAATCCTATGCCGTAAAAGAGTTGGGAGAAAAAAACTCCCGTTGACTGCGATCCGTGAGAAAGAGGATCAAACTTCCCCCCCTTTCCAGGCGGATGATGTCCTTGGACTGATAAAGTCAATCACTCACTCCCAGAACATAAATGAACTCGGGAGGCAGTGCTACGGCAGCCAATCAGCGCGCAGCTACCCCTCTGACACGTGATTTCGAAGGAGGGTGTTAATTGGCTAGATTTCTGGTGATTGGCACAGTTTGGTATTGAAGATGGCAGGTCGTCTCAATTGGTTTCATTTGATTGGCTCTTACAGGCATTATTTTGCAGGTATAACGGAGCGCTCTAGCGCAGATCCTGGATCCTGTGTTATGTGTAGCGCATGTCTTATGCAGCCTTACGTGATTTATACTCTTTAACAAACTCCAAAACACATTTCTAAAAAAATAATAATAATAATAATAATAATCAGTGCATGCTTTTACATCCCATGCAGGATTTAACACCGATATTAAAACTTTAAGAAATTTTACAGAAAGTTATGCTGCAGCATAAAATGCATTTGGATTGACATATGAAGTTTTTCAAACGCATTCAAAGAAAACTTTCAATGCATTTTAAAGGAGAGTTTAACTTTGTCTGAATAAAGCCTGCATATTTGAAAATTATCTATCTATCTATCTATCTATCTATCTATCTATCTATCTATCTATCTATCTATCTATCTATCTATCTATCTA
>JAOWBC010001868.1:16315501-16349167 GCA_028566105.1 Hypoplectrus providencianus | reverse complement strand
ATGAAATGTTTTCACGAAAACAAATATTTACATTATGCGTTGAATTTTTAAAAACATAATCAAATGTTATTTTACATTTGTGTGCAAATGTAGCAGCTGATAGGGTATTTTCCACCATGGATGCTAAAGCTTTACATGACGAATGAGAATTTATATGTCTTGTAATTTTTGAATTTCACAATGTAGTGTTGCAATGAATCGCTATCTGGCATATTTGTGTGCTGTTTATATTTTGTTTGTCGTGTTGGAAACAGAAGTGTTTTGTCATTCCGAATTTGCTATGTGCAGGTTTATACTTCCAGACTGCACAGACCGCCATCTATGTTTCATGCATTATATGGTCAGTTGGGTCTTGAGTGACTGCTACAGTAGGCGTTTGCCTTCATATGGCTGATGGAGAGGGCTAATTGACTTCTTGCTGTGATTTACTGGAGCATCTGTCTGCAAATGGACTCATCCCAAACCTGTTAATTCATCTAAATTTCATAAAGTCATGGCAAGACTGTGCACTGCCATCCCTCGTCAATTATAAAATCTCAGCACTGCTCCACACTAATGCATGCAGTTGTTTAAACGTACACACACATGCATAAACACACACGCAGGCATTGCTGCTCGTACCACATATAGGACCATATAGTGACTTTGTGTCTGACACACACACACACACACACACACACACACACACACACACACACACACACACACCCTTGATTAAATCATTTTTATGCTCCCCAACCTCCCTATTTTATTATTTTTGCCATGTCTTTTGTATGACATCAACACCTGGTGATGCTGATACACCCTGCTAATAGTTTATTATATATGTATGTGATTTACATGTGTATGCATATAGGTTATGTGTGTTTGTGTGTGTTTATCACCTTTTTGTAAATATTTTTCCCAAAAATATGTGATGCTTGTTATTTTAAAGATTTTTTTGTCTCATCCATCCTGCGTAAGATGAATAAAATGAGCTGAATTTTCAGTCCAGTTTAAACATGGTGTTGACTGTAACTCTGGCCTTCTCACTGGTGTTTGTTTTTTCTGTTTCATTTCATCATATCGCCCTTTTGTCATTCTTTGGGTCCATAGTCAGTGTACAGGGACTGACTGGGATCTTATGGATGAAGAGTGTATTCCCTGACATGAGTGTTTTGATAGTTGGGAGTGATATTTTGTGTGCAACAGTCACTAGGATTTTGTCTGGCCTGTCAAGCAGCCAACATAAATGACCAAACTCATAAAGCTGGAGGGTTTGAAGGGATTGCAGATGTCAAAATGCTACGATTTGCACAATGTTGATATTTAAACTGGAGTTTTATGTTTCGTTTGCAAATTTAAAATACTAAATTGTAACCGATGGGCGTATTTGATCAAATTTAACAAATAATACGATAAAGATGTTAAACTGACATGACAAAGTCCTCAGTCAAGTCATAAATAATAGCATGCATGTTTACATGCCTTGACCATTACTGTTGTAATTTTATTATTTATCGCTGTTCAGTTTACCCTACTACTCCAGCATTCATCCGATGAAATTTAAAATTTTGTTTTTGGCACATCGTAAACTTATACATTTACAAATTAAATATGTACACTTTTGTAATTTATTAGACTGTGGATAATAGATTTATACACAGTTTTGTAATAAAATTAATAAACTGGTGATGTATTAGAAACTGCTTATTAGGCTACATTTAAATTAAGTTTTAACTAATTAAGGATCATTTAAACATTTGTGGAGATTTGTATATAAGGAGCATTTCAATAAATCTTGATTTTTTATAGGAAATAATAGAGAATAAGCTGTAGTGGTGGATCAGGCCTGTTGCTGTGACAGAAGCTGTGTATTAACTGATAAAAGAGAGATTCCTCTTGTTTCCTTGCTGCACTGGGGACCTGGGCTTCAGTGAGGCGCAGGTTTGTCAGCCTTTTCTGCTCTCTGAATGACAGATTGGAAACTTTCAGTTTATTGGCCTTTCGGCCCTCAATCATTATCGGAAATGCATCGGGTTAAAGGTTGACAAACATGAGCGTCCATTACAATCATGACGGAATTAGGCCAGTCCTGGGCATGTCTACTATTTTGCGGCACTTAATGTCAAGTGGGCCCCTTGCTTTGTCTCTGCCTAGGATCCACTGCAGGTGACGTCAGCATAACAATGTGGAAAAGGTTTTTTTTTTTTTTTTTTCTCCCTCTTTTTTTATTTTAAGAAAAGGTTGAAAAATTCTGCCAGCTATACAGTCTTTGGAAATAAGAGTTTTTTTTTTTTTTTTCTTCTCTCCACTATAAACCTATAAGCTGCAGTCCGGAGCCCACGCCACGTCATGTAGATTTAAATAAAGGCAACAGATAAAAGAATTAGGAGTGAGTGGGTCTAAGGTAGCAGAAAGTGCGCTGATACAATCACAGCCATGCACGTCAAAGCGCGGAGACGTGCAGAAACGTGTGCTGCAGCAGAGGAGCTGCTGTCCTCACAGCACCCCAAAGCAAGAAAGTTATCAGAGTTTCCCAGGAACAGTGCAGCCTCTCCACTGCTGTTTGGCACGTTCCACCATTTACATTTTACATAACCAGTTTTACATTTGTGCTAGCCTGCAAGACGCGTGGTGCACTTTTTTTTTTTTTTTTTTTGATAATTATTAATTTATTAAAGCTTAATTAAAAAGGGCTCTACATGTGGAAATAGTTCACGTTGGACTCAAAGGTAAAATGGTACATGCTGTTCTGCAGTGTTTCCCAGAGACTCTGCTGGGGAATGCTCTTAAATAACCTTTTCAAAATAAGATCATTATGATATTTTTAATGGCCCGGTGTCATGCAGGACTACTTGTTGCTTTATCAAAGTTTACTTTTTCTTTCCACTCAGGGCCAACAAGTAGCATGATTTTGTGCCCTTATAAAAAAATGCATTTACTACAAAATAAAAGTCAATCCATGAGAGCTCAGTAAACTACATATTTAAAAGAATGGTGTTGTGGTGATATAAGGAATTGACGCACAAAGGCATTTTTAAAAAAAAATATTACAAACAGCTGACTTAATTTTTTGAATGAGTTTTCTTTAACTTTCTCTGTTTTTCAAATGTGCTTCTCCACTCAAAATAAAAGTCTTGACAATAATTGGCCTGGACACGCTATGGCCAGTCTCTCTATTATTGTTGCAGGGCAGGAGTGGGACATTTGCTTTGGCAAAGATTTGCAGCGATATAAAAGGCGCTGGATGTGCTGCGATGGTCTTGTGTTTTGCTCATGTGTGCATTTAATCAGATGATTAGTATTACCCATTAACATCTACATTTTTTCCTCATATAGAGATTTAGAGAAGGGGGTCTTATGAGAAGGCGCCTGAAGTTAAAGAGGCAGCAATATTTGCAAGTATCGCGGCACATTTCAAAGCATTTTCTCTGCGATATTTGAAAACGGAGTCGTGCAGTGAACGCCTGCGTGTCCCTTTTAAAACAAACCCAGCGCCTGTCAATCACCCCGCATTCCAACCAATCCCAAAGCTCCCTTTTTAAAAGCAGGTTTGCCTGCTGTGCTTTTATATTGCACCATGGCCTGTTTCGAAGCATTTTTACTACCACGGTTATTGCCACAAATCAAGAGGGCAAAGTGAACGGCATGGGACTCACACCAACTTTAACGAAATTGAGTCTGGTTCCTACTTCTGCGAAGTTCACGGCCAAGAATTTCACATGCAGATGATATACAAACAAGGGGGAATGGAAAAGAGAACTTCTGGGTGAATCCTGAGTGCTGAATTGGTTTGATTTTGCAAACTCATAGCCAAACTCACAACAAAACATGACAAGCCTTTCGAGGTTTAGTGGCTGCCCTCTCTCTTGCGTCAACCCCGGGGAGAGCAATACTGAACCCAGCGTGGTGCTGCCACCTTTGGCAGGAGAGCACATGGGACTCCCCACTGGCAGTTCCTTAAAACTCTGCCCCTCGCACAATTTGCGAGACTACCACGAGACGAGGTCCAGTGCATATGTTGACCATTCGGTTCCCAATTCTTCAGACTCTGGATACCCCGGTCACCGCTTAGAGCACAGCCCTAGGGGCATTATCATTGGAGCCAACCTCTCTGGAGCCGGCATGCCACCCGTCACTGATCAACTGGCATCAAGACCAAACCAACATGGCGGGATTGGAAGGTATCGTGAATTTCCTGGCTACAGGGACAACAGAAGCCATGCTTTTTTCTCAAGTTATCAGGAGCAGGCCCACGCCTCCACCGACGCATCTCGTGATTTCGGCAGCCAGATGATGCTGGGTCTACCTGGCGACCTCCTCAGCCGGACTCACCCTTATGGCCAAACTATCACCCCTAAGGGAAACAGCCAGCAGCTTGTCTCCCAATTCCTGGGTCTGTACAAACCCCTCAACATGGCAATTCAGCGTGGAGGAGGCGACGCTTTCCTCAGGTGCTCTAAGCAAACAGTGAAGCACGAGCTGGTGTGCAAGTGGAGTGACGGCCAAGAGGGGGCTGGGAAGCTGTGCTGCTCCAGAGCCTTCGGGACCATGTATGAACTCGTCACCCATGTGACAGTGGAGCATGTCGGAGGACCAGATCACTCAGAGTATGTGTGTCACTGGGAGAACTGTGCGAGGGACAGGAAGCCTTTCAAAGCCAAATACAAGCTGGTGAACCACGTCAGAGTCCACACAGGGGAGAAGCCCTTTCCCTGCCCCTTTCACGGCTGTGAGAAAGTTTTTGCAAGATCAGAAAATCTTAAAATCCACAAGAGGACTCACACAGGTCAGTCAATGAGAAACCACACACAATGTAGTAATACACATGAAAAATGTAAGTGTAATTTAAGAATAAAAAAATATGCAGTCAATATTTTCAATATTAAAAACGAACTCTTCGTTTTATATCGAGTTTTGCAATATTGATCTGTCAACATATTTTATTATTTTTAAATTATTCCACTCATCATGCAGGTTTGCCAATTCTGTCCCATTATTTTGATCGTTATTATTGCTATTATATTGTGGTTATGTGTATGATTATTACTGCACTGCTCTGTGTTATTAAAGTCTGTATTGTTATAAAAAATATTATTATGCCAAAGCTTCTCTGGCTGCTTGTTGCCGTCTGTGTCACTGTGGGGATCTGGAGGAGAAATGCATGTTCAGGCTGCACAGATGAGCAGTAGTAAGCCAGTTACAAACGAGCCTAGTCTGCAGGCCTAGCGGTTTGGGTGCCTCTCCCACTTCATTCAGCGAAAATTATTAAATAAATGCTGGGACACCGGAGAGTTGTGACGTAGCCGTTACGCTGTCTCTGCCTCCCAGGGACTCATCTCCTGTGCAGGAACACTAGCAGAGCACAGCACAGAGGGGTGGAGGAGGAAATTAAAAGGGCGAGCAAACACATGACCTCGGTCAGCAAAAAAGAGATGAGCAGAAATATAAACAAAATGAGTCACTTTTTTTTCTTTTAGAAAAAAGAAATAAGCTGGTATATTTATAGCCTTTTCCTCCTTTATTTCCCATGATGGGCCTGTGAAGCCCTGTGAAATGATGTCATAAATTGTATTTAATTTTAAATGGCACTCTCTTTGGGCTTTTCCTTCTGTACAGGATTCAATATTTTCTATAAAAAGCATTTTCTGCGCCAGCCCAATTTATGTATTGGATGTTTTTACACACACTTGATGGACTGCAGCAGAAACGTGATCTCGCAAGGTGTAATAGTAGTGAAATGCAGGCATTTAAATGGAAAACATAATTAACGAATGAAGTGAATGGCCCTCAGAGAAAGAGAAGCTGCAGAAAAAAAAATATTTATTAGGCGCCCCCTTTTACTTTTGCTGCTAAATTGTTTTACTAATGAAAGCAAAGAGAATAGAGACAGAAAAGGGGGACGCTTAATGACATTTCTTATTACTGCACATGCGTAGTGTGCTGTTAATTAGACATAATTTATGTCAGGAAAAATATATTATCATTACTTTGAAATTCTAGGAGATAGACAAGACGCAGGCCTGGAAAAGGATTATTTAAAAAGAAAGTTTTATTTACGAGTCCAGCTCCTGAAGCTGCCCGCTGCATGAGTGTGTGTGTGCAGGAGGGACAGTGCGCAGCTGCAGGCGATTCTCTGCAAGAAGATCAATTAGCATGTTGATGGCCATAATTCATTCCATGCACGATAACTCAATTTAAACAAATCTTTGCATATGCGGCTGAAGGTTTATCATAATCTAATGCACGTGTAACTGCAGCCTTGTTGATTTAGTCGGCCTCACTTGTTGCGATCAGGATTGCAACAAACTTTTAGAACTAGTTTGACCTGTAATTATATATCTTTTATGAAGTTTCTGCACATTTGCAATAATTTACTAGAAATATGGGGGGTTTTGAAGCATTTCCAGACTAAAAGCGGCTCTGTGTTTGCAGAGTCGCTGGTTGAAAACTGCAGATTAGATTCAGATTTCAGTGTTGAGTGAAGCCTGGATGCATTTTTGTGTGTTTTGCAGGCTCACTTTTTATTTAGCATGAAGACATGGAGTGCATTTAGCTGATTCAGGCTGTGTGAATATTACTCCATAATGCCAGGGGCAGCGTGCACCGGCCTGTAAGCATTCTCGTAACTCGCCGTCATTTCTCTTTTTGCACGTTTAGGTGAAAAACCTTTTAAATGTGAGTTCGAGGGCTGCAACCGGAGGTTTGCGAACAGCAGCGACAGAAAGAAGCACTCTCACGTGCACTCCAGTGACAAACCCTACATGTGCAAGGTCAGGGGCTGCGACAAGTGTTACACCCACCCCAGCTCCCTGAGGAAGCACATGAAGCTCCACTGCAACAAGGCCCACGTCGCCAAAAGCGATGACGCGCGTCCCGGTGATGCTGGGGGTCACATCGCGGAGGCCAGGTCAACCCGAGTCGCGGACGGAGCCCATATCAGCCCTCCTCACCCCCCTACATCCACTCAAGATATCCCCCTGTCCCCAGAGAGTCGAGACGAGCCGACCCCGAGGTCACGTTTCCATCACACGTTTGACAGCAGTTTGGACTACTCCGCGCACAGGTCACAGCCCCTCTTGGACCCTTTGTTGCTCCAGAGAGGCAGCTACAGGTCCCAGTCCTCCCAGTACCCCTGCGGCCAGACAGGTCACACTTTTGCCCAGAGCTCAAGGACTTTCCCCTCCACTTCTCCCTTTCAGAAAAGTATTGTGAATGGATGGTACACTTGCCACAGCGGCGTGGACTCTTTCCCACCAAAGCAGTGCAACAACATCCCGTCCCTCTGAGGTCCTTTTGGGGACATTATTTTTCGGGTCCTATTTTTTCATGTTAACTCGAAGCTGTATCTCTATTACTCTCTGTAATTTTTTGTCAGTGTTGTATCAGATATTTTGTGACACGTCCTGAGTCATGCATTGCGAGCTTTATCTGTTGTTGTGAGGCCTGTTTGGTTGTTTTTTTTGGCTTCTATAGCCACATCTCTCCCCCACAGTGGCCTATAGGAACTTTTTTTACAAAATGTATATGCCTAATTGTTCGCTGTGTTGCGTGATTATTAAAGATATCTATCTTAAATTAGACAAAAAAAAGACCAAGGATTTAATGGGAATCTTCTGAACTTCCAGGCTGTTTCTGGAGAAGTGAAAAGGAGACGTCTTGCTGAATGTAGCCCTCCATGCAGGGCTCTCTGTTGAATGTAATCTAGATGTAATGTATGTCGGGAACATAAACATTATTCATGTCTTTATGTATGTCGCAAGATGAAATAAATATCACAAAGTTAAGTTCTGAGAGCTCCCCAGCTTGCGTGATGGGCCTGAAGCTTCATTTGTCTGTAATTAAAATACTGCGAGGCTCAGTAGGTTTTTTTCCCCCCTGATTAAGTTCTCGCCCCTTTTCATTCCACATTGTTGTTTGTATTATATGTATATTTCACATTTCTGTGCAAAGTAAGACCAGTGTGAGCATAAACCAGTGTTCGTGATACTATTAAAACGTTTAATTAGCATACAGTTCTACTGTACATAAGCCTACTGCATAATTAATTATGTATTCTATATTTTATTAAAGTGTCTATATTCTCTTTGATCAGGCGTGTGTGGTTAAACCCAATCAATGCATTTTCATCACATTTTGCATTTTTTTATTTCTAATTTTATGCTGTCTTGGATAGCCCATGCCATATCTGCAGATTTGCAATTTTGTGCAAACTAATGCACCGCCTGGTTACGGCGAGCACTGTCACGCGCATAGGATATATTCTGTGTTTATTGATATGAGTGGCTGGTCAAGTATTTAACATAAATGCATTAAACTGCTTTGATTGGCTTGAATCTGCTATAAATGACAAAATTTTTCTAAAATCCAACAAAACTTTGATGCTTCCTCTGCACCATGAACACCATAAATATAACATTTAAAAAAGAGTTTGGTTTATTCTGCGCCATGAGTGCGCGTTTTTTTTTTTTAATAGATGCAGTACATTTGCTACAAGGTCACGCGCATTGTGTTTTTCAATGAGGCGCGTCCTCATGTGCCTTTTTGCTTCCACTTCAACACGCTTTTGCTCTTTTATATCCTATTCTTTTTTTTCTTTTTTTTTTATTTCTTCCGATTTCTGATTCTCTGTCTTTATACTCATTTTATCGTGTGCACGCGCGCGCACTTTAAAATGTCTTAAAGATGAACAAACTGCGAACTTAGACGTGTAGCTTTAAAAATATTACATTGTACATCTATTAAGTACTTCACAGTGCATTATTATTCCTACAACTATTTCATGCTTATTGCAAACAGAGAACTTTTATTAGAACCCCTCCAAAATCAGTTTCTGCTCCTTTGAGCACTTTGAGTCTGAACTGATATTTCCTTGATTTCACTGTTCAAAATATTTCAGCATCTCTCAGATAGGACAGATATTTGGATTTTAATAAAAGTTGACAAAGTGGAAATAAGACAAGCTTAAAAAAAAAACAATAGAAGAAGAGAGAAAGAGAGATGTTAGTTTTTGTAGTTATGGGATACACAGTGCTAATAGCAACATGCTTTACTTCACTTTCGCTGAGATATTTGTTCATGTTTCCTTTTTATTGTACCTTCTGGAATGTAATTTCAAAAAAACACCTCATTATTTTAGGGAAATAAGCGTTGTCTCTTTGAAGCCAGTCTTTTTCTCGGCAGAGCTCGACTCTAGTTTCACTATTAGTCCTGGTGCAGAGCTAAACTCATCTGTTGTGAGTTATTATTGTCATTCTGCCTGTTACACCTCTCTCCAACAATATAAGTGAAGGGAGACTGATTAGAAACCCAGTGGCCGGTCTGATGTACAGTTAATGGAACATTTAATGGTGTGTGTGCTCGTCCTGCTCAGGAGAATACTGCAGCAGCTTGATTATCGTGGAGGTCAGATGGGTCACAATTATAACGAATAAGGTAATGAAACAAAGCTCTCCTGCCAGCAGCAAAGCTTTCTACTCTTACCTGTATGTATGGATGTCAGCATTTTATTCCATTAAACATACAGATGATGGCTGCCATTATATATACATCAATTTGCTTCACACATATCAAAAGGAAATAGGGTCAAAGGAGCATTAATTTTACATCTCTTTGAAATAAATGCTTACAGTGATCTGATACCTAACAAGCTGTAATAAGAATGTCTTTATTCCCGTAAAAGCACTCGATGCAGGGGCACAGTGTGGATTGCCACTAAAACACATGGGGTGAATGTTTCAATACTGTATTACAAGATGTTTTCCTTCCACTGAAGACTATGTTCATACACTTTGAAAGTTCAGGAGATTTTTTCTGTTATTTGCGAGACAAAATAGAAGAAATCTATGTCTGCGAGGCGCCTGTTTTATTTTTGATAGAACAATCATCTTTCTATATTTTAAAAAAAACATTTAAAATTAAAATCCCCTGACAGTTTTTTAATAGTATTTATGAGACATACAGTGTAAGCACATTTTATGTGCTCGTGCTGTAATTGTTAAGGTTTTTGCAAAGCTGCGATAAACTACTTTAAGCATGTGTGCTGGGTAAAAGTGCATGTTGCACATTATACTCATGAGGATACATCTGTGGGGACAGTCACATATTTTTTAAGATCATGCATTTTGAAAATCCCACTTTGAGTTTGACTGCAGTTAATTTTCACTCTCAGTTCTCCATGAGGCGTTTTCTCTGCCATCCATAAGTTTCAGTATCTGGATTTTAGTTTAGATTGAGACAACTGCTTCAGTGTTTTTATTTTTTTGCTAACGAGTGATGAATGTGTACCCTGAAAGTAGTGCTTCATCAGAACCGATCAGGTCGGTAAAGATAATAATTTTCATTCATTTGAGAATTTGTGGTAAGTAGTGTGTGATATGGTCTAAGATGGATCATTTAAAGTGGCTGTCATTGTAAAATATTTCACATGTGAAGAGCTCCTTTTTCCCAGTAAATTGAGGTGACCTGGGTTGGCTTTGATCAGTGTACTTTAATGATGTGATGACTGAGATTTATGGGACCCCTTCCTCTTGTATTGTGACCTTATCAATAACTTGCATCTAATTCTTTTGGTGTTACTGTAGCTTCAGTGTTTTTAAAGCGAGATACTCTATCTCAGTTCTCATCTTCTAAACCCCAACTATTGTATGCACTGCCAAATTCTGCCCCCTGTGTCCTCTTTCTCTAAAAATAGTAAACCTCTCCACCAAAAAAAACATAATAGAGGTGATCAAACAGTATTTTGTGCTGAGAGAAGCCTCTGTCTTCACAATATGGGGAAGTGATTTTCCGTTTGTTGTGCGAGGACGTGTGTAAAGCCAAAAAGCAGCAGCAGCCTAAACAGTGGCTTTCTGCGGCTACAGTAGCTTTTCATCGTGTACTCTGACCAAGCCATGGTAATATTCCATAATCATTGAACCCTGCCACACCCTTCCCCCCGGTAATCACAACTGATTAGACCTCTGCTTCCCAGTTTGCCATTTGCCCGCCGCCATCTTTACTCGTGCGCTCTCTGCCTAGCAACAAGCGCAGGCGCCATTTTGGACAGGGTGTATATATCAATTTAATGTAAATAAATCCATTTCACCTTGAGATCCATTGAATTGCGCTCGTGCCCCCCTGCGTCTCTGTTATGCCATACTTGGGTTTAGCCCCAGCTGTGTACCAGGGGGTGGGCTGCTTTGTCACACCAGGTCTTTAGTTTTATGCATCATCATAACCATGTATGACATCTTGCGTAACTTACACTGCGCGGCTCCCATACTTTTTCCAAGTACGGTCTAAGCACTGGGCTCGGGCTCGAGAGGCTGTGTCAGCGTTGACTCTCACTGACCAAGTGTGATTTTAATTGGATCTCTGCCCCCCTCAACCTCCCCAGGTCAAGCCAGTGGTGCTGTTGCTCCCCAACTTGCTTTCTTTTCATCCACCCCTCTGTGCCCCCCTCCCCCATTTTTTTTTTTTTTGCCAGGTCCTCTTGTTCCTCCGTCTCATCTATCTCTATCCCTGCAGCTCCTGGCTATCTTCACCCTCTATGGCTCCTTCATGACGGCCACCTAATCTCTGCCAGTGTGGCTCTGTGGTAAGTAGCTGTCCTGCGCCAGATTCTCCCCCCAAATTGCATGGAACTTGACTCCTATATCTGCCTTTTTCTGTACACGGCTCCACTCTCCATGGAAAATTGCAACCCCTCATGGTAAACTGGATGCAGCTGCACTGCTGCTGTCATTTTTTTCACACTCTTTTTTTTTTTTTACAGTTGGAAAACACTAGCTACTGAGGGGTTTGGCATCAAGGCTTCAGTGGTGCTAACAATGCATGCCGAGGACAATTGTAACAGATGAATCTGAAGGAAAAGATTGAATGATATACAATGGAAATGTCAATAAGATGAAACAGTGAAGTGAATGAGCAGCTCATGTCACTTGTTCTTCTCAGAGAACATTAGTAAGGTAATCTGTTTCATGTCTAAGCCTGTGTTAATTTGACAGCTTGACAATTAATAAGCTTTTATAACATCAGAAGCAGAGCTCTTATGTAAGACAATGCAATCATTACAATTCTATGCACGTTTTATGTGTTAACAAACCATAAAATGCTGAATAGGAATGTGTAGTCCCAGCGCTGTGTTCTTATGATTTAACCAGAATGATCCTTTCGATTTCTTTCTCATCTTCATCTGCACTGCAGGTTTCTGATTTTAGCGGTGCCAGCCCCCTGTGTAGTCCAGCTCCTACCAGGGCTTATTAAACCAGGCTCCTATTCACTCTCCCCAACGGTCGCTCCACTGTCAACTTAAGCCCAAGCCCCTCAAACGCACAGCTCTCTGACTATTGTTGCAGAATTCACCAAAAAAAATGAGTATCGCTGAGCAGCCAATATGCAGCAGCAGAGAGGCGAAGGCCCCGCCTATCCTCATATCTAATGCATATTTGTCTTTTGATGCTTTGCAATTTACCCCTGTGGATGGTTCTCAAAAAGATCTCTTTTTTCTTTTTTTCATTTATTATCCATGTCTTACATAACAGATATTTTGACATTTTCTGATGAGCCAGTTTCGGAGATATCATGGAGACTTTTAATGGTCTCCTATGAGCTGCTAAGCTCAGGAGGTAACCAAATGACTGACAATGATTATCTCATTCTAAGAATAAACAACAAACTGAGAGCAAAAGTTTTTTTTTTCCATGTGGCCTGTCGCAATGCAAAAGGAAAATAAATAATGTTTTAAAAGTCCACATCTTTCAAAATTCATGCACCCAAGCTTTTTTTTGGGAGTTAGAGTAGGTTGTGTGGGGTGAGCAGACCTTTGAAGATCTTTCAACTCCTGTAAGCTCCAGGCCTATGAGATGCAGTGCCATCCTTTTAAGGGAATGACCATAACTTTGGTCCCCTTGCTTCTAATCCCTCCTCCAGACCCTTGTCATCAGAGATCAACCAGGCTGAGCCTTAATGTCCTCCACTAGCTGGCAAGGGCAGCTGCTATCTTTCATGTATGTGTCGAGCCACATGAATATGCTGAAATCTGCACGTCGGAGCAGGAATTGATGCCTTTATCTTCATCTGCGCTACTTTGCAGTATATGATCTTTGAGAAAATATCAGATACATTTTCAGAGCCTTTGCTTAATGACTCACATTCACTGAATGCATTTGAAGCATTTGTTAGAAAAATGTTATAAAGGCTTTGATCATCACGCCTAAAGAGCAGAATGCCTCAGATTTTCAGAAAAACAGCGCAAAGAGACCCTAAGTGCCTGTTGTCTTTGCTGTCTCTCAAAACTATCACATTTCATTAGCACCAATTCGGTTCTGTTGTGAGATACTGCATTTGAATACTTTTTGTATGATTTCTCAAATCTCTGTCGTTTGAGGTTGAACTTAAAAAAGAGATCACATTGATCACGGTCCAGGGTGTTTCAAAGCAGCGAGTAATCGCGAGTGTTTAATTTTATCTGTTGCAGTATGCATTGCAAGGCGGCTGTGTAATCAAGCCTGTGAACTCGACATCTGAAGGAAGGATTCTGTTTCTGATCACATCCCTATTGAAGTCTGTCCATTTGCTGAACATGGATGTGTTGACGCGCTCAAGCCTGCTCTCCTTGGTATGTGGCCGTCAATTTAATGTGTACTTGACATGATGTTGTATGTCGTTTTCTGCACGATGTTTGTGGCAGCGCTGGGGGCCCACGGGGCCACGTTTCAGAGAGCTGTAAGTGAGGACGCATGGCGATCTCACTGTTAACCTTCAGCGCTACAAGAACACCCCAGGGCCTAACTCTACAATGATGGATGTAGGGTGGCGGGGGGTTAGGGGGCCCTCACACACAACCCAGGAATTCCCCTTGGGCCTTTTCAATTACAGTTAGCCCAAGCTCTGCACTGTGATGATATGTTGCTTTAAGGCTGTGACATTAATGGAGGGGACAAATGTGATTTGGTGTGGTGTTGACCCTAAAGACACAGACTGAAGCGCCGTCACGGAGCGGGAGCAACAGGAAGAAATGCAACGTAACCTATTGTTGCTTTATTTATTTACAGTCATCAATAAAATAATCCACACAGACCACAGTGTCATTTAGGTGCCTCTGAAGTTAAAGAACTATTGATGAGGATAGTTTATCATTAGCCACAGGCTAAAAGGAGCAGCAAGGGCATGAGAGAGAGTAGTTAGCCACCACTGCTGCTTTGAGGAGCCCAGGTAAAGGATTTAGAAGTGGCAAAGGGAAAGTGATGGACTGTCCCTTCATCTTTCTCATGATCAATGAAGCAGCCTAACCTCGTATTGGACGTACGCTATGATATGGTAATGGGATGTACAGTGTGTATGTGCATGTGCGGGCACTTTCAACGCATTTGACATCAAAAACAGCCGCAGTGTTTTTGTCCCAGGATCAGTGATGTGCCAGTCTCACTGCTGACTTAAACCTGTGAAGTTTGCACTCTTCCACAGATGACTTTCAAAAAGAACAAGGCAGAACTGACGGCATCTATTTCAGTCTGCAGGGAATAATCCCGTGTTCGCGCTATATGGAGGAGGCAGGGGATCAAAAACCCATCACCTATGCAAAAACACTGTTTCATATGGTTCCTTTATTAAAGAGGGATATAGCTGAGGTAATTAACACTTATCCTCACAGCTCCACTCCTGTATCTGATGCACTGTATCTGTGCTGATGCTGTTGCGAACACCATAGTGTTCCTTTAGTTATGTAATTGACAGAATTACGCAATTCATCTGTGCAACTGGGGCGTGTCTCAGAAATATTTATCTGCAACAAAAAGAACACGTTCCTTTGGAGATGCAGTAGAACAAATACAAGATCCCCACCCTGCTCTGACAGATTTCAGGTCACCGCTGAAAAAAAAAGTCTGATTTCTGAAAGAAGAAGTTGAAGAATTGAGAGTTTACTGTAGAAACAGTGACAAGCTTCATTGAAATTGTAATAATTGAAATATCTGAAACTTTTAAAAGCAACAGCAGAAAAAGGCCAGCCATAAATTAATCACTAAAAACTATGCATGTACTGTATATGACTTGTATTTTCCCACTTGATCAAACACATCATTAACTATGCTCTGTACATTGACTTTATTCAGAATATACCACATCCAAGGGGCCATGAATAATCCCATGGAGCCCAGGAGGAAGAAAAGACGCCACTCCCTCTCTCCAGCTTCTCCCCACGCAGCTGTAAGTAGCAAACTGTGCTTTTTGTCTGCACGTGCTCTGAGACTTCGTACATTTACTTTCTTTTATCAATACATAAAGTAAAGATAGCAGCCAGCAACATAAACAACAGAGTGAAACAGATCAGGAACCAGCGTGGGCTGGCGGTTTTACACACATGTGAACAAGATGCCAGAGGCAACGTGAAGTCACTGAAACAATTATCTAAACATGTTTTTATTCAGCGCTGCAATAAAACAAGATTTATTGCTGTTTCAATCTCATAAATCACCCAGGATGCCTATAGATCAGCTCCCAGCTCATCTCTCATTACATGTATGTCATATCATATCATACATCATCTCATATCAAATCACATATATTAATTGATGCTGCTTTTTTTTCTCTTTGTTCAGTTTAATGTGCGGACAGCCTGATCAGGGACGGAGGCTAATAAATGTCTTTTATTGTCCCCCGAGGAAGCCAGATGTTGTGGGTGGAGCAGTGGTGTAGTTGCGTGTGTGTGTCTCCTCCAAACGCAGGCCGCAGCAGCAGCGTGCGTGGACTGAAGTCCCCGTGTATTCTCGCTCGCAGATCACAGAAGTTATGAAAGACTGCTCTTTGATCATTCCCAATTCTAAAATAATTTCCTTTGAACATTTCAAGTCACTTGTGCTTTTATTTATAAAGCCTATTTAGACAATCAAGGGGTTGAAAATAATTAGGCTCGCATGCACACAAGCGTGGACATGTATTCCCTTTCAATCAGTTAAAACCAGCTCTGTTAATTAAAGTTCTGAGCTGTTACTCTGCCCAAATAATTTTCTTATTAGCTACTGCATTCCTCAGATCTGTTGTCAGCAGAGCATATTTTCTTTTTGGTCGCTCCTTTCTTTTCTTTTTTTCCCTCACAGAAATCCCACTGACCCATATAGTTGATCTCATTTTTGAAGCGTATAATATAGATTCCCAGTTAAGAGAAGCGAGGCTCTATTATTAGTCCCATTTGAGTTACACAGCCTCCTTCTAGGTGCTGCTGTGTGTTGCTGAATTCCCTGAGTGAAAGCATTACCATCTCATTTGGGTAAGGGTGAGATTACCTCATGCATCCGAGCTGTTTCATCACAGAAAAGGCAGGGAGGCTGTCGCTGCTGACTGTTTATACAGGCAGCCGAAGGTAGAGACATTCCAGATACATTTCGCAAACATCACACATGACAACTTGTGATGCCACCTTACTGATGTTTCCCCCTGAAAGGTCTCTCACTAACAACAGCATCCTATTGATCCTCAGCACCATTTTAACAACCTCCTCACACCCTCTCACACATGCACACCTGAGTGGGTATGGATTGAAAACGTTAGCAGTTAGCAGGGCTAGTTTTGCCAACACATCCTTCAGCGCGCTTGTCAATTAGGCCCAGTCATTGTGGGAGCGGCTCCAGAGGAGTCCTGCGCAGGGAGAGAGAGGGATGGAAATCAGCAGTGTAAATAACGGCTCATCCCTCAGCGAGGAATTAATATGCAATACTTACATTTTTGTGCTGATTAAAAGGCTGTGGCACGTGATGAGCTATCAAAACAAGAAATAAACTACTCGGATTAAAATTCTGCTTTTAATTGGATAGATGAAAGGAGCAATTAGTTGCAGTTGAGTTAAGTTCTTTTTTTTTTTTTTTTTTTCTCCAAGTCAGCTCGTCCTCATTTATTAGGAAAAGGGGAAAAAATAATAATGCATTTTAACCATAATTCAGTTTCTGTCATCATTTTTGGCTTAAAAGGCTTTATTTACACTCAGTGGGCGCTTTATTAGTCACACCTGTACCATCTATTGCATTGAAGTCTACCTTTATGTGCGGGTTCGTATCTAAATTAAATGACATGTTTACTACTGAGGTTGTGTTTAAAGGTGGTGCTGCACTGGAGTGTATCCTACTGAGAGGAGTTGAGAGGTCTTGTTTACAAATGATGGATGCACTCATATCAGAAACACCTTTAACTATAATGCAGTTCAGTGCAACACCATCACTAACTATGACCTCAAGGCCTGAACACATAATTGAGTTTACACCGGAACGCTGAACATAACAAGCATCGTAAAAGTAGACTGAATGGCAGAACTGCTGCTGTGGGTTGCAGGTGTACTTAATTCACTGGTCACTGAGTGTTTTTGTGCTCATTGTGATGGTTCTTCTCCCTGTGGTTGTGTTGTAAAACCGTGATGGAGACCAGACAGAGCTGCATCACTGAGGTGTTGTGACTAAGCAGCCTGAAAGATTTCAGATGTGCATTACCTCCCAGTTAGCTGTGAGTAAATGAAGTAAATCAATCTAATATTAATCACTGATGCAATGGTAAAACTTGTAATAAATAAATGGTTAATTACACACTGTGATGTAGTTATTAAAGCACACTATTTTCTGCTATGATTATATATTTAATATTATTTCAGCTGTGTTTTGCTTTATCCAGTCAGTTATTGTCTATTAAAAGGACTGCTTCCTCTTTCTGTAGTTATTGTACCGTAGTGTGTCCCATTTATTTAATGTTCATAAGCAGCTCATGGATGCTATGTACTGGGCTTAGATTGTTACCGAAGCATGCAGCATTCTGATCAAATTGGAGGCTGTGATTTGTGGTGCTGTTTGTGTTACGTTCACTCTGGTGTTTTTTTATTTTCTATATGTTCATACCCTTATTGAACTAACTGTGATATTGCAAAAATATTCTAAACACCTACAAGTATAACAAACTGCAACTCAACCGCACCACAAACTATAAACTTTAACATGAACACTGAATCCACAGCTTGTGGGGGGGGAAAAAATTAAAGTTCACATATGCTGCAGAGCTGTTGTATTTGACTGAATTTGGGCTTTGTGTATTTGTTGTACTGAAGCCTAACAACTCATGTTAGTTAGTTTCAAATAACAACTGCAGATCTAGTGCAGAGGACTTGTGGACTTACTAGGTTGTGAACTTGTGAACTTGTGGACTTCCATCTTACTCAGTCAGTGTATGTTATATGTCAGTATATGATACATCTATATTATATGTATTGTATATTCTGTACATTTGTAGCCGTGAGGCATTTATTTTATAGATGTAGAGTTTCAAAGCGTGATGTGGTAGCTGCAGAGGGTCTGAGGGGCAGGGCTGCTCTGCCATGTTAAAGGATATGTTTCCTGTTATGGAAAAACGGTCGGGATGACCAGTAGTGTCGTTCTGCTATTGCACCGACCTTACTCATCAATCAGAAATCAAAGCTTTGACAGTTGGTAACATTAAAGTGCTGCTGCTGGCTTGTCCTGTGCCGAGAGGCCTCTTTCTGCTGAGCATATTAATATACTGTAGGCCACAAGGAGGCTCATCACTGATCATGAAGGGAGGGACAGATAGATAGATAGACAGATAGATAGATAGACATACATCAGGCATAGTTCCAGTCAATATTCATACTGCGATATACAGTCATCAAAGACAGTGGAGGACTACTGAGATGATTGAAGTGGTTCAAAGTCTTTTTTTTTAATCATCCAGGAATTTACAGTTGTAGGATTTTATAAAAAAAACAAAACAAAAAAACATGTTGTTCCAGCACTAAATACATAATAAATAGAAGAATAATTCTGCTTTTTGGATAAACTGATTATTAGTTTGAGAAGTGCAGCCTGACTTGCTTTTACTTTACTTGCCTAAAGGCCTGCAGACATGTTTGTTTTCCAGCCTGAAATGGGGATTCAGCTTCAAAAATACACCTCACCCTAAAAAAACATGAAAATCCAATGAAAGTAACCATGATGTCACAGCTGCCAGTTGCAGGTTCCAACAAAAAAAAAAAAAAAAAAAAAAAAAAGAAGAAAACTCTTCATCCTGATTCCACTCATCTGCGTTTAGGTGTGTTCACTATGTTTTTTTTTCTCCGCCCCTTTTGGGATTTTGATTCAGGCAAGATGTCTGTTTATCTGAACAACCAGCAGAACTTCAGCTGAGCTGCTTTTGCATTCAAATTGTGTCTTAAAAAAACTGAAGGAAGTCAGGTGAACAATCAAGCCAACTGCTGTAGCTCTCTTTGATCTGCTGCTTTAACCACACATTAATAATCACATTAAGTTGAATGTAATTTACACCAAACAGAGTTAATTATTAACATGTTAGAGACTTATTCTGCAGACACAGTATTGTTGTTTTCAATGTTTTTATTATTTTACATTTGAGTCCATTTTGAATGATTCCATGTAAAATATGTAAAAGTGTACATTGTGCATAACATACTAGATCAGAATTATTTTTGAAAGATGACTATTTCATTTTTAAATACTATATTATTATTATTTTTTAGAAGCCTTAAAATATAAAGAAATATGTTGAAACAACCGTCATACCAGAAGAAATTGAGTGTCTAAAAAAATGTTGGTATACAAAAAAATCAAATTAAAAAAATAGCAAAAGAAGCCATTTCACCAATGATGATAACACATTTATTGTTGTATTATTTTCTCTATGGCATGACTTCAACAAAAAAAAAAAAAAAAAAATCATTCCAAATAATATTAATAACAGTTGTGTTCACAAGCAAATCTTACTCCTTCGGATGTATGAAATGAACAAGCTTGAATCCATTCATTCTCCTGTATAATATGTGTGCCAGTAGCCTCCCTGCACGCTGCCCCTGCACAGCCTCAGTCACTAGTGCTGTTCTGTGAGGGCTGCTGTCTATCTATCTAAAAACTGAGTTTGCGCCACATCACAAATCCCCAGTTCGAGAAAAATGTGTGCAACATAACATGCATGTTTCATGATGTCAGTGACAAGACGTTCTGAGCTGGCACCATGTCCCGAGTAATGTAGTTTATGCCTTTACCAGCATTTAGACTATCTTAATTCTTATGCAGAGACTGTGATTTAGCCTTTTTTGTGTGTACCAGGACATGTTTATGGGCTAATAGGCCTTTGTTAGTAGTACTCTATTTATTTAATACAATTGTAGTGTGAACAGAAGGAATAATAAACAGGCTGACTAAACATACGATTCTTCTTTTGGGCTGAGAAAACCCTGTGTAAGGACACAAAAGGGGGACGTTTCCACCGCGGAAAGTAAATTCTTTTGAAGTGGAACTAATCATCTGAGGGATGGTTCTCGTTGTCCTAACAACGCAGCTGAATTGGAATGAGCCTTCTTTTTTGTGGAAGATATGTTTTCTTTTTTTCATTCAGAACTGATGATGATAGTAGTTTCACGCCCTGTCCACCCACATTGTCCGTCCAAACTTCTTTGCAGATAAGTCTTCACTTGGAGACGCCGAACACACGGCGGGTGACTCTTGGACTGTGACGTCAGCCCCACTCCTCTGTCTTCCAGGCTTTACGCTTTTTAATGCCGTTAGAATGAAAAGGGAATCTCACAGCAAATCCTCTCCAATAACACTTCTTTCTGCGAGTGTGAAAAGATCAAGTCTCTTAAACTACTCCCATATCATAATGTGCCAGTCACTCTTAACATATAGTAATCATGCTTAAATGTTTAAACCTTTCGCTGCCTATAACTAAATAAAAGATTAATGTTTACAGGATGTATATTTTTATGCAAATTTAAATAAATAGGTCTGTGTGTCATTTAAGTGTACTAGAATCAGTTTACTTGATGCAAATAATTAGAAATAAGTGGCTTTAATGATCTTGTTTTTTGTTTTGTTTTTATATGAATATCTTGAGTGCTGCAGTTAAAGCCACTGTAAAAGGTCCATACGGGGATGTTTGTGCTTTATTTACATTTCTCTAGTGAAAAAAACTCTTTTGCTTTTTAAAGCTGCAGCTACAAAAATAAGGCTGCAACTTTAAGCTGTATTTAGACATTAATACGTTAAAGGATTGTTTAATTTATATTTTTCATACATTAATGAACAGATTAGTATAAATAGTGAACATAAAGAAAATCAAACTAAAGAAATGTTCATGTTTGCATGCTTTGTACTCAGACTTTATACCACTTGGTTCACAGTCAATGCAGAGCCAATTACTGCAAAGTCTCACCCCGTCATTTATTGTATATTAAGTGAACTATTCTTTTCATGCAAGTCCCTATAACTGGCTCTTTTACGTTGTAAAAAGTTGCAGCAAAGTGAGTGCAGGAGACAGACTCTAATGTCCTTCCTAGTACTGAAGTTAGTGCATGTCATTTACAAACCTAGTAAGCAATTACTGGCTGGAATGATGAGCTCTCTGATTCACTGCGACAACTCCTTTGTCTCGATCTGAAGGGATGTAACTGTGTTCTCCAGCTTGAGTCCAGGGTCTCCTCATGGGCCCTCAGGGAATTTGAGAAAAGGTAACTTTGGCCGTCTGACCTCAGACTGAGAGAATTCCAATCTCTTAGCGTTACTAAATCTTTATCTTCACACAGGCTGTATAGCTTCGCCTCTCTTGAGTTATAAACTGTCGGCCTTTCTGCTAGTCCTATAGTCATCCAGCCGTTTTATTGTCTCAGTGGGGGTACAGGGTTCAGGCAGCAGTCATCCCCAAAACAGAGGTGAACTGTTTAGGGAAGCATCTTGGCTACTGTGCTCACTTATCATTCAGACCTGTCAGGGCTTTGAAGGAGCACAAAACAAACACAGGGCGGATTCTTCGCTGTAAACTAGCTGTAGGTTTTAGTGTGCAGATGGTTTGTCAAGCAGATAAACAAAAGCTCTCGTTGCACTCGTTGAAGGTTTCAAATACTCACCTCTTTATATGAAAATCAAGGTAAATTCTATCATTAGAAACAATGCAAAGATGACTGTGATGGAAATGTTTGCATCGATTATCAATCAAACCTAAATGAATCATACATTAAGATGATCAGATCAGGCAACAGGACTTATCACTTTTTTACTTTTTTCAGAGCTCTTTTCACAGCCTAGTGTTTTCATGCTTATTATATATTCAAACTTCTGATGGCTATATAAACCTACATTATTCATAAAGTCTCCCATAGATGATTTATTAATTGCGATACTGCACTTAGCAGAGAAGGACATCCAAAGAACAATAGGTTTCAGATTTATACGAGATTTTAAATCAAACATTTTTTTAACCCTGCAGAACAGCAGGCTGTTGGCAGTGAAGTCCTGCATGTAGCCGCAGATTTGGCAAACAAATCCGACTCAATACGAGTCTGTGTTGATAACTGTAGTGAAGTATTTGTATTACGGAGAGGCAGGTGGCAGCCAAATGAACAAAGTCGTTTCTTAGTCAAAAACTAATTCAATTCATGCGGACTTGTTCTCAGCAGTCACAAATCTACAGGATACTCAGTTAATAGAGCAGCTTTTCACACACCAATTAAAGTGTATCTAGACTGCTGATGCAGGATTTGGCGGCGCAGTGATGTCACGCAGGGGTGGATCTCTGATTGTAGTGACAGGAGGAGACAAGTCTGTCTTCTGAAGACAATAACAGCAGGATTAGCCTTGACTTTCTTTCTTTAATGGTGAAACAAACGGCTGTTGAATGTGTTTGTCACTGTCTGCCTGCTGTACACGGACTGCTTCTCAGCTGAAGCTTCCCCAGCACACGCACACGCACACGCACACGCACGCACACACACACACACACACACACACACACACTATTACTGACTGGAGCAGGTTATGGCAGGACACTGCAGATAAGCTTGTGGCACACTCGAATGTAGGCCATTTTGGTGGTTAGAGGAAATTCAGCCCTTTAGAGGATACCAACTTAGACTCCTCAAAGAAACTAATTTCTTCTTTCCAGTTCTAGAAATTGCCTCTTTTAAAGCCATTGAAAGCACACTGTAGTCTAAACATGGATGTAGAGGCTGATTTCCCAGAAATGCAAAACGGTTAGCACCAGCACTGCCCAGGACTACGTTTCCTTAACAATGCGATTGATCAGTCGTGTGGCATTATCTTCATATCTTCCAAATATCCCTTGGCTTGCTTTGTCATTTCTACATGCCATGCGGTAGCTGGTTGCCATTGTCATCATGGCAGACTGGGAGCCGGGGAGAGGACGCCAGCGCCGTGCCAGTTGGCTCAAGTAGTGAAAACACAAGGCAGACACAGCGCCATTCTAATCTTTATCGTTCCAGACACGAAGGTCACTTTGGTGGCGATTGCAGTTTTTATGTGACCTGATAGTCACAAACAGATTCACTGCATCGATTAAACTACCTGCAGGACTTTTTATTACGTGTGTATTTAAAGACCACCTATTCAGCTTTTCCACATTTTCTGTTATACATGTGTCATATGTGGACAAAGTCAGAAAAGTTCTGGTAAACGAATGTAAAAGTCCCTTCAAGCATAAACCTCCTGTTTCTGACCGCTTTGAACACTCAGTTTTTTTCTTCTCTCCACTGGAGCTGCCTTAAGCTTTTTTTTTTTTATGTATGGTAATCCGGCTGCACTGCAGTGTTTCCGTAACATCCACTGCTACATGTAGCTACATGCTAATGTTGGGAAACCATAGTCTCGGTCGCCTATGTTAATTATTTCCTCTTGGTTACATTTCAGCAGGAACGTGTTTGATTGTTGGTTTAAAAGGTTTTAGTGGTGATTTTTCCCATAAAAAGTGCCACTTTACACAGGCACTAAAATGGAGCATCTCAGGCAGAGTTATAGAGGTGCAGCAGCCTTTGGCAGAATGACAAACATGTTCTAGTCGAAAGCCAAATTAGTATGAATGGGTCCAGTAGAATGGGTCCTTTTTAACTGGGTTAAGTACAAGATTTGGCCTGCGTACACTGTGGAAGATGTGGATTTTCATCTCAAATCAAGAAAAAAATAGAATGAGGTCAAGTTACTGAGAAAAGGTTATGTAATACTGGGTGATCCAGACCACTCCAGTGAGCAAGCAAACAGGAGATCTTTCTGTAAAGTCTATTATAAGAATTTAAGCTACCATCAGAAAGGGTATTAATGCAAATGTAAATCGCACCAAAAAAAACAAAAAAAAAAAAAAAAACATTTTTATTCTCTTCCCTGTATGGCTATTAATCAATCCAGAATGTTTTGGTGTGAGTTGCACAGTGTAATGTCTGCCTTCCTTTGAAAATAATGGAGCCAGATGTCCCTTTAATTGCAATAATACTCCTGAATTTTTCCCACAATAACATGCAAACATCACAGATGGTTGGAAAGTTGGACTTTATTTAACAGGTTACAACAATTCCCTGTTTCTGCTACAAACCAAACAACCGCTGCTTTCTTCTCTGCTCGGCTGCATCCACTGTAGCTGACAATAAATGAAAAAAAAAAAATGTGTGAACCTTAAGTTATTGTATAGCTTTATCAGTTTTCCTGCTGCTCTCCAGCCTGTGGACCTATCCTCCTGGTGGTGCTTTGCTTGGTAGACAATAGTCCTGCAAATATCAGGGGCCGAGTCATTATCTTCTGCTCAGCAGGTGTAGACATTATTGGAGTGTTGAACTAATGATATGTAATGAGCTCTCTGTGACACATGTCTAGCCACCCTTACTATCATGGGGCCCATTAATAGATAACAGCATCATAATTAGCTTCGTTGGAAAGCCGAACCTAAGCTTCTAAATATATCAAACTACGTTTAAGTTGTGTGTGCAGTTTCACATGCTGTGTGTACTACAGTGGGCCAGGAAGTGTGTAAATCCTGTTTTTTTACTGAATCTAATTTGTGCATCAACACTGTGATGCTCCTGTACTATCAAAATACTGATACTATGCGCGGTGCTCACACTTGAGGCAAGCGTCCTTTCATTGCGTGCACGTGTGTAATTGTCTGTAACGACTTTTCTTTTAAAAAAAAAACAAACAGAGAAATTTATTCCATGACAAACGGAGGGATGAGTCATTATTTGTCAGTGTTTTCAGTGTACTCAGTGAATTGAAAGCCCAGGACACAAATACATGGCTGTCTTAAAAATTTATATTGGAAATGGTTTTGATGTTGTACCCCTACTGCAAACACTTTCAGCCTTGTGCAGGTCTCCTAGCAACAGCAAACAAAGGCAGGACACATCTCAAGTTTCCCGTGGAGCGGCCAGTCCGGCGTGCCTTTGATCTTGACTGGGAAAATAGCTGAGTGGGCACTACTCGCATTTGTCTTTCATTTACTCCAGCCCCCCCGCCCTCCTCCCAAAATGGTCCCTCAAACAGCCAAATCTTCATCTGTCCCCAGCAACCAACACCCCTCCTGGATAATCAACCATAGCAAGGGAAGTCATTGAAGCACTACAAAGTTTAGACGAAAATTGGACGTTTTCGTTTTGGAGCAGAGTTGCTAACTTCAGAAGGCTATCATTTGTGGTTTGCTGTGCAGGAAAGTGAGTGTGTAAACCAACATGGTATTTTATCCTTTGTTTCCATTGTCTCCGTGTAACCTTCCTGCATAAATCATCAACCTGTGTCGCGTGACTTTGAAGTAAAAGCTCTAACAATCACACAGAGTCCCTCTAACCTCTTTCCGTTTCTGTAATCTCGGCCCAAACTGGAAGTACTACTTTTATTCCTTAAAAGTCCCGGTGCCAACTGAAAACTGGGCACACGGAGCAGCTGATGTATATTTTAAAAGTTATGTTGCTGCCACAGAGTGCTCTTATTTTGACATTAGAAAAAAAAAAGGCTGCACACAGGAAAAGAATATTTTGAGCTGGTTTTTGTCTGATAATGCTTTCTAAGTAAGTCCCAGGAATCTAAATATAAATAACTCCCTCATTCAATGCATAAACACGACCGGGGAGAGATAGGGCAACCTACTGTATCTCAGGGATATTGAATGTTATCTTACTCTCTGCTCCGCTTTCATCCAAAACAGCTCAGACAGCTCAGGAGATTTAACAAATTGAAGTGTTTCGCACTGTTTTGGTGTAATTTACTGTAATTGATGTTTCTATCCAGTGCCGAGGCCTTCTAAAGCAATTGCTTGTGTTTGTAGGAAGACATGCAGCCCAGTGGGGTGTATTGACTCAGGCTGTTGACTAATACTGCTCTATTGGCATGTTATAATGCTCTCCCATTGTTTGACTAACACACTCCTCTGTAAAGCTAAAAGTACACCTTACAAACTGCTTAAGATGGGAATCACAGTATGTTTTTTTTTTTTTTTGCACTGTTGAAGCTTTGAACCGGAAATAAGAAGTTTTCTTTTGATGTGAGCGGACCATCGTGGATTGTCTAACCTGGTTCTGTAACCCTACTTGTGATCTCTCCTGGAGGCACATCACACAGTGAACTCCCCCCTGCGTGTAGTTTTTATAAAATACTATCAAAAGTTACCTGTTTGATAAACTGTACACATTGGCTTGAAAATACAATAACTTGTTGAGCTATAAGTTGAGTGTGCAGTCGTGTGCAGAACAGCAGTGGCAGACCTGGTTCTTTGTCAGTGCAGCAACATTTCTCTTACATTTTCCTGCAAAGAGAAAAAAAAGAAACACATGGCATACTCCAAATGTCCCGAACACTCATAACCATCCAAATCAGATGAACATGAATCCCACATGATCATCATTGATGTATTACATGGGTAATGTCCCCCAAACACTGTATCAGAGCAGCTGCTGAACCCTGCACCAAAATAAGCTCCAAGTTAAAACAAGAACTTAACTGAAACAATAAGAATGTAAATTGAAACACTTTAAATGTGATAGTCGTGCTATTTTTATGTTCTTCAAATGTAAAACTTGTGTTTTCATGCAGACAAACAATTTGTGGACTGTGAAAACAAGATGTTTTCAACCACGGGAAGAATTTTCTCTCACTTAGGAGGAGAGCAAAAATAAGAAAACAGTGGTGAATCCTACAAATCCATATGAGAGTTTTTTTTTTTCTCTCCAAGTGCTCAAAGAGTAGCCTGGAGCATAAACTAATTCCATATTCACAGTAGTGGAAGACACATACCGAAGTAAAAGAAGTATAGAAAATATAACTTCTCACACTCCTTCATCTCCAGAATTATTATAGCTAAATTAATTCTTATTTTGTCAGAAATGTAGTGGAGTAACACAAAATAGAAGTAGTATTAAATGTAGTCAAAATACAGCCTACCACTGTCAATATCCTTTAAAAAAAATTGTGTTTTTTTCACAAAATATGTAATGTTTTACAGGACTCTAATGCAACATAAAAGTCATCATGAAAAAATATAATATTTTATATGGTGAATTTTCTTTGATTGCTAGCTGAAATGCGTTTAAAAGTTTAGGTCAAAGCAACTAAATGTCATCTTGATCATCCAGTTAAACTTGTTTCCATAGTCCAGAATGAACTTTGACGCTCAGATACTTTAATAATAAACACATCATATTCCACACGCAGCGCTCCATCACAGACACTTTGACTTTGTTGCTTCTGCCTCTTCACCAGCTGATTTTCTGCTAAATGTCAGCTGCAATTTAACTTATCACACTTCTGTAGAGATGCACATAAACACACACACTGCAATTAGTCAAAATACTGCGAAACAGATGACATGGCCGTGTTTTGTGAACTGCATTCTGTACCGCTGCTATTTATGTATTTTTCGGCACCCTTTAGAAAGAACAAACCCCATATTTCATCTGCAGTACAGATGCTTGTTTGTGAGGAACACTCGTCCTTACCGGATCCTATTTTGGTTTGTCAAAGCTGCGCAGCACAACAGCAGGTTTTTTTTTTGTTTTTGTTTTTTTTACATTTCTTTATTACCCTTTTATGGAAGTGACGACGGTTTTGGTTGTTAAGTGTGAAAGAAAAAGCTGCCCACTGCTGCCTTTAATTGCCTATGTCCTCCCCTGCAGACACTTTCGCACTTAGATTTGTTACTTTACCACATCCAAAAAGCCACATCCCTCATTGCTCAGCACAGACCTGAGGCAGAAAGATGCACCGTTACCAGCATGACACAGGATAATAAACAAAAGGTTGCAATCTACTACAGAGAAATTGAAGTGCTCAGAGAAGCCGACCTGTACCTTTTAAGCAGCCTCGTGACCTGGAAAGGCCGAGAGAAGCTTTGCTTTTACCTCTCACCTTCAAGAACTCTTTTCTAACTAAAATGTTTCTTGCAGGAGGAAAAAAAAAAGAAACATTTGAAGCTGAATTTTTTTTTCCCCCCTCTCGCTCGTAAACCTATCGGAACCCATTTTAGCATATTTATTTATAGCATGTTTCTGATTCAGAATCCTGCGCATAAAGATTGTTGTAGCATCAAGTATCATCACATTACCCCTGAGAAAAAATAAAGCATGTCTTCATGCTTGTCTGCACCAAACCCCACACAGAGTTCTTCCCCTCTGATAGAACCGCATGTGCCATCTGACTCTGACAACAATGTTGGGGTGGAGGATGTATTAATATCCTCCTGAGCCCTAAGCATGCGCGTTTACTGTCACCTTAATTCATCCGTTTATATGCTTACCAAATATAGATGTCCTGAAAGGTACTTTATGCTGGAACCATTTCAGTGTTTAGCCTTACTGGAGCAAGAGGGTGAGGCTCTTAGTCATTTTTCTTTGAAAGTATCATTTCAGCATTTGTTCAGTCAAATAAATTTGCCAATTTGCTATCTTAGATGTTTTTTTTAAAGGCAGACCCAACCTATTTTAAGAGGACATTCACGCTGCAGAGGCTCAGAACTGCCTTATCTGACTCATTTTGGAAATACAGACGCTTTTTTTTTTTTTATAAAACCAGAACTGACACCTTGAGTTCAAGATAAAAAAATATTTTGGGAAATATACTTTAGAGAATGAGGATCATGGTATTTGTATAAATGCTGTATATTGGTAAAATTTCAGTAGCAGCAGGACAGTGATACAAAGCAGCACTCCAGCAGTGAGAATACACAGAATCTTTGATTTTAAAACAATCATTTCATACACCCGCACACTATCCTTTTGCTTGGCTTATAGTGCTGCGAACAAGCTCTTGTTAAATAGGACACTTCTTAAAATCCACTAACTGCCAAAATGGCAGGACCTGTGAGACCATAATCTGAACAGTGAGCTCCTGTGAGTCCCTTAGATTCAATTTTCAATGGTTGGTTTACCCGAAATAAATGAATACATAACCGTTTTCTCATTTGCCTCTAGTGGTATGTAGGCATGCAATTAGATTTAGTCTTATTTAGGCAGGCTTTTACACATTCATCTTGTCTTATTTGCATTTCAAAAAAATCAGCATAAAGCCATGTATTTTTCCAGAAACAATAACCTCATTACTCTGTGTAATCCTCAAACCTCACTTTGATTTTCAGTGGAACTACTTGTTATTGAAGATAGTTTCTCAAAGGGTGAAGTCAAAAGCCTGGGAAATAGATCTCAACACCCAGTCTGCTCTCTGAAAAATTCAACAAACTTGTCAATTAAGTTTTGAGAGGAACATATTTTCCAACAGATTCCGGATTACATTTGTTCTTCAGGTATTATAAAACATATTTAATGGATGAGGGATAGACAGTCAAACCAACACACGACAGACAACCAGGAAACCTCTGCTCACATCCCACATAAAGCTAAATGTTGACTTATTTATGCAACAAACACACCCAGTTTAAATGGAAATGTTCAACCTGGACAGCCATTTCTATGTTTTTATGTTTAAGTAAACTATTTTTAAATCCATCCTGTATTGACAGAGAGATCTGCACACCACAGTGGCAAAGTTTGTATTAATATCATTGAACAGGGCAACTGCTGCGCCAATACATGAGCACAAGAAATACCAGCTTAGGCCACTGACAGGCTCACATCTTTATTAATAGTGCCTGACAATATTATGGAAGCTATTTGACAGAATAACCTGAGGTCTATTTGTAGTCCAACTTACCACAAATTCAGCTGATCTGTATTAAAAATAAAGTAGTTTTTCAAAAACACTGGTTATTGTAAACATGAATCATTGTTTAAATTGAAAATCTATAAGCAAAAGGCTGTCTGTTCTCCAACACAACAAACCTTTCATTATATGGGAATGGATTGTTTATGAAATGCTTGCATAATTTATTCCAGATGAACCAAAATGTTTGCTTTGATGCCACAAAACTTTCTAACTCTGTGTTTTTGGGTGAAGTGACCCTTTAATGCTGCTCATTGCACCATACCTATTATACTCTGTCCTGGTCCCTCCTGGGCCCAAAGACCTCATTAGACCATTACTTGAGAATATTCATTTTGAGGGACCATATTGTTCCTGCGGCCCTGCGTGTTACCTTAATGCCTCATGTGATAATAATGGCTCATTTGCAGATTATTCGGCCCTCGTGAGGCTACCAGCAGACTGCAAAAGAGCACACTTTAGTTTTTGCCTGTGAAAGATGATGTTTGAGTGTGAAAGTGTCTCAGAAGAATTTTTGCTCATTTGACTGCTGCCGGCCCACCTACACTTTAACAGTTGATCATTATATTGAGAGTAGCGCACTGACGTGGCAGCTGCTGTTTAACCTTTAAAATGTTCCTCCTTACAGCTGAAGCCGGAGCTCCAACATGCGATACATGCCTCACCATCAGCACTTTTGAAATATGCATTGGACGTATGATATCTTTGCTGCTGCTCTGACCAAACTGAATATGTTAACAGCAGCTCTCAGAGGATTTAGTATGCTGTTTATTAATGCTGCGTTTCTCTACTTTTCTGCAAAGTAGGCTCCTACACCTACACAGAAGCAGGCGTACTATAGATTTCCACCCAGCACTGAGGTCTGCAGCGACTTTAACCTAAGAATATTTTGCTCACCTCTAGGGTACTGTGTTCGAGCTCCTCATCCATTTCAAAAAGTTTCCACTTGAAATATCTGGGTATATAAAGCAAGGCTCACATGTCTATTTAGAGTGATGCAAAGACATGTTACACCATCTCAATCTGTGTCAGCCTATATGCTATGTACACTTGGAAGACGTCAGTGTCTGTTTGTGCCATATAGAATTATCACCTCTTAACTATATGACATTTCTGGAGAGAAAAAACACAATCATGGCACAGACGGAGAGGGGGTGGGGTGGCATTTGTCAGTACTCTCATTGGGGTTCAAAAGTAGAATGTAAAATGTCTGTCTTTGTCTAATGCAACACATTTTATTTTTGTAACTGAGAAATCTGTTCAGGGACCCCAACATTTTTTCCAACTGTCAGGGTGTCATTTGTCAGAAAAAAAGTGAAACTGATTTCCACCCCCAGTCCTTCTGTATGTTGTGAGGTTATAGCTGTTTCAAACACGCAAGGTGGGGGTGTGTAAGGGAGCCACACGTGGACGTGGAGACTTGTCACACACACTGCATGGCCATTTTGCCTGCAGAGAACACTGTGGCGGCTCTCCTGACTTCTCCATTGCCCTGTCTTCAGCAGTGACACTCAACTTACAGTCTTTTGGCCAAATCGGGCGCTAGGAAATGTTGGGATTTTTGTCATATTTCTGCAAACTACATACAGGTTCATATTAAATGTATTTGGCACCACTTTAGCAGCTTTCAACTTTATATGAGAGGCTTTCAGAAGTCCTTCTGAAAACATATGACATAGTACAGTGAGGCTGGGCTGGATGGACCGGTCAAACTTAAGGCATGAACAAATACTTTATTTTGCAACCGGTCCAGCAGTGACAGGACGGCTGGAGTGCCTCACTTTGACAGCACAGAAACACTGTCTATGTTGTGAAAAGATCAGTTTATGTTTCAGGTTTATGTTGATGAATCATTCCAACCATTAATTGACTATATGATGGACGGTTGGATAAACTCAAATGTAACTAAAGCTTTTACTGCTAAATGCAGCAAAAAATCTGATTTATCAGTCATATCGGCCTCATGCCAAGATCATTTAGTTAATAGGTAAATAAATAGGGGTTTTAATCAAGTTTCATTCTTTGGACAATGGCATGATGATTGCTGATATCATATGATGCAGGTGCGATTAAATTCAGGGGTCTGATATGATTAGATGATGTCATATTCACATCTAAACCAATCAGTTACATTAAAAATGACCCACAAGAAGGAAGTAAAATCCAGACATTAAAATAAAATAAATCACTTCTTTTAAAAGACAATGACATAAAAGCAGAATTTCAAACTGACGGCATAACTTAGAGTTAAATATATCACTATTCTACTTTGCATTGATGATGTTTGATGATCAGTGAATTCATATATTGATAGTGATAGATGTATCATTACTCCTCTAGTTTAGAATTACGAATTTCAAAGAACGATGGGCTTTTTAACATCAATTCATTTTCACTGATAAATGTTATATCAATGTTGGTTTATGAACTGGCCCCAGAGCGAAACAAGTGCATCACTCTGCCTCCAGCCTCGCCCTCCATCACTGAATGATGACTTAGAAGGAGCCAGAGCTGTCGGACTTGCCAGTATTGTCCCTCGTGATTGAGATGTTAACCTCCAGGGCAGCCCCTTGCTCTTTAGTGTCTCATTTTTTTTCTTCCCTCTTCTTCTTGTTCTCCTCCTCATTCTTCCTCTGTTCCTTCACCCGTGGTTTCTCTCTGCCAGCAGCCTGCAAAGTGAGGCCGTCAAGCCATTAATGAGTCCCAGCTCTGATAATGAAGCCACAGAGGTGGTCTTAGCCAGTGTGGCACAGGAGCTGGAGCACAGGAGGAAGGTAGATTAGGATAATTACCTGGCCACGGGGGAACGATGAGAAAGATGTCTCACTTCCTGCAGGCCTCGATCGACGAAGGAGCAGGAGCAATATAATGAGGTGCGGACACCCTTTGCTCTGGAAAAAAAGAATAAGGAAAAATTGAAAAATTAGTTCCTAATGATATAAATGTGCATTTTATTGTATTGTGTTGTGACAGTGATTGCTCATTCTCTGTCGTTGCAGATGTGCTCCACGTCCCGTGCATGTGCGTACGTATGCATCTGTTTGTTGTTTATGCAGCCTGAGCTGTAGCTCTCTCACACATACTTTACGTAAGTCCTAAATATCCACACTCACGGAGACTTTGAAGAGCCTATGAGGTCAGGTTTTAAATTATGGTCTGCACCCACGCCAAGCTTTCTCTCCCCACTCCTGTAAATCCATTTTCCACACAATGCATTTCAAATCAAAGCAGCGTCACCATAACACGCCTTAGGAAACATTAAGCCATAGTGCAGTACTTTCATGTATGATAGCATAGCCCCTGTATGCTTTGATGTGTTCACTTTTTTTAATGCTTTATTAATAATAACACACTGGCTCCCTCTCACACCAACATCAGCTTCTGGTGCTCCTTTCTCTCCTCCTGAACTACATCCCTCTCTCCTTCCATGCCTCAGCTCCTTCATCCCTCCCCAGCCCCTGAGCCTTGTCTCGGGATTGGCCTGTTTGTGTTTGGGAGGGGGATTAGAGGGAATGACATGGGCCTTGAGATGAAGAGAGTGACAAAGACCTATCAGAGGGCAGAGAGTACGGAGCGCTGCGTCACCATTGGTTGCTGTGGAAATCAGACACGTCTTCATTTCTTCCAGCCATCCTCACCAAAGTGCCCAGCTTTCATTTCCATGCCCGGGGAGGGAAGCAGGGAGAGGAGGAGAGGAGAGGAGAGGAGAGGAGAGGAGAGG
>JAOWBC010001868.1:16295706-16306805 GCA_028566105.1 Hypoplectrus providencianus | reverse complement strand
TTGAATTCTGGGAATTCACTTGAAATCTCTTTTTCCTGACTGAGCTAAATGACTCCCCCACTTCCCCGCACTGCCCCAACCGCTTTTAGATCATCTCCGGCTCAAGGTTTGGGAATGTAAGACTTCCTTAAAGTTGTGAGGGCCAAACTGGCTTTTAGGAGAGCTCAATCAGTGTCCGTGTGTACACACCACGGCCAACAAAAGCAGGGGCTAATCCAGCCCATTTGCACAATGCACAGGGCCCTGTTTACACGGGATATACCCACAGAGGGCCTCTGCCTCGTCCTCTCTGCATTTACACACCGGACAGAGGTACTGTGTGTTTTCTCTCTCTCATATGTGAATAAAAGGCGACGTGAATGAACATTGGTACAATCTGCAACCAAAGCAGATAATGTGGCGATACACAGGGCGAGCATTAACATGATTTAAGCTCAAATGAGCATCAAAAAATGGCACCGATTGTTTATTTTCACCTTATCACATCCGTTTTAATACACCCCTGTTTTCTCTTAAGCGAAATAATTCAAATTTGACGTTTAATTGAGGTGTTTACGTCAGGAGGTTGTTTTAGTCTGTACGCGAAACGTGCAAATCTCCCCTCAGGACGTTTATTAGACTTTTTCACTGACACATATTTATTATTAACGTATTTATACTAGAAAAAAAGGACAGTAATTAGTATAACAGCGACGACTACGAAATTACTGTCCAGGCCTCGATTTTTATTTATTAATTTAATTTATTTATTTATTAACTAAAACAAGACCCAAGCCTCGGTAGCCTACAGCACCTGAACACATCACACGGACGTACCAAAGCAGAATAAACCTGAAAGATAATATTATTAAGAAATTGTAATGCAGTTCATGTTTTTTTATACAGACTCGCATCTAGACCTCAGTCAAAATAGATTGACGGACAAAAAAACAGTAGAACCCTTATACTTTATACCAGGACATAAAACACACAAATAATGTAAATGTAACTTTATAACAGTCAAACCATTTTCATCCTCAAGCACAGGCTATTGTAAGTTGCAGATTATTGTAATATTTATATATTTTTTTCCCTAATATTTTTTTTTCTATCCCTTTATATAGTTTTATTATAAAACCTAAAGCGACTGTCTGTAGGTTCGACCTGCAATTATTCTGCATGTTTTAACAGTCTTCATTCCGGGATTTTGCAAATAGCAAATAGAAATATACAAATGCAAATTTATTTTCTTAGTTTTTTTTCTGTGTGAATCTGTTTACATTGTGCGTGGGCCCATTTTACAGATTTTTTTTTTATTGTTTTTACAACAAAATAAATATCAGAGCATGATGCATGCAATATATTTCCCTGTAATTATATATAAAAAAAAACATTTTCAAAGCAGAAATTGCAGATTCCTTTTTGTTGCCTTTGAACACATCAAAAACGAATATCTATTAAATCCCCCAAAGATAACAAATTAAAAATGATCTCTTTTACGTTTTCTTTAAACAGCCTTTTGCGTTTAACTCTGAATGCAACATTGTCTTCTTTTATTTCTTTCCAGCTGATTATACCTATTGAATATTTAGGCGATAAATTAACAGTCCTGGCAGCTGCGCGCTCTTTTTTTTTTTTTTTTTCCTTAATGACTTTCATTACAGTCGTGGATTTCCTGATTATTTGTCTTAGAGCCCCGTCTGTAGGTGTGTTTTACTGTTTCAATAATAGCATTTTTTCCAGAAGGGGTAATTACTTTGGCACAGCCAGGTAAACTCTGCCGCTAAATTGAAATATTCTGCTTTAATCCTCCCTAAATCCCAATTCTCAGGACACGGAGATGTGAGCAGCGCAGGAGTCATGTGGAGCTCCGGTTGCTTCTTCAGGTGAGCGTCGCGTCGCAGGGGGGCGGAGGATCTCCTCTCGCCGTCATGAGCATAAAACAAGATTACTAGATCTTTATCACGGAGCAGTTTTTTCCCCCCTCTCACTCAACAGCATCTCCTCAACCTCAGCCTCAGATAGAAAATGTTGCATAATGAGCAGGAAACGAATTGTGTTTTTTTTGGGGGGGATGAATATTAAAATGAGTGCATCATATATTCACCTCCCTGCATGTTTTCCAGGGGTTTCATTCAGCTGAAGTTGTTCATGCAAATGAACCACGGGATGCATGCTTGATGTCTTTGTTTTGCATGCAAAGTGAAGAAAATGCACATATTTCTTGCATTTTCTTTTTTTTTAAAATATATATTTGATCACAGCTAAAATCTAGATTCTTGCTGGAGTAAATACTCGCAGAAGTTTGTGCTTGTCATGGTGCCGCCTGAATTTACCTTTCCCCATATCTTTAATTTGTAGTCACCAGGAATAAAAGGCTGAGACTCAGCTCTGGCAGCTCCCATGT
The DNA here is from genome assembly GCA_028566105.1 of Hypoplectrus providencianus. Classification (NCBI taxonomy): domain Eukaryota; kingdom Metazoa; phylum Chordata; class Actinopteri; order Perciformes; family Serranidae; genus Hypoplectrus; species Hypoplectrus providencianus. The sequence continues at coordinate 16,304,419 of JAOWBC010001868.1, read as the reverse complement.
CAGTCTTTGCAGGAGTGGGTGACAGAGAACAGCAGAGGCAGATAGCATGCTAAAATCGCTTCACTAGAGACCCCACATCAAAGTAGACCAAACCTCATATTGAGTGAACTTTTAAGCCAGAAAGACTGTGTGACATCAGAGCACCTAAAATGTGACTGTCATGTTTTTTCAAACTTCGCTGCACACAGGCTCAAAGACTTGAGAAGTATTCAATGGCAAAGCACTGTTCAAACACACACACTAAGATTAGCAGCCTTTGTCTTACAGGAACCTCAAAGACCAATTAGATTGAGGGACGGGTGTGACGAATTTGTCAAAAATAAGATGATAGATATCACTTTGGCAGTGAGCAAACATGGCTGGGGATTTCACTCAAGCACAGTCATTGACAAGGCACTGTCAGAAAATGTGTCATCTTCAGCAGACCTGCCAGTTGACAAGGATGCAGCTTGGGATTGAGACTGATCAATTCCCAAACTGCCAACAAGACATGGCTCTGATAGCAGCTCTTTATTTTGTCAAGTAGGAAAGTACCGCTTTCTTGGATATATTGTCAACTTTTTATTTGCATCACCGTCCCAAGATACACAAGTAAGAGGAAGTGTGCAGCAAAATATCAAATGAAAAAAAAAAACTGTCACATTTATGTGGTTTTAAAGCTTTTGACCTTCTCGCATTCCTGTTTGGACATACAGTGCACATGTCTGGTTTTGTTGTTTAATGTACACCAATTCACCGCGTCTAATACTTGAGCTCGTCTTCGGCCACAATTTCTAAAGTGGAATCCGATACTCAAAGCACTTTCCTCTTCAAAGTAGTTTCCTGTTGTGCTTTGTGACCACAATAGTGTCAATCTCATACTTTCAAAGCCTCATCTCCGTGTCAGCTTTGAGTAGCTGTCTATACATGTCTGCGAATAGAGTTGAGGCTTTGATGGCTGGTCTGAAAACAGTTGGGAACATTATGACAGAATCCAAAAAGGGAAAAACTATTTCTATTGATTCGGCTGCACGTGAAATTTGACCTGCGGTTTGTAAAATTGCTTTCATAAGCAAAAAAAAAAAAAAAATCTCTGATGGTTACAGCGAATATTAGTCGGCTGAAAAGCATTGTGGGAGCTATAGGAAGGAAATTCCCAATCAGCTGTAAAGCACAGAGGTTACTTCTAAAGCGAAACATTCCTGTCAACTCGTTTCTGAGCAGCATATTTGTGATTAACATATTAATTTGCTTCAATTAGTGCAGAACAGAACATTTTGGACGATTAAGACACTTAAATAAATGTTAAGGTTGCAGAAATACCAATTCTTCACAGCTGCCAGATGTTCATATTTGAGTATTTGCTGCTTTTCTTTGATCATAATTAAAAAAAAATCTAACATCTTTAGGTTGTGGACTCTTATTCATGCAAAAAGCATTCCTAGGTGAAGTATTGGCATTTTCAAACATCGAAAACAATCAAAGGAATCCTCAGATATAATAAAAACAATCAATACATGCAGCTCTGGCTTAAATAGTAATACATTACACTGTATATCGGTTCAAGATGAATGCCCTAGTCTTCCATTTCTACCACCATGAATCGTGCATTCTTGTTTTCTCTGCTTTCATCGTCAGAGATATGAGGTTTAGGCGACATGCTGGAGAAAAAGCTCTTAGTGTTGTCCTAAACAATGGCCATTTGAAAGGCTGCGTTTGAAGGCGTGCCAAGTGATTGGGAATAATCAAATGACAATAATCAGATGAAAAGAGAGGCAATCTCAATAAACTTTGTCATTCAACTATTCAAGGTTCAATCATATCAGAGGTGTTTTGCATAACTATGAGACCCTGGTTCTAATCCTCAAAGGGTTTGGGGGCTACTTGGCTTTGCACTGTAGTCATTCAAGGTCTCAACCCGGTAGGAAATATGGGCTGCCATAGCAACACAAAGATGGCCTCTAAAGGCTTAGCATAATTCTTCCCTAATAGAAAAATAACAGCGGCAAATCCCGTCCTTAGTGAACTGGCTTATTTGACAGAGGCAGACTCCCACCTGTGAAGCACATAGTCACCACACCAATGCGCTAAGACTACGATAAGATGAAAAAGAGCCCATCTCTGGATGGGGATGGGCGTCCTAAGCTCAAGCCAAATTCTTTCTCTTCTCTGAAGCTGAAAACAGCCCACAGTGTGTCTCTGGCTAGCTTTAGGTTTTTGAAGCTGGACAATATGAGCTGCCAAATGAATCATACTCTCCATATAGTGCTTAACTTTGAAGTGCTTAAGCCATACTCTGAGAAAAAGTTTTGGCAGAGGAATGTAGCTTATATCGGATCAAATCTCAGCCAGCGAATTGTTTTTACCTCCTTCTCTCCGGTTCGGATGCTCACAGGATGTTCTCGTGGTAGCACCGTGGCATCAGGATGTTGTAAACCTGCCTAGTAACCGCTCCTCTCCCCTCCGATTGTGATCACAAAATATGTGAACCCCCTCCCTTTACCCCTCCTCCCGCTTTGTTGCCAGGTACCACAGAGATGGATTCTTGTCACTGTGTGAGTTGCATCAGGATGATGAGCACCGGGGAGAGAATAAATTACCGCCACACTTTAGAGTGGGAGGCATGTAAGTATGAGCCGCTACAGCAGTGCATTGCTCTCTGCTTATGGAATCGCTAATGAGCAGCGATATCCAGCGATGTTGCAGCCATGGTGATCGAGCTAAAATCAAAGGCTTTATGAAATCATTACTGTCAAAGAGAGCTATGAAAATGAAATGATTGCCCAACATGGGTTTCTGTAAGAGGTATATGGTGCTGTTTTGTCACACGCAAAGGCTAAGCCAGAGAGGCAGAGGGAGTTGTAATCGAGAACTGCGGCGCTTCCTCTGCTGTGCACCTGAGTCAGCCATTTTTAGCTCGACTGGATTTCTGTTTATTCACTATATTCAACAGCTAGATGCCTCATTGTCTGCCTCAGACGCCACGTCTTCCTGTCAGCAGACGCTTGTCTTATTCAGCTGCGTTTAAAGGCTTTTTTTCAGTCCTGCAACCTCATTCCTGACTGCGTATAATCTCATCATTGTGGCCGATGTACTGCTTTTTCATGGCGTTCAAGAGCATGTAGCCGAGATGACAGAGCAGAACACAAAGCGAGATTATCATTATATCATGATGTCCTCTCAGCACAGCGGAGCAAGAACAACGTGTTTTCGGCTCGCTGTTACCTAACAACGATATCGATAAAAAAATCACGAAAAAGCTAAAAAGATTTGCAGCTTAATTGAGGATAAATTCACCCTATCTTCAACATCTGGCACATGTGCTTCTGATAACCATGAGGGTGATGTATTAGTACTCTAAAGGGACTTTTTTTGTCATGCAAATTCCCCAGCTTTCTTTTCTTATCAATTCATCTTTTTGCTGTTGGGCAAATATGCAAAATTCACATATTAATATTCTATTCCTCCCATTATATTAAGAGTTATTCAATATAATGCCATCAAAAACAATATCTTTATCTTTGCTCTTTACACCTTGAAATTCAGAGATTGCTTCCCATGGCAATGAAAGCCTCCTCACTTGATCCTATACGTTCCTGCGGCTTGCCTATATTATGGAGGGATTCGCAGTGGTGTCTCCGCATTAAGTGACGTCCATAATGGCCATATGTGTGGCTGAATCTGTTTTATAGTGCAGCCTCAGTGGCTAGGTGAATAGCAGAGTAGAGTAATTAAATCAACACTGTATGGACAACTGTCCAATGGGAGGCCAGGAGGGAATCCTACTGAATGCCGGCCTGTGAGCCTTCTGTTTCAAAGTCTTACGCCGAGCACCTTCCTACATCAAAGCGTGCTCAGCTCCACGTCTCAAAGATTCACATCTCCAGGAAAGAATGGCCTCTGCTGAGATATGGGCACCTCTGGCCTCATTTAACGTGCACGGTCCCCTCCCCCTCTCCAGGCCTGAATCCGAGGATAGAGTGGCTATCTGACGAGATCACACAGAGAGGTGCGGGAACTTAAAGGCAAAGAGTTACTGTGCATCCTACCAGGAGTCTCAAAAGGCTTCTATTAAAACACGTTCAATATGCCGGTCAGGGCTTTCAAAGTGCTGCACACCCTCTAGCCCCGGCAAACTCAAAGGGCATCCGTGCACATTCAGTACGGGGAATCTGGCCCCCATTAATTTAATGAGTCCAGGGTATTAGTATGCCATAGCCAGCTGCGAAGTCTCCCTTTTTCTCATCTCTGGTGGAGTTTTGAGGAAAGATCCACCAACTTGGGAGTGACAAAGGAGAGCGGGGGAACGAGGTGCGCTCATCTAATCTGAGATCAATTTCTAGCCGTCAATCCTCTGAGGGCAATTTCCAGTGGTTAAGATGTCTTTGTGCGAGCAGGAAATCCAGATAAAGAATGCAGAGTGGCACTTTTACTGTCACCAAGAGAACTTTGCTGTCTCTTAATCATGATTGCATCCTCAGAAAACAGACACAAAAGTTGTAAAAAAAAAAAATAATGGGCAGGGGGCTGGTGCTTGGAGACGTATTTGCATAACATATTTGGAAACATGCTGTGGTCATTATAGCACGGTGAGCTTTTTTTTTTTTCCTTCATTCAAATCTTGTCTACAGTCACTTCACAGTTAATTAGCTTGGTAAACAGCAATGTTGCTCTCTAAAGCTCTACCACCTGACTTAAAGAAGAACACGCAGCCTGTCAGTGTGCAATGAGCTGACATGCAACTGACAGTCACCTGTAAGAGATTACAGAGACAGTGGAGTTTGCCAGGGCCTGTCAACCAGGAAGTAGCAGCTGCTGGAGCTAATTAAAGGCATAGCAACATGGTAACATAGCCCAGCTCAGGGCCACATCAAACACTCCTCTTCATGCCAGTCTGGAGTCTCATCTCTGCGATGTTGGGGCCCTCTGTGACCTGTGCTGGGAGCCTGCTGGGCCCTCGGCCTGACCCGAGAGCTGCCGAGTGAATCAGAATGGGTCAGAATCACGGTGGGGTGCACCTGGAGCAGACTTACCTGCGTCTGTGTATCTGCATACCAAAACGTGGCCATGCGGCTGTGTCGGCGCGGGTGTGTGGACTCTGACCTGCACAACAAAGCGAAAAGGAGAGCCTGGGTGAGAGGTCAGGAGGAGAGAGGAGGCTCAGGGAAAACACACGCAGGACGCATCGGCTAAACACGATCAGAGGGACACATATGGCTCAGCTGAGGGAGAACCAGATGCCCTCAGATGTCCCAGTGAAACATAAGCTGAGTGTAAACACGTTGCCTCAGTATGGATTGTGCTACAACTATCGCGATAAGAGTCATTTACATTGTGTTTATCTGGCCATCACCACATAATAAATCCTTAAAGTTGCCCCAGAACAAATTAAAAAGCAGTTTCTCTCAAAATAACACCGAGCTCGATCGTAATGAGCGCTCTCTCCGAACAGAAGTACCTGAGGCCCGCTGAGGAAAGGCTGTTCCAGCCAATATTCAGAGACGTGTGATAAAAGACAAAAGATAAAAGAATGGATGGTTGACTCTCTCCGGTCCGTCTGTTTCTTCTCTGGATCTGTGTTGTAGAGCCTGTGTGCAACTAACCAGAGACACATATCCAAACAAATCTTTTATGAAACCTTTGCTCAGAAGCAGTTGCAGCGTTTGTGTACAGGATAAAGCTGTAGAAATAACATTATATCTCCCTTAAGATTGAGTTAATCATACATGCTTCTGTAGAAATAAACTTTAATTTTAGCTTGAGAGTTGCACCATTTTCCATCAAGATTTTCATCAACTTCTGAAACATTGATTTTTCTGTTTACTTACTACAAAGTGCAGCAAATTCTCATTAGCAAGTAATTTTTTTTTTTTGCAACACAATTTGCATAATATTTTAAACATTACAATCGCTGCTTTACACATGCTGAGAATATTGCCCTACAGAGCTACTCGGTGAGGTTTACGCAACAAGACGACTTGCTTAAGGTTTAAAAACAAGTTAGAGTTAAACATGAGTAAAAAGTTTTCTAAAGGGGCACTTACACTGTGTGGGCCATGTTCCTCAGTTTATCTCTCCTTAACTCTGCTGTGGTCTGTACGCTATGCTAACAGACAGAAACACCATGTGATAGGGATGCTTCTGCGTACACAACCTTTTGTGTTGTGAATGGCATTGTTCGCATGCTCGCCTGAGCATGTTACTGGAGGTTTTCATGAGAGGGCGCACCATAAAGCCGGAGCATATAGGACTACTGGATTTACAGGACATAAAGAAAAAACATGGCCACACGACAGGAGGCTACTAAATTCAAAGAAGCTGGACAGACGCTTGAAAATGATCTCAGCTCTGTTTTTTAATTCTGAGACAAAAAGTGACAGTGGTGCCATTGTAGATGACATGTGGGCCGTTAAATCAAGCATGTCGAGCAGTGGTAGGTACGTCTCCTACACGGTCCGTTCATTTCCAGCGTGTAGGGCGGCTTGCGGGTACGTAGTGTTAATTTCTGCACAACCAACGCTGCAAACGGACACATGAATGCACATAGTCGACAACAAGGATATCTCCGGTGGCAGTGGTAGTCCGGATTCTACTTTAAACCTAAAATGACTGTCGCAGTGCTGTTATCAGGGTCATGTCTGTCCAGTCATGTGGCAGTGTCAGGTGGACACTCTCAGTGATAAAGCTGGAGCTCTGTCGCTGTCTCCCCTGGGGGCCCGCTGCAGCACCACCTAAAGCAGGTCTCTGTCTCCACCTGCCACACACAGCGCTGACACAACGTCACACAGGACGCGTGCAGGCAGACCTGTCTGCAGGCATGTCACTGTCAGCCGAGACAGACACCAATTTGCCACCGCCGTGGTGAGGTGAGCGCAGCACGTCTGACGTATGCAGAGAGCATGTTCAAAACCGCGCCACAGACAGAGGATTTTTTCTTGTCTGCGAACACTTCACAATCGCAATAAAAAAAAATTCACTCCAGCCCATGTTGGGTGTTTTGTGTGCCTGCCCAGCAGAAGGCCTGAACTAAATGAGAAAGCCCTTGACTGGATTTCTGGGGCCTAATATTATTCTGCCACCCTGGGCAGCCCAGGTTCTCTTGTTGTGTAAAATAGAGTGAAGGCAAATTTCCGCTTCACGTCTTTATGGCTTCATGCTCAGGGTGACTGGCTGTGAGGGCCTGAGTGCTGCGTTCTTTCAGCAGTCATCGTGTGGTCTCAATCTCTTTACACGTTTCACTGCCAGGCTCCTCTCTACCAGGCCTCCCCAAACTGTGTAATCAGCAGATGTCTTTATAGAGCAGCCCTCTGCCACGTGCACACCCTGCATTCTTTGCCAGTTTCATTTTGGCAATATATAATTTTTTCTTTTAGATTATTATTCTTTCAAGCCCAGCAGCCATGTTGATTTGGTTCTTAATGTGGCCCGGGGTTGCAAATATCGCTTCGCTCAGCAAATTCAATTCTAATGCCTGAATGATATATCCCGAGTGTACTTAGGTTAGTCCGTTCTATTATACCGCAGACATGCTGATTTAAACAAACTGACGTAAAGTAATTCACCAGAATCCCTTGACCTTCACAAAGACAGAGTCAAAGCAACTGAGCAGGTTTTAGGGCTCAACATCTCTGAATAGTTCCACTTATATAACATTATGACGAAAGAAACCAAGGACTGCGCTTACCCGAATGTCTTCTTACAAAGAAACAAAAACTGTGACAAAAATCCAGATTATATCAAATACGGCAGCAAACATTAATCGCAGAACAATGAACATGAAGCACATAGATGCAAACACATTTTCCAAAACTATTAATATGATGAAATATATCATCAGTGAAATGTGTGGTGTTGTACTAATGATAAAAAAAAGCCTATCACTGGAACAATTAAATAACAGTCACAACCGTCTGTGCAGTATATAAGTATGATTTAGGCACTTTCACCTTTTTAAGTCTTTTTTCATTTTAGGTTCAAATAAAATGATGCATTGTAAAGGGTTGTACCATGGCTGCAGTTATCACATATTTTATTATTGATTAATATCCTGATTATTCCCTGACACATAAATTGATTGTTCAGTCTTTGAAACATTATCCCAAAGTGATTTTACAAAAAAGATGAATCACCCTAAAATAAAAAAAAAGTTCTTTCTTTTTTCTTTTAGTGATATTTATATTTGTAGAATGTTTTGTTGCCAGTTTTTGGAGATATAAACCACAGAGATGTCTGCTCTCTGTCTAGGAACTATATCATACTGGGACAAAAGTTTCTCCATGAAACAAAGTCTGTGGATTATCATGATATCAACGGATCATTATATCAACAAAAAGACATTTCTGCGTATTGAGTCCTATAAACCAAGCGATATATCTTTTTTATTATATTGAAGAGAAGGCAGACATATACGGCTGTTATGTCTAACACTCACACCGAAACTAAACCAAAAGAAAATACCATTACAAATAAGGAAAGTATATATTTTGATTTCGGGTTGTACCATCCCGTTAAATATCTAGTTTTGTCCGACCAGTCATTGAATGGAGCACATGGACTTCTATATCACATTTGGCTGCTAATACGTTTGTAGTTCTCCTTGAGGAAAGTTTTAAAAGTAAGATTTTACTTGGAGCAAATTATTCCTTCAGTGTTATACTGTATTGAAGTCAACGGTCTGAATATTTCAGAAACAGTTTGCAAAGCTAACTTTTCTGGCATGAAGATGTCCCCGCGA
>JAOWBC010001868.1:16272544-16283558 GCA_028566105.1 Hypoplectrus providencianus | reverse complement strand
TTACATGAATGAATAAGTATCCAGTATAGATAATGTACTTTTCACAAACACCAGTATCAGACCAGTTAAACATGTCATTATCGGTTAAAGTTACTGCTCACATTCTGGGCTGCAGTTCTGGGGAAAACAAAGGAAACACTTTGCCAAGTATACTGAACTACACACACACACGAACACACACACACACACACACACACACACCAATTTTGCTTTGCTTGCTTCAGTTAATACACTCACTGAAAACTAAATTAAGTTGCGGTCTATTTGTATTTGCAGTACTGGTCTTTGGTTGCTCATATTTTTTTTATTGTCTTGTACAGTTGGATGGAATTATTGTCTTTCTATTTTATAATCATACTTGTCAGCCCTGACTCTGATTGGCACCTATCGTCAAATAAAAGTGTCAAACCTTCTCCACCATATTCCTCTTTAGGAAAATCCTACTTGGGAACCTGTGTTCTTTAAATAGTTTTCATATTTTGTGGGCAAAAAAACTTTGATCTGAAGCTGAATATTGAGTCTGTTCTGTAAATAGGTTTCTAATAATTGACAAATATAGCAACTTCTGATCAACCCCATATCAAGTTCAGGCTTAAAATATAAACTGGCTGGTATGCTCCACCCACCTCCAGGTTAAACGACACCAAAGCCTACAGAAGTGCAGAGATGACATATTTTAAAGGCCAGAGAAACATTGCATTGGTTCTATCAACAAAAAGTCAAGAGGAAAAAACATGCAACAGGTTTGGTAAGACAGTGCTTTAAGGTTTGAGAGTTTTGTCTCAACTTATGTTGCTATTTGTATCCTTTGACATGGTGCATGTGAACTTCACTCAGACCAGAGAAATGAAGAAACAGGCAGCCCCCTGTTGGTCTGTTTGCTACAGACAGGGATGGGATGGGATTCTGGAGGTGGGGGCCGGCTGATGGGGGGTTAGGCTGGGTTGCCAGAGAGCTGATCGATCCCCAGCTGCAGGTGGCCGAGCTGCAGAGCGGGCGCCGAACGCTCCGAAACCTGTCCTGACTACCAAGCAAACTGCATGCACACACGCACACAAACAAAACAGCACACATGGAGGGGCTATACGGTCCAGCAATCATCGGATCAGACAGATGTACTGACTTGAGAAAATAGTTTAGAGTGTGAGAGTTGTTTGATTCAATAGTTCATTATCATCTTCTTACAGAATGCTTTATCATTTGATCACTTCGTACAAAAGAGAAAAAACAGCTGTGAGGAGCAGAAATAAGCAGCACATGCAGAGAGGACAGCTGAGGATGCTGGAGCAGCTGCATCTTCACCCCTTCATGTCCACAGTGTCCCTTCATCAAGGCTTACTTCATGTAATATCATTTTATATGACTACTTTCATGTTTTGTTTTTATTTCACATTATTTTATTGTCTTTTATTTATTTTTCTATTATTATAAAGGTCTGCCATTAAAATGACATGTCTGCTGTGAGTTTGTTTACCTCACATGACGACCTGCACAGGTCATCAGGTGTCTTCTTTTTCTTTATCAATATTATTTTTAAACGTATCAAACTACTACATAATTTTTACATTTATATTTTTTTTATTTATCCACGGGAAACTACTGTTTTATCCAGATTCATTATTGTTTTGAGCACATTGTCTGAAATGTTTGTATACAGTTTGTGTTAAATAAAGTTTAGCAAAAAAATAAATTAAAAAAAAAAAAGCGGACATCAGGTGACATAGCCTCTCACGTGCAGCTGTGATCCGGACGTCCGTCAAGACGGTGAGTTAGCGTGACTTATAATCACGTTTTATTTATAGTCCTATCATGACGCAGCGTTATGCAGCACTGTGTTGCTGCGGACTGCTTCTGCTCATAAATATTTCGCTCACCTGTAAACTGTCAGAATTAATTTTAACCTGTTGCTGGCCAGGGATTGAGTTTCTCACCTGGTAGTACATGCACACTGAAGCTGATGTGTTATTGGGAGAGACGCAGTCTTTTTTTTCTTTGGGTATGAGTGATCAGACCCCTGTTGATCAGTGTGATGTGAGTCTGTGCAGGTCTGCTGGTAGGACTGAGGACTTTGAGTTGTGCAGTACATTGACTCATTAGCGTGTGTTTGATACATGCAGTGAAAGTTATTGATGTGGACATAACTTTTAAATCTTTATCTAAATCTTTTTAGAGTTCAGTGACGATCTTTTAGTCCTGCAGGACAAATATTTTTTTATGATGAGAAGACTGAATAAGGCTTGTGCCACTTGACTATTCCTAAATGGTGTGATTTAGTGTTTTCCACACTGTTGTGAAATTTATTTTCATATCATTCGTTTTAAAAGATCAAAATTTTAGATCTGGATATTATATATACAAGTACTTGATATACTCACTCTTCACCTGTGTCTGTTTATTTACTGCAGGGGAAGTTCCCTCTGTATGTACTTTTAATTACATCAATTTACTAATATTTTTGATTATCATAATATAATAACATAATTTTAAATTATAAATAAATTATAATAATAGGGCATATATGCGATCAGGACTTTTGAGTGAAGGTAAAGAAATAAATGCTTTATTATCCAATATATTAACTTAGCATGTTTCACTTTAGTCACTTTTATAATCAGTTATATTGTTTCAACCTGAATTGAGTGAGATTAAAGTTTTTTCCAATAATAATAACTACAAAGACTACCAATCACTTCAAGTAACCTCAATATAAGAACATGTGTTTAACTTCTCTGTTATGTGTAATGTGCTTATTTCTAATATTTTTAGTCCCCCTATATTTCTCTGCACTGCTCTGAAAACATTTCATGTTTTTTGAATGAATGAATCCACTAAATTACAGTCTTTGGCTCAGCCTGTGATTCGTGATATATAATAAAATCTATATTCTATATGTTAATGTGGTAGTGAAACCACAGAAAACACCCATCTTCCCGTAACGGATGAACATTGTGTTTGAAGATTAAACGGGCCACACTGCAGCGCCACCATACATCAGAAGCATCGTACACATAGGATACGTATCCAAGTACCTAAATGGTTAAAGCTGTTTCTCGCCGCGTATCCACAGATGAGTGAATCATCAAGTTATACGCTGAGAGGAGCCCCATCCCCTGCAACTCCTTATTCATAAAGAAATAGGTTAAGCCTTGATGTTTAAATCACAGGCAGAGTGTAAATCTCCTAAAATCCTTTCATGCTTGTTAAGACAAAAGGGTCTTGTTTGGGAACACGTCTTTAAGATCATAGTTTGTAGTGGCAGCAGCTACGTTTGAATCAATATAAGGGGCTGTGGAGTAAGAGATGGATGCAAAGCTGGAGACAGAACACAGGAGAGCAGAGAGTCAGGCGGGTGGAATGAGAGTATTTTTACTTTAAAGTTTGTCTACCCTGACAGCTTTGGCAGCTCTGCAGACACACAAGTTAGTTTAAAATGAGAGAATGATTTAGTGTTTTGGTCCCTGGGGATGGAAACTGTCTGGACACTGTGTGCACTCAATAGCAGATCAATATCTCTACAATATCAAGCAGAACCAACCTGCCTCCCTCCTCCCACTATCTGAGCACAAACAACATGAAATGAAATTTTATTTGATGTTGCTCTGTGGGCAAATGATTGAAGGTTGCCTTAGGCTAAAGAAGATTTGGTAGGAAAAGAAAACTTAATACGTCACCGATACTTAATGACTTACTGTACTTACACGTACTGCGGCGAGAAGCGCAGCTGTATCACAAGTACTGCTGTGTCTGGCAGAAAGAGTGAAGTGGAGTTGAATGGTACTGCGCTGACCACCATCTACTGTATAATACGCTGACTATGGATAAGTAGCCCATACAGCCCCACTTGGAAAAACTTGGTCTGCCCCTTTAATTCAGGTCCAATGCTATTAACACAGTATATTATCATGCAGACCTGTGTGCTGGGGAGCCAGGATGCAAAGGGGAGTTTTATTGCCCCTCCAAAATCAAACAAACAGGCTTTATTTGGCATTTGCTTCTGACACACAGGGAAATTATTATCCCTGACGTGCAGCAGTAAAGAAGTGACATTAAAGCGGTGATAAATCCAGCATGTTAGAGCCGAGGCTACCAGTCTGGTTCATGTCTGCTTATAGCAGTTGTTAGAATAGAAGGAAGAGAAAATTGGATCCTTCTTGAAATCCTGACCACTCACTTGAAACTTGATGAAAGCCGTATCCTCAGAAAATGTGTATAAATGCCCCCCAAAGATTTTCTAAAGATGAGGGGAAGATATGTAGCAGTGGCTGAAATGATTCACAGGCTGAAGCTGCCGTTTGCCAGATAAGACGTCTTCTGTTTCATTCTCTTTAGCAAAGATTCCTTTAAAATATAGAAAACAAAGCCACAGGAAAAAAGAGGGAAATCATGTAGTTGATTAGGGGAAATGAGTGAAATGTCAAGAACTTCTCTTCATCACCTGAAAGGCCTTCTCAAAACTCCTCCTGGTGAATGAGCACTTGTGAAAAGACTGCAGCATTCACCCACTATCCTATGCAAACAAGTTGTCCAAGAACCACATTGTTTCAAAAGACCTTGTGACACACAAAAAAAGCGGGCAATGTCTTGGACACACATGCTATCCCAGACTCTTTCACGCCCAGGCTAAACGTTTAGCCACCCTAGCTAATTAACTGCTGTGAAAGAGCGCGCATCAAAGGGAGGCGGAATTTGGAGACTCTCTGACCAACCCTCAGGTCCAGGGGTCAGCCCTCTCCAAGACAGAAGTTAGGACGTCCTGGCCCTGGACCTCTGGACGCTAACCCTTAACCCCTGCTGGAGCATATCAAAGCCCCGGCAGCAGAGGGTTGCACAGACGTCCCCCAACAATAACAGGAGGACATCAAAGAGCGGGTTGGAAAAAGACGAGAGGAAAAAAAAATAAAAGCGAGCCAATATCAAATTCCCTCTTATTCTGCAGATATTCCAAAAGATGAATATAATTAATCTCTCCAAGTTGTCATGGGTCTAAAGGGCTCTTGCTGTGCTGCAGCCTCCTTGGGGCACTTGAGGAGAATTATGTGATTAAACAGACCTGTGAATTCTGGACACAGGCGGAGAGAAGAAAGCTTCAGTCCTCTTCATAATGCCCCTAATGAAGTGGCTGGTGGCTCCGTCATCCCTGGCTGGGCCTTGTGCAGCCTGTTCACAATCTGTCTAATGACAGAGCGGGGGCTGCCGAGCGCACCAGTGCTTCCCAATGAGCCACAAAGGGAGATCACAGGCTCCATTGTGGCTAGGCACAGGAGCTTAGCACTCATCAGGCCCAATAAACCTGTCTCTAGTCAGGGTAGGACACACCCCTTCGCCGCCAGCCAAGAGCCCCACGCAGCACACTCCTTCAGTCGCTCACTCTGTCATTATGACATCAGGGTGACATGGCCTCATCACCCACTGAAACGCAACTTACACTCTCTCTTACTACTGTTTATATTTACATGTTGACACTGGAATAACAAGCCTTTTTTCTCTCTTGGCCACTGCTGTTGTGTGTACTGTAGTGCAGATAATGTATGGGTATGTATCTGCATACACTGGGTGTTTACTTGCCCGCCCTTTCGCCTCCATTTTAAACAGGGCCGCTCCTCTTGGCCTGTGCTGCCTCCCGGAGCTCCTGCCAAACGTATGCAAATGAGCATGTCCACAATGGTGCCCACAGCTGCACGCAGTCGGCCAAAGACAGAGGACAAGGCGGCCGTCCCTTTCATCCGTAACCCCTGATCCCCTCTCAGTGACACGTCATGTTCACCCCAACACTGGTCCCCGCCAAAGAACCATGTCGCCTCCCAGCCCAGATACCCGCTCCCCACAGCTTTTCTCTATACACACAGATGAGCCTTTGGCCTGGCTGCTAGGAGTTTGGACAGAGAGTCCAGAATCTGCTCAGACATTCTGCATCGTGATCCACATACCTCCACCCAGTCGATGGCTCTTGAACCTTTGTTCGACCAAAGTGAAAAAGGAAATGTGGGGAAAAGTAAACAACTTGCGCCTTTTTTTCCCTCCTCCCCACACTTTTTTGAGCAGGCCTTCCTCTGTGGTCATTATTTGGGCTAAAATTACTGCGCCGAGAGGACGAGGACAGAGGGAGGGAGGCGGGAGGAGGAGGGTTATCCAAAAAGAGTGGGGGTAAAGAACCTGATTGCTTTAATCTCAGTGCTCGCGGCGCACCCCTTTTCATAAAGCTCTTTGGCCGTGTGATTCAGACCCAGGCCCCAGTGTTCTGCGCCCCACTATTGTTCTCACATGAAAATCAATTCCCTTGAAGACCCTCCTTAATCCCGTTTTTGGCGTCAACAATGGCCACTTGTGCACGGCCTGATAGACTAAGAGCTGGGATGATGCGGCTGTCTGCTCTGATTCCAGCCCATTCAGGTAATGGCGGCCCGCATCACTTTGTAGTGCCAAGTGCAGGACTCGACAGGAAGACGTTTGCGATCATAATTTCCTGCAGAGCAGAGGCCCAGGCACCCTACACACCCACAAGACTTTTAATTAGGGCAGACAACCACAGAGATTAGAGATCAGCCTGTAACAATGACTGTCCCTTTGAACGGGCCTCAGCCTCTATCCCCACTGAGCCCATATGGAGAGCATAGTGCCATGATCACGCTAATAACGATCACCTCAGCAATAGCACACAGCAGTGGTCTCCACACTGGACCACATGTTCTACAGACCTGGAGATTTCTCTTTATGCTAGTCTGAATATTGAAAAATAGAGTAAAGTTGGCAGTCAGATTCAACTAAACTTTCATTTGGGTAAAAGTAAAAAAGAAAAAATAATTGTATGTATTTTTGTTCTTTATCTCGATATTCAAAGAAGGATCAAAGTTTCTGCTGAGGCGTCTTAAGGACAGCGCTCTCCTGCAGGAGTCCGTTCATAATTCAGTTTTTCGCATCAGGTAGATTTTTAGATGCTCAGACGTCTGTTTGTGTCTCGAAGACAAAAACAGTCATGTCTTGGCCTGTCAGGTACTGGTTTTTTCGACAAGTTCTGATGTCCGCTGATCTTTTCTTATTGAATTCGCACATCAAAAACAGTGCAGTTTCCGTGATTGCTGGAGTCCAGATATACGCTTTGATGCAGCCTTCCTCTAACTCTCCAAAGACCAACAGGAAAGGCAGCGGAGAGCAGCATCACAGCAACAATCCCTCTTAATTACAGTCAGAGCTATATCTAAAAATCCTGATGAGGGATACAAAGACCTAAGTCTACAGAAGAGATTTCATTACTCGTTCCTCTCCTTACCTTTTTCTGTGTTTGGCAAAGAAAAGGAACAAAGGAGGAACCCTACTGATTGAAAACTAGCAGAACAGTGAAACAACAGGACACAACTGATCGCTCATGCATGGCTGGGATTAGGATAAAAGTAGAAAGAGCATGGAGAAGAAAGCACACAACAAAAGAAACAGGGGACTGACAAACTTTTTTCTTTTTCTTTTGTGGTGAAAAGGATGGAATGAAAGGTTTGGTCATATGAAAAGATAGATCTGTACGCCTCCACTCTCGTTCCTTTTAACCAGCTACATGAAAGATGAAGCTCAGGTCTCTGGTGGCCAATATGAGACAAACATACCAGATAAAAATGAATTGTTTATCACAATATTCGTATTAATTCATTCATTATTTCTTTAAAGACGAGGCGCTTACGTGCCAGCCATCTTCAATGTGAATTTTGAAGAGCACAAGAATGGAACATTGTGATTCCTATTGACCAACTGGCTTGTGAAAGTTGTTCATTACACACTAACTAACAAGACAGCACTCTTTTCAGCCCCTGCCTCCACTAAGTGGAGATCATCCAACAATACTTTGAGTGCCTCCCCTGCCTTTGGCCTCGGTTCAAATCGTATTCTATTCTTTATTTATCTCCCTCAACAAAAAGGAGGGGAAGGCAAGTGATTAGAATTTCTGTCTTTGACTTCTCCTCATTTAAGGGGGTATTTGTGAATGTGGGGAGGTGATGGCTACGCCTCTGTTTCGGCTCGTTTTAAGTGGTGCGCCACTCATCCTCCTTCAGTTTGGACCGAGGCTGAGTGAAAGAGGGGAGGGGGGGGATAGTTAACTTGTCTGGAGGTGAACGAGGTCACGGTGTGAGTGTGAAGAGGAGCCCAGGCTTCCTAGATAGAGGATGAAGGATAAACAGCCGCCGAGTGGACAAAAGCACAGACTTAACCCACAGCCGAGCACCTCAAAGTGTTTGTGTTTCATTCAGTGAAACTGTAATTAATTGGGTTAAAATGTACTTTAACCTATAGAAATGACATCAGATACCGTCCCTTTTTGTTGAAGTGTTCGGTGTACTTGAAATCTGATGATTACGGTTTTATAAGTGTTTTGAATACATTATTCAGAAAAGCACAAATAATGAGATGGAAACCGATATTTTTCCTTCCTGAAGTTATTAAGTTGACATGGACATATCTTAAGAAACTTTTTAAAATAATGAATAGTACAGTTACAGCATATGTAAATCTTATTATCTGTGAGAATATACAACATTTTACAAATTAAATGTGCATAAAAACACACCCACTTCTGGTCTCCTATCTAAACACAGATACAGATCATTTTGTTGGTTGAACATATAGAGACACATAGATAATGACATCTCTGTAAACCCTTAATATTTATCTCTCGTGATGACACACTGGAGAAATATCACAGGTTTCTGCTCATAATTGAGGTTTTTCTATTCAAGAGCGTCATTGAAGTTTTTAAGAAGAGCCAACAGGTTAAATAACCATTGTGTTTTATTTAAATTGGCCTTTTCTCTGATGTGCTTGTTGTTTCAGGGTCTGTAGTGTGTTTAAAAATATTAGCCATTCATACTATTTCTTTTCCTGCCAGACACTTTTTCTTTTCACATTTTCTGACCTTATTACAACCCAATATGTAGAAAGTATTGAGGCAGTAGTAACCTTTCCCTTTAACACAAACTGGACTTGCACATTCCCTGAAGGTGACAAAAAACAGAAACTATCACGGAGCATAATTATTACACTAAATAAGGACAACTCTCACGTTTTATATGTTATATGAACAGATATATATTCATTTTGTTTGCTTTAAAGTCATTCACATGATAAGAGTCTGTCAGTATCTTACTGCACATAATGATGTTACTTATATTTGGGGTCAGACCGAGCAGTGGTTCTCAAAGTGGGGTGTGGGGACACCAAGGGGTCTGTGGGACTCTGCCAGGGGGTCCCTAAAAAATTTTCAGATACAGTGTGTAAGTAAAAAAAAAAAAATCCAGCACCAGTCATACATCTGGGCACACTGTCTCTTTTAAATATCTCACTTTATACACTTCTATTTCTTCATTATAGATTAGTATTAAAGACGTCAACATTTTGATGAAAAGGAATTATGAAATAAACTGAGAAGTTTTGCTTTTATGGTCTCAAACACATTAAGAATTAAGAATGTGTAGTGTAATTAAGAATTACACTAATGAACTCTTGATGAGACACAGCTGTAAAGTGACATCATCAAAGCAAAAGGTCACGACCACAAAGAATCTGAAATATCAAACATATTCTGGTTTGTTAAATACTTTTTTAAAACCACCTACTTCCATTTGTGATTTTCCGTGGTTTGATGTTTTCAGTTTTAATCTACAATGTTTAAAATAGTAACAATAAACAAAGAGCTACCATTGAATTTGAAGATCTGTCCAAACTTTTGACTGATACTGTATGCATGTAAAGTTCATACAGCTCCCATTTATTTTATAATTGTGCATTTATCCATTTATTATTTTTAACAGATCATTTCCTATTTTATAGGTCTATCATATTCAAATACCAGGTAAGGCCTATTAATGTTCTTTTTATGTTTTTTTATATAATTTTTCATGTATTATACGTTTTATATTTCATATTGGAAATTATTTAAAATTCACATTATATTCATCCTTTGTATATACACTTTGTTAATAAGTATGTATCATCATAAATCCGTTAAAAATTGAATGTGTAAAAAAATTCAGGAGGAAAATATTACTCCATCATGTTAAGGCCGAAAAACAGTTTCAAAACCTCTGAGCTGGACTGAAACTTTGTGTTCTTCTTATGAACAAACTGTTAAAATGCTTACATAACAAAAAAAAAAGACTTAATTGGGACTGGGAGGGGAAGTGGTGCCTAAACAGTTCTGTCAGCATCAATCACAGATGCAGAGCAGATGAAAATCCATTGTATTTAACAATCGTTTACAGTTGAAGTCCCTGAGACCCCAAACAGAAGTAATCCGTCATTTTCTGTAGCCGACTTCCGAAACATGTCATCAGTACAGAATCAGGTTTATAAGCAATTCTCATAATTAGGAAATGTCATGAAGAATTAAGCTGATTTTTTTTTTATTTTTTTTTTTTTAGCTGTGACAGAGAGAGCCGGAGGTCTTCGGGACCCCGAGCAGAAAATAAGAATTAATGCGTTAATTATCACAGTATATCCAGATAGTGTAACTGTGAGCAGGCAGCATTGTGTTCAAATGGACGTGTCTTAAATCAAAGTTAGTGATCGTCCTGCATCATAAAACTGCAGCATGTTGAATTGTATCAGCAGTGCAATTCAAATAGTCCTTTATCTGTAAAAGTGTTTCTACATTGATTGAAATAATAGCACAAACTAGGAAAACAAGGCTGAGACTGGAAATAAATGTCTTCTAATTTTGTAAGTATCTCTTGTGAGTATTGATGGATGTGGAATAAGCCGACAATAGCAGAGAACTGAAACTCAGTTTGATAGATATTGTGTGCAGCATCACGTCAGCGAGTCTCTGGAGCGCAGAGAAATCCCAGAAATACAGTTCAGCATAAATGAGAGAGATGAGTTTTTAAGTGGTTGCTGAGAGAAAATAGTCTGTCTCACTGGCCAGCTGTGCACGCACCAGCCAAAGAGACACACAGAGAGCTGTGTGTGGTTCCTATTCTACAGGCTCATATTCTACATAACATAAAAACTACCTAATCTAGTTTTGTTCTGTTAG
>JAOWBC010001868.1:16255401-16272444 GCA_028566105.1 Hypoplectrus providencianus | reverse complement strand
TCACCAGAATTATACAAAATGATTTATCAGGTTTTTCAGAAAACAACATAATTCCTCAGGAGGGAAAATGTACTATTAGATCTCATTTAAATGCATGTCACTGAGCTCTATGAGCAAGAAAACCAAACCTTTTAATTTATCACCCAGCAAAATTAACCTGTGAACAAATATGCTAGAGCTGCAATAATAAGCCTATTCAATTAGCCGATTGCCAAAACAATTGTTAACATTTTTTTTTATAGTAAGAAATAAACATTGTATTTTCAGCTCATTAAAAGGGCATGTAAGGAAACGCTTAGACTTAAATAAAGTGAATGGACATTTTTTCCTATTTTCTGACATTTCATAGACCAAACACTTAATTGATTAATTTAAAAAAAGTAATCAGCAGTTGAATTGAAACATGAAGATCATTATTAGTAGAAGCCAGAACAGACACAGTTGGCAGATGCAGACTCACACAAACAACAATCAGACAAACTTTGCAGTCAACAGAACAGACATTGTCACTTTATTCATATGTTTGCTTAAGTGCTTCTGTCTCTTTTGAGGAGGCTCTCACTATTATCCTGAAATATAAACCTTGCATGTCGTCAAAGTGGCTTTCTGGAAAACAATAGTGTCTGTCCCGGGTTGCAGGGGTCCGTGGGGGTATTTCTCTGTGCCACCCCCGATTCTCTCGCATCTTGTAGATGGCTCCTCTAATCGCCATGACTGGCTGACCTTTAGGCCGGTCCCCTTCTGGGATTTACAGCTTTCACTGGCTTGACCTTTGCCACCCAACACTCCTACGGACACTCCCTTCACGTAAATCCAGCCCTAAAGCTGGACGAGAGCTACTGCAGGCCGGCGTGTAGGCTGCTGCTGCTGCTACCTCAGCATGTCAAAACCTCTCTAGGTGGTATGATTCAGTCAGTGGTTCATTAACCCCTACCTCCGACCACCCCCTCTACCCCCTACCTCCATAAAGAAAGTTTCCCCTTTGGCCTGGAGCAAGGTAGACCTGCTTAAAGCTCGGCCTAATGACGTGTGCCATGGTAGAAGAGGCTAAATGCCACCACCACATGTGGGGATGATTACAGGAAGTGGTGCGAAGTTGCAGGGGACCTCAGGACGTCGGGGGTGGGTGCAGGGGCACAGAGGCAGTGAATTCCCAGAGGCCATTGTATGGGACAACTCAGCAAACGCCCCATCCTGGCCAGGTCACGCAAATTTAGGACCCAATGAAATTTAGCTGTGATGAGTAGGGGGTCATGCTCTCTTCATCTTTAATTAAACACCCCTCATTTTTTGCCTCAGCAGATTTAAAACAAAAAAAAACTTTTGAGTAAACAAGTGGGACGACACTGCAGTTTTGGGGCTTTTGAATAAAACCCGGCGGGCTCGGTCTCAGGTCGAACTTCTTAGTCTACAACCCCGCTCCACTCTCGGAAACACAGTAGCTAAAGTAGTACAGCATTTCCTCTTTGGGGGGCAGTTAATCACCCCTGTGCAAACGTGTGCACTGGAGCGTGAAGGCACCATTTCTCGCACACTTCACAATGAACCTTGTTTTAGTTTTTTTGCTCCACCCTGCCACAGCCGAACCACAGATTTATTTTGAGTTATTGCTTGCAATCATTGAGAGGAGAAAACGGCCGTGGTGAGATTATGATAAAACAATACGAAGAGAAGGTTTGCCCTTTGCCCAGCAAACAGTTTCAGCAGGCTAGAGGAGCGTCTCTGTCAGCTTCTGTTTGCCAGAGTGAAGCTCACTCTTCTCACTTCTCAGTGTGTAAGACTTCAAAGGTCATAAGTTATTATTTATTGCCTTGTTTGACTGTGGCTAATGAAATCCCCAGTGCCTTGATAGAGCAAGTTGGTAACCTCCTACCCAATGAAGTGGTCTTTTCTCTCTTTTCTCACAGACAAACAAAAACAAAACAACAAAGAGAGGCGGTACATAAAGGAGCTTTGGTCAGATGGGTCACATGCTGTCCATTGAGTCTCCGGTCCATCAAGACCATTCAGCGGGCTCTATAAAACCGGCAGGCTGCTTAAATACCTGACAGTGAGAAAAGAAACAAAAACAAAGAGAAAGAGGGCGAACAACAGATAAAATAAATAAGACAGCCCCTGTGACTGATGTGTATAGATGGTGCCGGAGAGTCACTGACAATTCAAGAAATGTGGCTGCGGCCACAAAAGGCGGCTGGAAAATACTGAAGGAGCTTGCTGGGCACATTTTTTAGGCCTTTCCCACTTGGACCCCCTTTTGAGTCTTTGTCTGTGCGCTGGGTCCATGAGAAAAGTCAATCACAGACACTTGGCTGTAGATTCTTAGTTTTCCTTCCCTTATGGCAGTTAGTTCCCCAGTATTAGGCAAAATACTCTGTTTGCGTAACTAATTAAAGATGGAGATCTTCATTCCAGTGTAACAACAATTAAAGGAAATAGTAGGAATACAGTTCTTTTCCTGTCATACTCTGATTAAGATGTTCCTCATATTTTAGCCTGAAAATATGGCAACATCAAAAGATGAGTGGAGAAGAAAGATAAATACTGGGCAGTGATTAAAATCCATATTTATGCAGCCCAATTTTCCTTGCGAGGGAATTCAATGTGTTGGTTAGCTGGCTCCATTTGATCTGTGCAGAGAAAAGAGATGTCTGAACCTCGGGGGCCTGTGATCCCAGGCTAATGCATGGGCAAAAACAGTCAATTATATTGTAAATTATGGGGAGAGGGGCGTCAAAATGTTTGAATGCCGCTGTTTTTTTTTTTTTTTCATAGATTAAAAAAGTCTTTGGGACACAAAAAATGTGAAAATAAACAGGTTGGATCAGTGAGCATTCGGAGAATCAGATTTATCACCACTGACGTTTAATTACGAGCGAGGTAATCACAGAGTTTGTGCAACAGAGCCGCTCTTCACCAGCAGACAAACAAGAAAAAAAAATGACATGACCTTAAAATACCTCTCAAACCTCACATATCACACAACAGTGACATAGGGATTCTTTCAGAGACGATAAAGAAGGAAGTTTACATCAATGCCTCTACAATCCACTTCTGTGTCTCTGTCTCTTTTCCTGTCACAAAGAATAGGCTAAACAGTAAGATGTTGTTTAGATCTTCTTTTTCCCAATTCCAGTCAAGTAATCCACCGTAGCGCCGACCCCCCCACCCCGCTCCCCCCTCTGTAGCAGAGCCCCTGAAGAATTGAAGCTTCTCCACGACTCTGAGCAAAGATTTCACAGACTGCAAAATAACTGTACGTAGCAAAGTTGACTCTTTATTTGAATGGGAAGTGTTTTTATGTTCAAGCCAAGGAATAAGTGTATAATTTCCCCAATGCCCCATTTTCTTGCAGTGTTTGCTATAAATCAAAGTGTATGTGCCCTTGGGCTGTGTGGAGAACATTTACACAGTGTTAGGCTGGAATCCAGCTCTGCCTGTGTCTGTAACCCCGTGTTCATTCTGACCCTGCAGATATCTTGTAAATCACTAATATTAACTAAATGCTGTAAAGCAGGCTGCAGGCCTTTATACTGTTTTGGTATGCATAGCATGACCCTCTAATCCACACTGAGGCTTCTATTGCTGTGTCTGTATTGAGTCATAAACCACTTCATTAATGCATGAATGAGATATTTTATCTCAGCTTTTATTTTGATAGACAGATCTTTGGTTAAATCAATAAAATGATCACTCATTTGCAGCAGTTATTGATGGAAAGTATTTTTCCCCCCATCTATAACCATGTTGCGCAGATGCTGGCCGGGTTTAGATTATAATTATGCCTGACAACAAACAAAATGGAGATTAAAACAAAGATGCACAATGAAAAGACGTGCTGCACCTTTTCTATCAACATTAGCTGCTTCACAAATTGCAATTCCACTCTGTCACTGTGACCAGTGGGCAAAAACTAAACACCAGTTAATTCTCTGCTTGAAATAGCATATACATGAGTAATCATCTGTCGTAATCTTGCCAATGTTTTCCAGTAATGGAATAGATATTATGTTATTTCTTGCGTGATGAGATGTGGTCGGCTCCCTCTTTGATCTCGTGCACTCGCCAGGAAGAGATAGATTAAAAGGTTCATGAAATCAGAATAAAGCCTGGATTGGTTTTTAGTGGGCCGCTTGAATACAAAAATTAGCTTTATGCAAAGCGTCAGGCGCACTGTGGCAACACCAACAGCATCCTCCTATAACCTGCTGTATGTCTCATTCCCTCATTTGAAATGTGGTGCCAGCCAGCCGGGTGCAGTTTTATTAAGGGATCACGTGTAACCTGAAAATCCACACTTTTAGGTTATGCTTTTACATGTGCTCAGAGATCACAGTCTATAAAATAATAAGCATGTCTTTGGTCATATTGCTGTGTGGTCAGAGGAAAGATGAGGGCTCCTTTTAGTGCAGGGCTGAAGTCAGGGGGGTGGCTATTTGAAGTGAGCACAGAGAGCTGGGTTTGATTGGATAAATCTAGGGCTTCACAGAGGAGCTGCCCCTGGTACAGGAGGGGGAGAGTAGATATATTTTTTTTCCTGTGGCATTTTTCCCCATGCAAGAAAAAAAGATGGGCACTGGAGCTAGGCTGGAACGTGATCATAGGCCAGCACCAGACCAGAGAGCTCCCCATTAAGGTTTTGGGTTATAAACAGCATCTGTTTCAAATAGGGCTAAGACTAGAGGCGCACTCACTCCCTCTTTCCCTCTGCCTGTACCACAGATCTGGCACAAACTATCAAGTCTCTCTTCTCTCCCCTCGCTTCTCCCATCTCATCTCATTGCGTCTCTATTCTCCCTCCTCTTTAGAGTTTTATACGCCTCCTGCTCATTATGGACCTAAAAGAAAAGGATTTATTTAGTGCACAAAAAAAAAACTCAGCACAGCATAGGCGTGCATGCTAGGTTGTGCTTGATGCCATAACTCTCACGTGCAGTGCTTCCTGCCGCTCACAGAGCCATAGAAGTGTCAACACAAACCACAAAATCACCAGTGTTCTTTACTGGTTTCCATAACCATGTCCTTATTATCCCTGTTTGCACAAAATAAGAAGGACAAGGGTATTTTGAGCACAAATGAAAATGACATGTGGCCCACAGAGGCAAACCGTCCTGACAGGTTCCTTTCAAATCTTAGGTAAATAGCCTGATATTACTGTATAAGCAGCTTTTCAGTTGCCTTAAACTGAAAACAGTCTGCCAGCTGAGGCTGCTTCGCTTAGAAACACTCTCTCAGAGGCTGTGTGCCGCCCTCTGCTGGCATCAGATTAGGCTTGTCTCTTCTGGGAGATTTCACTTCATAAGATTTAAGAAGATGTCTAATGTAGACATCACAATGTCCTTCCATAATTTATAATTCATTGATTTACATTTCATTAAAATTTCTGCCATTTAGAATGTCATTTACGAACTATTTCAAACGGAATAACAGCAATTTCTGTGTCAAGCGTGCTGCGTCCACCCTGACACATTATAAAGCTGGAGACAGGCTCAAGTAGCTTCTGCTCAGAGTAAACAGGAAGTGTGTTATATTTACACCAAAACCCCACTAATCCTTTCTCTGTGGACTGGTATCATTAGGGACTAGCATGAGAGTGTTCTTGGCAAGTTGCCTCTTCAAATAACAGCTATTAGGGGTCTGCATCTTGTTTTTATCCAACACCAACGGACATTCAACGCTTAGTCTCTCTCCAGAAAATGTCTGAGCCGTTTCAATTATTTGGACATTCAGATTCACTGGAAAAAGGAGGAAAAAAAAATAGACTTTGCCTAAATCCGGTGTGCTTTTGTTGGTAAGTGATAAGGTGACTGATTTAAAGTTGAAAGGCTGAAGAGAGGGTGGAGGTAGGTCTTTGTTCCCAGCTTGCTTAGTGAGTGTGCAGAGCTCTAAGCTGCACCTATTTGAACACTGTGTATTAAAGTTTAGAGCAACTCGAGGCCCCCGGAGTGAGGGAGACAAGAGAGAGGGAGAAATAAAGAGTTTTCAGAAAAGAGAAGTCACAGCTTTGTCTATTCAGAAATGACATGACACAAAGTTGCTGCTTTGTTCCTCGCTTTTTACGCTGTGACAGCTGAGCTGCAATAAGAAACTCGTATGGGGGAGTAGTACGTATGTACAGTCAGCCACTCTCTTTCTGACACCCATGTCAAAATAAGCCCTTTGCAAAACACTTTTTTCCCCCCTTAGTTTCCAAGGGGGGAGAAAAAATTAAAGCATGTCAAATGGTCCGTGATTTAAAGGACTTTCTGACGAGACTGGTCCGCTACAGTGTGATAAATTGACCATGCTGCTTGGCACAAAAGGTTGAGTGAGGACCGGCTTACAATATCACCGGACACTATCTGGACTGAGACTGGCCAACAGATGGTCACCTGGATTAATAGAGTCAATTAATTCATCCCATTATGTAATTAAGGATGGAGTCTGATGAGCGGAGAGGGCCAGGCTGGGCCTCCTAAGATGTTAAGCATCTGATTTATCTCCTAAAAAAAGAAAACTGGCGGCAGTTATCTATCAAACAGCACCACAGTGTGGAAAAACAACTGTTCAAAACACGAGCAAAGGCCAGGTGGGGAGTGGCAGCACCTTTATTTTCCTCACACTTTGCCCGTATCCGTCATCAGGACAAGGATAGCCTCCTAATGAGCACAGACTGGTGAAAAACACATAAAGAGTCACTTGAGACTGGCTCTTTTTGCCATTTTACGCCCTCACTTCAAGCCTATCTTCCTGGATCCTTGGAAACAGTTTTGTTGTTGAAGAATGAGAAACTTAAACTAAAAATAGACAATTGCCCTTATGTGAGTTTACACTTCATTTAATGCATTGCTGTATATCCTGAACAGTACATGTGTGGAATAAAGTGGGATTTGTCAGGCATGCCGCTCTGCAGTGACCCCAGTTTCTCCACTAGAGGGCGCTCCAGTGCAGCAGCAGCAGCTCCCGCTCAGCTCTCTGATCTCCCTGCACACTCTGACTTGATGTGAGTTGCAGAGTGGATCTGAGGTGAAAACAGCATTTTGAGGGCACAACTGATGAAATGTTGGATCACACTGTGGAAAGGGGTGACATGAAAGCGTTGACGTCTCGCTGTTCACGTCCTGCCTTTCGCTTCCCGCAAATCTGTGAGCACAGCCATTACATCTGGATTCAGACAGAATTAAGTAATCCTCATTATGTGGCTTCCTGAGTTATTGTAATTGCTTTTTCAAGTGTGCGCGCGTCCGTCTGTGTGCATTATTCTATAATAAATGGCGTATTTACTCACCTGGAAAAAGATGTATGATGAGCATCGGTGCTGCAGCAGTCAATGTGAATGATTTCCTGTCAGCATCATTACATTTGATCATAAGCTGTCACCGCTTTCTTCATGTTTCAATTATAAACCTTATTCCTGCTCTGATGAAAGCTGCCTTACAACACTTGTTCTGAAATGGAGGATGAAAGCACAAGACGAAAAAAACATTCATAGAGAGAATAAAAGTGCATCAGCTGTAGCCTTATGTCACTCCTAACACTTTGTTTCAAACAGAACTGACGTTTTATAAGTAGAGACGCAGAAAGCAGAACATTTTTATCCTACAATTCATATCCGTGTTTCTACAATAGTGACATTGTGTTAATTTGGCTAAAGGGATAAGAATACAGAATAGCAGGAAGCTCTCAAATAGGGACTTTGGCTAGACGTCTCCCAGTGGGGAGCACGGTCAGTGGGGGGTATGTCCGGCTGAAGACCTCCTGTGAGCTTGGGGGTCACACACATACACACACACACAGATACAAGAATTTTGTAATCTCAGCTACTCCTATTAATTACCACTTTGTAATCTCCCAGGGTTTTCACACATATCAAGAGCTGGCCCTGTGCTCATTTAATTTAATGTAGGTTAGTATGAGAGGATAAGAGGCAGGACGGTTAAGCTGATCTCTCTTGCCCCCCCTGCCTCCTTTACTCCACATCCCATTGAAAACCCAGCCCAGCCAGAAAAGAGGATACTGTCTAAGACATGACTAATCTGGGCGCAAACTCTTAGTCTAGCCTGCTTGCAAACTGTTAAATGTTTAAGAACAATGTTACGTCTGAATGTCTGCTGACCTTTTTTTGTTTTGTTTATGCCCCCGAAAAGACGACCGTTTGGGACCTGGTGGATTAGACCGGCTGTTTATGGGCCTGTGGAGCCTCGAGGTCTGAGTGAGGGAAGGAAATAGCCCGGCCCTCAGTGTGGCCAGTAGGGTGTGTCTCGCTGCCCTTTGCTGGATTGCATTTGCTACATCAAAGAGCGGTGCTTTCTCTGCTTATCCAGGAGCAGAGCTTTCCAGTGTGGAGTTTAGTTCCCACTGGGGAGCATGGGAAAATGAGGTTAGTGCTGTACACTTTAGAGGTTAGAGGAAAGGAGATGAGAGGAGAGGAGACAAGGTGCCAATGACACCAAATTTACTCTCCATATTTTTAGTTTCTAGTGTTCAAAGCCTCTCTGTGAGATGCTGCAATTAAACATTTCAAGCTCCTAAAATAGAAAAACTTAACTTCAGCACAAAAAGCTTTTACTCCACCAAAGTGAACAGTGGAAAGACAAACCTGTCTTCCTGTTTGTTTTGATCCTAATGAGATGTGACACCTGTGTGCCGTGAGTAGAGACGTGTCTCTCAGATGCCAACTCCGTGTTGATCCTGTGTCTTACTATGCAAATAAAATCAGCACCGGCTAAGATAAGGCACTCACATTTCATCTTATATTTATCAACTTATATAAATGGTTAATTCTCTAGCTTTCCTAGCTTGTAAGTGAGAGACCTAGTTATTTATCCTTAATATCACAAAGATGTCCCCCATTTCCTTTTGACTGTAAGGGTGTTGTATCATAAATCAGTTCCTCATTTTGTTCAGCAGATGGCAGCATCACACATAAAATGCAATCCACAAAAATCAGTAACCTGTCACAGGGGCCATAATTAATTCCATCTATCTCCTTGATGTATTTATATCTGCTGCATTTTTGTTGTCATCAGGCGACAAACGGCGCAGGTTCCTTTTGTGGCAGCCACATAGTTTTTAACGCTCAGATAAAAATGACAGAATGCAGCGAACATGTTTTGACGTGAGTCTCGTGGGACTGCTGCGCCCCTGTCCCCTCATCATCTCACTGTGCTAATATCTTTTTGAGGAATGACTGCAAATAGACAAGCTGAAACATTAACGTGAGCCATATAAATATATAAATGCTTTTTAAAAGAAGTGCAGACGTGCTTGAGGCCCCTACTGCACTGAAAACAACAGCCAAATTGTTGTTGGAGTATATCGTTGTCCCACTTAAACTGTAAAGCAGTAGCTGAGGCTTGAGCCCTTAAGCCGTGCAGTCCTAAAGAGCCTTTCCTTGTGTCTTATCTCAGAGGCCTGGTTATTGACTCCTCTGTGTGAATGTATCGGCCTGATAGGACGTAACTCTTCAGGGAACATTCCCACTTGTGAGGGCTAACCTCTGGAGCCACTTTGTGAAAGCACTAATACACCCTGTGGTCGGTTGTCTGCGGACATCTAATGCACCAAAAAGGAAATCGGGGGTCGAGCAAAAAATCAGGAAGTTGGTGCAAAATGTGAGATGATGCGATGTGGCTGAGGAGGCGGAGGAGGACTGGCGCACTGAGCCAGCGGAGGAGGTGTGGAGCTGTTAAGAGAAAAAATGACCCCAGGGCATTTTCCCACTGCAAAGAAGTGTGTAAAGTGAGATTAGCTGGACCACAGGGGGCTTTAACAGTGGAGTCTCTGGCATCAGTGGATGATTGACCCAGACAATATCACTAGATAAGACAGGTATTAGGTTAGGTATAGTAAAATAAAGATAACCTCAGGCAGTCTGCTTCTGCTTGGCTCATATTAGGAATTCAATCAGTATATCTGCTTTTGGATCAAACAAATTATTTGTTGCATTGCTCAAAATGACTCTTTAGAAAAAGACGGGTAACTTACGTCTCTGTTTTTTTCTTCTGCTGCTACAGTTCCCTCCTGAGGCCCAGCAATTCACATTTGTCCTCTGTGGGGGACATGACACGGAGGCCTTCATTTCAGACACCATGCATGCAGTCTATTTGAGTCCCGGTAAACTTTAGAAAGCACATCCTGGGGGTTCTAGTGATGTAACACACATGGGGGTGTGACAACACAACACATGTTTTCGCTTTTTCAAAAATGGGACCTGTAGCAAACACGTTTACGGGCCGAAGACAAATACATAATCAAATTTAGTATGAATTAAGTATGTTTCTGTTCTTCTAATGCGAGTTTACAAGCTTAAGAATTGTTACGATTTTTATAATAGAGATTTAAACCCGTTTCCTGTGTGGTACACAGTGGGACTTGCTTATTTTCAGTCTTTTTTCATACTTTTATGAATTGAGCTCTGGATGGGGCATAAAAAAATGGTGACAATTATTGATTAAGACATATTCATTACCCTTATAAACATATGCAGGCACAGTATATGAATATATTAAGTGAATGTACCATACTTGGGATTTTTGGCAAGGATTGTCCATGACAAGGGGACATGTTATAAAAAATGTAAATCTTTAAATGTTTTGCTATCCATCTCAATTATTTAAATTCTTAAAAAATAAATATCTAAAATCTTCTTCCAGGTTTCATGAGGACATCGATCGTAACACATAACAGAGGCTGTGCTGTGCATGCGTGGACCCACACACAGTATGCATTCCCAGACTCCTGCACACACACACACACACACACACACACACACACACACACACACACACACACACACACACACACACACACACACTCACGGCTTGTAGCTGCCAATGAGAACAGTACGGATTCAGCCTATCCACCATGTAAGGTTAACTGCAAACGACCAGGCTTGGAGCATCTCCTGCCTGTACGCTATCTTCATTTCTCCTGTGTCACTATTTATTTTGCCCTGGAGGAAGATGAAAAGTACTGTAGCATCAAACACGCTGCCCCTCTCCAGCCTCCCACCCACCCACTGCGGCCCAGTCAGAGGATTGTACTGCGCTCCTTTTAAAAAAAAGGAAAAAAAAAAAGAAGATATTTTCCCACACAAACCTTACAAGACTCTAAAGATCTATCTTTTCTGACAACATCATTCAGGCTGCTCAGTGGAGACGCTGTTTCACTGCTGCGCTTCTCTTTCACCGTCAGCGGATGTTGTTCTGACCCATTGCCCCAGCCTTGGCCCACTTCCTTCTCCTTTGTATCTGTTATACATCCGTGCTATTAAACTCAGACTGTTTCCCAGTAATTGACGTGTCTAAAATGAGCGTTTGATCAGGACGCGGTGCGATGCGTAGCTCCATCCTCCTCACACCTGCCTGCACCCTCAGAGATTTTCCTGATTGATCCAAATGGCCAACCTCATTTATAAGAAGGTGTAGACTGCTCTCGAGAGCTCACACGGGCTTTCAGGATTATAAAAAAGATCTATATCCGCAGCCTAACATCCAACGCTGTCAGCCTCCACAGACCAGCATGCTGTGATTACATAACCAGAATCTGAATATGGGAGAGAAGACAGGGAGGAACAGACATACTGTACTGATGATAATTATCTAGCACTCCATCCTGGCACTGATAACACTGACTGTACAATAGATCAGAGACACAAACTTCAAAATCAGATTCCTTTAGATTCTTTGAAAGGTGAATTGATATGATCTTTTTTTATGAAGGTGACTAATGCCAGAAGATACTGTGTGTGAGCCAGCACCTCTGCAGCATTTGTAATGACTTTTTTAATAATGGTAAATCTAATCAGAATCATTGTATAATCTGACTGCA
Organism: Hypoplectrus providencianus; assembly: GCA_028566105.1. Taxonomy (NCBI): domain Eukaryota; kingdom Metazoa; phylum Chordata; class Actinopteri; order Perciformes; family Serranidae; genus Hypoplectrus; species Hypoplectrus providencianus. The sequence goes on along the minus strand of JAOWBC010001868.1, from coordinate 16,260,636 downwards.
CTATCACTTAATAATGAATGTGTGGTTAATAAAACAATGGGTGGATGATTTTAATCACAATCCAAAAGACCTCAGTGTCAATTAAAAAGCGCACAGTTGTAATTAAATGAAGCAAAGCAAAGCTGAAATATGACCTTGACATGGAAGTGTAATGTGAATCTTGATAAATCACACATATATTAGCGAGGCCTTCTATGTGTATTTAAAGGAGGGGCACCATTGATTTCCTGGCTTGACTTTTCTCATTTCAGTGAGGAGCAGTGGTGCATTTTTGTTTACTCTCTATTGATTGATGACAATAACTTTTCCATCTAGCTTAGCCACCTGCCATCTGGCTCAAGTAAAATGATCCTGTGATGCCGTTGTGGGAGACGATTTCTCTTTGCTTTTTGTGAAAATGCCAAATGTTTATACTGTGTGAACAAATGTGAATACAAGCTACTTAAACGGACTCCTTTGCACGCTCCAGAGCTGAGAGAAGATAAACTTCATGCCTTTAGACTTTTACGCAAGCTGCAGTTTATGACACATTTGGCCCTCCAGGAGTCGTGTTTATGGTCCTAACTGCGTCTGATTCGGATGCTGCATCCTCCTGGGAGCGGTGGGGTTGGGGTTAAGTGCTGTCAGAGGTTAGGTTAGGGTTAAGGCCATGGGTGACATGACTGGGCTTGTAAATCACATGAAGGGAGCGATGAGACAGAAAGAAAGTGAATACCAATCTGTGTGGAAGGAAGTCAAGCATTTTATGCCTCCTCTGCTAAGTGTAAAACTCTGTGACCAAAGGCTTATCGCTGCTGCAACAGCTCAGAGGGCCAGATGGAGGGAGAGGAGGGATCCGCTGCCCTCTGATGTGTCACTGAGGAGCGGACAGCGCTGACATGGACCCCTGGTACGTCCCCTGTGGAACTTAAAAGGCCTGTGCATCGGCTACAGTGCCATTAATCTCCATCTATAAAGATGAAACTACAGTAGCTCACTCAAACTGAGGGCTGGGTCTCGTTTAAAGTCAACAAGTGTGAAGCTAAATCGGAAGCCATCACACTATAAATACTGGCCAGCAGCGATTTGCACAAACAGCGGAATTATAGTGCGTGTTGACTGCAAATAACATTAAACTAGTGTGGCACATGGAGAGAGAAAACATCCACCATGTCCATTGGTGCTCCTCAGTTGGTCCCATTTTACAAGTTCTTCTAAACAATATGGGTTCTATATAAAATGGTGGATGGATTTATTTGACCAAATTTAAAAATTACATGACAAGCTGATCATACCACTTTCCATTCAAGAAACTAAAACATACTCAAGGACTAAATGCACAATAAATATCATATCTTATCCGTCATATTGTTTTATGCCAATCATGTTAGTAGTTTTATATTAATCCTGCTGATAGACAGTCAGACTGACAGACAGAAGTGAAAGCATAACCTCCTGAGCAGAGTTTCTAATAAACACATGTCAAAAACATGAACATTTGGATCCATGATGTCTATAACGGATGCTGGCAGTAATACATAATTGATTTCTTCACTGTCCTGTCTCTTATCTGGAGGGTTCCTTCCATATTTAGCTGTTAAATTTTGTATGTGTCTGAGCATGCACTTACACATGTTTGTGGTTGCAGTTGCGGTGACAGATTATTTGTGTAGTTGCCTCTCTGCTGACAGTCAACGGTAACCATTGGCAACCTTGTTCTAAATAAAACTGCAACTCTGTCCAAAGGTAAAGCAGGTAAATCACACTTTTACACTGCAACTGGGTTATAGTATTCAGAAACAACACAATCATTTTTTTTTACTTTTGGTTGGTAAGAACACATAGAGGAAAAGAGGAAGCCTGACATGTCTGCAGGTACAAAAGCATCGAAACCATTGAAGCTAATTTTAAAACATTTTCCCGTGTGACATCACCGATTTGGTTCAGAAACAGAGAAAGTGCTTCCAAACTGTGTCTCAGAACATTAGACGTGTTATTGGGATTTAGCACACTGCAGTGGAAAAGAACAAAAGGTTTCAGGTCCTCTGCATGATGTCATGTTTTTCTGTCGCCTGAGCTAATTTTAAGTGTGACTAATTCAAAAGGGTTAAAGGTAAAGTCTGAATTTATCATTCGAAATAACGCTACTAATCATCTTAAATACCATTCAGGCGATATAACTTTCAAAATGACACATTTCTGTGAACAATGTCTTTGTTTCTGTCTGGCACTTTGACTGTTGGAACATTTTCCGTCTGACCACGCCCGAGCTTCAGTCTCCCCTCTCTCCTCTCTTCCCTCCATCCTTTGTGCCGCCTGATCCTCCCACAGGATCAGCCTCCTTCTCAGTGTCTCCAACAGTGGCTCCTCAGCTCCTGTGCATGTTGTCCTGGGTGACATGAATTAATGATAACAGCAGAGGCTTCACAGACCAGGCTCATCCATTACATAAGCCAGGCAGGTCTGCTGCAGATCCACTCAGTTTTTGACACTTAATGCACAGTATTGTACCGCAGCTGACCCTTTTTACCCTCCTTTTTCATCCCCTCAGTGTTTACCGCTGCACACGACATATGGTGCAGTGGGTATGCAGCCATATGGCAACTGTCACAAAAATGCATCCATAACCTGCGCAGCGGAAGGTATACAGTATATTTTTAAACACAAAAATTGGCAAGTAAAGCACTGCAGTAGAGAAAGAGATCACCTGATTTGATGGTTGATGCTGAAGACTTTAGAGGCATTTTCACACCAACGTTTCCCACAAAGTAATAAGCAAAAACTTCCCCGGTCAGGATACACCATCCTGCAGTTATTGTACAGAGAGCGAGGCTCAATTGCTACCAATTAAAGGGGCTGCTATCTGCAAGTCATCTCTCCAGTGCCATTAGACAGCAGAGGGCTGTTGTGCATGATCATTAATAGAAATTCATCTGCCTCAACACCCAAGGGAGGCCTGAATGCCACGGGTCCCCACTGCACCTGGATGCACCTCATTACATATTTCTGCAAAGTCACAGAGGAGATGGTATCCAGGCAATGAGCTGTTTTTCTGGGAAGCCCCTTTAAAAACAAATAATCTGACAAATTCTTGATAGAATAGAAACGAATACCTTTATTATCATTGCACAACATTTTCTGTGCAGTTCCTGAAATGCCCTGCCATGCAGATAGTAATATACAAAAGATAGAAATAGAGATAAAGTGATTATAGAGATTTAAAAATGTATATTCTGCTAAATGTTTATGCATGTTATACAGGTGTTTCCCTCTTAATATTCAGCCATTGCACATTAAATACAGTTACTGCAAAGACTTAAAAACATAGTTATTTAATCCAGAGCAGAAATTTGCACATTGTGTCGAATGTTAGTGCATCTTCAAAAGATATTGCACGATATAAACATATATTTAATTTTATGCTAGCGCACCCTCTATTAATTTCCACCCTCAGGTGTTTTTGGAGGTTTTCACCTTTTTTGAGAACAGAGAATTCAGAACTTTTCTCACCCTCCAAAATGAAATTTTAACTTCTCACAGTGTGTTCAATAAAATAACTGATAAAATCCATGTACAATCCTCCCCTTTTGAAAAAAAAAAATGCTGTTTTTTAAGTGATTAGTTTGTGTTTTTACAGCAAACATTGCTGAGGTGTTAAAATTCAAATTAAAAGTTATGTGTTTTTTCAAGGCAGTTCGTTAAGCGCCAGCGTTTTCCCCATAAGGACTTTCTGTTCATCTCTCTTGGACATTCTGCACAACAACCTTATGAAATATTGAGTAGCTTCTTGCAGAATAACAAACCTACATGCTGCTTTTCGTTATGTTGTTACACTCTTTCCTTGTTTTTCACATGTTGGACAAAATCAGGGCATTTCTTATATTGAGGATTAAGAAAAGTAAATCTTGCAATGCAAATTCTTCTGGAGAATGTCAGACACTGTTAAAACGTCTCACCCCAATGTTTGATATGTATGTGCCATTACATGAGAGTGACTCTAAAATCTTACATTGAACAGAGCAGAATACACTGAGTTTAACAAATAAAAACCAAGTAATGTTGGCACCACAGCGCCAACCCAGCTTCCTTTTGATAAAAAAGAAATCATCTCATCAAAAAGTGCGTACTTGTTTTGCTTCAAAATATTCCTTTATTTCTTTGTTTGCAAGACTGTCAATTCCTCACTGACTCACTCTGTCTCACTGCTCCATCTCTCCCCCTCTCTCTCTCCTCCTTCCCCTTATCCAGCTTCATGGTTTAAAAACTGCCATTAAAGCTGCGGAAAACCTGTGATAGGCTATTAACAATGGATTAGCCGTAACAATTCCATTTCCTCTCTCCCCGTGTGTAGTTAGCACGCTGTCAAATGCTCCAAACCTCTAATTATAGGCTGTTTGAATCATTGTCTCGGGACAAAGGGCTGGGCTGAATCAACTGAATTCAATTTGTGCAATGCAAAAGGTGTGTGCAAATCACAATTTCGTGCTCAGGTTACTGTACTGTATATTGTTACTATACTCACAGCACCTGGATTGTGTAAAATGCCAAGTGGAATGCTATAAGTGATGAAATTATATTTAATTTCTTTTCTATTTGGTCTATTTTGTAATTTCTTTTCAGGACCCTTGGCTGACACTGTCCAGGTCAGTCGAGTAATCTAAATCCAGAAGGCATAGCTTTTAATGTACACACTCTCTCAAACACACACACTAATGTCAAAGAATGATCCTGATCACTTCTGACCTCTGTCTTGATGGCAACTTTGCACAGCTGTTAAAAAAGTAGGAAAAGCATGAAGGAGCGCTGTGGCTGTAATGGAAGTGTCATAAATAGTTCATAGCAGTTCTCCTGCAGGCAGCAGCACACCTTGCAGCCTCTGAATCGCTGCTTGGCTTTACAGTGGGAACTCCTCCAGAATTACATAACAGAAGTGTGTTTTGTTTGCCAATATGCTGGCACACATTGAGAGTGGTGCTTTGCATTGCATGGAAACAGAGCTCTCTCTATTGCTCGCTCTTACACACACACACATACAAACACCCACAATTTATATACATATATTTAGAGGGTCATCTTACAAATGAAAATGGATTTTGTTCATTTAGGCTGTTTTCCTGCAGCAGCAGCATGAACTGCCCTCTGCTGGTCAGTCCACCTGTCCATGCTCTCAGAAGAATCAGTGTGTGTGTGTGTGTGTGTGTGTGTTTGTCTGTGAGAGTAGAGGAAGAAGGTTATCTGGATTTATTTATCCAATAA
>JAOWBC010001868.1:16242684-16255301 GCA_028566105.1 Hypoplectrus providencianus | reverse complement strand
GTGTGTGTGTGTGTGTGTGTGTGTGTTTGTCTGTGAGAGTAGAGGAAGAAGGTTATCTGGATTTATTTATCCAATAAATCCTGATTTGTGAAACAGATATTGGTGTGTGATTCCAGCTAAAGTGCCCTCTTCGCTGCAAGTGTCATCTCTCCGTATGCTGGGAAGACATCACAGACTCTAAGCTGATTATGGACGGAAAAACTCCAGTGGAGCAGGGAGCTCCAATGGAGGCTGAGCAGCAGCACAACTGGTGAGCATGTAACCCTAAATCCCCTGTCTAAATATTTCCATTAAACAAGCCCTTATTTAGAAATCACTTGGGGGAGGTGCCTTTGAATGTTTGCCTGAATGCTTATTGTAGAGTTGAATCACAGCAAAGCGTGAAAGAAGTTAATTGAAAAGGAGAGGGTTGTTGGGAAATAGACTATATTGCCTCCGTCACGACTCACTGCTTCTCCCTCTTGTTGTTGCTGCCAACACTGAATGGCCATAAACAGCCATTGAGATGCTGCTGAGATGCTGGAAAAACAGGAGAGTAATATGAAACCGGTCCAGTCGAGGCAAATCAAATTGGATTTTTTTAGGGGACCAATCATCAGGACTTGCTTCTGCAGGCTTGTTCAGAGTCTGACCTCCACTGTGAATTCAGTCTGGTGACGAATGACCTGGAAGTATAGAAGTGGCAGTTGTGATAGGAGTGGTTTGAAACCTCTAAATGTGAAGGAAAGGTGCTTCAATGCTTCTTTTTCTTATGTCATTAAGCAAAAGGTTACACTGGACCGTCCTACAAAATTAAAGGAGATAATTAGGTCCGACAGTTTCTTGCAGCTAAAACTTTTAAAGCAATGCGCCATTAAGCTGTTTAGAAAAACTAATGAAAGATGAAGATCCCACGAAAACAACACAGTAAGAAAGTTTGAACAAATTTGCAGATTCTCCTTTTTGTTGCAACTGGGAGCAAATTGTCTGCTGTGATGTAAGTATTTCACCAGACTGTTTTATTGGCTGATCCGGGCTGTAACCCTGCAAGTTACCAATTATGTCTGATAAGCAAGGAAACAGGTGAGGAAACTCAGACAACCACAAGGAGCTTTAAGTATTTTGGATGCTCCTTGACACTGAGAGGCACCGGATGCCTTTTGGATATCACCCTGTGGGACAAACCCAGGACATGTTGGAAAACGTTGCTCATCAGACCTGAGACTTTCTTGGGATCCTCCAGGATTCACTAGAAGCGACTTGTCTCTGCTGTTAGCTCAAACAAGATATGAATAAGCGGTATAAAAACAATGGTAGACAGAAAGACAGGGATCTGTAATAAAGGAAGAGAGTTCAACATAGCTAAATGATAGATCCTGTAGTGAAATACAATATAATACAAGCATGTAAATACTTCCATCCTGATTTCTACAGCCAATCACCACCCTCCTGAAGAATGAAGTAAAAACTGCCAAATGGTTACCTGAGGCTGAAATTGAATCAAATGTCAAAAATCTCATGTTAAAATCCAAACTTTGCTGGAGAAACAAACATGGTTACAAGTGATTTAAAACACTGGAGGAGGGATTTTTCTTGTATATCAACTATTTCAGTTATATTACGGTTTAAAGTTATATATGATGGGGGTGACAGGTGGGTGCTGGCACAGCTGCTGTCATTCATTCTGTCCCCTGCTCACTCATGCTCCACTTCCTGCCTATTTTTTCAGATCTGCTGGAAGTTAGGAGAAGTCAGGCAGTGCCAAAACAGTGACAGTGGCATTAATTTGGGGTCCTGGGAAACCTATGGCTGACGTCACATCCATATTTTAAATGTCTCTGCTTCATCCAAGCACCTTGCCTCAGAAGCTGAGGTGTTGGGTAAAGCCAACTCTGCGTCAAATTGGATCCTGTAAGTCACAACCCCGCAAACTCTGGAATCAATACGGCCGGACTCATGATTCAACAACAAGCTTGAGCACGAAACGTACAGCGAACATTAGATTTATGATGGAAAAAAAGCAATCAGTACATTTGTTCTCAGGTTTTAGAGCTGATTTCAAAGAGCTGCCTGATAAATGAAAGAAAAAAGAAGTTAAAAAGAAATTGCCCATTCTCACGTCAGCATTTTTCCCCGAAACCCTCCGTTCATTGATTTCCACATTAAGCAGACCTTTACACTAACATTGTTCCCAGACACTGCTCAGAGAGCTTATTGATTGTGGTGGACAGCCAGACACCACAGATGCATCCTCAATCACCAATAGCAAAATTAAACATGTCCTTACGATAGCTGGGTATCTAATTCTAGTTTGAAATTGGAGGAGGTATGAGCATTACTGAGAAGAGAAACGGAGGAAACAGAGAGAGATAGAGAGCAACAGATAAGAGCGGCAGATACACCCTCTGGCCTTACATTGCTCCATAATGAGGTGATTTCTTCCTGTATGCAGATAGGGTACTGCAGTAATTCTGTGTAAAACAAAAAAATAGCATAAAATGGCTTCAAGCAGCTAATCTTATGCTGGTTCAAAATTACTGACACGAATGATGAACAGAAATAAAGTCAGAATGTGTAAAAATGCATCCTCTCTGTAATATAAACAGACTTCCGTCCACATTATTCTCAAGATACAGTTTATCAAGACTGAAAAAAAGAAATGTGAGGAGTCAACCACAGTCTCCATGACAGCGAGATCCGAAGGTGGGTGTTGAACTATTCACCAGGGACCGGCCCCCGCGCTGTGACCCCGATCAGAGGAACTAAGCTACAGCCTCCGTTGCCTTGGACCTGAAGCCAGGCTCTGGGATGCCCGCTCTCCTGCTCCAGGCTGCAGCCTTCTCAAAGGCATATTAAGTCTTGGGCTGCTTTATTAAGGAAAACAGTCAACACACTCAATTATAGGCTCTTGCATGGTGTTTGGTGTGGAACGGAGAAGCCAGTGGGCAGAGTGTGTGGGATTGGATCTGCATACTGTACTTGGCTTTCTGTGTGTGTGAGCATAATGTGGTTGAAATGGCTCGACATGTAAAATCTGCATTTGTTAAGAAGTAGGTCAGGAAATGTGAGAAAATTAAATGGTCTTGCGGATGTATTTACTGTATGCATGTAATATCTTGTATGTATATGTGTATTATCCATCTGCAGGCTTGGAAAGCAATGCAAAATGGGATTACATATATAGAGTATAAAATGTAAGTCAATATTCTTGTGCACACACAGTTTAAATTAGGGGTATTCAGAATACAGTTCTTGTCTTTAGAAATAGATAAGTAAGATGAGTAATAGATTATTTTACTACATTTGAAAAGGACCCATTTTCACTTCAGTTTGTTTGTTGGTTTGTTGAATCCTCTGCATGTTTACAGAAAAACAACTCGCCTGATTTTAACAAACTTGGTTGAACGGTGTAGCATGGATCAAGGAAGAGCCTATTAAATTTGGAGCAAAACCGAATCACCAGGCAGATAACCAGCATTTTTTTTGGCTTTTGTGGATATCTTAACATTTGAGTTTGCCTTTGGAGAAATCTGTTCTTTCCAATATCCCTCGTATTTTAACTTTTGTTTTCAAGTTGAGAAATTTTACACTGTCCAGGTGCTGTTAGTGGAGCACGCCAGGAGTTTTGTACTTATAATTGTGATAGTATGCATGCTGTATTTTCTACCAGGATGTTGCTTTCTAATGACATATATTCAAATGACCTGCACTACCTATATATAACTTATATATTAGATATATATAGATAGATATAGATTAGGTACAATGTTCTGCATGGATCGCTCTATGTGTGGCCATGTACCTACAGAGGACTGAGGAAAATGACGGCGCATGCTGGCGGCCAGCCCGTTCTACCGAAGTGAGGTGATCGACAGGGGTGCGTTTCGGCCCCCTGTTGAGGCGCAGCAGGGGGGTATGTAAAGGTGAAGTTCTGGGTCTCAGGGCCCACAAAGCAGACCCCCCGGAGAGGGTAATCACCATGAGGCCAGCAACAGTCAGCACAGCAGTGGCCCCTCGTCACAAAGACACTCCTCTCCAGAGACATGGCTGCGCCTTTGTGCTCCCCCACACTCTGAGTGTGTCCCACTCCAGGGGGCTTGAGAGGCACCACAGGGTGCCCATTAAACCATTAGGAGTGGAGGACAGCCCTGACAGCCCGATACACAAGTACGCACACACACGTACAAACATACACAAGCCTTCGAGATCCTCGACTTGTACTGTACGTACACAAACGGCCTGAGATGACAAAAGCAAAGCATTGTTCACTTAACATCGCTGTCAGCCGCTCAGAGCTTGAATGGCAGAACAATCTGTCATTTCTGTTTGCTCACTTCCTGGCTAATGGCTCATGGACTCGCTCACGGACTAACTGGCTCGCTAGTGTACCATACAGCTGCACTGTTCAGGTTCAGTGTTTTATTGCCATGTCCCGGTCACACAAATACACCAGGCCATAAAAACGTTGAACAGCCTATACATTAATATTGATTGTTAATACAATGCTAAGTATAAAACTGAAGTGCCTTGTTGCCTAAGGTTCAGTAGGTGCAGACAGAAGGTCTACAGTTTATGTTCTGGCAACTCCTGTCCGATGGAAAAAAGGTGGAATATAGGTGGATAATAGCTATTTAATGCCTTTTTTTATCATCTTCTTATCATTTTTGTTTGGAAATATGAAGTAATAAATAGTAATAAAGCAACTTTAAGTTGGCAAGTGTTCGTGTGAGTATTTTGTTCTGGTGGCCATGTCAATATCAAAAAAGTATTTAAATGCAGACCACAGTCTTTATTGAGACAGATTACCAATTTTTGGTAGTTTTGGTTTTGGTCAGCAACAGACTGAGATGACATCTTTTTTCTTTGCTTGGTGGGTGTGTCAAAGGTGTCAAACCAAACAGTGGTGACGTGTAATTTAACTTCAACACTTAAACTTTTCTAAGAAGAAAATTCAATCTAAAAAAAGAGCGTACATTTTCAAGGAAACGTCATTCAATCTGGATAATGAAGAACTTTGAGTCGGACTGAACATGCCACTGAAGCTCAGGATGCAGTGATATACAATGTGTGGAGGCCGCTGACAAGAACAATTGTAGTAAACTCTGAACTGAAGTCTAGAAAAACATCTGAAGCCTATGTGGACTTCAAAGAAGAATTTCATGTACCCCCATCATGGCTGGCTGCCTGAATGCAAACAGGCCAGGTCCAACACCAGAGAGGTGTTTACTGTACCGACATGTCTCTTGTCATTAAGGTGCAGAAGACGAGGTGAATTTATTTATTTATTTTTTTACCCCTGGGCACTCAAAAAAGAACCTATAGTTGGAGCTAGCAGGAACCTTGGGGGTTGTAGTGACCAATTAAAAATAGTGAGCACCAGAGGAAGTTCATCCCCACAGTGCTCGAGGATGGCTGTAACAAGCCGGCCCTGTAGCCATGGTGTTCATTTGGCAGAGCAGAGTTCTTCTGGCTTGATTTTCTGAGATAGTAAACGTTGGTTGCCATCAACAAGAGAGAGGGGGTGGGTGGCGAGTAACATCCATTCCAAATCTGCAGCAGAATCCATTAAAACAGTCGAGGAAAACAGTTCAAACTAGGCTACAGTGCTCAGTATTGTGCTCTGTGATGTCTGCAAGCCTTGACACCCTTGACATCTTTAGCCTGCAGCTTAGTCTCTAATTTGTCTTTGTAGCAAGCTTTAGTTTTTTCACATTCTTATGAAATTCATAGCTCAGACTTTTGTACTAACTCTGACGCTGTTCTTAAAGTCTTCATGTTTCTTCAGACAAAGCAACCTGACTTCATCCCTGAACCACGGCTCATTGTTGCTAAAAACAGCATTAGAGTGCATTGACTTCAAGTTAAAGTGAAATATTACAGCACAGCTGTCTTCTTGATAATGTCCTCTCTATCCATCTTAAAAACTCTTCCTTCTGTGTTATCTGACAGGACCTCAGTGTAGCTGAGTCCATCTAATATTGTATTCAGCTTCACCCTCATCAGTTTCATTAAATATTAGATATTAAATTAAATGGAACTCGACCCATATCTTTCCCTAAAAGCCACTGACCAGAAACAGTGGTCATTCAAATACAATTTTGCTCATGGCTATTGGAAACACAGATGGTAGGTTGTTTTGCTTTAATAAGGTTATTCAATTTCACCCATGTAATAATATTACAGGATTAAGGGCATTTACAGCAGGAATCAGGGTTAACAGTGTAAATATTGAAAACACTGAATCTTAATCCCAAAAAATCCAGCTCCTTATTATTTGGATGATGAGGCCATTACAAGCGCTTGAATTTTACTGTACTATACTGGACAGATTGTGCATATTATATAATGTGGGTGGGGGTTGGCTTACCCACCTACCCACTCTTACATTGTGGTCACCCGTACATGTCAACATAATGGATAGGCGCACAGGACCTGCTAAACCATAAAGGTAAGTGTATCCAGTGGAAAATAACAGCAGAATCCTTAAAGGGACAGTTCACCCCAAATCGAAACTGCATATTTACATATATATATATAGGCCTAATGGATCTCTAGATGGTGCTCAGGTGCAATAAATAAATACATTTACATTTTAAAAACTCCATAGCAATGTTTAATTTCGTCTCGGAGCTATTCTCGTTCCACAGCCCCTCTTATTCCTCCAAAGTGGGGAGAAAAAATACGTTTTTGTTTTTTATTTTATTTTGGGGCGATCTGTCCCCATAACAACCACATTTAAAAAGACACTGTAAATGAATAAGGATCATAATTAACGTTTTAATGTTACACACAATTAACCTATTTCAGTGCTATTTGGTACTGTTTTACCTTTTCATTTGAAATTTTGTTGCCTTACAAAGACGGATTAGCAAACCGGAAATGACGTATAACGAATTCGTCTGGTCAGTTGTCCTGTCTATGATTCGGACGCGGCAAACAATTAACACGCATTTTTACGTCGCTGTGTACCAAACTGTCTGAAAGGAGGATCATGTTTACCTTCAGAAACGAGGAAGTTTTTGTATTACGTCATATCTTTCAAAGTTAAACTCTAGCTAAACTAATTTCAACAACGTTGTGTTTCAATGCAAATATGTAAACCTGGCTCGCGCACCGAAAGAAGGCCTGACGTCATCTCACTCACTTACTAAATGGAATAAGAAGTTGCTCGGAGGGACAGTTTGGACGTAAGTTGACTTTCTTCATCAGCTGTGGAGGGAAACGTGATGCCACTGGGTGAAAAGTGCACCTGGACGTGTGGAAACGTTCAGTCGGACTTAAAAACAGTGAGTGAAAGTCCCTTGAACGTTTGATTTCTGTGATATTTGTGCATTGCTGTGTTGTGCTGGCTGCCATGCCAACAGCTCGTTGTGTTCTGATGTCTTCAGCTGAAGTTGTCACCTTTTTTTATGTGTCTGCTTGGTTGTGAAGAAATTTTGAGCTGTTATCAGACAAGCTCTGTCACACTGATTACATTAGTAAAGTCTAGTATAACAACGCCTTCTAATTGCTCTGTAGATATTTTGTTTTATTTTAAGCATTATATAATGATTATTCAGGCTGTCGTTCCATCATTGAACCTGCCCGTGGCTTCATGTTTGTCCTGAACATTCAGTAAAAACTTGATGTTAGGCTTGTGGTTCGCCTGAGATTTGGTAGTTGGAGAGGAAAGCCAGACTTGTGGCAGAAAAAGCAAACATGGCCTGAGTATTGGCGTACTATTTTAGTCACCCTGTTTGCTTCACTGCCAAGGAGAGAGGCATAGTCCTGCAATATTTAGCCAATAGTTTGTGAAGTGTTTGTGACCTCTCTGACTGGAAATATGAGTGTAAGTGATACTTTTCTTTTTTTTTTTGCACTGACTCTTTCTGTCAGAAATGTACATAATAATGCAAACATTCCCAGTATCTTCCTGTTGCAGATTTAGAAACCTTTGAGCAATGTGCTGATCATCCTATCTTGGTGTTGCATATATAAGATGTATGGGTTATAAATATTCCATTTCACAATAATCCATTCTTTTGCTCATGTTTATGAGGCCCGTCGAGAGTAAAAGTGCACAAAACCTAAGAATGAAAGGGCGCGAGGCTGCGTTTGTAATTAAACTTTCATGGCTGAAAGTTTCAGAAGCCTTTTACTGCATTTTTCAGCATCGCTCACTCCCTCTGTGGGGCACACACTTCCATGCATAATTTGTTCGTTTGGTCTTTCCTTTTATTTTTTGATTAAGTTTGGTTTTATTTAACACATTTGACAGGATTTAAGCAGAATTAGTTTGTGTTTCCTGTCATTATTGATGGAAGTCAGTGGACTTAAATCCTGCTTACTTTAGAGACAAACAGCATTGGCATCATTGATCTTTCCTTTTCACTGCATGACTGGAACTTTTAGTAAATATTGTGTACATATATTAACCTCAGAGTAGATCTTGCGCAACATGAGTTGGGCCATCTAGCCAAAGGTGTCTTCTGTAGAATAAATAAGAAAAAGTGGCAAAGTGGCTCTGCAGAGGTCATGAATTATAAAAGGTGCGGCTAAAGCTGGTTCAAATGCTGAGGTGAAGGGGAATGGGCCCTTCAATTAGTCTGAAGGGTAAACCTGGTAGCAACATCTCTCTCTCTCGTTCTCTCTGGATTCTTGCATGCAGATACGCATTTAGCTGTGAGGTGAGCCGCTGTCCCTTCACCTGGAGGACCTGCCAGTTTCTCTCCTGGCCCTCACACTGAGAGGATTGTTATCTTCCTGGCTATCTCCCTGACTTGGAGATCTTTTACTGAAGAGAAGTTGTCATAGTGGAGGAGGAAGTGCGTCTCTGTCTCTGCCTCTCTGCTGTCAAACACTGACAACATATTCACTCCTCTCTGGGCAGCAGCGTCTGTCTGTGTCTTCCTGTTTTTCACTGCCAGTTGGTGGTCACTGAGCCTCTATTTTGTCAGGATCAGTCTCTGTTTTCTCTCGGACAGAGTGCAGAAACGCAGCCAGTTTATACTCCGTTTGAAAGTCAAGCAATGTTATTTGTTTCATTTCTCCAATGTTCTAAATAGAGTTCCTATGACCGATTCATAATTAGTTTTAATGCTTTTTGTGTTGCTTTAAATCAACTGTTAGGAGCCTGGTTGGTTGGTTGACTTTAAGATGAAATGGGATAAGCACACGAATTTCTGTCCTTCTTTTTAAGAATTGTGGAGAAATGGAAAAATAAAATAATGCATGTCTATTTGTTTATCCTGATAAGAGGTTCAACACAACTTAACATGGACAGTACATTGATCTTATATGTTTGACAGGTTTTAACTGTGAGCTGTAATATTTTGCATCCGATTATTTACACAATGCATAAAAACATGTAAATCAAAGTAACAAAATTTACTGTGCTTAAGTAGTTAAATTAAAGATAATTGTCCTCAAGTATTTTAATTCTGTGTAAAAGTATCAACACATGCATATGCTGTTTTGAGAAAATGTGAAGTAGATGTTAACACACAGTGTTTGGAGATGAGTGATTTTCATTTAAGGATTGCGCCAAAGCAACTGAGAAAAACTGCAAACACCGGCCAAGCTGGATAAACTGTTTAAATACACAAAAAGTCTTTGCTTGATTTTGTCACAGTGACTGTTTTACTGGCGTTTTATTGTGCCTGAGTTGAGTGTTTTCATATCAGTGAATTGATTATGATGTGTTCTGTCACTTCTCTGACACCCACAGAAAAATCAGGAACTAATCTCTCAAAACATGCTGCCTTGCAAATATTTTTGTTACATTCATGTCCTCTTGTTTTTGGCTTTTAAATGGCAGCGAAACCAGAATAATTGTAGAATTCCAGCACAAAAAAACTGCCGTAATTCGTTCCATTTCTAAAATTGCTGTCAGAGTGGCTGTGACCTTTTTTAAATGGATGATTGTTTGTTTTGTAACAAATCTGTGCAGATGCTAACAACCACAAATGATGACATTGTGTGTTGGCAAGTGCTGCGTTGTTGTGCATTTACTGCAGGCTGGAACATCTGTTGGCCAATAAGCGCTTGTGTGTGTGCATCTGTGACTGTGTGTGTGTGTGTGCAGATACGTGATGGGTGTGGTAGGTCAAATAGCGGCTCATAATATCCACTTTAAACCGCCCACAGCACACAGGTCATTGCCTTGGTGTGCAATATCTTGCGTGACACAGGCTTTGGGTGTGCAGGAAGCTTGTTTTATTTCCCTTTTTAATGAAAGTAATTACCCGACTGTTTGTTTTGGAAAGACAGTTATGTAATCTATTATTACTGTACATGGTTTACAGCAAAGCAGTGCTGTTCTTTAAGTCCATCTGAAAGCAGAAACATGCAACATAAAGTACATAATCCAATCAGCAGTTCATTTTAAAAAAGACATAGAACAACAAAGGCAGCTGTTGAAATGCTGAGCTGTAATTACAAATCCATGGGAAGAAACCGAGGAAATTTCTTCTCTGTCACACCAGCAGAAAAACATGTGTACGAATCAATACTTATGAACATATTCTGTCAGGTTGTATCCTAGGTGTTGTAAAAAAAAAATCCTGCTGTGGGCAATTACAGACCATGATTTATAGCTGTGTGAAAATACACAGCACTCCTATAGAAATGATGAATTGCCTGCTGTATTCTTAGGAGTGAATCAATACATTGAGTTCATACATCGGTGTCATAGTGGCATGCTGCACATATTCAGTGCAAGTGGTGAGGTTGTGCATAGTTATTCTGATATATTCCATGCAATATCCTTAAGACTCCCCGGTAAAGGGCAGTTGAGCCCAGCCGAGCTGCAGCCTGAGGCCTGTGGCGAGTTTCTCAGCTTAATTTGACTGGCCTCCTCCATCTCTGTCAACGGAGGGCTGTTTTTGGACCGGACTACCACATTATTAATAACGCTGATACATTCTCATTTGGCCCGCCAGGGGAAATTAATTATTCTAATGGGCATAATTCCACTGTCGCTCCAATTCCCCCTGCTTAGCATGTGAGGAAAGATGGATGAGATGTGTGATTGAGGGGAGCAGTGACACGGATGCAGCAAATAAATGTTCCTCGGCTGAGCTGTGAGCATGACTGGAGCGTCTGTATGTGCCGCGCAGGAAAAACACTTTCACCAGAGACTCAATGGAGCAAACGCAGAGACATCGTGCAGGGGCGGGAAGGTGTTCAATGAGTAATCATGTCATAAAGTAATGAATATTAATTCGCTGATATTAACAGGTTCCCCTCTGGCCAAACAATCTTTCAACTGCTCACTCATCTGTGGGAGGTCAGCCAAGAGAGTGCTGTCCAAACAGGAAAAAAAGCAGTTTGTTTATCATGGTGATGACTGCTTTATTTCCACCATTACATTCAGATAGATGCTTTGACCACCCCTCTCTCTCTTTCTCCTTTTCTGTATTGCTGTTTTGCTCCCTCCACTCGTTTGCAGCCAGTGTTGTGGTCCAACTCGTCTTTTCCGCAGACTCTTCCTTGACGAATGTGCTGACCCGATGTATGATAAAATCCAGCAACCAGTTGGCATTGCTCGATTTGGTACAGAGCCATGCTCTAATTGGAAACAGTGCCATCTTGCTGGACTCTAATTATGGTTTCCATGGCAACTGAACAAAAAAAAGCTTTCTTCTGTAGAGTCGTGATATATTTGAGGAAAAAAAAATAAATAAAGTGTAAGGTATAGTATGCTTTCATCTGTTCTTTTCCTGCTCTAATACCCGAGAAACTGACATCCAATCTGCATTAATTACTTCCTTCCAAAGTGTATGTCAAAGAATTCCATCTGATATAGGATTATAGAGGTTCTTCTGTGTGTTTTATATCTCATGCCGCCTAACTATTATTAGACTTATCTTAGCCGGGGTGAGAGCACAGGTCTGAAGTTATTAAAGTTCAGAGTCGTGGGTTCAGTGATCCTCTGGTTATTGTTTTCAGCAGCCTCCTCTGCTTATCTCAGTTTCTCAACTTTAAAATAACACCATGCACAATGGCACATGAACATGCACTCAACAACCAAAGCACATTCAAATAGTTTTGAGGAATTACAGCCGAAACCTACTTCTGCTAGCCAACCTTGAAGCACAGAAGATGATTCTCTCGGTACTTTATATGTGTGGGTGTGCACATGCGTGTTTTTTTATTGCCAAAAATCTGCTTAGTTAAATATAGTTTCACTCTACTTTGAGGGTTTTTAGGTTGAGAGCTGAAGGAATAAAACAGATGATTGATGATCCTGTTAAATGATCAGATAGAAAAAGCCATTTGTAAGCAGCATCAAAACAAAACGATGCTACTGATCATTTGTAATTCAGCTCTTAATGGGCGTCCGGGTTTTCTTTGAGGACTGAGCAGAATAGTGTTTGTAATATTTAAATCTCTTCCTGAACAAGTCTGGAATCTGGGTGTTGATTTGATTTAGGTTACTTAAGATCAAACACTTTTTCATGTACATGCTGTAAATCCAATAACAGATTTTTGAGTCTCTACTTAATGATGTGACGTCACGGTGCTTTGTTCTGTTGTCTCTGGTACTGAAGATGCTGCCACATAAAAGGCTAAAAGCCTGCTAAAGCCCAGTCATGACTCCCCACAGAGTAGTCTGCTGTCTTTCTGTTTGTGTGTGTGTGTGTGTGTGTGTGTGTGTG
>JAOWBC010001868.1:16231273-16242584 GCA_028566105.1 Hypoplectrus providencianus | reverse complement strand
TGTGTGTGTGTGTGTGTGTGTGTGTGTGTGGATAGGATAACGATGACAGGAATGATTTGACACATGTAGGCGAGGGACAGTGCCTGTGTGTTCTTGGAAACCTGCGTTGCTCCATCTGCTGCTGTTAGGCAACCAGCTGCCTGCCTCCCATCGGCCCAGCAACACCAGCCACAACTACTCCGAAACCATGGCAACCGGCTCCTTTCTGTGGGCTGCCCAGAAAGACTGACCCACCTCCTTTTTTTTTTTCCTTCCTTCCCTTCTTCTTATCTTCTTTTTTTTTTTGTAAATAATGTCAAGGGTCTTTTTTATTTCTGCAATAAATCGTGAAGTGCTCCTGCTCCTCTTGTTGCAAAGACAAATGTAACCCGGCGCTGTACTATGCAGTGTACTGTACTCACATGAAACATATGCACTATGTCAATATAGTGTGGCACTGAGGATGAGCATTCGGTAACCAAGCGCACCCACATTGCTCACCCACACATCGCAGTGTCCCGCTTTCTCACTCGCTTACAGACACATAAATTCAAGCCACACATACACACAGGCATTAACTTTGACCCAAACTGTCATCCGTTCTCCCTCCGCCTGAAGTAAACACATCCAGAGAGGATCCCTTCCATTCAACGAGGGCCTCTCTTTTTTTCACATCTCCTGTTGAGAGATTGATTATCAGGCACTCAGAGCTTCAGGGACCCCCACCCCCTGCCACCTCCACCCTCATCACCAGCAGAGCTCTCACATCCCCTGCTTAAATCAACGGGCGTTCACACCAATAACTCGGGAAAACATCAGGAAATACTTGGAGCAGATGCACAAAAACACTCAAAGTCAATAATTCATATTCAGACAATGTGTTTACCTCTGCATATGTCTGGCACCTGTAACCTAACAGTGATAAAGAAAGATGCCATGTTTGCAGCTTGGTGTGAATGCTTTTCATAAGCTGTTTTTAATGAGCTCCTGCTCTCACTACAAACAACAGAATCTATCCATGTTATTGCAGATATTGTTCGACAATATGTGTTTATTATTACAGGGATCGAACAAGACAGTGTGCAGAAATTAAGACTAAATAAATGCATGGTAAGCTCCGGCTTATTAAGTAAGCATTGCTGACATGAACATGATTAAGATGCGTTTAATAAGATGCATGTAAAAACACGAGCAAAACGATTCTGGCAACCTCTATGACAGGTTAATTATCATTTATTCTAAGTGATTTCAGAGCCTCGAAGCAATCTATTTATTCAACGTAGACCCTTTTAGCATGCAATAAGCTATAATAGGTAATGACAAATGCAATAACTGGTGTGTCACACACACCAGTTATTATACACACACACACACACACACACACACACACACGCACAGACATTTCCCAACACGGCAATCTCTTGCCTAAGCCATGAGAGCCAATACAGAAGACCTACAGTTTGTGCACATGCAACTACCAGCTCCCGCTCTTAACATCCTGCAGTTGATCTGTCACCTTTCTCAGCACATCAGCCTTACAGCAGTCAAGAGACTTGTTTATGGAAAGAGTGGTTAATAAATGCAATTTTAGCAGCAACAAGGTTTTTCAAATAGTGTGAAAACATCTGCCATTATGCACCTGTGTGGCTATTTCTAGCACTCATACCAGTAATCACTTCTAAGCCATCATTATTAATATAATTATCATTATTAACTGTCTGGAAGATGATCAGTGATAATTCCATAGCGCTCATAATGAAACAGACTGTGCAGTTTTTCAAGTGATAAATAGAATGACAAGACCATTAACACAACAATGGCATGAACATAGATAAAAGAATGTGGGTGCGGGGTATGCATCACTCATAAATATGTTCATGAATTTTTGCTCATGAATGCTTTTTTTATAGACTGCAAAAGAGAATGTTTCAATTAGAGAAATTTATAAAGAATATTAAAATAAATTCCTTCATCTTCTCTATTATTCCACTTCATTGTCCCACCTGTAACTGGCTCTCTGTTTATCTAAGAAGTGCACATAAGCTTACCACACATACTTTCTTATAATACCACATTTTGTGCGGGGAAATGGTGTATGCACGGTTTTTCGCATACGCAGCATTTTTACATCAGGCTCCAGGACTCCGTGTCCTGGGCTGGCACTAAGCAGGTCCACAGCAGTGCGGCTATTCCCTGTGGTGAGGCTGGAGTGGAAATGCAGGTCAGGGTTTGGCCCAGCTGTAGTGGGCTATATCATGGGGAAAAAAAGAGGACAAAAATGTGATCACACTCAAATCAGTGATGTCAGAGCAGTTTTTTTCCCTCCCCCAGCAGATGCCAATGGCAAAACATGCTGTTACCTCATTGATTGGGGTGTAGCCAGAATCCCAATATGGTTAAAATGTTAAATTCCCAGCACTGCATTGAATCAGTTTGCATTTGTGAATCAAAGTTGAGCTGATTCCTTTAACACACAAAAATAAAAATAATACTTTTATATAAATATCAACTTGACACAGCAGACAAACTGAATCAGATCCTTCTACTTAGTTTTCACCTGTGCACTCCTGGTTAAACGTTTAAGCATCATGTAAATATATATAGTATATAATTTTTCTTTTGCATGCATTGGTGGTGTATGTTTACGCTTTGTGTGTTTGTCCTGTGGACTGGTGTCTCTGAAAGGGTTTTGCTAAATGACCTGTCACTGGCGATGCTGGGCAGTCGTTTGTTTCTGTGTTGGCCACTTGTGCACAAGAGTACATATGTGTTTCTGATAACCAGTGGGTGGCAAAGATGCCGCATTCTTGCCAGCTCACCCAGTGAGACTGGCAGACAGTTCTGCCTCGTGGTGAAACAAGATAAACTCCCAATGTAAACAGTCGATGGCATAATGCTAATACGAAATCAGATAACTCATCTTCTCTGTCCACGTCTTGCATTAAAACTTCAACTGATATGATTTGTTTTTGTCTCAAACACGCTATCATTATTATAGTATTCCAATAAATGTCTTTGCATTGTTAGAGTAGCTTTAAGTGCTGAAGTTGAAGCCGTTTAAGGTGAAATCGCTGCCTCAGGAAACCCATGAGGCGATCAGGCCAACACAAGTTCTCACCCATCTCCATAGAGACCAGGGATCAGATACCCTGTGCTGGTCTATAGGTCTCTGTAGGCTCTGGCTCCAGCTCCACTTAGAGAGCTGATAGACAGCTGGCCAAGATATCGACATCCTTGTACATTTGAGCTCAGAGGCAGAGCTGTTAATGGGGCTTTAAGCCACAGACCTCCAGGCATGTGCATTATTCCTCCCAACCACAAGTCCCACTATTGACAAGTGGAATCAACACGAAATTATCAGGAAAGAGGAAGGTGTACTGGATGAAAGCAATTTCCACAACATTACGCTACTCGTGTGAAGCACAGAGACAACAATCACTCATAGATGGAGACTAAAGATATGAAACACAAGCATGAAGCACAAGAAAGCTAGCAGCCGGAGGGGGAGAGAAAGTGACTGTGCGCAGGAGATAAGCCCGGGAGATAGCAAAACAGAGAGCCATGAGAGAAACTGAGAAAGGGATTTGTAATGATGGGGAAAAGGAGAGGAGACTGTGGAGTTGTTTGATAGGGGGGGGCGGGGCGGTAGCTCGTAGCTGGGTGTGTAAGGACGGACACACTTAATTGTCCTGCCTGGATCAGCTCTAGTCTGGGCTTATTGCTCTTTACAGTTGAGGGATAGAGCTGTACACTGAAAATAACATAAATATCTAACATGGATAATGGTTATTAATTTTCATGAGTGAAGATGCCTGATAAAAAAAAATGTATTAGCTTCCTGTCAGTCTCATGCCATGTCTTGTCCTTTCTTATAATATCGGTAAATGGAACAAGACGCTGATTTGCATTTTTATCTGCTGACATTTATGCAAAATGGTTTGATCTAAATTTGGGTGAAAACGTACAGCAGCATTACAGTGAATGAAATGGCATAGATGCAGTAGAATTTCTCAGCGTTGGCAGGCTACATAGTAACCTGCTCCTTCCATGCTCCCTTTACAAAATGTTCAATTATTGCAAGCAGTCAGAGAGGGCTTCCCTGCAGGGAGCTTGATATTTTGCCCTATTTTTCTGTTCTGTTGATTTCATAATCTCCCTTCACCCTTTTGTGTTTCCTCTGGCACACACACATCCTTTTCATTTTCTTCTGCTGGCTCACTCCTGTCGCATGTTTAATGTCAAGGCCATTTATTTGTGTGGGGGTGTTGCTGGTATGCATGGAAGGAAATAGTCTTCACAAACTGTCATGTTTTCTCAGCAGAGCGAAGCCTCAAATATCAGATCAGTAAATCACGCCATCCCCATCGATACGATAAGGGCGGCAATATTGATTCATTCCCGGACCTGGGCTTGTGGCAGTCAATCCAGCAGGATATTAAAGTCGCTGGTGTTGTTTTGACAGGGACAGACATCACAGACTTCATCTCTTCCACATTCTGATTCAGTCTCTCTGTGTGCGTAATATCAAAACGTCATGACACACATTTCATAATGTGATCCAAGTCCCTGATTTTTATCAGATATTCTGAAGATATTCAGTCTTACAGCTGTCTGCTCAGTTCAACACATATTTTCTGGTTACTGATCAGAGTTCTCACTAATTTTCCCTCAGGCTCTCTTCTATCTTGTATTTCTGTACTGTATGTTCCTCCTCCTTGTATAGGGGGGTGTGTGGTTGCAGGAGTGAATGATGCAGGATAGAGGACTGGAGGCAAAAATGTTCTCCCCACACAGCCGTTTACCAAGTGCTGTCTACTGTACTGTAGCAGGGGAAGAATGCATTTATGCTGCAGAGGCTTCATAAATATTAGATATGGCCCCTGCCTGCCTGCCTCTCACTGCTCGACTGCATGCTAACAGAGGTTAGCGCTGACTGTCTGGCTCATTGGCTCCCCCGTTACGTAACGCCTGACCTCATCCACTGCAGTGAGGCAAGAGTTGGGATTCCCTCTTGCACATGGAAAGGAGCTGTGGGGAGCATGGCGATGGAGTGAGGGAGGGAGAGAGAGCACCATGCAGCACAAAGAGGAAAATGGATGGTTATTAGCGATAAGTGGGAACAGGCAGAATGCTGAAGTGAAATGCATTTGGACTTCAGAGGAAAAGGATTTGGTGCTAACAAAAACAATGGCAGGAAATGAGTGTGATCAGCCCAGTTCACTTTGTGGTAGTAAAGTGGTATGTGTTGTTCACTACTGGAGTGGCTCATTAAGTTAAAACCGAACTGGTGATTCACAAATGATGGAGACGACAGTGAGTCAAGACGGGGAAATGAGTAGTACAGCAAGTGTTTCCTCTCGTCCTGAGGGAGTGACTCGGCTCTGCGGGACTGAGATTTAGAGAAGATGGGGTAGAAAGTATTGAAGCAAATCCAGTTGGAGCAGGTAGAGATGTAGTGAAACAAAAAACGAAGCCGTGATGAAATGTGCTGCAGTTGCATAATACACCATGCTGGTTGTTTGGCCATCTCTTGAATTAATCTGATTTCAAATAGTTTTTCAGGTACAGTAGCATATTAATCGATGATGTCCTTGTCAGTAAGAATTCATGACATTTATTTATACGGAGATGTGGTGAAGGATTAAAAGACTAACAAGCACAAATAATAACTGAGTGGAGTACATGGTCCGTGGGTCTGAAACAGTTCACTGTATCTGATGAATAAATCTCACAAACCTCTCAAAAACATGACTCAAAAGGTGCCATAAAAAAAAAAAAAAAAACAGTCTCACATTTGGAACAAAAAGACAATTATGTAACATCTTTCTTCTTTTGAGTGGTGTGGAGGAGAGTGACTGAAAAGACAGAAGAGAGTGAGGGTATGACCTCGGACACTGGTTACTATTTGAACCCACAATATCAAAGTAGATGAGATGTTTCTGATCCTCTTCTCTTATGTAAGACTCACAGCCATACAGTCACATACTCACTGCTAATACATCTGTGTTTCTGCCAAGTAAAATGACAATAAGAATCTGCAGATCACAAATTCTCACAAAATATCACACCACAGATTTACAGACAACTGTCATCCCCCAAAATACTAAATGAAAGCACTACACTTATCAAATGCCAATTATTTTCATCATGGTACACAGTGTCTTTCTTTTTTCAATTTCATTATCTTAACAGTGTATTTGTGTAAATTGGTGCACAAAAAAGTTCTGACAAGTTCTGACAAGTTCTGACGGTAAACTTCAGTCTTTGGTGTCAAAGAGTCAGAGCTTCTTGCCAGATAACAGTTTCTACTGACATTTAATAATCCTTCAGGGCGAAATAAATCATTAATGAACCAGAGATCCAAACTCAGTTAGACCTCAGTAGACCAGAATAAAATATGGCCCAGAGGAAATATTGTAATACACTGCAACTGTGTTTGTTTTGTGTGAAATAATTCCAGGCACTTACTGATCAAATTGATCATGTTTCATGTAATCTGCCTGTTTTTCTGTTTAAAGTAGCCGACCAATATGGGATTCTGGAGACTCGTGCTGATACAGAATTGAAGAGGGGAATATTCCTAGATAACAGATATGGAGGCCGATATAGTATTTATTATTATTATTTTTTAAAGCTGTAATAAACACACTTGACAGCTCATTCACAAAACTCATAAACCTTTGATAGGCCAAGATTCCTGATAGTATCTGTTTCGTTTTAACATTTTTTAAGCTCAGACTGACACATTTAATCATGTCGCACTCGCACACTGTCAGACGGCCTTAGGCATGTCTAATACGCAGGCGCTATTGAGGTGCATGTGTCTGCAGAGCTGGATGGTGGTGATTGGATCTAGTGATGAGTTACAAATGGTGTTTCTAACGCCAATATCAAGGTGATTTTAATGATGATGTAATATCAGAAGATGGTAGAAAAAAACAGTCTCTAGAATTTGTGCGTTTGTGCATTTATGTTACGTTTCTTGTGCATTGGCAAAGGATTTTTCAAAGGATGCTGTTATTTAAATTGAAACCTTACCATTAGATTGATTTTAAATGTCTTTAAATATCTTCATTAAAATGTTAACACTTAAACCTTTGACTGTATTTTTTACATTTTGTTCTTTGTCCTGGCATTTTACTGGCATGCTGTGATGGAAATCTTCGCCCCGTTTCTACTAAACAACCCACCTGGAGATCTTATCACCGATCTCGAGTAACCATGATTCCACATCTTGTCACAGACATCTTTGCCCTGTTTAAAACTACTGCAAACAGACTCGACCTTTCCTCCAATCTACCAGTAACTCTAATTGCTTGTGTTTACCAGACAACAACAGCCAGCCTCCAAGGTCGATCTGCTGCATTCGTCTCCTTCTATCTGTGTTCTGTGCAGACAGAACGGTGCTTCTTGGTTCGTGCATATTCAGTGTCTAATCCAAAGTACACATAAGTTACGAGCCATATTTGGTAATATTTTGCCGAACTTTGACCACTAACATTAGCATAGTGTTAAAACATACAGCTGAGGGAAGGTCTGGAGGAACTGGCTTTGACACTGTACTGTTAGACAAAGTTAATCATTAATGTCACTTTTCCTCAAAAGCCATTTAACAAAAAAAAACAGCTTCCAACTTTTAAATTCTGGAGTCATTTGTGTGTGAAGTCCACCATCAGTAATTTCCACAACAAAAAAAGAAACAATCGCCCAACCCAACTGTAAAAAGTCCTTGAGGAGTGTCTTGGAATCATATTTTCATTCTTTCAAGCTAATTTGCATTTGCAACAAGTATTGGTCCTTGAGAAGACAAAATCCAGATCTCAGTAGTTGAAAAAATCCTGTAAAGTGAAAAAATACCGCTGATGTCCCCTCCTCCTGTGGATGCTGTTTACATAAAACAATAGGGCTACAGCTGGTGGCTTTTTCAGGATGTATTTTTGGGTGCAAACACTCATTATAAACTGTAATGAGAACAGCTGCCATGCACAACAGAGAAAACATTTTCTCTGCACATGATCCATGAATCACTTCCAAAGCAGCTCTTCTGTGTTATTAACTGGGGATTATTCATTAAATTAATGGCTTGCTCTCTTTGTCTGGATTACAGTCATGTTAATCTGACTCTCCTGGCTGGGACTGGGATACGTGATCACTCATTGGTTGATAAAAACACTGTCAGGCTATTGACGTGCTGAATTAACCATTTAAAAAAAAAATCTCCATTCAGTCTAATTACACCTTGTGTATTTATGTATGTAATCTTTAACACAATGGGTCTGGTGTAAAACAGTCACTGCGTATACCATCACAGGTAAAACACCCAGAATGGCCAGATGTACAGCAGACCTGTGACTCATGCCAGGTGTGGGAATTAAGGCCTGGATTTGGCTAAATTGGTCAAACTAGAAAAGGGGCTTTTAATAATAGATTTCCTGCTTTGTTCTAATTTGTTATAACATGTGTCTAAGTCTGTTATCTAATAACAAAGATAATACCATGCTTTGTTGTAACTAAATGCTTCCACAGTGACGCAGGTTTACTGTCTAGTCAGAAGTCTTTGGACGTCCAAATGTTTGCAAGCAAAATATTTGCAACTTGATTTCCTCTGTTGAGTAGGATCAACCCGCCCACAGCATTGTACTCTGAGTACACAAGCATTTGTTAGCATTAACTGTGTGCCATCAATAGAAGACGGATGAGATGAATGGATGGGTAAACACACATAGATTATTAGGACGGTGGTAGTTTTCATGGTTTTTTATTCTGTACTTTATTTACATCTAACTGCGACTGTGAGGTTGAAGTGCTGTTTTTTTTTGTTTTGTTTTTTTTGCTTTGAGGGCAAAATGTGTCCGTATGGTTGATCAATGTCACCTAAAGTTCTCAGAAAATTATTTCAAATTCTTCAAGCAAGAACAAGCATGGGTAAAAACCTGTTACTCCCCCCTCTCTATAACTGACTCATTTTGTCTGTGGGGAACAGGGCACTTTTAGGGGGAGGTAGCAGGTCAACAGTAGATGCCGCATAGAAGAGCACCATCTGAAAGCTGGAAACCTGAAGATAAATCTGCTGCTCAGCACTGGGTTAAGAGTTTCCACCATCTCTTACACAGATTTGGTGCAAAATGTAAGCATTTTTGCATTGATCTAACTGACAATTTCTATGCATATCTGGTGTGAATGTAAATACCTTCAATGCAAAGCTTAAAGCCAGAGCTTAAACCTCATAGCATCCAAATTCAGTGTGCTGTGTTGGAGCAGAGGGCCAACTCAAACAAACTGTCACATATTCTGTGTATTTCCTTTGTAGTTTCTTTCCAAGTAATCACAAGTGGGTCGGGCTCCAGTCTCTGATAGACAATCCATATGAAATCCAACTATAGCCTGAAGAATACAAGCGGGAGGCGACACCTCAGCTGTACTGCACCTCTAATGGGGGAAGCGCTGATGTCTTATGCTATTTGTGGTGGATGTTATCAACGTCCATTCTCCTGGCACTGTGTCTTACCCATCTTCTCTGCCTGTCCCTTGTGCCGTGATGTGCTGGTGGGACTGATAAGCAGAGGTGCGAGACACTCTCTGCTCAGGGTAATCTGGTGAGAATGAAGCTACGGCCTTTTCTGTGCCAACCATGGGGCGCGTGGGGAGGATGATGGAAGAGAGGTTGTTATAGGGACAAATAGCAGCAGAGTCTGTTTGGATTCCCGGCTCTCAGAGGGCACCGGGGTGTTGTGGGATTGAGCGGCCTGGCACTCTCAGGGTTAGCAGTGGGGCATTTCATTCTATTTCATCAGGTTTTGGACCTGATGTTTTTTTCGTATGAGCTGAAGGCCTGCAGAATGTTAGTCAGCTTTTGTTTTTGACTGCTGTCACCTGATAAGCTTTTTTAGTGGGGGTGTTTTGTTCTTCATGAATAAAGCCTAGGAATATAAGCCAGCTCTGTGCATGGTTTTTACACAATATCTAAACACAAGTGTCACTTATTTCTCCTCTTTTCTCCCCAGGAGGGAAATGCACAACTTTGTTTTTGAACACTATCTGGCTGGGTGACTTTATTTATCTTTCTGTTAAGCCTTTCTTTCCCATTTCTTCCTCCTCTATCACATTTTCTTTGTCCCCTGCGGTCGCCTGCATGTTTGCTCTTGGTGTGTCTCTAGGGTTTAGAGCTATAGCTCGGCATTATTTATAGTCTGCAGGCTTCAATTTCTCCCCTCTGTTTGTTTTGGTGTGGTCCATTTTCAGGGATAGGGATCTGTGGAAAATTACAATAACGCTTAATTCGTAAAGTAACACAAAATTTAATAAGATAAATGTACGGACTTAATTGTTTCTCAACTGTCCGCAAGAACCTGATTAAAAAGGAGACATAGAAGACGCAGAGGAAGTAAATGAGCGTTGCAGCTGCCCCTCGTGGGAGGTTTCTGCGTCAGCCAGTCAATTAAATTAAGTTGTCTTTGTCTTCTTCCGAAGGTTGTAAAAGCATCAATATTTCTGGGAAGCTGCGTTTGACTCGGCTTGCTGTACATTAAATTGTGTGCAAAATGCGGACAGCAGATCACTCAGGCTTGTTTCATAATTAGAGTAATTTCATGCATTGACTTCTTGACTGGCAGGTGGAAAATTGTTTTCTGTAATAACACACCTCTCGTGACAACACCGGGAGAAAAGGACAATAAAGACACATTTGTAAGGAAGAACCTATCCCAATGGAATATGGAAACATAAATAATTATATATAAAAATGATTTAAATTACATGGTAGGCTGTCAGACTGTCCAGTAAATTTTATTGATCCATGTCTTCTACATACAACTTACAATTGAGCATTAATGGGTACTAAATCGTTGTTTATGATTTAATCAATGTTAATGAATATTTTATTAATGATGATTATACAATATTTTATAGCTGATCTCGGATGCATTAATGAATAATGTATGAGCGTAATAAAATCAATAATAACAACATTAGAGATTATGCTGTGTGTTGACGTTTAATTTTTCCACATAAAGACATTTTTCATAACCTTAATTTCAAACTGTAGCTCTGAAAAATCACAGCCAAACAAAAGTGCAATTGTGAAGAAGATGACAAAGACAGAGAGGGAGACTGGGTGAGAGGGAGGAATGAAACCAGTCAGCCTGTGCTGGCAGTGATAAAGGGTAATGAGTTATAGCATTCACAGGTACACAGTGCTCACATATATCACAGCTCCATCAGCCCGGCTTGATTCGTGACAGATTATCGCAGACTGATCTCACTCGAGATCTCGAATCCTTGCACGCTGGAGTGGCAATCGCTTTGCATGACGTGTGTGTACGTGGGGGGCTTT
>JAOWBC010001868.1:16213544-16231173 GCA_028566105.1 Hypoplectrus providencianus | reverse complement strand
CACCTAAGCAACTACTTCAACTATTTACCTTTTAAACTGCCTTTTATAATGCCTAACCATGTTTAACGCTAAACCCAGCGGTTTGATAGAATAAATTCACCTTACCTGCAGACTTTTCTACATAGGCGAACCACACTTGTATATAATGATGATGTTGCTATTTTAGAATGCTCCACTGTACCGTGAGACGCCTTTGACCAGCAATTTGTGTCTTTGTGTGTCAGTTCTGTCATTTAGGTTAATGAAGGTCTGCATTTGCATCTGCAGTCTTTCACACCATGTCTGAAAATAGTCAATGTTACATATAACACAAGAACCAAAGTGTATTTTCATCAATTTTGATAATTGCAAACAGTCACCAAAGGGGCATGTCCAGGCTTTGTCTACAGTTTACCAACACATCTCCGTGCACCTTGGGTGAAGCAGTAAAATACTTAAGGTATATGTCCTTGACTGACATATCCTGTTACATACCGTCTTTATTCAGTAAATGAATTCCAATGCATTCACAGTCAGTTTTACATTTCTTACATTTCCCATACAGCCTTTACCCTTATCATTCTTGACATGTTCTGTGGGCGACAATCAGCATGGACTGATAATGGACAAAACCCCTCATTAAGGAAAGTGCTGCTTCCTGAGATGACAGAGTCCGTGAGACAGAGGGCTGACCTTATTAACAAAGCCTGGTAGGTTAACACAGTGTCACGCCATCATTCAGATCATTTTTCCCAGCTTGTTTTAGCAGCGACAGCACCAGCAGGTAATTACTACCTTGTGTCACGTCCTCTCTGCACACACGAAGACCCTATGGCACTGACGTGTTCTGATTTTACCCATCAAATGGGGCTTGTCTCTTTTCTTTTTGTACTGGGCTAATTAAACTAAAGACTTTATTCCCAGCCTGCAGATCCTTTTACTTTGAAGGAACTCTGAGACAGATGGGAGTGGATGTGTGATCTTGTGCTTTGGCCAAGCCATTGGGAGGAAAAGATATTTGGTCACTTTTAATAAACCCAATCCCAAGATTAACCATTGTGGGAACAGTTATTGGAATCTTCTTTATTTAGTCTTATTTTTTTTGTTTTACAATATTTTATCAATTAATCTGACCCTGATATGATATTTGCCAATATCACCAAGTCTGCTCTGGTACAACTTCCAATCAGGTGACACCAAATGCTCATTTTACAAAAGCTGTTACATTTATATCAACAGCTAAACTAAAATATGGTCTATTTCTGAGCTTAAGCCATCCTTTTTTTAATACAAAGTGTAAAAGCACACCCGTGTTCACTATAAAGTGTAATACTGCATTTAAGTGCAAATGTTTGTTATGGGTTAAAAAGAGCCTGTTATCATCTTTGGATATGAACATAGACCTTTCCCAAGATAGGTTATAACTGTACATCGATTTATATCAATGAGTCATTACAACCCTGATGATTGGGGAGCTATTAAATCAGTGAACCTCGTCTGGCTCAAAGTAACTTTTTATATAAATATATTTAGGCCATTTTTACTTTATTGACAGTTGGAAGTGATGGGGAGACAGAGGGGAGTATTATATTTTAGTAATATTACCACTGTGTATCATTCCTGGGCACAGTTGGTTAATCCATAATGAGTGATAAGAGTCCAGTTAAAAAGGTGTTGGGTTTGAGTTTATTCCTGTACGGTTTGCATCATGTGTGGAAACCAGCTGAACCAAAAAATGAAAGTGCCAGGTGTTTGACAGTTCCCTCTGAATTCTGCATAGCATGTACCGATCCTCTACTCTTAATCGTACCGCCATGGGTGATAAAGAAAGGAGGCAGTGTGAAGATCATTTTTGGCATTGTCAATCATACACAGGTGTGATATGAATAAACTGTACCTAATATGATGCCTTCAGCAACATCGAGCACAGAACACTGAGCCAAGGCAGCATCCATTGAGACGAGTGGAAAAGCCTCTTTGGTGGAGATACTTCCAGGGAAACCAGTCATTATCCTTTTAGATCCAAAAGAGATATTGATTTATTAGATGGGGGGAAAAAACCTTGGCTCTCCTCCTCAACTCTGAGGCAATTAGTATATATTATTATTTGTTGGTGTCCCCATAAAGGAAATATGCTGAGTGTGAGTTCAGGGAAGAAGGTTTTTCAAGCCACAATGCAGTATAGATGGCTTCCAGTTCTACACCACCAACCGTTACAGGTCCTGCCAACTCAAATCTAATCCTCCAACCAGTTTTCTCTGTAGTTGCAGTGGCTGGATGGATGGGGAAATATGTAGATTGTGTTCGAGTGCATGAATAAAGCAATTGATTGGGCAAAGAAGAGAATCCGACACATATTAAAAGTATATCTTAATATAAACATTTTATTCAGTGCATTTTTGTGTATACAACAAATAATAAACAACTGGAAGTTATCAGACAGCCACAATGCCTGCCTGTAAATGTTGTTTTTATCAGATTTAGCCTGGTAGTTTGGAACACATGATCCAACATGGGTTAATACACATAGCCTACATCATGCAGCTCTAGACCAGAATTTCCCTGCTTTCTCCCATGCAACAGATAGGTTCACCTAATACAAACCACCTCTGGAGGAAACCAAGAAAAGAAAGCCTCCCAGAAGCATGTACCAGAAAGAAGTTATGTAGCTGAAGGGAAGAGTACCTAGCCCACAAAAAGGGTCATTTTTGTACATATTTGTGTTTGTACATGCCCTGTGCAAGAAAGGGAAGATGTTCATTTTTGTACGTTTTTTTTCTTTTCTTTTTTTTTTTTCACTTTTACAAATATGACGTGTCCTATAAAATGTTAAGCCACCTAAAAGTCCACAGTATTCTTTTTTAAATATAGAAAATATTGTCACCACAATAAGTTACTCAAACACATAACAAGCATCCTGGGAAGGGGCTTGCACCATATTCCTATGGTGAACTGTATCAATAGAAGTCGACAAAAAAGGATGGCAGGGGTCGGGTCGGGTGGGGTGGGGTGGGGGGTCGAAGTATGACACAAGCACAGAGGGAGGAAACAGATCACGAGGACAAGAGACGGAGACATTGTGACACAGTGGTAACCGAAGGGAATGGGAACACAGAATAGTCGTTTCATACCTCGGCCATCGAGCATATCAGCAAAAAGCACAACATCAAGCACGCCGCCAACTCCAAAGTGTTTAAAATCACTTCCTTTGTCCATTGTTCCTTTTTTCCTCAAAATCTTTGCTGTCTTTCATCAAAAATGTACAATGAAAAAAAAAAAATCCAGCTTTGCCTTTATACTGGCTTGGTTTTCAGCAGCTTAAAGGGACACTCTTTCGTTCTGTCTTTGGTTTGCTGGAACCCCTTTCAGTGATGAGACAGCAACGGAAATACAAATACTGAAACAATGGTAAGGGAAGAGAACGAGAGGGGACAAAAACAAAAACCAGTTATCAAATAAAAAGCTCTTGGCTAATTCATAAAATTAGCAAAAAACCAAGGTGCAGCTGTGGCATTTCTTAAAAGAAAACGAAAAAACTGCAAGAGAGCCACACTGCCCTTTTATTTCAGGTCAGCTGAACATAGGCTTCATTTTCCCATGCTATAGAGCTCAGTCTCTGAGCGTGTGCACTAGGACGCAGGAGAGCTACCATCTGGCTGGCCACAGTCCCAGCAGCACTAGGCTGTGCCACACCAGGGAGTTTATAGGCTTTGTATTCACAGAAGCATGGATGAGACAGAGATCAGGGCCTGTGCTGTACCACTGCAGCCGCATACACCAGCACTATTACTGGCTGCCCTGAATGCCTACATGTCTAGCTTCCTGTCCCTGTCTGACTGATGCACGAGTGCTTGGTGTCTAAATGACCAAAGAAAAAGTTATTGTCCATAGGAAATTAAGAAAAATAAAACAGGATAAAGATGAGCTAACTGGTATGCTATCATCACCAAAATTGAGTGATCAAGGTAATAGATAAATCTCAAGACCAAAACAAAAATTATTATTTTTTTAAGTCCAGAATGGTATATGTGCCTTTAAATTTCTGACTATATTGACGATGATTAACCATGATGATATCTAAATGTTTTTATTGATGAGATATATGTGTTTGTGTGTGGTTTGTTGCCATAGCTAGTCCTGAACCGCTGATCGGTGAGAGAAGTCTGCTTGGATTCACGCTCTGCTGGAGGTAAGGTTTCGTGGTTCGGCCCCAGGCCTGGGTTTCGGCTACCCGGCTACGTCGACTCATTCTGGCTCACGGCTTTGCCTCCGTTGAGCACAGCCGAGGCGCTCCGACTCTTGGTGGGCGTGCCGCTGCCGGAGCGAGAGAACTCTGTCAAGTCATGGAGGGATGGCTCTCTGTACATTGCCACTGTGGAAAGACAAAAAAAGGATGGTGAGAGAAATGAGCATTTTGTCTACTTCAGAGTAGCACAACAGGGAAAACAGAGCTGTGACTTACAGTGTACAGATAGAAATAACGTGGGACTGCATGAGGCCTGGGCCCTGTCACAGGTACATTGGGTGTTTAGAAATCCTGAGGTAGACTTTGTAGTGCCAGCAGATGTTTGTATCTTCTGGTAAAACTGGCAGTGGAACTGAGAAAGATGGCCACTTACTGTTAAGTTACTTCTGTTTGAGCATGTTATGGGATTTGTACTAATGAAGGTTTGATGTTTTCACATCATGGTCCATGAATTAGGAGTTCACTGTTGAACCAGAGCTGGTGGTTGTTGGAACAGTTGAAAGACTAACCAAGACGCAGTAAAGGGTTTTTTTTTTGTTTCTACTGACTTTGAATGTCTTTTAGTTGACAACTAAAGTCAGGATATATATATTTTAGCAGGAAAAGCTTTGATAACCGATATAGTGGCCAACCACAGTAATGTTTTTGCAGAAATTTAAAAAGACCTTTTTTATATGGATTCTTCACCATTTTTTTTTTTACCACTTTTACAAAAGCAACCACATCTAACATTATACATTATAGTCAGCCAAATCTATAAAAAAGAACTAAGAATATAAATAATAGATAAAATAAATGGCTATATAAAATAAATGGTTAAATAAACATAACTGTTCCTTTTCAGTCAATGACTGACTGTTTTTAAAAATTATTATTGTGTGAAAATATCTGCTGATATATGTGTAAATTTAATATTATAAGAAAATAAAAAATAAATAAATAAATAAATAAATAAAGTGCTCATTTACAAACAGATACAAATACCATCATAATCCATAAGCCTGTGTGAAATGAGAGAAAGGTTTGCTGGTATGAAAAAAATCGATACCACCCATAACCTAGATAGCACTTTGTATAACATGAGAGCTTACTTATAGTTCCCTGCAAACTGCTGAATCAAGAGATCACAGCAGACCAGGTTGGTGCTGAAGTAAAAAAAAAAAAAAATCCTATATTCACAGCATGGCATTATAAATTCAGGAGTTGCTAGTGCTTTAGCTTTGCTGTGTGTGCAGCATTGGCCCAATATGCATCTCAGCAGCCACTTTTCAAAAGAAATATCTGTAATCTGAGTCTTTGGTTTCAGGATGTTGTCAACATCCTTCTGCCTAGAATGCTATTTGATGTTCATTCCTAAGGGAGTGTGTGGCTGAAACAGCAAACCCAGTCCTTCAGACACTTCACTTAGCCCAGCATTTTTTCTTACAGCAGCGATCTAGAGACCATCCTCACACACATCAATCAATGGCAGGGCTTCGCTGGGTAACTGCTGCTGATTGGTTCCAGTCTTGTTAGTGACAGTATTGTATCATTATAATGGAGTCTCCTGACCTCTGGAGTATGGAACCATCTCAACACCACTGCTGCTATCCCTTTTAAGCATTACTCTCCTGAAACCAACATCCATTTTGTCTTTTTTTTTTTTCCACATTGTTTATTCACACATCTCCCTGTTTTCCAGCGACAGACGCCACTTGAAACACTACAGTACTTTTCTTTTTTTTTTTTCTCATAAAGGCAGCTCTTTGTGTCTTGCATCAAGAATTTCCAGAAGAATTGTAAGAGGATTTTCCTGTTTTGGTTTGAATGACGTGAGCTGAACTCGTTTCATCCAGGGGAAGACAGAATGAGAGGCTGTGGGCTGAGACTCACAGACTGGAACCAGAAGAGTAGTGAGTAATGGCTGGAGGAGATGCCATTGCCAATGCAGAGACAGCTTTTTAATTGGTGCCCTGTAACACCACCGCCTCTAAATCTTTATGAGCTGCTGGAACAAATTCTCCTTTATTTCGCTCTCTTTTTCCCTCGCAGAGCTCTTTCCAAAACCACATGCTACATCTGGAATTTAAATTATGTACAAGATTTAGTAAATATTGTGCATTCCTTGGTAATTTAAAGTCTGTCCAAAAGAAGAACGACTTACATCTTTGGGTATTACAACAAACAGCTATTTATCTCTCTGATGCTGGATTTGCTGTTGGACCTCAACACTATTTCTCTTTTTTGAGATAAAATATACAAAAGGTAGCTGAGGGCAATGTTTTTTTTTCTTTTTTTGAATCTGTAAGATTTACTGTCCCACCCAGCCTATATCTATCCTTGTTATTCTCTTTTTCTCTTTCTCCGTATTTTTCCCTCAGCATAAAGCAAGGCAATCATTCTCTGGTTATTGCTCTTAAGTGTGTTTGGAACCCCCTGGATGGCCCGTTAAATGAAAGTGAAAGGCTATTATAGTGATCTCAGAGGGCAGACATAGATCCTTAATAAGATGCCGGCTTGAGGAGCTCTACCAAAGACGCAAGAAGGGGCAGCATCACATTTGCAAATTGAAGAAATGGAAGTATTTAACGACTAAACTGGCCCACACTCAACTGTAAACACATCAACTGTCTTTAGTGTGAAAAGGACGTATCCAGCCAGGGTTATATCATTCAAAATATACACTGTGTCACAATAAACCTAACCCAAATCAACTCATCCTTTCTTTTTTCTGACAGTATACTCTTTACAGTACTAAAACTAAATGGTTTGACTGATTTTACAACTTAATTATCTTTTTACCTTTAACTGGAGAAACCAGTAATAACTCTGCATTTAAAAACTATAAAAAAGAACCATGTTAACCCATGGAACTCAACTATCTCCAAAAAATGCCCTCTTTTCGTCATTGTTTGGGCTTTTTTGCGCTGCAAGCCTTTTATTCCTTACTGAGGAAAAAAAGTGCTCTTCTTTTATCCCACTGAAGTGAAAACAGACTCTCAGTCTGTCTGCTCTCTGTTGACAGGTAAATCTGTGTCTTGTTGAAGATGAAAGGAAACTGTGGCCTTTTCAACAGAGAGAACCATTTCTCCCTCTCCCTTTCTGTTTCCTCTGTTCTCCACATTCGCCACACTACCACACACATCGTCTGGATGGGTGGGGCTCTCTGTGACTGTACTGTACTGAAAATTAAATCCCGGGTGCTGCTATTCAAAGTGTGAAAACATATTGTTCCTGCTGCTTCTGGTTGCAGAGAATGGCCCAACATCGGGTCTGCAGCAGAGTGTGACCAGCTAGGAAAGCTCTGTCTGCAGCACAATCTCTGAGGAGAGTGCTAAATGGCAGAAGGTTATATAGGAAGCAGCTCATTTACTCTTTAGTAAAGGAATATCCACATGGGCTGCAATTATAAAGAAAATGGGGATGTTTAATTAGAGGAAAGCTAATGGTTCTTGGGGAAGGTCCCTCACTGTGAAAAACAACCCTTTTGCCAACTAGAAAAGTGACACTGCTGTATAATTAACCCCTTCCTATTCTCCCACCCTTTTATTTTTTTGGACGGGGGCGGGGAAGAGGACAAGGGATGTTCAGAGTAAGATTAAACATCAACAACAGATGCCACAGATAAGTGGTATACACCATCTGAAGGCAGTGACCTGAAGATTAATGAGATGCAAGTCAGCGCTGTCTCAAGTTTTTCTCTTCATAAATCAGAAAATAAAAACTGTGTATAAGGGCTCTTATGCCCACTCATGTCTCATAAGTGGCAAGGATTTGGTTGATACCATTTCAATATGTGGTACCTCATTTGATCATTTTAATCCCCAAGAATGACCCAAGGTGAGAATCCCTCCAAATCACCCCATTATGACCATTAAAACCTTGAGGAACACCATAGAAAAATCCATGCTGTCATTTGGTTCATTGAGATATCATTCCGCAAAAGTCTTCCAAGTTTTCCACTTGCACCCAATTTATGAAATTCCAAGATCATTCAGGAACTCCAGTATTCAGAAATGTTGGAGTTCAGTAGGTCAGAGGTACATGCATACCGCATAAGAAAAATGCATGGTTTTTGTTTTATTCTGGACATATATTGGAAAGGAAAGATTCATTGGTACCCATTGGGCCCGTTTACATAAGGATATCTTGAATTCAGAGGTCAAGGGATGCCTTTGAAAACAGACATGTCAGTTTTTCCCTCACCAAACTTTAGCCTGACTTAAGCATTACTTCCTGACAAGTCATCATGACATGTTTGGTACCAATTGATTCTGTGGGTCTGATAAAGTCAGATGATACAAGTATCTTCACTGAAGAGTCTCTGAGCCTCAACAGCCTCTGAAAGTTGTTCAGGCCTGCTCTTGGACTTGTCCATGTGGGAAGAAACTAGTAGTTACAGCAACTTTATCTCTGGTGCAGAGCCCTACACTCAAAAGTATGTGGTTTATTTCTTCATTTCTGCTTGTTGGATGGTCGAACAACTTCAGCACCTCACCACCTATCCAATGTCAGATCAGCAGGGGCTGTTTCTAACTACTTCAAACTTTCCAACATTCTAACATTCACACCAGCAGATAAGACGTGAAAAAGGATGTGGGCATGCTTACCTTTAAGAGGTTTGGGAAGGAAGTGGGCTGCTGGCTTGTTCTTCTTGACATGGTTCCCCTTCATGATTTCTCCTTCCTTGTTCAGACCGAGGTACCAGCCCCTGCCCGACTGCTGCTGCCGGTATATCATGGAGGAGTATGTCACATAATAATTCTCGAACACCGACTCCTTGAATTTGCACTCTGGTGTAAAGTGTTCCTGTGGGGGGAAAAGGGAGAGAAAGATATAGTGTATAGTAGTTGTTGGACAGTAATTTACGAGGTCTCAAGAGTCTTTGACATCTTGCTATGAGCAGAAGCAGCTGAAATGCAATAGTTCATTACTGCAGAGTGCATCTTAATAACGGTACATTGCGCTGCTTCTTCAACTCGCACTGGGGCACGAGAAGAGGCAAGAAGCTATCTCAAGGCTCAAGCCCCTGCTTTAAAATTTTTGTCTCTTGAGAATCTTTTAGAACTATTCATTCCATTTACTGTAGTGAATAATGTAGCACTTTATATCATAGATAACGTTGATAGGACAGATACAGAGGAGCATTAATAAAACATACAGGCAAGATGAAGAGTATATTCTCATTTTGCTCCTAGCTGTTAATTATGCATGGGCAGTTCATTATCTTTCAGAATAATGTCTGCTGTATATAAGATTGTGTTGGACACATTTTAGTGCGGCCATTTGACTTATTATATTATGCATCTAAGTACTTCCTCCTTTAAACTACAGAATGATTGAATTGCTTTTATAGGGTGGCTTTAATCGGTTTATATGCAATCTGTGTGCACTTAGTGCATGGAAGGTGTGTGTTCTCTCTTTTTTTATGCTATTCGGGGTCCTTCCTTATCTCTTTCACTAATGAACTGGCTGTGTGGAGACTCCCTGGAGACATGTGATTTTGCTGCTCTTCCTCTGGACTCCATACTGTGCAAGACTTTGCTCCCCATTTCTGTTTGGTTTAGAATCCGCTGCCTATATAGGATTTGGCCATTAATGCTACAACAGCGTGGCAGAGGTTTTATTTCCTCCGAGGCAAGGATTTTGTGTGGGTATATGTGTGTGTGCTTGGCTCTTTGAGAGTGTGTGTTTGTCCAATTTGTAGGGCTGCTTGGGCAGTGAGTCTACAAAACAGAGTCTAATCAGTTAGAAGACAATTCCCCCTGAGAGCGATCGAGGGACAGTGAGTACTCGTCAGCAGTGAATTGTTCTTGCCAAACTTTTAAATTGTCTTCTATGTCTGAAAAGAAAGATTCATACTTTATGCAAACACCAGCATAACACACAGTTTGAATAACCAATGGGCCAACCTCTTGATGTGTAGTACAAAGTGATCTCTCTTAAAGTAAGAATGGTGGATGCCTCTCTAAGACCTAAGCAGGTCTACCCATGAAACCCAGTTTGGATATTAAAATGCGATTGAATTGGCAATCATCCTCATAGCTGTGGGGCACAAGTGGCTTCTCCACCTTGTTGTTGGTTGAGAAGGTTGTTGTCAGCCCATTAAATGGATTGCCATATTGCAGACCTCTAGTGGCCATTATAATTATCATAGGAGCAAAGAAATAGGATCATATATCTAAAATAGATATAAAGACACATTTTTAAGTTATTTAAATTCACATTTATATAAGACATACAGCAAATATTGCTTGTTGTTAATAATTTAGTATTAACATGAAGCTATGTTACTTGTAATACTTTTGTTTTGAAGGCAGGAAGTAATTTGTTAAATTGTTGCTGGATGAACAAATTGACTCTGTGACTGGTAGATTTTAGAAACAATGCCATGTGTTTCTACTTTCCTTTATTCTGTTTTGTTATACTGCAGAATATTGGAGATTATATTTTCAGTTTTGAGTGACGACTGCTTTTGGTCATTATTAAAGCTCCTATTACACAAAGTAACAAATTAGACACCAACCCTTGAATGATGCCGATAACTGTTTTGTTGTTCTAACAACAAAGTGTCCAGGATTAGTCCTAGCCTGGTTTAAAAAAAAAAAATCCTCACTTTGGTGGGTGTCAGTGGTGTGAGTGATGACATGTCCCGTACACTTTGAGATCATGACAAACAACATGTCACTACCAGTCAAGGAGTCATCTATAACAGCCTGTCTGTGTGTGTGTGTGTGTGTTTTTTTTTTTTTTTTTAACAGCGCCACTCTTCATGTGCAACATTATGAGGACTTCAAACGACTGAATGAGGTTCACGTCTGGTGATGTGCTATTGAAGCTTTTGTATACAATCATAAAAGCAGTGAACTTGATGAAAGAGCAACCTACTACACTACCACATTATATTTTTCTCACTCCAGACAAAAAGAAAACAAATCCATGTACAGTTACTGACAACCACACTCATTCATCATCTCCTCTCAATGATGGAGCCTTCACTAACTACAATAGACAAAATCTCTGACTCAAACAAAGTTGAAGTCACAGGAAGCTTGTGACATATCACCTCAATGGGATACATCCTGTGGGATCAGCACTTCTCAGTTAGGCTGAAACATCACAGGGGTACCAAACACATTTGAATAAATGTGAGGCCCACCAGGAGGCCTGCAGAACCAGCTGGGAGCTCACAGTGTCGCAGTTCAGGAAGAAATTAGTCTTTAAAATGTCACGACAGAAAAAGCTAAGGGGCTAGTCAAGTAAATGACAACGTGCACCCTTTTGTTTCTTCTATGTTTATGCAGAGAAATTAAGGGTTTTTATTCAGTGTTAAGGGAAGGATAATTATCGGTATTTGTCCAAAGCCTTTTTTTTTTCGTTCTGAGCTTCCTAACACACATACTCCTAAATACTTGCTTCATACCAGTATAGTAGAAAAGACAATAATCATTACAGTGACAATAACGTGCTCCCCAGATGACTTCCACATTGCTTTCTCTTTTATTAACGTAACTAGACAAGTAATGTCAACAGATGTGGGGATGGTAATGACTAACATCTAACAGTTATTTGCCCATTAAGATGAGGTAACATTCATACATTTGGCACAGAATGGGCCCCTTTGTTGCCTCATTGCAAAATCGCTCCAATAATAGCCACACAGATTAACTGTGAACTTATTAGCGTCTTCAGGGAGTTGGTGGTATCTGAAGGACACCAATGGCAATACCAGACTGGAATACCAAATTTCAGTACAATATATTTCTTGCCAGAAAAATTGATAAACACCAATGCAATATGAAAATGTATTCCTCTCTCTACAATTGTTGTGCTCCCTGGTACAAATACAATATTTATGCTTTGCCACATAAAAAAGAGCTTTTTTTTTTCTTTTTTCATGTAACTGCAGAACTGTTGCTGTGTTTGCGCTGTAATATCATTAGTAAGATATCATTTGCGAACTCAGAATTTAATAGCAGTTGTAAGGGCGGCCCTTAGTGGCTGCAATCCAATATGTTGACATTGTAAAACTTTGTTATTTTCTGTTCTTGTTGTTTCCATTTACAGGCACTTTTTTGCAAACTTTATAATTGGATGTTACATTTTTAAGGAATTTGAGCTTGAATGGGAAAGTGGACATTGAGGTATTTTTGAAATGAAGAAAAATATAATCTTCTATTTTTTAACTATATTTCAAATAGATGGTTTCACAGTATTTCAGCTGTTGTACTAGCAGATCCTGCCGCGATGAAACACACTTTCCCTGATAGACAGCAGTTTGTTCCTCTACAAACTGTTACCAGTTCCAGAGTAGATTGAGCACCAACCCAGTGTTTTTGATCAGTGTATCCAGTCTGTTTGCTCTGCCAGCTCTGTTGCTTCTACCACAGCAGATTGTAGCAATATTACACTCACAACAGCAGCAGAGTGGTTAAAGATCTGCAACGTCTTGCTGCACAAATGAAAGGAAATAAAGCTTCCTTCCTTGGCTCTCCCTGTAGACTAATCACATTGGAGTGTGAGTTCTTTAGTTTAAAGCTACTTTATAGCAGCAGGCTACAGTGTAAGCAGGGTGTGCTATTCGTTACTTCTTTGGCCACACATTGAATTCAGTGCAAGGTCGAGGCTTTTGTCTAGAGTGTTAAATATATCTCAGATTTCCTCCCTCCTATCCTATCCACTTAATTATTACATTTTGACTTCCAATGCTTTCTTAATCCTTCTTACACATTGTTAATGTCTTGACTGTTCTCCTCCCCTCAATACCTCAGCGTCTCATTTCTTTCTTGCCGTCTGACTCTGATTAGCAGCGAGTCTCAGGCAGGCTGGGCAGCATCCATCTCAGTTATACACGGGCAGCAAGTGAAAGCCAAACAACGGGCTGCTCAGCTCTCGAGCCAGGAGTTCTCTTCTACCTCTAATAATGAGCTTATGTGGATTTGGCTGGTTCCACTCGCCCTGGAGAAGAATGAGAGTCTATTGATAAACAGACGCATACAGATACAGGCACAT
This sequence comes from Hypoplectrus providencianus, assembly GCA_028566105.1. Taxonomy (NCBI): domain Eukaryota; kingdom Metazoa; phylum Chordata; class Actinopteri; order Perciformes; family Serranidae; genus Hypoplectrus; species Hypoplectrus providencianus. The sequence continues at coordinate 16,217,957 of JAOWBC010001868.1, read as the reverse complement.
TTAGAGCCAAGATGGAGGGGAGGCTGCTGGCTGGTGCTGCTGTATTGGAGTGGGTCTATGGACAACAGGCTCACTCAGACTGACACAAGGAGGGGCCAAAATGGCAGGGGATCCCCATTTCTTTTCTAACGGGACTGTGATAGACAGAAACATTCAGATTCTTTTGAAAAGGCTCCAGTAGCGTCTCCCTCAGTCAATAGCATATCCATTGTTCACTGAAACCAATCTCTTGGTGAAAAAATCTCACATCACTTTAATCATGACTCCAGTGCCAGATGGAGCGAGGGGAAATCACTTTAGCAATAAAAAGCAGGACACTATCTGCATAGAAATAATATCGGTCGTGTCATCTCCTCCCCCCCACGTCTCTACGGTGGTTTGGCTAAATGGACTTTTAATGATCCCATTACACTACACGAGCTTTTCCTTGAAATGTGCAACTATGACAAGTCCTTGTCCAAATGATGCACAGCTGGCAACCTCACTGACACAATGTCCAGGCAAGCATTTTTGTAACAAAAAATGTTACAGCATTGTCCGAGTGCACTGTACTTACTGCTGCTGGAGCTGTGCTGCTTTCTATAGAAGCAATCGGCCTAAAGGAGAATGAGATGAAAGGCTCTGGTGTGTTTAATACAATAAAGATTTAGATTAGCTGCATACCCCTGTTATGTAAGCCTGTCAGCTGTTCCTTGCCCTCTCACTTACTTCTGAAGCTGTGAGAAAATTTGTTAAATAGATGTGTTGCTGGGGGATCTGGGATGCCTTTCTCCACATTTTGCAGGAGTGGAAAACATTCTGTTGTCGAAAGCATCTATGTGGGGGTGATACTGCTGCAAAATCAGTGCACAATACTCAGAGAAAAAAAAAACTTTTTTTCAGCCCAGATCAAAAAGTCTGCCACTGTATTGGGAGTTTTGTTGCAATCAAGATCTAATTCACAGCATACTTTTCTCTAATGTATGTGAATTTTAAAGCTGACTCCAAAAAATTTGATAAGATACTGGGTTTCATGTTTTTTTCCACAGTTTAAAACTTATCTTTGTTAGAATCCTGAATCACCCATCCTCTCCTTTAAAGTGTCTTTGTCACTGTAATGTAGTTTATATGTGATATTAACATACAACTGAACAGTAAACATGCTTGTACATTTGTTCTTGCACATTTCTTTTACACCGATACCCTCGCCTTTCAAGATAAATGTAATTTCATCCCATGAGCAAAGAGCAGGAAGAGGCAGAGAGCAGTCTTGTGTTTTACAGCCAGGGGGAATCCTGACTGAAGTTACGGCAATATTTCCAGAGCTCTTTATGATCCAATTACTGCGTATCGGAAGGAGAAATTTAAAGACTGATGCAAGTGTTGAGTGAGGCGTACCGATGGATTTTCCCTGCCCAGTTTTTATAACCATGAATGTATAACACACGGACAAACAGACACACATCTTGGAAAACCTCTCGTACTCTATCATGCAACTACACGATGCAGCAGTGGTGAGGGTAACTGTGAGATGAATATTACATTAGCGAGGCGGTCGTGTCAAGAAAACACGATCAATTATGATGCACTTTCAAATGGCATTCTGTTGGCTTGAGGGGAGTAATTACACCCCAATAGTGTTTTCCTGATCCAATCAGCGGGAGGAGAAATACTAGCATAATGGATCTGATCTTCTCTGAAAAGATATTGGCCGCATTTTTCACAAGGCAAGCCAAATCAATGCTGCGCACTGCCCCATGTGTATTCAGCTGCCATATCGAAACTAAGATGACACCAATTATGCCGATGGAATCAGGCTGAGTGCTGTCCTTGTTTTCTTTGCAGACACATCAATGCGTGTAAGACTCACAAAAGCTAATGCTATGGCTGGGCAGTGAAGACAAATCTACCCTAAATCCGGCTTTTCAGTGTCCCAGTCCTTTTCAGCAGAGTGCAAGTGGATTAAAAGGCACCTTTTTCTTAGCCAAAGATAAAGTACACTCCTAGTGTTCATTTGTTTTGGAATAAATTGAAGAGCTTTAAGCTAGTGGAAAAGACCCTTGCAAATACCAAACACAAATAGACACACCCACACAGGGCAGCAACCAGTAGCACACACACAGACACACACACACACACACACACACAACACAAACTAGTTAATGACACAGCTCAGTGGAGTGAAACCTTACAGCAGTGGTTATTTACCAAAGGCATTGTGCTTGCTAAATGGTTGGAAAGGCATGGGTGTGAGCCAACTCCATATCTAACAAGGGTGTACTATAATGTTCACACACACTCCTTTGCTGTTGTCCTGCTTCAATTTTTATTCTTCGTTTATCCTACATACTCACAAATATGATTTATCGTCATTCTTTCAAGAATAAGACACAATCTCTGCAGTGTATATAAGGTTTCAGTGACTTTCTTGCAACAGAAACTACAATGAAATTTGAAGGGACTTCAGCCTGACAGATATCTCGCTTCATAGATGTTATCGGCCAATGTTGGCCCGTCAATGGTATCGGCTTATTGGTATCGGTCTATATTCTGTCAGATATGTGCTGTCATTGAAACCTTTTTATTTTTCAACACAACAATCTGTGCGGAAAGTAATTGTGTTTAGATTGAATTACAAATTGTGTTAGCTATTATTTTTTTATAGTCAGCACTTAACTGGAACTTTGTCATATATTTTTGTTTGTTTTATTCTCAGTTATAATTCATGTAATTGGCTGATAATGTCATACATTGTGTGTGTATAATGAATGATAATGTTATATTTTTCAATAAATATTAAATTCAGTAGCTGTCTGGGTTCCTTTGTAGAGTGGAGATAAAGCAGTGCACAAACCACATAAAACAGGACCATTTTTTATTTCAGCTCTGTTCAATAAATTACTATATAAGCCACCATATTGAGCTAACTCTTAATGTTTCCCCACGAAAATCAGTATTAAATGGGCCTCAAAGTGTCTATGTAAAGCTGGTGTCACATTCATCCATCAGCCTCTTTCTCCTTATTGAACTACCCTCATCACCATCATTCTTTAATTTCCTTTTGTGCATTATTCAAGTAACTTCACTTTTCATTTTGGATGTTTACTCGGCACATGATGCATTTCTTGAGAATGTGATGGGTTTGTTGTCTTACGCAGGAGTGCTGTACATGACCACTGCAGGGATCTAACTGGACTGGTAATTTAGAGGCCTTAAACCTGACTGCTAACCTGATAAATATCTCCACCCCAAGAGCCCTGAACTCTCATTTTTACACACACTCACATAGAGCGGTCTAGACAAGACTCAACTGGAGCCTCAGTGACTCACACTAATTCAAATATGACCCACCAGGAAATTAATAACACCACTTCAAAGGCACCTCGTGAGATATGTGGACGGCGCTTAGCTCAGGATCTAAAAATACACCTGCACAGCTAAAACATATCAAGACAGCAAATTGTTTCCATCAAGATTCATTAGAAATCTTCACTGCATTGCTACAGATATGTGAGAGATTATGACGACACTTAAGCTTCTGCAGCTCTGATTCAAAACTTGCTCCGCTACTTTTACAAAAGGTAGAGGGACAAACAGCACAAGAAAGGATAGTAAAGTAAAATACATATTAATTGGCTCTCCCTCTCCCACACATTGACGCTGATGGATGAATATATTTTCACTGGTGCATTCTGCTTCACCCACACATGTGCACTCTTTTTCTCACTCCTCGCTTTTCTCACTCTCTGTTTTTTTTTTTTTTTTCTATTTGCTGTATGCTCTTCTACGTACACAGAGCTGTACAGCTGCGTACACCAGATGCATATGTGAGGCAGCTCAGTCTTTGCTGTAAAGCCACTCTAATGAAAGCTGTCACAGAAAATTTACAAAATCAGATTAAACCTAAACATACATATCCATCTATAATTTAGCATGCAGTGTAATTTGTGCCAGAAATTCAAATTGATTATACATGTTAATGATACATGATTCATTTTAAATATATGATACTTTTACTAACGTTTTCATTCATGTATGCACTTACACACACATGTATGTGGAGTGATGGGAGACATCCAGCAGCAGCACTTCACCCCCCCCCCCTCCCACAATACGTCATCTGTTGTCTCTCCACTGTTGATTGGGATTCTCCCTCGTATGCTGTCCTGCTATTGGCTGCTTTATCATGTGGCTCCAAGGCAGCACTTTACCATAGCAGCAATCCCAGCAAGACGGGCGCTGTTAGGCAGCCAGCTACACATTCAATTCAATTCCCTCTCCAATTTAGCAGAAACAGAACGCTCCATAGCCCATCCCCCAACTGCTTTCTTTCAATTTATCACACCTACAAGATGTATTTCATGAGGGTTGGTATTTAAAACCGCATGAACCATACACTGTCTGCAGCTTACTGCATTTCTTTTCCACTGTGGT
>JAOWBC010001868.1:16143189-16160889 GCA_028566105.1 Hypoplectrus providencianus | reverse complement strand
TTGAAAAACTTCTCACTTGATTTATTATTTCAGTAAGAACTCATGTGGGAACACTGTGGTCTCAGTTGCTAGCTTCAAGTTTTTGTCAAGACAATATGGTGTTAATTGTGTAATTATGGTCCCATTTAGAAGAAAATAGATGACAGATAAGTTATGATTTGGGGGTCACTATAGGCATCTAAATAGTCATGAACTTTTTTGTCATGTTTAAATATCAAAGTTTTGAATCTTTGTGTGTTTACAATGTTTAAAGTTCATTAAAGTTTAGTTGAACATTTTGTGCATTTAAAAGTGTCTTGTTACGACTTGGCTGGAGTTTTCCAATAAGAATCGAGGGTCATGAGTATTACGTCTTGGAGACATGATCCTTTGTTTATATTTTAATTACCTTCTTCACAATAATTCCTATACAAGTAAATATGTTCCTGTCTGTGCCTGCCTGATATACTGTACAGGTTGGAAAATCAGGTACAAAAAAAGAGAAGAAGATGGAAACAAAGAGGACTGACCCAAATAAAAATGAGAACAAGAGCGAAAGCATTGAACAATAGCTCCTTCTATTGCCGCATAAGTGAATAAAACAGAAAATACACTATCAGAGAAAAGGATTATGCTGGTATTATGGCTAACCCTTCTGCTACATTAACAAGTGAAGAACACACTGTCAATTCCAATTGACCCAAGAGTCCCAACTAGCTTGGCCTTGATGCAGGATTACATAAAGGATTCAAATCCAGGCATTCAGAGAGAGGAGATTTAGGAACAGCTAACGCCAACGCTATCTGAATCATCAAAAATATGGGATTAGTGTTTGATGGCTCAGTTTACTGATGATGCATTTTAAGAGGGACAACACACACACACACACACACACACACACACACACACACACACACTGAAACATCCCTTTAGTTGTTTTGCTTGTGTCAAGTTGGGAAAACATCCAGGCATTTGTTCAGCTTTGTGATGGGAACCACAGCAAGGGACGAGCTGAACTGGAACAAATAATGTTATTCCAGAACAACAGTCCTTGTTGGAGACGTCGGTCCTTCTGAATTTACTTTTTTTGTTCACTAATTCTATTACAATTTCACCCCCCATACCACGTCTTCTGAAAAACTCCTTACACTCTAAATGAAGATGCTAATCCTTAATACATTTTACAAAATTACTGTAACATGGAAAATTTCTGATTTCAAGCAAGGACTTGAAAACAACCCAGAAATGCAGTTAATCTGACCCAGAAAGCTCTATAAATAGATCCACGCTGTACTTTGGAAAGTTTGGCTAAACTAGAAGCAGAGATTATGTAGTGATTTTTGTGTTTGTCGCTTTAAAGAGTGACGCCATCTGCAGCAGAGGCCAACACAGGTTAAATTTGTCTCACAGAACAATCCAGAGTCCCCCGGGTGCATCATTGTCTTTGTTGCCCACTATTTAGGATATGAACTGAAACATATTTTCCAAGTCTTGTGGTCTGCCACCGGATGGATCCTGTTCACTCGCAGCTGTTCCCCCAGCCTGAACATATCCTACTGCATCAGCCAAGTCATCCCAGCTGTTCACCTATCATGTGCCCAACACACTGTCCTAAACACATACACACACACACGAATGGGACGCAAGAAGAAAGCGGGTTCATGGGGACAATGACGGGTGGAGCTGGTGGCAGTCATCTGTTAGTAATGCCAAAATATTTGTGTAACGGTGATTGTATCTGGGGGCATCTGTTGGATTTAATAAACCAGAAGCCTGTTTATGGCATTTGGTTTTGATTCTCCGAGTAGATCTGTAGCGTTAGACACGCGATGTTCCTCTGTCCTGTGATGAAACGTTAGGTAACCAGTCAGAGTTTTACCTCCAATTTCTCGGTTTCTTCTCAACTGTCATGACTTCTTTACGCATGAATCTTTCAGTGCCCAATAGATGTCCACAGAAAAGGTGACTGTCTCATTTTGTCACCCTGTCCAAATACTACACAACCTCTGAAGACAGTCTGCCAGCTCTGTGAAAATAACAACCTGTTCTGTGAGCTCTGTCACTTTGAACAAATCAAACCGGAGCTGCAGCACGTAACACCCACGTCACAGCACGACAGCAATGACTGCAATGTTTGCCCCGCTGCTGATGGTGACAGTGAGGTCATGATCATCATGCTTTTCCCCTCAGAACAGACTCACACAAATACGTGTGTGTGAGTGTTTGTGCAGTGTGTCCAATATGCTTGTATAACAAATATCACAGTGCATACTGCAATGTGTGTAGGCGGGCTTGTCTGGGGAGTCCATCTGCCCAAGGGGCCTCAGGGCATCTGGAGACTGTGTATGCACATGTGTGGGTGTGGGTGTGTGTGTGTGTATAAATGCACATACACAATGTAAACAAAGACATAATCCAGATTTCACATTAGGGGACCTGTAGCTTGAAATTGTCATAACTACGGCATATCAACTGTGACATTTTAATGGATCACATGTTACTGGAACCAAAGAAGGAATGTCTGATACAGCTACACTGTATGCACATAATTGGTAATGCTGTCGTCACACTTTTACTTTCTGCTGCAGGCTTCTTGCATGTTCATACATTAAAAGCAGAATAATTACAAATCTTGTATGAATAATTGACATGAAAAGATCATGGAGAGATAATTCTACTACAACCCTGATTTACTATCTAAACCTCAAAACCAGCCAGTGGGTTAAAAAAAAAAAAGAAACCGTATAGATTACGTTATTTATCACAAACAGAAACCGTAAAAACTTGCATTATTGTCAGATTTTTATGTATGAGTTGGTCCTTGAATTAATTATGTGTAATCAATGGTTCACCAAAATAAACCAAACTGATTCATGAAATTTTTGCACAATTTATTATTCTACGTGTTTCATTTAAAATAATGCCAATAAATGTTTTAATTATGTTCTGCTTGGGACAACAGCTGAGCCTAAATGACTCCACTGAGACCAGCAGTAACGTGCCATATAGTCATTGAAAATCCAGCTGAACTGCAGGCTGAAAGGACAAGAGAGGATGTAAAGAGCCTTTTGGAACTAACCTCATTATTGATTTTTTTTTTATGTGATTTATGGCACTCTTACTACGTATATTGTACAAAAGACATTAAATTCTGGAATTATATACCTCTAAACATTATTATGCTGTTTCCATAGAGGTGCTCCGTGAAATGAGGCCTCTAAAATGTGACCATCATCGCTGCATGAATGTGAGTCCGTCTCTGTCTGGTTTGTGTAGAATAATCTCTGTGTAACGTGTTTGTGTGTGTTTAACCTGCCTTTCCCCATGAGCCCCCTGTGAGACATGTACACTGCTCTGGTCTTATCCCAAGTGGCACTCTGTGCATCTTAACACTAATTCACTCCAGCAAATGCTGTCCAAACACATGCAGATGCAAGCCCGTACATCGCCAACTTCAGGGCACAAATCTCACTTCTTTACTTATTTCTGGCTTCAGCTAATAGTTCTAGATGTTAATTGATTATGTGTCCCCCTAGAATTAATGTGGAACAACAGGCGAATAAATTAAACAATCCTCCTGAAGGGCGCAGAGAAAATAGCACCTGATGAATTCTGTAGCTTTCTATATCGAGGGTTTAGCTAAAGCTAGAGCAATTGCAAATACAACCAGGGAAAGAAGAAAAGCAAGTGTAATTTAAAAAAAAAAAAAAAGGTAAATAACTGAATGAGACGAGATCACGCTCAAAATATAAAATGCAATGTCCCTGTAGTTTATCAAATTCAATGTCACAAGTGGTACGTTTTACTTAAAATTTTAAAAGCAAACAAATGTTTGGACTGAAGGACAGTGTGATGAATAAAGTATGGCTACAGAGAGTTGGAATTCTGATTCCGTACCGTACCGTGTGTGTGTGTGTGTGTGTGTGTGTGTGTGTGTGTGTGTGTGTGTGTGTGTGTGTGTGTGTGTGTGTGTGTGTGGAGGAGGTAGGGTGGGCATTAGTTGATGCTACCAGCATTTTATGACTACACAGAACCCATTACACAGTTGAGGAGTACAGCAGAGGGAGATGGAGAGAGGATTTAGCTCTACACCGAGACATGAATTATGCAGCAGGGCCATCCAGACATGTAGCTGTGTATCTTTTATAAATGCCTTACACTGGCAAAGCAAGTTTAGCTAACATTTCCTCCCGCCAGTCAGCGCTACACGTCGAGAAAGAGAGAGATAGAGCGAGGAGAGAAAAGGAGGGAGGGTATCTCAGCAGAAGCTTCTGGCACCACCCCTGATAAAAAGTGACATCCGAGAGCGATGCAGCAAAAAGGGCTCATTCCATCCGTCTTACGCACTGCACTTGAAGGATTTGGAGATGATACATGGAGTCGAGATCTCCCTCCCACTTTGATCCCAAGGGTGGTTTTTACTAGAAATGTACTCAGTCATAAGCATAAATAGAGCAAAGGGTGCCATCTGTGTGAATCTGCAATGGATGAGGGGGGTCATCATGCTAAGCCCCGCAGATGGTGACCAATCAAACACACAAGTGCTGTAAGTGGCCACTCTTTTTGTCAAGCATTATACCCTGTGGTTTTAAGGACAATTCACATATAAGAGCTCCATAAAGGAGCATGAGGCTCTTGTGTGTGTATGCATTTATAAGTCTAGGTGTCTTTGTACTGGCATGCGAGTAAGTGTTTGTAAAAAAAAAAAAAAAAAGAAAGAGTGCGCATGTGTGTGTGTGTCCAACGCTGAGTTGAGCTCCAGGCTAGGTTTACTATCTGGTGTTTACAGAGCGCCTGATCAGAGGGATTACAATTACACAGGAACTGCTTAAGACAGCTGCTTTACTCAGCGTTATCAAACCACCCACACTCGCCATACGCTGACACCCTACAACACACACACACACAACAAGTGGGAAATGGAAATCTACACCCTTCCCCGGTATTTACAAGCACCTGCAGTAGCAACAGGTGACTAACCAGGGTGCTGGTAGTTTTTATTGACAACGTTTCTCCAGGGATTACTGGCATCCAGACATTTCTGACAACAAGATAGTCAGACTGTGTCTGAAAATAGCTTTTTTTTAACGTGCTGTCTCAAAAGAACAGCTTACACAGAGCCATGTTACAGTTTCTTGTTACTGCTCAACCTTTCGGTGCTAAGAGGAATCCTTATGGCAGAGGCCCTCAATTAGATATACGAAGCTGTATTTAAGATGATGCAGGAGATTAACACGTCTCTCGCCAAAGATATCATAGATTTATAGTTCAGGGTCTCATTTCACCCATAGATAGCACTACTGACACAGTAAGAGATGAATCGTGTTACATATTTTGTTTTGCAACAAACTATAGAACTAGAGTTATATCGGGGTAACTCTGTCTTACTTTGTCACATTCTTAAAGAGGAAACCATTTCTGTGCAACTGTTGTTACATTCTTTAATATCTTTGATAGACGGCATCAGTCTGCATGACCAGAAGGTTTGCAGTTAACCAGGCTTTGTGACTTCACTATCAATAATCATCTATAGCATCAGCACGTTAGATAGAATCCAAGCCCACTAAGGTTTGATGAAAATACTGAAAGGCATCGATGGTTAATTAACTGTTTATTTGAGCAGAAATTAGACAAACAGCACAACAACACATAGCTAGCTAGTTAGCTTGTCATCCACTCCTTTCCCATGCAGTAGTCTCCTTACAGCGGGGAGAAAAAGACCCTTTGCTCCAGTCTGCTGATTGGCTCATTTTCTTTAACTGGAGTAGCTTTATGAAATTAGCAACCTAGCTAACCAGCCAGCAGCCTGTTGGTTAGCTAGCTGGCTAACTGGCTAATTTCATCAAGCTTTCATGGTACAATGTTGTTCAGAAAATTAAATGAACAAGGTTAACTGACAATAACGATATGCCTTCCTACATTGTGAGTATATGAAAGAAGCATGTAGTCATTTAATTCCACTTTTTTACTTGCAACAGTTGCAGTTCTCATAAAGCCAAGCAGGGCTACATTAACGATACTTCCAGCAAATGTCACAAAGAACAATGATGACAAATCAGCACAACCAATATTAGCCAAATATTCTGTGTTCTAGCCCAGCTATAAACACAAAGAAACAACCATCTGTTAGCCTATAGTTCACTACCAAGCCCAGTACTGTTACTAGTGAACTGAAGCTAAAATTAACTTCAAATGTCCTGCTGTTGCTACAGACATGGACTAACCACAGACAACTCTGAGAATCACTGGACAGGATTTTGGGGTTTAAAATGACCTTTGTTTATGGCAATCTGTTGGTGTGGCGGCCAACCAAGACTATACCTTTATAGGGGAAACACTGAAGTAAATCAAGCATGCCACATTTGATCTAATTTAATTATTTGCTCAAACCTTGCATGATATGATGAGCTACTGCAGGATAAAACCACATTAGTGTTGGTGCTGGAGGTTCGGGTTGTCCCAGCAACTATCTAGAACACAAAACAACTTAATCCCTAACACCTGGAAAGAGAGCCGCCACAATATTTACTGATGTTGTGCGAGTGAACGGCAGCTACAGGGAGGGACATGTGAGATGAAGGAAAGGGCCAGTTGTTGATGATCCCCGTGTGAAAATGGTTGTGTAACTGAAAACCGCTTGTTACCCTGCCACTCTTTTCTAGAACAGTCCACACTGAGACGCCAGGGGAGCAGCTGGTGGACGGCACTGAAGTGCTCTGTCAAAGGTTAAGCTCCAGTTTCATTTTTTTTTTATGACTTCATTGATTTCATTCATTTATTCACTCATTGATTGATTCCAGATGGATGAATGAAAAGCTGAAAATACTCAGCCACGGTTTTTCATTCTCTTTCCACCTGCACAGAGAGATTATTGTTTTTCCCTCATTAATGGTGCCACAGCTGTTTGGATGTTGGTGTTTGTGTCTATATTAACAGCCAACACTGACGAGCAGGAGCCAAGGCCACAAAACATTAAACTGCTTCACAATGTTGCAGATAATTACCATGACAACATCCACAGCTTGAGAGGAGAAACACAACAGAATGGCTGGAGAAGAAACGCTGCAATGTTCCAGAAATCTATCAAATGAGACAGTATTTCTCATAGGATGGGGGCTATTAGTGTAGTCGATACCTGTTTAATGAGGAACAATTGTAACAATTAAGCATTAATTGCTACATCGCACTTATCTGCCCTGATGCCTACATTGTTGAGTAAACTGTGAGTGGGCTTCACCTGATGATTCGTGTCAGAGTTGATTCTCTTCAAAATGCCGCCACCCATCATTCAAAACAAGCGGCGGTGAATCAGTATGCATGTCATGATTCATATGCTGTCAGCATGAGCAAAGTGTGTATATTCTCGTCTATACTGCTCGCGTTGAGTTTGCACTGTTGTTCTGAGCAAAACAAATCGAAGGCGTCCATTTAGCAAACACTCCTGAAATAAAAGACGTGTTTGTGTACTGCTCCCCTGCAGTAGAAACTACACTACTGTATGTTAAATATTTGATAGCCATATATGTGCAGAAAACTGATATTTACAGAAAGGAAAGCTGCCTTTGACTCACTGCAATGTGCATTTGTGCTGTTGCTTGCAATAGATTGGAATGGGAATGTTGATAAGCATGCAGCGGCCTATTGTTCATGCTTAAATTAACAATGCTGAAAGAATCGTATGCTTCCACGCTTGAGAAATATTGTCCAGTCTGAAAGCAGTGCTCTTCATGATAAACTGATGGCACTGATCTCATGTATCTGGACGGCCATTTGGTGAAGATAATGAGCTTTCTCGTCAGTTTCATAGGTCAGTTTGTACTAACAACCCTGGCCTTTTGTTTAGAACAAAAAAACCAAGCAGCACACTGGAAACAAATGCCACTCTGCTGCACCAGACCGATGAAAATGGCACAGAGGGGAGATTCTTGATACAGCATCTATTTCCTCGTGTTATTATGGTTGTATTGCTACAGGGCCAGATGTCCTATTCAGCGGAGATGAAGAGATACTAAGAATAAACCTAATATCCTTCGTGCTTCATAACATTACATCATGCAAACACACAGAGGAGCGCAGCATTGGAGATCATGCAGCTTGGCTCACATCACGTGTGATGATCAATTGCAGCAGCTCTTGTTTTGAAACGCAGCCAGAATTTGACCTCATCCATGAGACATTATGCACACCAGTAGAGGACAGTATCTCCAGGTCCACCTTACAGAACGTGTGTTATTTAGATACAGAAAAAAAAAAAGATATATATACACTACATGTCTTCACAAGCCAGGTACAGGAAGGTATAATCAATGAATATTGATAGTGTCCCAAATTAAATTGAAGTTGTTTCTTTGTTTTCTAGCTAAATTATTTAATTAAAAAGTACAGAGGCCAGGTGTTTCACATTATAGGTGCCTGCTGGCAATTTGGGGTCATGGATGCATTAAATTGTTTTTGTTGGAGGTTGTTGTTTTTCCTGCTCCTCCCTATGTGGAGGCTTTACATCACAGCCGTTATTAATGTCAGGGCAGCAGACCTTAACCAACAAACATGAACTCCCTACCACTGGCGACATATATGGAGAAGCTTACAACTGTATACATCATGCTCACAGACTTACGACTGGTTCCCTCTCCACAGTCCATCAGGTTTGAATATAATGCAGACCGGACGAGCCTTTGTCCTTCATATGACCTAACCACAAACACTCCATTATGGCTTGAGGCCATTAAACCCAGAGGGACCCTAGTTCAGTACATAAAGCACCTCTGGTCCGGTACAATTCCCTTAACTGAACTTTTCCAGCGTAACTCTGATTACCAGGGTATGTCAAAAAGCCATTAGGGTCAAGTAGCCTCTCTACACAGTGAGCTTTTTGTGGGCTTATCATTCTGTCTATTTTGCAAAGTCAGTCATCAGGCTTTCATGAGGAAAAACCTGAAAGTTGAAGAACAAATGGAGTTAAAGCGGATTGTTGCCATTATGATAAAACATGTACCACATGGCAGGGTAAGCTTAACAACGAGGTTTTAGTAATGTAGGTTAGTCAAAATAATCAACAAAGGGAGCAGTGGTGGTTTTCTGTGACCTTTTCTGCTGCTAGCCTGCAATTTCCCTACCCACGAGGGACTGTGGGTAAAGCAGCTAGAGATGATTGGAGGTGTCTTTCAAGAGAGTAGCAAGAAAGAGGCAGAGACAGACAGATTTTATCGAAGAGAGGGAGACAGGGAGAGAGAGCTGGACCAATGGACCGAGATCACATCTAATGGGAAAAGCAGTCTTTCGGTTAATGCAAATTACACTAAATATATGAAATATTCATCTAAAATTATCATCGCTTCATCTCCTGCACCAATACCAATGAGATTTGAAAAGCCTATTATTTAAAAGGATCCAAAAAGGTCATGTTCTTTACAATCAAACGGCCTTTAGCTGTAAAAGCAGGCTAAATATAGCACAGTCAGGCTATGTAACCCCAATGACCTAATTCCTTTTCTGACAAGGCGTTGAACCCTTTTTTTTTTTTTTTTATCCCTCCACCTGTCACACCCCACCACCTCAGGGGTCACCCTGAAAAAAGAAGTGATATAATCACAAGATAAGGCAAATAGCACAGGAGCAATCAACACGGCGTCGCCTCATCCGTCATCATTCTCCTCGTCCTCAGCATGCCTCCCGGCGCCCTGCCCTCTGACCTGTGCCGTAAACAGGTGTAATGACACTCTGAAGGAGCAAAACTGTGAACATGGCACTCAAAGGCTGAGAGCATGATGACAGCTTAGCGACCAATCAATTCTTTAAATAAATCTGGTTCTGCCGTACAACAACTGACTACAACCTTGGGTTTGACAACTTTAATGGATGGTGGACTTTGACTGGTGGCGCCCAGAGAGCTGAATTTTACAACAGGCCAGAGGGAATATGTGAGCTGATGAGATTGCTGCAATTAGGCTTCTGACCTTGCGGAAATGTTAATGTATAGAGACAGGAAAAGACACAGTATATCTGGTGCTGACGTTCAAAACATGACAAGCACAGCCCTGCGGTCAAAAGTATTTGTTGTTGTTATTTTTTACTATATATTCTGACTTTTTCCTATTTGTCTCAAGTGGGAATATCAAACCCTCCAGATCCTTCCCTGTATAGCAATGTTAGACCAGGGTAAGGTGTGGACTACTATGTGTTGTAATTGCATTTGAAACCTTGCCTTGCTACGCTAGAAACTATTATTGGGATTTAACCTCTACCTGAGTGCTGCCCCTGAGAAAATCATTCTAGGTAATTATTTGTGACTTTTTTCATTTAAAACTTAAAGAAAAATGTTTTCTGTAATAAACCCAAACATGTCCGTATTTCTTCTGAAGCTAGTTTTATAAGGTCTTTATTCCTCGTCCCTCTATTACCTACAGCAGATGGCAGCCAGCACAGCCCGACTTTGGAGAAGCAGGCAGACATACCAGCACATAAGCTAAGCAATGTACCACTTAGGAGCAGCAGCAAAATGTATTTTAGCTACCTAGATGGGCCCATGTGGAGAAAAAATCAATATCAGTTTAAATGTAGACTAAATTTAGAACACTTAACTGCTTTTTATTTTCCAAACGGGGAACTGAAGCTGTTATAGCCATCTATTCTCTTTTCAAGCCAGACTGGTCGACCAGCGACCCCTCTGTTCTGCAAGATAAAATTCTCATTTTGTCAAAGAAGCATAGATAATGGCTTCAGTTTCCTCTGCGAAAAACTTGGAAAGATAAGTACCTCGCAGAACCCCACTTTAGAAAAAAAAATCAGATCTATCCCTTTAAACCTGTCAGAAACAGCAAAAACAACCGGTGACTTTGTGCGTGACAGCCACTCATGCTTCTTGTACAGCTGGAATTATGCACCATTTGCTTTGTCTCACTTACTCCCTCCACTGCTATTTGTCATTCTCACTGAAAGACACAGAAATAGAGAGAAGATGGATTTGATCAGGCTTTCAGTCCTCATCTGAATCCATGATCACCCACTAAGTATGCATTTTTCACTGTCTGCAGCAGAGATGGGAGAGATGTGTGCAGGTTAGCTGTGAACATCAGATACGAGATTCACCTACTGAGGCAACGAGGCGATACAAGTCCAATACGTTTTTCAAACCCTTAAAATTTCTTCTTCTCTTGCTTATGTGTTGTATGTTTTAAATGTGTCCAATAGAAAACAAAAGACAGAAAAACAGGGCATTATTCTTGAGAGAGTTTCCTTTTTTTATACATATGTTATTCCAATGTGACTCCAGAAATAGCTTATTGTCAGCTGCATCCAGTTTAGCTTTTGAATAATTCAGTGAACATTTTACAGGTGAGAATGAGCTCATCCACACACTCCTACTGTGCAGCATCACAGGCAAGGAAGATGCTAGAAAATAACACACCAAACATAGTCATAGTCTTCCACAACCATATACCAAATCCAAAACAACGGCTTTCACTCTGCATGTGCCTCATCACATGTGCCGGTGACACAGAGAGAGGAGGGCCCATGCTGATGCCCCATTTATAGACATGCATGCAGTGTGTGACCATACAGAGAATATACATAGGCTAGCCTATAGTATAGCCTACATTATGACCTAGATGGGAGAAAGGGGGGCAGCAAGGAGACTTAAACACTTTTCTCTGTCTTCTGTCTCAGTGGAAGTGTAGGGCCCTCCTTCTCCGACACACTTAGCCACTTAATGGGGCCTAGTCGGAGTGTTTGTGTGTGTGAGAGAGACACGTTAATCCTTCCTCCCCTGCCACCAGCACTACGACCACCTCACCAGCCACACTAGGCTCAGGCAGAGAGCCAAAGTCAATTGCCCAACACGTGAGCCTGAAAAAGGCAGGGCTTCATGGGAAATTGCTTTCTGCTTTCAGGCCTTTAGAAAACAGGCTGAGCGGTGCAGGTTCCTGAGAAGAGGATGACAATCATCATCACAAGTAAAAGAGGTGGAATCAGTTCTGCTTTGCAAGGTTAAATCGACCGACCAGTTTGAGCTTAAGTGGAGTAACTGGGCTAGTCTGATTGGTCTAATCTGGGCCGGGTTGTTCTGGGTCTGTCTGTTGACCGTCCCCCGCTCAGCTCTGCCAGTCTGTACCCAGAGGGCCTGTTATTTTGGGAGCTCAGCTGAGAAGAGATGACAACATCATGGACTGTTTAAGCTGCTTACATTTCCTCAAGCACTCCCAGTGCACCCTGGGAGCGACACCCTGCTACTGTCACTGTGCGCTGCATGGTAGCACGCACTGTGCCGCATCTGCACATGCATTTCAGATCCACACAGGTGCACACATGATGAGAGAAAAGTATTTTGGTTCGTGGCGTGATGTCACAGCGCAGCAGGTGACTACCTTATGAATGTGTGTGCATCAAGTGGAGTGCAAAACATGAAGACAAGTCAGTGAAGCTTGAAGATGAGAGAATCCCAGAAGGCAATGTGGAGAGGGGTGAGATGGGGTAACACCGCAGAGAGGTGATGGAGGGATCAGCATGTGTGTGTGTGTGTGTGTGTGGCAGGGGTCTCAGAAGTATCAGATAAATTAGAACCCAATTTATCTCTGCTGTAGAAGCTATTTTCTACGAGTAGCTTTCAAGTCTTTCTTGTTTCTCTTGTATTATTTGATGTTCAAGTCTTACTGCACTTTAATTTTACTTTATACAGTTATTAATCTTTGCTGGGCTCTTATACAAGCAGCGCCTGATGCAAACAGCACAGACGGGCCGCTGTAAAACTTCTGGCCTGGGATATTACAAGCTCGTTGGCCAGCAGAGGGACATAAAATTTGACAACATGAAATCTAAGTATCTCTGAGGGAGGAAGAGAAGGAGGAGTTGTGCCGGTGTGTTATTCTCAGACCAATGTTAGGAGAGTAGGTTGAAGTGGAAGTGATAGAAGGAGTAGACAGGCAGGAAGATTTAAAGACCTTCTAAAAAAAAAGAGGGGGATGAAGAACTAATGTGCTACAAGAAGAAGTTTGGAGTGATGAAAAAGAAATTAGTGATCTTTGGAAAGAGAAAAACATTGTTTTAGAGTTAAAAACAGACTTTCTGTCAATAGACTGTCATTGGGAGACGGCTGAATGAGACATCAGTCTGACAGAAACTGCTGCTACCCCCAGATGCCATTTAAATGTTAAACCCCGTCGTCTTGCTAATGCTGCATATAAGGATGTATGCTTTATTTCTTTTTACTTTTCTGGCCACACAGGGGTTAAATTTGAGGGGAGTCAGACAGTGAGATCAGTCGCAGGTTATCTGTGCAGACATTCATCAGCATTCAGACTGCTGCTGGCTCAGACAGCATCTACGGCACAGCACGCTTCAAAGTGGGAGAGACAGAGAGGAGCGGGAGGAGAGCGAGCGAGGCAAAGAGAAACCCCCCAGCCAGAGGAGTCACATGAACTAACCTTGCAAGACTACATGCATGTGATTCTACCATGTCAAATTCTGTACACACGTACATTAGCAGTCGCACGGCTCACACAGGAGGATAATCACACAGCTGCGTACAGTGTGTGGGTGCTCGTGGAAAAAATTCTGCATTTATGTGGTGAGAAAACACTCCCTCGCCTTAGCTGTATCCCTTTACACACAGTTTATTGTCCTGAAAAGACACTTTTAGAGTCCAAAAACACCTATCTTTATCACTCAAATGTAAAATATCTATTGCATCTGACACAATATATAAAATATAGAGCCTCCAAAATCATTGAAATTCTGATTATTAATGTTTTGGTGGAAGGTACTCATCATCTGTAGTAATCTGGAAGATGCTGTTGTGCCTCGAATGAGAATGAGCGTGTGTAGGTTATTCTGCGTGTTACCTCACGCTGTGATTTCTTTCACTATAGAATATTCACGCTCCAACACATGAATGCATCTTCATGCAAATGTTCATTTACATACCCGCCAACACATGGGCTGGAGAGCACACACACGCACAGTCTTTACATACTATTATCATGGATTGAAACAGACATGCACACACTCACACTTTGTTTCCAGTAATGTCTCCAGAATAGGCTAAAATTACCGGACCACTCTCCCTCTCCCTCTCCCTCCATGTCATGTATTAGATGACAAGAAGGAACACGGGGCCCCTCAACAGCTTCACACTACCCAGACGCAGCAGATGGGAAAGCCATTAGGTCTATACGAGCTCACACTGCCCCTGCCTCTCAGGGTTTGCTTTTACACAGTCTGATGTGAAGGTTTAAACAGTGATCCTTCAAAGTAAAAGCTAGGACTTCACTCTCCACTGCTATAATAGTCAGACTCATCACATGTGGTCAGCAGGGATAAGCTATTGATTAGCTTGATGTCTTACTTCCTTATACTCTCCCTTCCACTCCTTGTCATTTTTCACAGCCCTATCTAACGATGAGAAAAACCAGTTGCGCCCACTCATAAAACGAGTTATGCGCTTCAAAACCCAACAAAACGGCAAGTTACTGTGCAAAATACCTTGATTTGTTGTTATAGATGTGGAGAGTTATTTCATTTCTTAATTATACAACCCTCAGCCCCAGAAATACTAGTCATTTAAAGATATTAGTAGGACAGGTATTTATTTATTCAGGTACACATTTGAATTTCCCCTGATTCTCCTCCTGCAGCAGCTCTCTGCTCTGATCTGAACTCTCTGCCTGTCACCACTTCCTCTTCCTAAACAGCGGCTGGGTTCAGTTATCAGTCTGGTTCTGTCCTCTGTGTCTGGATTGGCCAGCAGCACAGTGAAACAAGTTCGACTGTAGCCTAAGCTAAACACTAAAGCTAGCATCATAGCATGTTATGAATTTAAAAAAAAAAGCGACTTCCAATTTCAGCTTGCATGTTAAGATGCTAATAGTATAAGCAATGCAAAATCATGAGTCTTCTCAGACCGCAGTCCCTGCTGGCATTTTCTCAAATACTCCACCACACAGTGAGCTGCATTCCTAATAGGGTAACCAAAGCAGACACTGGCAAAATATTGATTTCAGTAGCATTTAAAATGCAATTTGTTTTTTGAAAAATGTGAATAATTTTGTCAAATGGCTCTTAAAATATACACCATCAAGATTCAGCCATTTAGAAGAGTTAGAAATAAAAGTTGATTTTTTTTGGTGCTTAAAATGTCTGTAAAAAGTTCTGAAATCACTCCACTTCTCCATTGTCCATCTGTGAGCTCAGTATGTTCATCTCATTGTTTTTGCCAAATTATGAGTAAATACACTGCTTTAGTGTTGTTTTATTGGCCTCCTCAAACCCTGCTAGTATTTAGCCATATTTTGGCAAAATTACGAGTCTTTGCAACATACTGAGCCTACAGATGGACAGCGAAGAAGTACATTATGCTGCAGGAGTGTTATGAGAGGTATTATGAACATTTTATGGTGTTTTGATCATTTGTCCATTGTGTGAACTTGCTGCCATGGGAATGCAGTTAAACAAGCATGAATTGAAGCAGGCCACAGTTGCTTCTACAAAATATGTGTACTTTTAAAAGATGATAGGGTGTTATTGTTTGATATTAAACAGACATTTCTGAGTGGAGTTTCTCACTTCATAATAATAATTCTAATGAATAAAACTCCAATGCGCAACAGCGTGGCTCCATTTCTCCTAAAACTAAAGTGTTTCTCAATCGTAAGAAAACTGTGTCGTCCATAACCTCCACAGGAACCTTCAGAGCACCCACACAACTGCTTGATTATAAGCTCAAACTGGCACGATTCAGCGACGTGCACCACAGCCACGGAGCTGCCTGTTAGAAAATCTGCCACCATCGGGTCATTTTTTCTTCTATTTTCCTGCTTTCATCTCTCCCTCAGTCAGCAGGCAGGGTGCCGTGACACAACCACTCATTAGTAAGCAGCAGTGGGCAAGCGGAGATCGCTTTGCAAAGACAAACAACTTAATTAGTGGCGGCACAGCTTTAATAAGTTCAGCTCAAAATAGTTGGGAAAGCGGGTGAGAAGCATAACATCACCAGCACTGTAATTATGTCTGAGCCAGATTTGGATTTCACATTTAAAGGGGAGGGCACAATTATTGTGGCTGAACCTTTTACTGTATTTATGATTTTCTCCTGGATGTGGTGTCAACAAGCCAACAAGTGGTGCAACTGTTTATGCTGTAATAATGTTCACCAGCTTTATATAATATGGCATTCGTCTATTCTGAGTGTGTGTAGCCATAGACGACTCTTATGAGAAGTCACTTCTGCAAGCAAAGATTTGTTTTAAATTGTAAATGTGAGAAGATGAATGCACCTGCAATGATAACCCATATCTCTGAGTTTTGTGTGTGTGTGCGCAGTCAGTGTGTGTATACGTGTGTGTACTTTGGTGGATCCGTTCATGCTCAGACTGTTGAGAGCAAAGACAGAAAAGCGCTGTGCTTCCCGTGCACTCGCTGCTTTTTATACGTCGCAAAATCTGCTACAAAGGAGAGCAAACACTGAGATGATTGAATAACAACACTTCTGCACCTTTACACACTTGCAAAAACATGCAAATTCATATACCTGCCAGGGTTTTCAGATTTATTCAGAGAAAGTTGAGCAGAGCTGGAGCAGCCGTCATCAAATCTACCAGGAGCTACAGATATATTCACTGTTTCTTACCATCCACTGTCTCTACGCTGTAGACTTGTAGATCACCAGGGTCAGATTTACGCAGAGCGAATTCGCACTGCATCTTTCATTCAATTTGTGCTCGCAATCTGCTAGTAATTAGTGGCTAATTATTAAGGCAGTGACTAATTACGCAATCAGGGACTTGGACTGCTTTCTAACGCGCTATTTTACTGGGGTGAATTTGTCTGAGAACAGCGAACTCAGAATAAAGTGGTGATTCTGCACATATAGATACTAATTAAGATTCCAGTACATTTACAAAGGTCACAGTTCAGCTTCATGAGAAATTAATATTTGGGCATTTATTTCTATTAAATTATAGTTAAATTACTGCAATTGGAGCAATAAGCAGCAAAGAGAGGTTTCCAAACTGTGAGGTTTGGAAATATTAAAGGGGTTATACAAAGAAAGGTTGATGGGGCAAAAAAAAAAAAAGCACAAGGTGACAGTGGGATGTCAGTTCGATGTTTGTTGAAACCAAATGATTCAGAAATCTTCTTAGAAATCCTAGGAAAAACTCCCTTCCTTACCTAAGAACTTCACTGAGAATCCTCACAATTTGAAGGTTTCTTTACTATCAAAGTTATCCAGAGATGGTTGTCTGTATCTATATGGATGCATTATAAACAGAAAATATGACATGCTAATTCATCACCCTCTCCATGGTGCTTCTTTGCCAGACTTTCAAAAACATAGTCTAGAAAAAGTGTGGCACAGTTTGAAACCTCATGATCCAACATAATGAAATGCATTAGCATAGTAATTCACAAAAAGCTAAATCCTTATGCTATAATACTGCAGCTACAGTAATGAAGAGCAGCTCATGATGTGAATGCTTTTAGGTTAATGTTATGTAAAGGTAAATTCCATAGGCTCACATATGCTTGTAAAGTAATGTGGTGCCATTAAGTTTAATGAAAAAACCTGCTGAGCCAGTTGCCTGTCGCAGCGATTAGCATGTTGCTTCAGATTCTAGCATGGGTCAGGTCACTTTCAGCAGTGGTTATCGCAGAGTAGGCAGCTTGGTTAGCCTGCTGGGTAAAAGGAACTCAGATACTTCCAAATGTGTGTGTGTGTGTGTGTGTGTG
>JAOWBC010001868.1:16101992-16116235 GCA_028566105.1 Hypoplectrus providencianus | reverse complement strand
TATTTTTTAATTATTATTATTATTTATGAAAACAAACTGTTTTAAAATATCCTATATTTCTGCATTCTGTTGTGCTTTATTGTTGACAAAATCTATGACCGTAATATCTATAATATCTCTATCTGCAGGGGAGCACAATGTCTACTTCCACGAGGACACTGAGCAGGACTTTGAGGTGTTGGAGCAGCACATCCACCCACGCTACAATGTCAGCAATAGCCTGTACAACCACGACCTCGCCATGCTGTACCTCAAAAGCCCCATCAGCTTCTCCACAACCGTCCGACCCATCTGCATCGGGCCCATGGACTTCACTGAGGCCCTGGTGCAGCGGTCTTCCCCGGCCACAGTGAGCGGCTGGGGCCGGACTCGCTTCCTTGGATTCACTGCGGACAACCTGCAGAAGGTGGAGGTTCCCTTCACAGATCGGACAGAGTGTAAGCGCCGCAGCAGCTCCAGGATCACCCCCTTCATGTTCTGTGCCGGGTACTATGATGAGGCCAAGGATGCCTGTCAGGGGGACAGCGGAGGTCCCCACTCAAACAGTATTCACGACACCTGGTTCCTGACAGGCATTGTGAGCTGGGGGGAGGAATGTGCAAAGCAAGGGAAGTACGGTGTGTACACACGTCTGTCCCTCTATTACCGCTGGATAAACTATGTCATGGGAATAAGCAAACAGAGGCTGACAATAGATGTGGAGGATCCCGACCCAGACCCTGACAATTAAAGATGTGAAAAATATGAGATTTGTAAAAACATTCTGTAAAAATACATAATGTGAATCACTGTTAAATTCCACTATACCACCACTGCAGGATGAATCTATATCATTGACAAATAACAGGTATAAAACAAAATATATGGTTGTTTAAAAATGTTTTAAATACTCTTTCATGATTTCAAATGCATTACATTAAATTCATATTATATTATGTTGGCTGTGTGCAATGACATTACTACCATCTGCTGGTAGATAAAGGTATTACATGTGGGGATATTCAGAAACAAAACTGATCATCAGAAATTCAAGCTTTAGATAATATGTGACAAAAACCCACAAAAACAAAAAAGTTTGCTCAACTTTATTTTAAAGTTGGCTCCCATGAAAACAAATGTACAGAAATTATAGATTAAATCAGGGTGAATAAAAAAGCAGCCTTAGTTTTTAGTCAAACATTGCACCATGTTAAAACAAGCATTGTGTTATTTGAATTACCAAAACAATTATTGCAATAAATAGTTTTATTTTATTTTTTTTAGATCTTTTACCGAACTGAAGCTGTACAAAAAAAGCCAGTGTAGAACAGTTACTGTCTGACAATACAAACCTGCTCTTTGTTCAGTTGCCATGCATTTTCATCTCAAAGAAACATTCAGCCACAGCTCACTCTGGCTTCTTGGCTCATCTGGATACTGAATATTTCAAGCAGGTTTTTCTTTTTGTTTTCCAACCTGGAAAATCTGTGCAAAATCTGCAGCATTTTGGATTACACTTTCATTAAAAAAAAAAAAAAAAAAAAAAAATCAGATTTTGTCATATAAGCTATAAAGGAATAAACTGTTTATTTTATGTGCAGACAAGCGTTGCTCCTGTAACTATATGGAGATGTAATTTCATTCGGAGCTGCACAGATACCTCACAATATGAAGAAACAACATGACTGCAAAATAAATAAATTAACAACATAGGAAATGTGTAGTGCGGATCAGCCCCTGCTGCTTTCTAGACTCATTTCCATATCAAACACTGCGAATCAAAGGCAGCCCTCCGACTGAGGCCTCGATTTGATGTGGTAAATTCATATAAGTCTGCAATCAATATTTAATTAAGCGTTCGACACAGAGGGTATATTTCATGTTGGCTGTATGATCCCTTTTAATGGGGAACCCAAGATTAACTGAGCTGTAATGGTGAGGAGGAAACAATCTGCCTCTGTGATGGAAGCGCACACGGAGCATCATCTCCCTCTCTCTGTCTTCCTCTCTGCCTCGCTCTACCTTCTCTACGCTGCAGCACGCGCTGAGGAAAACGCCGCCATCCGTCTTCATCGTGTCTTACGTTACCATCACCGACATGTCAACTGCTGCCTGCATCTCTATCACATCGTACATTCAGGAATAAACAAAAGAAATAACAGCATGAATACGAGGAAATACACAGTGAGAGGTAAAGCGGTAAGAAAAGCACACATTCAGTAGACAGGAGGTGGATTTTGTGTCCACCTTATTAAAGTGCCTGTTGAATATTTGTGAGGTCAGGTTAAAGCAATAACAGAGTGTTTGATTTTGCAAACAGTACATACAGGAGACTCCAAAAGAGCAGGAATAAAAAAAGGCATTATGGCATGGCACATTTTGGCATTCTAACTCCTAGACTGTACAGAAGTGCAGTGCCTTTAAGGAATGAAATGTAAGAAAAATACAATGATGGAATTCAATGGACAACTAACGACACAAAGATGAAACACTGAGGTACAATATGTGTTAAAAATGATACGGTATATATACAAAAGTCTTTGCTTTAAGAAACGTTTCAGGCAAGTCCTGGGCTACCATCCATCCAGCACACACGGAGACAAACACTTGAATTTCGAACACGAGCTGGAATGAGGGGTTGAAAAATGCTTCACAGTCCATGGATTGGGAAATGACAAACTGCTGCAGCTCACATCCTGACGTGATGAGTGTTACAGATGAAAAGTTCTCCTTACCAGTCGAAAAGGGAAAAAGAAAAACAATCCGGGTCCAAGAATCGGCCATTGATTGTCCAAAAGAGCTAAACAGTTCCTGAGCCTTTGCGCTGGTGCCACAGCCCACCTTCACTATCAGAACACATCAACCCAGCGGATCATCAGTCATAAACAGGAGAAAATCCCGTCTGTAGATTCCCATATTTGTCCTTTTAATGATTGAACTGTGCAAGAGGAAGTAGACATCACCGGGGATTGAGGAGTGGGTGGCTGGTCAGTTATGAGACAGCTATGGCTCAACCTGTTCCTTCTGTCTGCTCATCATCCATGGCTAAATATTAGATTCTGTGCTTTCTTCTCTACGGGGAGCTGAGCTTCCTCGCCTTCAGGTTCCCAGGGTCTACAAGAAAATATACAGACTATTACAAAGAAACTAAAAGTAAAGAAATAGCGTGACTCAACATAATATTGCCATCTTGAAAGCCAATGTCTTTTCTTTACCCCCGAGTCTGGAGGAGTGTCCTTGACTGCTGTCTACGAGTATCAGCTGCAGGCTGGCAGCTGCTATGAAGCCCTCCTGTCGCCGACTCAGGTTTTTCACCAGCCTGAAGGACGGAGAACAATTATAGATAGATGACTAAACTTTGTTACCAGGTTTAGCTTTACATTAGCTTTAGGCCAGGCAGGGTTTCAGTGTCAAACATAAAAAACATCCCTTATATCATGTCATATATATTATATTACAATCTTTTAACATGTGGCTGATCAATTAGCCAAACTATCTGTGTTTCCATTAAAGTCAAACAAACTTGGAAGCAAAATTTTAAATATCTCTATGAACATGCAAATTAGTGACTTATTAATTATGTTTCCATCAACTGGTTTGGAGCAAATAAAATAAGCTACAGAAACATACTTTTATAAGGAGATGGCAGTGTTTTGTATTTCTGCTGACAAATAATAATAGTAATAATAACCATGTGAGCAGAAGAAGTTATCGGACAACTTTGGCACGAGCGAAAATGGAGAGAAGTTTTCAGGAATTAGATTCAACTGGGCAACTTCTAATTGTTCTATGATGTCGGGGGAAACAGCTGATCATCCAAATGAGTTACATGTTCTTAAACATATTCAGAAAAACTCTCAAAACTTTTATGCGCATTTTTGAAAGGTTGTGTCGAATTTCAAGTTTCTCATGTCCAACTTGTTGATAGAAACGCAACTCCTGATGGACTGAAAACTCACCAGCGTCCCTTGTTGTCTTCACACTGCAGTTGGATGACGTCTCCACATTTGATGGTGATGCTGTCTGGCCCATTTTGAAGACAGTCAGCCAAAGCCCTGTATCTTCCTGGAGACTAACACACACAGGAAAACTGTCAAGAACAAAGTGAAGATTTATTTATACAGTAACTTTTAAAAGCAAAAAGGAACAAAGTGCTCCATAATAATAGTAATCAAGCACAAAATATCAAAATAGAATGAAAACTCAAATAACAAAACAAAAGGGTGAGAGATCAGAAAAAGTGCTGGAAAGTGTCTTAAATAAGTATTTCATTTGTTTTTTTACATCAACACTCACTGCTCTCTTGCTTGAGGACAGACTACAGCATTATAAACCATGTGAAATCAACCTACAGCTGCTTGCATCAGGTGATCAGGATTATCCCACACTTTGCTCCTTGAAATACAAGATCAGAGTGCTGTTGGACTCACCAGCTGCACCAGAACCTCCTCCTCTGTGTCAGACGGGTGGAAACCGTCCCGACCTCCAGACCACTCCTCCAGAC
The DNA here is from genome assembly GCA_028566105.1 of Hypoplectrus providencianus. Taxonomy (NCBI): domain Eukaryota; kingdom Metazoa; phylum Chordata; class Actinopteri; order Perciformes; family Serranidae; genus Hypoplectrus; species Hypoplectrus providencianus. The sequence continues at coordinate 16,111,752 of JAOWBC010001868.1, read as the reverse complement.
CCTCGCAGATGTCTACCGAGTGGTGAGCTCCGGGCCAGCCTGTGGGACACACAGCACTGTTACAGTACTGGTGAGCGCACTCATTAAACTCCAAACCCTGAAGGCCCCATGTAGATACTTAGTAACTATATCAACATTATAAAGACCCCATCGTCACTTACTGGGAAATTAACAAGAACGTAGAATCAAAAGCTAATCTCAGTAGTTGAGCCTTTTTCCCCAAAATTCCTCGATGTACCTGGTTCTTCATGTCATAGTACACCTGAACTGCTGAGGGGGGAAAAGTATCTACATCAGTTAGAGATTATGAGGAAAATCAGTATCAATCATCACTGTGCAAAGCAAGTTTGATTTGCATCAATTCCCATGATACGTTTTGTGATTTAGTTACTAAGTATCTACTTGATTTTGGCGTTATTTTGAGTGGATATTGTTTACTCACTCCTGCGGTTGTGCTGGTGTTTAGGGGAGTGAGGCTGGGGGTCTGGACTGCTCCTCCCCGACTCTGTGTCCTCTGAGCTCACTGACGCCCTCTGCTGCTTGCTGGATAAACAACACAACACAACATGTCACATAAATGTTACCCACAGTCAGCCGACACACTCAGGATAGACGTCATCCTCAGCCACACAATCTAGAGTCAGCTCTCACTTCCTCAATCTCATCCACACCTCCAACAGTACCGCTGGCCCCAGATCAGTGACAAGGAACAACTCTGTCCTGTTTCTCACACATTCAGGCACCAGCCAAACTGCAGCACTCAGCACAGATCAGCCATGTGCAAGCTTCTCTGTCAAAGTGGGAAGAAGGACTCACAGACTGACTGATGTGAGCCTTTGCATGTGTCAACAACACAAGCAAAGATCTGGCCTCGATTTATCAAGATCCAAATTTAGACATTTAGCCACTCTATTATTAGATTACAGTCAGAATGGTTCTTGGAAAGCAGATTCTACATTAGCTTTATTAGATCTCAAGAAACGAGCCCCATCTTAAAAACCAGCTGTCATGAGGAAATTAAGAAAATTCATGGAATGAAAACCAAACTCCTCTTTCTGTTTGCCCTTTGCATAACATGCAAAATAGCAAATCTGAGATGCAGAAATAAGATCAACAGACACCATCATTTCCTTTTTTTTATACCAGGATCGAAATGTCATGGAGGAGCTGCTATGACACAGGCCTTTCAACGCGGGGAGGGAGTGTGGGGTCAGTTATGAACCAGGATGGAGGTTATAAAAGGAGGTGCAGGTGACGATCAGTATGCAAACACAGCAGCCCTGGGTATTTGGTCCCCAAGCAGGGCCAGGTGGGTCATGCCAGGGCGAGGTGAGCCGAGCCAGGCTGAGTTTACCACTGAGCGTTAGGGCAGGTCAGTGGCGCTGGGGGCGGTGACGGGGGCGCGGCCGGGGCCGTTGCCGGGGGCTTCGGGGTCGGGGGCTCCGGGAACGCAGGCACAGAAACACGTCAGCCGACAGCGAGACAAAGTCCAGCCCCGGCAGACAGCCCCTGGGTACCCCTCTGGACGGCCGCATGCCCCTGCAGGTGGGGGATGGGAGGAGTGGGGAAAGGCAACCAGACAGCAGTGGACAGAGTGGGGCCTGCGCCCGTTCTCACACACCAACACACAAAGCCTCCACCAGGGCAACGTGAGATGATATCACACCCACTCAAGCTGTGATTTGATATGAAAACTCAGCAAATGCAGATAGAAGTGCTGTGACTGCATGTGTGTGTTTTGCATATGCCTGTGTGTGTTTGTATGTTTGTGCGACTATAGCCTACAGCCATGCACCAAACACACGAGTGTAAATACAGCATCAGTAAACAGGCAGTAAACACTGACCTCTCAGAGAGCGGAGGAGAGAGCTGCATGTGTCCGACCATTTGGCCATGTTGATACGCTTCATCTGAGAGAGGAGAGAGCAGGTCGTGCATTTTATTTACAGTGCAGGTTGCCAGTTTAGTTCAAATTTAAATATTTACTTTCATGTGGAGCATGTATATTCATTCTTTTATGGTGACACAGATAATCCCCTCAACCCATCTGAACATTACTGCCATCGAGCTGCAGATTTTGTCTCTTGTAACACAGCAGCCCTAAATAAACACTTCATGAATGATCATATGTTCACCATAAATGTTGCACATATTTGTTGTTTTTCTCGCGCGACATGCACATGTGCAGATTATGCTAACAAAAAAAATCATGATAGCTGGTAGCACTATCAGTCTACTATAAAAAAAAACAAACAGCGAACAGTATTGAGAATCAAAGCGAAAACCTCCACTTTCACATTTTAGAGCTTTCAACTACATCTCAAGCTCTCTGCGGTCATGACACGCAGTTCAAAGCTCAAACGAAAACAAGTGGACATGCACTTAGATATCTGTCCCTCATTAACTTCAGCTGCACACAGACCTCTCAGCAGCTTCTGCTGGTTGGTCAGGATCCTGCGTAGCTCATTGAGCCAGGCCATCTTCACCTCCACTGTTGGAGCCTGAGAGACAACAGAGACATCACAACAGGTCTTCAGCGTATCTCAACATTCAATATTATATTTCCTTAGCATACTGCTCACTATTGCTAGTATTTGCGTGACAGTATTTGCTTATAACATACACCTTTTTGGGAACTTTGTCCGGTTACCTCATGAAGGTTTATTCACTTAGCTTGTTACTTGCTAAATGTTAGCGCTGGGAGAACACTAACTGAGCAGATATGTTAGTTGGCTAGATTTCCGCATTACTTCACTAGCTAACGCGATCCATGATACAAAGGACTTTAAACAACAATATATTATGCAAGGGTACAAAGCTAACTAACAGTTAACTAACTGTAACCTAAGCTAAGCTAATGTTAGCCAGCTGGCTGTAAATTTAATGCCATGGATCCAGCGTCGGTTGCTTGGTAACGTTAGTTAGGGATATGTTTTTTCAACCGCCTAGCAAGTTAGTACCATGAAATGACATCACTTGGCATAAAGATGATGCCAACATGCTGACAGTCAAACATGTTCAGTGTCCTGTATGTCTAACTTCAGTTCGGCCACCAGTGTCACCAATAACAAAGATTTTTTTCCTGAAAATTCCACATAGCACCTTTAAACGGCTCAAAATGAAGCAGCCACTCCTTACCTGAACCACATACACTTCCTCCCTGCCACTGTACCAGATCTCAAACTTCTTCACATCCCCCTTGACGTTTTCTGTGATCCCCACAGCAGTCATCTGCCAAGAGACATACACTGTTTACACCGACACACACTCACAGCGTCAGGACGAGCAGCACAAACAGCACGTCATATAGCGCACTTACATCATGTAACACATCTGTCCTGTCAGAACACAAACACTCACACACACCTCCGCTGTGTGACTGCTTCCTCCCCACATCCTCAATAATAAATCAAGAGGAGCAGCAGCAGCTGTTTTTGTGACACCTGCTGCGACACCCTCTGCACATCAACACATACAACAAAAGAAGTCTTACAGGAGTACACCAGGTTCTGTGGCCGGCTGGGCAACGGAGGTGTTAGAAAGTAACAGCGCAGACAATGACATCAACTAAGTGTCTCCACAAGATCTTTTACTCAATCTTTTTTTAATTAAGGCACTTTTTCCTAAATGAAAAAATAAAAAAGTTAAAGTCAAATTAGGAATACCTTAGTGTAAACTCAAATTCTTACTTGAGTAAAAAAAGTATTTGGATAACAGTATACTTAATGTAAGTACTTGAAGTACCAAGAGGAAAAATACTCATGTTTAAAATGGAGCATTTCAGAATCATATACATTTTATTATTTTACTATATTTATCAATTTAAAGTTATAGCTGGTTAAAGTAGAACACTTTTTAATTACTTTCTATACAGCAGGGTAAATAAATGTATAATAATACATCATTTGTTGTTAGTTGTTAGTTCATATTTTGTGTTTATAATGTAAATCTGCAAAGAAACTTAACCTGTAAAAATAATACAGTGGAGCAAACAATGTAATATTCCACATCTTACTGGAACCAGTTAGCTAATGTTCCAGACACACTGCTGGACTCCTGTAAGACGCACTCAAACACAGCTACCTTGAGACAGTGCTTGAAGCTGTATGAGGGGGTCTTGTCGCAGCCGTCTCCGTGCTCCTCCCTGCGCTTGCAGAAGAGCAGAGCTCTCTCGTACAGGAAGAGGTGCCTCTGCATCGGCTTGAAGCGAGCCATCTCCTTCATGCGTGTGGGGCCCTTTTTATGGCTGATCCACACGCTGAACGACCCCTGCATCAACACCCGGCCCAGCTCAAAAATGTCACCCTGCATATAGTGGGAAGAGGGATTAGTGTGGGAGCATGTAATCGATAACAGTGAACTTTAGAGAACATTCATTTGAGAGTATTTTGAGTTTTCACCTCATATCCTGTGATGGCGATCTGATGCATGGAGTCATTGACGGATTTGAGCAGGTCCAGCATTGCTGTTAGCGCCCCCTGCAGTTCGGAAGTTCCCTCGCAATCTGTACTGTATTTCAACAGTTCCTGAAAACACAAACAAAAGATCAGACATGGAGGAAAACACACACTGCACATAAAACAGGCATGCAAAACCACACACAACACAACAGCACACTCTTGTGGTTTGAAGTTATAACAAACATTGGAGGTAAATCTGAATCAGCTGCTTGTGTATTTTAATGATACAGGGAGGCCTGAAAGGCAAACTTTGCGCGTATGTTAGTGGTATGCCATCACCCATGGTCTGACCTTAAGCAGCAGCTGGTACTTGGTGAGGCGTTGGACTGGTTTTAGTAGGTAGGAATCCAGGCCCAGTTTGTGCTCCAGCTTTTTCTGACACTCCTTCACAAGAAAGGCAAATACAAGCACAATGAATGTAGATAGATCACAGTTTAATGCAGAAAAAGTGTGTATTTTTATATGAGGCCAAGACAAATTGGAAATGTTCTTTGTTATCTTGCATGACATCAAAACAGCAAATGAATCAGACAAAACTGCAATTTTTAAGGTAATTACTAATGTGAAAACTGACCTGAAAGAAGCCACAGTCGGAGAATTGTCTCCACAGCGCCTCGGAGCGGGGCTTATTCTGACAGTAGCATTCATACATTTGGAAACTCTCTTTCTGGGGAGACAGAAAAGAAAAACGCGTTTGAAAATATGATTTCAGATACAAATATACGCACAAAATTAAAATATGAAGAAGCTACTTAATACAACAACATTTATCATCTCACCCGCTCCAGAAAACAAGCTCCCACACTCTCAGGAGCCTCCAGGCAGCCTTCCAGATCCTGAAGGAAAACCCTGGATTTTCAGAAAGGTCAAATGCCAAGAATTACTTCTTATCCATCTTAACTCATAGACCCTCACATGCAGCAGCCTGAATACAATAACTGGCTGTTTGGGCAGAGACTAATCCTTTCTAGCGTTTTCCCTGCATGAACAGTCCTTTTATTGGCATCTGTAAATCTAAGTTACCTAAATAAATACCTTTACTTAACAAATTCATTTGGTTTCTGTTTCTTCCTTGAGAGATGGACAGTAGAAACAACCATAGTACAGAAACCTCTGTGTCTATCAATGACTCTCTCAGTAACACACACTTATTCCAGCGAGAAAAGTGTCTTTTGCCCTTTAAATCAATTGGCAATGTGAACCTCAATGAAATGTCACACTGCAGGAGCAGAAACTCCAACATTAAAAAGCTCCAATGTGAATATTTCCAATGTTAAAGCTCCCCTGTGATGTTCCTTGTAAACAAATAAAAATAGTGTTTTCATTTGGTGTTGCCCACCAACAGCACATTCTGTTTATCCTTTGGGTCCAGCAAACAGGTCGGGTGCATTTCCTTCCTCATTAAACACGTAAAAGCTGATTCCCAGCATTGTTTATCACCATGTTTTTATGAGCTTGCAGGCTTCTTTTTCCCTTCCTTTGCTGGCACATTGAAACCACCACCTGTAGATCATGGATTAATGTTCCAGCATTGGTGCGACCAGCATTTGCATGTGTGCACAGCTCTGACATTGAACAGGAAACCTTTAACTACTACTTGCTTGGTCTTAGGTGTGATGCTGAAAGAAAAAGTTTAGTGATTAGCATCGGTGATAAGTCTGACCTTCTAAACTTAATTATTCAGTTGGCAGAAAGAGAATAAATCTGATATCTGTAGTTCAGCCAAAGGTCGTCACAAACACCTCCTCACTTTAAAGCCAAGTTTATGTGTCTCTCTTTTTGGCTTCAAAACACTTAAAGCTCTTTACCTTAATCTGGAATCACAGATGTCACATTGTTGTTTAAGTGGAGAAGCTCAGCAGCAAACACTTAGTTTTAAGATAAATTAACTATTGTCAACATTGTAGATTAAAATTTAAAACATCAAAACCATGAAAGAAAAATCTGATTATTTAGTTAAAAAAAAAGTTTTGTTTTGATGACAGCTTTGCACACTTCTTAGTCAGATTCATGAGGTTTCCACCTGGAATGGTTTTAAGATAGCCTTGTTGAAAGGTATTTTGGGAAATTTCTGGCCTTTAAAACATGGTTGAGACCATCAAAGCAAAATGCAGCTTAAAGAATTAAAATATAAAAGAATCTTACAAAAAAACAAGTTTTGCTTACTACATATTACCATATGTGTTCCATGATAGTTTAGATTTTTAAAAATAATAATCTACAATGTAGATAATAAAAGAAAATAAAATAAAATAAAGAAAAAACATTGAATGAGACAGTGTCCAAACCTTTGACTGGTGCTGTATACATGGCCAGCAGTCAGTATACATTGGAACCACATTTTCTCTTTCAGACCAAGAGTTTTCACTCTTTAGTACCCTTAACACATGTGCTTTGTATCTCCAACAGGTCCGTCATGAGTCACTGATCACTTGCCTGCTGTGAAAATTGTAGATCTCAGGCATGTTTCCAAAGAGGATGTCTCTCTTGCTGCGCAGGATCGGCGGCAGAAGCCCTGACAGAGCCGAGTTATCCATCTCAGCCCTGTAACCCTGCAGCATTAATAACAGCAACAAAACCAATGAGAGATAAATAACATCTGTTCATATGTAGTATTACCAGTATAAACCTAACCAAATATAAACATACAGTACAAACAGGGGAGAATAAACTATTTCTGTGACATAAACAGAGGGATAAAAGTGTTTCTCTCACCAGCAGAACTGACAGCAGCTCTTCCACATATATTCTTTCTGTCTCTATTAGTTCCCTCATCACATGCCTGGGACACAAGCATGCACACGGAGAAGTAGACAGAGAGAGGGCCAGGGGGCATCATTAGCACTGAACAAAGAGCATCACAAAGTAAACAGCATCAAGGGCAGTGCTCGTCCTCACCGCTTCAAGAGATCCGGGCTGTCCTCTCCATCCAGACTGTAGGACACGCAGCTCCGGCTCTCCTGGTAGTCGTGGATCACCTCAATCTGGATACACAACAGAGGAACCAGAGAAAATGTTATTTTTCTGAAATAGATGGTGTGATGAAAGGAATTGATGCCACCCAAAGAAATTAACAAATCAAGCAAAAAGAGCGATTTTTTCCCCTTACTTTTCTAGGGTTGGGGCTCTTTCTGGAGGCTCTCTTCCCGGGCAGAGAGATATCGAATGTGAACTTTAAACCATCACCTGTAAAAGCCAGATCATCAGATAAAGCAGCAGCAGCTCATTAAAGTTTATGAGTGTAATTCGCATACAGTAAATTACCATATGATCTGATTAGTCAGACTAGTTAACCACCCACACTAATCCAGAACAATTACTTTTTTATGACCGAGTGCGAACACAATGGGCTCAATGGGATTTGTTCGCCCTGCCTCTGACCTTTTTCAATTCCTCAAGAACTTTCAAAAACATTAATCAGTCATGATGGACACGTGAGGTAATCAATGCTAATAGGTACGTGGAGATCTGACGGAGTGTTTGGCAGGAGCGTCGGTGTCCTTTTGATCCGAGCAGCTGAATCCTTACATGATAGTCCAAGCCCAGCTGAGTGTTGTGCCCTTGCATGTGCCATGTTACATTCATCAGCGGCACGCATGCATGTGTTTCCATGCGCATACATACATGCACGTATGCATGTACCGGATCCAATCAATCAAAGCGAACCAGTTTTCCCTTCATCTCCTCTTTTTAAATGGCTGCTGTCCCTGGTGTCACAGGGAGCTTGATCATCACTCTCATTCTCTTTCTTGTTCTTTCTCTCATTAGCGCGGCTTCATATCGAAACCATAAAGACATGAATGGACGGCCGATGTGGATTTATACTCAGTGGACGGACATCATTCAGTAGCACAATAGATACATTCAAATAAAAAGAGAAACAACCTAGATAACACATACAGTATTAATTGGGTACCACTGTACTGTATATGGTTAGCTTTGTGCAACCTCCCTTGAGAAACAAAGGGAGATGAAAGGCTCTTTAATGTACATGAACCACATATGGCTCTATAGCAGCTGTCCTGACTAATAGAGCAGTCAGGTGTCTCCCAGCGGACTGATTATACCTTCTACCCTTGTTCAAGCTTGTTTGTAAAAGTAGCCTTCTAACCCCAAAGCCCATTCAGGAACACCTAAGGCCTGCTCGCTGGGAGCCTGTGATGTGTTAATTCAACCACAGTGCCTAAAGGAAAGATGCAAGGGTGGGAGGGATTAATGCCAGGCCATAAGAGCCAGGACAAGACCCCATACTGGGCCTAGGAAACGCAGGAGGGCAGGTAGGGAATTAGCTGATCTGTAGAAAGCCTGCTGTATATGCTGTAAACTAGGGCAGCTAATCAAACACAAAAGTTATTTGTAAATAATTTAAAGTTAGGAAATGTTTAAATTTTAATATAATCCTATCATAAATGCTTGATTTTTCAACTTAATGCATTTCATCTCTTCAAAATTAAACAATCCTGTTGGCATTAGTGTTTGTCTCCACTTGTTCAATGTTATCATGTATTTTGTAATATTGATGTTCTTCTGGGATAGATAATTGCGTTCCTTTGATATTTTGGGTAAGATAATATAAGATGAGATAATATAAGATGAGATAAGATAAGATAAGAATTTTTTTATTCAATTTTTTTACACTGTGCAGACCTGCATGTGTGTGTGTGTGTGTGTGTGTGTGTGTGTGTGTGTGTGTGTGTACTGTACCGTGTTTGGGGGAGAAGAGCGGGGACTTGGAGCGTGGTGGGTTTTCAGGCCTGGGGGCCACCAGTTGGATCGGTCTCACATGTTTATCAGCCAGCTTCCTCAGAGACGCCTGTCGGCTCTGGATCATGTGCTGCACTGCTACATGCTTATCAAACGTTTTCCCTATTTGGGCCTGACAGACAGAGGACGAAATAACTATGGAAACAATGGCAACATGTCGAACAGTATACCTTCTTTTAACAACATTTTTATAAACTGGCTCTTTAGTTAGTACAAGGATCAAAATAATAAGTGCACACTAACAAGTCTTTTCAAGCCAAACATTGCTGAGGTCACTGACCTGCAGCTGAGGCGTGACGACCGCCTCGTACTCGATAGTCAGGATGTCAGGTCCTGAGCTCAGCACAGACGGCGCCCCCTCCAGGAACCTCTCAATGTCCCTCAAAGCAGCCTGGGCCCCCTCCTTGGACTGGTACTTATCTACCAGCTGATTGGCCAGCAGATACGCTCCGTCATCACACCAAGTTTGGGCCTGAAGGTGAGCAGGTCACACTGAATCACTGTGAAGAAATCTGGGACTGTTTTTGTGTTTGTGT
>JAOWBC010001868.1:16083401-16097078 GCA_028566105.1 Hypoplectrus providencianus | reverse complement strand
AGTTCTTCAATAAATGTTGCATGTATTCATGTGTGTGATGGGTTTCTTTATGTTATCTCTGTTTATGTTTTTTTTTTTCACTGTCTATGTATTTGTTTGTACCTCTATATATGTTCTGTGAATGTTAATATGTTGATATGAATAGAATAAAGTGTCGCTACAGTGCTGTCCAGATGTGGAAAACCCGGAAATACTGACCAGTCAGAGCAGACTTGTTTTTTTGTTTTGTTTTGTTTTTTCAGGAAATTTAAGAGTATTTCAGGCAGAGGGTGAACACAGAAGGAGAGTATGAGGAAATAAGATTTTTTTTTCGGACATTCAAGGAAGAAAATATTTTCTAGTAGAAACCTAAAATACCAAGAAACCCAAAGTATTCCCCTTTTGAGACAGAGAGTCAGATCAATCCGCTTTAATCTGAAAATATACATGTTGGTGCTTTCTTAACTTCTGTCCCATGATAATACTCAGCAGATGCAACTGTGTGAGCTGTCCAACTCTGGCAGATGTAAATCCTGCATCTGGTGCAAATTACACAATGACATCATGATAGTGCATGAGCTCATTTACTGTACAGCATCTGAAAGGATGTTGGTGTAGTGTGAAGTTTACTGGCAGATGGCCCGCTGTCTCATGCACGGTGCCATTAGAGTTCCTGTCTGAGTGGCCAATAAATGCATGCAGCCTCTTAAAGAGCAGTCAGTGCGGATCAAAAGAGGCTTTCTTCTGCTCTTTGCTGCACCAAGACTCATCCAGCCAGATGTTTACAAAGCACATGTTGAGACTGTTTCCATGTGGTCACACTGCATTGACTGCAGATTTAATGCATGGACGGGATTATCTTTGTAAGGGGACACTTTCAGGCTTTCTCATCAAACAAGAATTACTAAGAGATAAAAACATTTAAACAGTATTAAGTGATTAAAACCAAATGAAGCCAAATGTTCATCAGTTAATGCACCAAATCAGCCGAGCAGTCAATTTGCACACAAATCATCATTTCCTCATCCATAATGGATAGTGACATTAAATATGAATTGGTGTGGAGACGAAGAAAAACACAGTCAGGAAAAGATGGCAGAGAGAGAGAGGAGGTGTTATTTTCCATGCGACTGCAGTAACAGTGTCCGTGCTGTCAGGGAGCAGGTAATGAGCTCTGCTGAATATTTGATGTGTGTCTGTAACTGAGAGGAGCCGAGCCAAGCCGGGCCAGACCAGGACCAAAGGCTGGACGTAGCACAGCACACACAGATGCAGTCTAAAGTTACCGTCACACTGTAATAGTTATATAACCAGCTAAACCGTGTGCCTCTAGACCATCAGGAAGCCCAGACACGTCTTAAGTCATGTTAACATTTCCCATTGGGATAACTGCTCAGTGCAGGCATATTATGCAGCTGTTATGCTTCTGACACCAACAACTGGATGCATCGATTGTGAGACCCACAAACACACACTGCAGCCCTCGACTTTTATTTTTTTGTTTTTCTTTTCAGAGGAAGAGCAGCCTGTGCTGCAAACTGCAGTGTTGTTCATAAATTTGCCAATTTGTGGAGTTACTGTACTCTCCCTTGCTTACCTGCCAAATAAAAGCCTTGCATTGTCAAACAAGCAAGGATGTGTGTGTATTGTGTATGCAAGTGTATATGTGTATGTACTACATTTATTTAACTTCTGCAATAAAGTAAAAAAAAAAAAAAAAGGATAATTATAAAGCATAAAGCACTATTTAGCATAAAAAAACTCCCTTATATAAACATACGTTAAACAGTAAAAGGTAATCCAAGTCGGAAACGCTGTGTTCTCTTGCGTCATGACCTTTCCGGGACAGTGTGCACAGGCGAAAGTCAAATAACCTCTGTTTGCTCTCGCTCTTACACACGCAGAAAGAAGAGGGTTTGCCAGTGTGTGGATGGAAACAGAGATTTGCTGCCAGTCAAACAGATCCAGACTCCAAGACCGATCCTTTCAGTCTGCATACAAAGCTGGAGGCAGGGAGCTTATCTCTGTTGTCCAAACAGTGATTACCATCTGCACTGATTTCATTACATACAGCTCCTATAAAAACGTTCACCCCCTAGTAGTTTTTGTTGTTTTATTCCTTTACAACACTGAATTATGGGGGAGTTCATAGAAACAAGTGGGAGAAAAATATCTCAATTAAAATAGGCGTGTCAAAGGGGTGTTTATGTATTTTATAGGCACCACAGCACGTCAGTATAAATAGGTTCACAGGGTATTACACACACGTTGAAGCTGTTTGAACATGACTTCTGTCTGAATATTAATGTGTGTTTTATGCAATTAAAGATTTGTCCTTTCACAGGGAAAACATTATCATTTTCTATTCTCACCACGCCTTTCTCACATATTACGGTATATATTAGTGAATCATAGAGGATGGCAGCAGGCAGAGGCTGGTTTCAGAGCAGAGAGCAAACACAGACTCCATGGATGTTGTATTCAGTCTGATTTTGTAAAGACCGAAAAGCGGACACATGTAATCCCTTGCAGAGTAAGAAATCCCCTCTTACCCATACAAACATGTTCACAGTACACAGAGGTCTAGCTTCGTACTGCTTTTAGGTCATGAGATATTTTGCTAAACAAAGCTTTCAGTGCTAAGGGGATTAGACTGGTGGGTGGCTGCATTCTGATAGAAAGGAGTAAAAGAAAATTGTGGATTCCACCCGCTGGGATACACGAAAAACTAGATTGCTTTTGGACCAGAAAGGCTTAGATAGTAAACCCTAGACAATAGCTTCACATCTCTTGGCTGAGCAGCCTCAGTAATGTGGCTATTGGGTTTAAATTAGATACATCTTGGTGTAATATTTGACACTAATAGATCACAATATTTTGTGCTGAGGCAGGAGGAATATTTTATTTCTTCTGGTGCTTTGGGCTGCTCGACTTTGTGTTGTATAGAGATTCATCATGACTCATTTGACCTCCTATCATGTTAAATTATAGGTTTTGTATCTATTTCACTAAATAATTGAAAACTAGAATAAAAGGAAAGATTTTAAAGGAAACTCTGCTCATTTATACTGAAATTGCAGGAACACATACAGGAAACAGGTTTAAAGGTTAGACATGAGTGTGAATGGGGAGTATGGGAGTTGAGGCACTAAAAGAAGTGTCAGTTGAAGTTGAAACACTGAAAAGATTTGAAGCGTGAATGATGGTTAGGCAATTAAAGGTGCTGAGGTGTCATTTCTGGAAGCATTTCAAATTTTAGTGTAAGACTGAAAGTTGTAGGAGATATTAGGGAAGAGTTGGTGCTGGAGACAGTTGAACTGTAAACTCAAAGTAAGAGATGAAAGCAACTGAAATTATGATTGATGTTGTGTTTTTTCTTCCACAGTCCTGTTACTTTTTAGCACCTCTGTGAAGGTTCAAAGTGAGCTGAGCCTAAGCACTGCAGACTACTGATTGGTCTGAGAAATCCTCAATAGTGCAACAAAGGACATCCTGCACAAACTCGTAATTTCAAAATAGGCACACTACCATCAACAGCACCCTGATCTTTAATTCACTTCACCCAGATGTTTAAAAGAAAGCAGCCTGCATGCTGTACAACTGACGATGTGCAGACACTGCTCTTTTTAGCTGCTGATGCAACGATTCAGTGAGTGGCGTGTTGAAGATGAAGTCATGTTAGTTTCACGCGGCGGCGCTGTGACAATCAGCTGAGAATCCTGCTAACACTGACGGTTACCAGCGGAAAACGAAATACAGGAAAGGACCAAAAGTGAGACAAGTCAAATAGAGCCTAACCATGCAGTGGAAACTTGGCCATGAAAGCAACTGAAAAATGCATAAGCACTAAAAGCAGACACACTGTTAGTTGTGTAAGGGACAGAAATAGTTGGACTGTCATTTTAAACAGTGTTGTACTCAGTTGTTCACAGTGGGATGAACTTCGCAGTGTGAGCAGTTGTAGCATCAGTGGTTGTAGAGTAAGTGGAGTCACTGTTGACGTTTAGCTGTTACTTAAGGTAGACAGCCTTTGTAGTGGTTGGTGATTCATAATGATTCACACAGCTTTCTGTCATATAATATTAACAGAGTTTGAGGAATTTACTATATTCCTGTCAGAGAAGAGGGAACTAAATATGTTATGGTATACTGTATCTAGATGGATTACTTGTTTATGGTTTTACACAGACTTAAACTGACAACTTCAAATTTGGATTGTATTCCCAGGGGAGAGCAGTTTTCTATTGGATGTGGTCCAAAAACACAGTCATGGGTTGTGTCATGAGTATTGTGTATATTGTAGGTTTTCCTTGTCATGCTAACATTCTCTAAATGAGCCAAAGAGAGCTCAAACACGAGTGGTGTAAAGGATAGAGGGCAACACATGAGCTGAGTCCTAATGTATCATTACCCTTTAGGTAAATAATGAATTTATGGTTATTGTTTCATACAGCAGCCTGTTCTTTGTACTCACCACTGCATCCACTGTAAGCAGATTAGGACAAACCCAGAGAGTAGGGCTCACATTTCACACAGAGAGGGAAAAAAAGTCACCTGGAATAAAAAGAAACTGAGCGTAGCCTTGCTTCTGTTACCTACACACCCCTGCTAAGGTACAATGAAGCCACAGGAGACAGAAAAAGGCAAAGGGCCATCAATTAAACAATAACTCAAGGCTGCCAAGATCCCACAGTAATCACTTTAGCCTCTGGAGGAAGCTCCTCCACGGAGCCGCCGGCCACATCAGGCGCTATTTCTGTCCATCTTCTAACCTTCATTCTCATCTATTTGTGCCATTTGCAAATTACATCATCAGATGGTTATCAGGTTTCACGTTTATTACGTTATTGTGTCAGAATGACCATAAACCTTTCCATTATTGTACTCAGTTCAGTTGCTGCTTTAGTATAAATCCTGTTGACAGTTTAATTAGCATCGTAACTCAACACATATCACAACATGCCATGAGAGCTGCATTATGGACTATGCGAGCAACATTTTTCTTTTGAATGGGTTAGCTGACATCAGCTGCATGCATTTTCCTCACCACTGTGCCACAATGATCAACGACCCACGTTAAGATATTTGGGCTACAAATGATCATATTGGATAAATATCTATCCATCTGTGATGGCTTAACAGAGCATGACATAATCCCTGCAATGGCTCAGAGTCAGAGCAAAGCTGCAGGAACTGTCCCATCAATAATAGTGACGAACCTAAGATACAGAGTGCAGTTCTCCAGTTACCCCTTGTAATGACTCTCAGAAGTAACAAATGAACTGTGTGAATCAAACTAAATGGAGTTCTGCTTCAGTGCTTTTGGGTTTCAGGCTGCTGAACTGTGCTGAAAATAACAATGCCGGATGTGTAAATTGTGAATAGTTTTAGAGCAGATACAGGATTATATTCAAAGCCTGCTGTTGGCTACGGGAAGTTAAATAAGGACAGTCAGCATCATGTGTACTCACGCTGCAGAGTGCTCTCCAGCTCAGAGCCAGCCTGCAGAAGGCAGCGGTAGCCCTCCATATCCCCCTTGGACTCTTTCTCCGGCTCTCTCTCCTCCTGCAGTGAGGCCGGGCCCATTCCCTTCGTCTCCGGCACAGGATCAGGCTGGGGAACAGACGCTGTGGTGGGAGGTTTCGACAGCAGTCCAGGCCTCACATCCTCTTCAGAGTCCTATAGGCCTGCATAGTGTCATGGAAACTTATGCCCACCTGCCTCTGCGGGTCCCAGTATCCAGATGGGACTGTTCCCTGAGGCTGCTGCTGGATCTTCCTGACCTTGAGCTGCATAGAGGGCCTCCACACTGAGCAGCAGCTACAACAGAAGACCTATCTAAATAAGCAGAAGACAGTAGTGTCTGTCCTGTTGCTGCCCCGGCTGGGTGTTATAAGCTCTTCCCCTCATACACACACAGTGGTGCAGGCAGGCTGTCCTGCCCTCAGCAGCAGTTACTTCAAAACAAACTAGGCTCCATCTGGCCACTGCTGTCTGTCCCTCTCTCGCCCCTCCCCTCCCCTCCCTCCCTCCCTCTCTCTCTCTCTCTGGGTTTAGTGCGTCAGCTCTGCACCGAGCAGAGCTCAAGAGTCTGATCCTGACACACTGCCAACTCCCTCCCAACTTTTCCTCTCACTTCCCTCATGCTCACTTTTGCTGTTTTCTATGCCCCCAGTATAGTGCTGAGTGTACTACAGTGGGCTGGATTGTTAGGCTGTCTGGCTGCCGTGTTCATGTCCCCACTTTCTGCAGCTTTACCATAATATAGATGCAGACACAGTGGAGAATAGATCTATTGTAGGCAGAAAATGAAAATCTACCGCACCCTCAGCCAACAAGTTTGGCCCATGCGAAGCACAGCCTTTAATACACAACAATCACATTCAAACAGAACAAATATGAAAGGGTGTCATTGTGTAAATACTGATACACAGAGCCTTTCTCAACTCCCTGCTGCTAAGCCCACAACCACTCTGAATGGATGAGTGCTCATTAACAGTAGAGGCTACAGTACATAAAAACAGACAGAAATGTAGGTAAACCTCGTCTCCAGTGACTCTGAGCGCTTGATGTTTTCTTGGTTTGAGGCCACACACGGAGCAGTGGGAGAGCAGCAGTACGGCGTCCTGATACGCAGCCACTCAGCTGATCCAGCTTAGCCTCTCAGCCATCTCATTACTGCACAGCATCTGCTTAGTGTGGTCAAACGCACACAAATACACACTCTCAGCCGCCCACACATACATGCGTCCTGACATCAGACAGAACTTGCTGACACAACCGTGGGTGTAACAGACCACTAGTAGGCTTTGGATTATCTTCAAAACATTCTGCTTTATTACAGAAAATCTTCAGGTTTTGAACATACTAGTTTCAAAGAGGTACATTCAGCTTGGAGGTTTGGAGTGTTGAGGCTGGAGACCCAAAGGGCTGGAGGTGGCAAGGTGTCCCCGCTGCATGACGCAGGGATGCTGAGGTGCCTGAAGATGTCCACCTCCACCCAATCACAGACAGGGACAGCGTCCACAACCACTGAGCCTCTCGTGCTATTTTTTTGACATTTCTATTTTCTTACAAAAAAGTGGCTGGAAAAAGGTTGCATTAAAAATACAATCCATTCTTGTATACTTTTTCATTTAGACAGGCAAAACGTTAGATTCCAAGATATTTTTTTTAAGCTCTGAAAATAGCATCTCTGATGTCACTTAAAGGTTTAATAATATTTTAAACAAAGCAGGCAGCCCCTCTCAGTGTGTCCTCTCACATCTGGGTTTCCGGCACAGTGCAGTCTGGAGGTGGCGGAGCAAAGAGCAGCCTCCTTCATATTCATCAGGAAAAACAAGCTGTCGTAGTAGAAAATGTTGCTGAAAAGGCCTTTTTTTAAAATTTGTTAAGAACAAATCAACATTAACTTAATTTTTTTAAATCTCCATTTGGTGTTATGAGCCATTCTGCAGATGCACTGTATCAGATATGTCAGGCTACAGTCAGAACTGGAGTTGTTTGAGCAGGGATCAGTGTGGTAGTAAACTACAAAATCACCATACTGACAGACTGTGCACCACAAAACATGAATGAATCATCAGGTTACACAAAAAGTTAAGATAACCTGATAACAGGAGTGGCGTTTTCTTGTTGGTACGGGTACTGGATGGTGTATGGGGGGGCTGCCTGTCTTTGTATGTATGACAAAGACTATTGAACAGGATTGGCACGGGCTCACATCAGGGCCGGAGGAACATGGACTAACTCAACTGGCACAAAGCTGACCAATCTCCACAATAAAAAAAAGATTTATGTAATAAAAGTATAACATTTGTGACTAAAAGTACATTTAACAATAAATATGCCAAACACACAATACATGTTTGTGGAAAAAAAAACAAACAGAGAACAATATTCAGAAACTGTATCTAAAAGTGTTTGAAACCATGGCATGTTTAAATGGAATGTATGAAGCAGTACAAGTAGGAAGTTAAAGGAAGGAACTAAACGGTCCACTCGGTCGTCCTGTCGGTCCACAAATTTGACCCAAAACCGAAGGAGAGATGGAGCGTGGAGCCTCACAGTGGCATTAACTATGCTGACTCTGCAGGACCGGAGCTGATTTTTATTTTTTACACTTCAGCTTCAGCCTGCCGGAGACAAATATGCAATGCAAACTAGATAATGGGTGATGAACATAAATACCTCATTTAGGCTTTAGTGCATGTGCGCATTTTCGTGTACAACTTGTGTGGTTATTGTGTGTGTTGTTCTCGTCTATCTGATATGTGCATGTGTGTGTTCAGGCATATATTCACGTGCCTTTTGTGACCATCTACCTAATGACGAAACCATCTTCCTTAATAGTGCAGGAAATGTCTGAGGGAACTACATCAACAAGGTTCAAGTAATCCTGGTTTTCATGACACACAGCTTTTTGATCCAGCACACACTTAGGAAACACACACACACATACACTGACTTGTCACTTTCAGGTCACACTAGCGTGGACAGAATCGGTTCACCTCGTCATCTTTTTGGCTTTGAGCAGATGCTATCAGACATCTCTAAGCTATATATACACAGTACAGCACATATATTAAATTTCTCATCTTAAATTGACTCTTAAATTATCTCTGAGGTTGGACGATTTAGGTTACGCAACATCTCTAATCTATCTTTCAATCTCGCATGCATACACACACACACGCACACATACACGCACTTTTTGGATTGAATATGGCCTCCGTCATAAACTCCTCTTACATCTTAGTATTTGATAGAAAATGTAGATTTATAATTGGAAACAAACAATCATATAATGATCTACAAATCAAAAAATGCTCTAACAGTCTGAAATCACCTTCAGTAACTTTTCATCTTCAATGATTTGGACCCGTTGATGAGTGCGTTTACTGAAACATGTATCCTATTAAAGAATAATCTTTGAAAAGCAAAACTGCTGTGAACTAGAATAACCGTTTAAAGTGTAACCATTTGAGTGAATGAGATCATTACGTCTTAATTAAAAACTCTGCAGATTACAGTGACAGAACATCAGTGGAGTGAAGCGTTCTTTTGAGCCTTCTTTCATGCAGGTGAACCATTCTTGGAGTGGATATTATTACCACTGCTTGTTAAAACACAGCAGTTGGATAGAGCTACTGACAAGGCAGCCGTGTATGCATTCATTTGTAAGCTAGTACAGTATTTTATAAAAGAAGTAAAATAAAGAAAAGTCATGCCTGTCATCTGAGTAGATACTTAAAAAAATAATGCAGGGCACTGCTCTGCAGGCATGCGTCGGGGGGGATGGGAGCTTTTGGGATTGGGCAGAGAAGGACGGAGTAGAAGGAGCATGTCAAAAGACTGCGAAACCCCTGAACTCCCTCCCCCCCAGTCAGGACATCTCTCTTTTTCTTCTTATTTTTTTTCCTCCTCTTCCTTTCAGATCAGGCGTGATGGCAGACGGCTCTGACCCGACTGGTGCGGGACCCTGAAAGTAGCCGATGCCACTGTTGTTGTGAGTCCTCGCTGCCTTTCACTCACGCTCCTTCAGATGCTTGTAGGACAGTGGTGTGACAGCTGCGATCTGGAAAGGCGCGAGCAGACACATATTACTTCAATGTTTTCCTCATGAGCTCGTACCAACAAGAGGAAGAGGAAGACACACCCTTAAAATCACCCAAAAATCGTCAATCAAGGCAATAAGCAGTGATTGTCAGAATGGCACAATACATGAAAAAATGCAAAAATGATCATTTTCCAGCCACCAGAGAGAAGCAGAAATTAGTATGCTCCCAGTTTCAGCCAAGGCTACTGATCTGTTGAAGCTCAGCAGGGACATGAACAGACACAGAAGTAAATCAGCTTCGTCTTGCTTTCCTTTACCTGGATGATTGTAGGAGGCCGTCCTCTGACAGCTAGGGAGAATAGAAACGCAGGTTAAACAGTGACTGCTGGTGACCTGGCGCATATCTCATGCAACAGATATTGATCACCCTGGTCAACAGTGATGGGAAGGTGTGACATTCAGACCTGCCTACAGGGGCTGCACAAAAGAAATGAAAACACCTTTCAATATCAAGTGTCCGAAAGTTAAAGAGTTACCCCCAAACATCTGCAGTGCTCTCGATATTTTAGCCAAAAATCAGGACTTTAAAGATATGCTGTGGGTTAATTGACCACAGCTTGAGACAACTCCAAACCACTGACTGGATAAAGAAGGGGATGTAGAGTTCAGATCTGAAAATTGAAGCCAAAGTGGAAGTGGCGTCACACTTTCTAATGGCCAGTAGGGGGCACCTACTGTGGTTTATAATTAACTCATAAACAAGACATTATATCATAAACATACAGTACGTATACTGACAAAATGTATAATAAATGCTGAAATTGTGAAATAATCTGACACATTTTTAAAACTCTGCTAATTAGAAAATGTTATATAATTGTGCATCACGATTACAGTTTATCAGTAGTTTATTATTCATTTCTTAAAAGCTGATTCAAAATGTTAAGTTGTTATTGTTAAATATGTATAATAGTAATAAATATAATAAATAAAAAATATAATAATGAGCTGAGTTTTAAAAAAGGGAGGATTTCACATTTTCTTATACATTTCATAATGTCTTATTTATGTATATGGTGTTTGGCAATTTGGCACTTTTGGCAGCTTTCTCCTTTTTTTTCCTTTTTTTTTTTTTTAAGTATCATGAGGTGTTTCCATTCTTTTTGTTGCGACCCCGTTGAAATGCAGGACCACTGTCTGAGGTTAAAGTCACATCATGCAGTGAGTTAAGCTGAACACTCACAAATTCATCACATTTTTACCAAGAAAGTAAGGAGACAGTGACCACCAACACAGGATTGAACTTGCACACAGAACGACACGACCATCACCAGACCACAACATTACAAACGCTACATGAATGTCAGACTGGGGAAGTTATAGTCACAGACCAGCTCTGCTTTTCTTCCACACGGTCGGATACGACACCCCACGCAGACTGACACTGACACCTCACACTCAGACACCCCTGGCACAACAATGACATGAACTGAAATTAAATACATCTAAAATTGGGTTTTTATAAGCACATGCAGATGGTAATATAAGCAGGGCTTCAAAAGGGAGGCTGAAAGGAGCATGTTTTAGGGGTATGCAACATTAGGCTTTGAATTCCAATTACATATTGACACATTTTAACTAAAATGTTGACACAAGACTGACATGGAAAAGGTGCATCTCTTCAGCCAGCCAATATCAGCTCACACAATACAGAAGAACACACTGGGTCTTTTTGAATGTGGCCTGTATGCTAATATGCCTTTGATTCTCTTGTTAAACTCAGAGTTAGGGACCAGAGAAGCTACAGAGGTTGGCTTAGGGAGGGAGCGAGCCTTTGATTGGCTTAAATGGCCTGAAGGTGGTCTGGTACCTGTTTAAATGACAGTATTGGACTCATCTGAAAAGGTTCTCATGAGCAGGGGCCTGGCTGAAGACCGGGGAGACTGGTTGTCCCCCACGCTCGACTGAACCGGCTTCTTCTAGAAGGGTGAGGCAAGAGACACCAATGACATCACTACGCTGACAAACACATACACACTTCGCCTCTGTCTTGCACACAGACAAACAAACATATACACACACAGGGAACAGACATGTACGTACACAAAGACTTCAACACTGGACAGTTGGACAATGAAAATCAGTCCTGGTGCCTTTCAGACACATTTTCCTTACAAGTTTTTCTCTTTTCAGAAGCCTTTGCTCTATATTAATTGGTCCGTATTAATTCAAAACTTCTGCTCCTTGCACATTATACAATACAAAGCAGACAGAATGCATTGGCCTGCGGGGTTTGTGGTGAGGATCCAGGGTGAGGTTGTTGACTTGAGCCTCATGCAGGTAAGTTTGGGTGCTTTGTCGTGCTGCATTCACCTGACTTGACATGCGGAGGCAGCAGGCATTGGAGCAGCACAGGCAGCTGGGAGAAAACACTGACTGATACAAGTGGACAGACAAGAATGGAAGACTGACTGCACGTTTCGACAACTGGTCCTACTCCACAATGTTTGTGCGCACCCACACACAAACACACAAACGCACACACACGCGCACACACACAGGCACTAACACTGACTAACATTCCCAATTTCATTAACATATATCTAAAGAAAAGCACTAAAGATGGGGCCCCAAAGGAAAGCCTTCCTTAAAATTCATCTGAATACTCTTATCTAATCTGTCCGTCCGAGTAGGGACTGTTAGAGCCAAAGAAGGCCACCCCGAGTCACTTCAGAGGGTGAGGAAGGAGTCAAACAGTGGGAGAAGGAAAGACACAACAGGTAGGAAACGAGCAAGACTGGCAGACACAGAAACTCTGCAGGAAGAGACTTGAAGTATAAGAGCTGACAGAAAGAAAAAGAGACCTCAGTCACTCCACGAGAAGCTGTGAGTGCTAGCGGTCTGCGACAACATGAAGATAGTAGAAGTCCCAGAGGAAGGAAGGCGATGTTTCATCTTTAGGGAGGCGGGTCCAGAGAGGAAGAGAGAAGAAATAAGAGGGTGAGACAGTGTAAGCGGAATCTAAAGTGTCACAGCGAGAGCAATAGTACAGAAAACAGTGCTTAAAAGGTGGAAAAGAAGTAAAAATGGAGTAAATGGGGGTTCTTCAATAACATTTTTAAGTACTGGATAGTTAGACTGTATATTCCATAGCGTTTTAATATGTAGACGGCAAAGTTCTTGCTGATTAACACCCAAACAGAAGGAAGAAATTCAAAAATGAACAGCATATGAAGTACATACTGAAGAAAAATGCCCTCAAATATGTGCAGAACGTTTGGTTTGGTTTTTTACTTCTCCCACATAAAACAAGTCTAGACACAATTTTAAAGTGTGGAACGTACCAAACAGCACAGCGTATGCCACCAAACATTTCCAGCTGCTTGGAAAACACATTAGCCTCATGGGGAGCTAATTGAAACAACAGAATAGGCCTGGGAAAGCTGTCTTCCAGAGGAAATGGGAGGGAAATCAAACTGTCCCTCTGAGATGAAAATTGTGCTGAGAAAAAAAATGCTAAGGAAGAGGAGTAGTTAAAAACCCTTTGTTACTAACAGTTTGTTAGTAGCTCCAGCTGGACAAAAGTTATCTTTTGGTATATACCAAATATAGAATATGTTTATTAAAAAAAAAAAAAAAAAAAAAAATCTTTTTTTTTCTTCCTTTTACTTGTCTTGAGTTGGGGGCGTAACTTTCTTCAATCACATGTAAATCTGATGACCAGCTGGCCCCACCCATTATATAAAATGACGTTTGTTCATTAGATCATGTGTAATACTTGCCAGAAAGGGCCTTTACAGAATCAGGGGTGTGTGTGTTTGGATGTGTGCAGGAAAAAAATGTTTATACTTTCAAAAATGTGTGTAAGAGAAGGAAGTTGTTGGAGGAGGCCAACAGTCCTCCACGGTGAAGCATTACTCCACACATACAAAAACTTATAATCAAATAAATGAATGTTTGTAAATCTGGGACAGTGAAAGTGAAGGCAGAAGAGTGAGAGAAGGAAATATAAGAGAGAGATGGAGAGAGATAGGGGGTGAAAATGTGTGTCAGGCCATGTGCAAGTGTATGTGTGTGTGTGTGTGTGTGTGTGTGTGTGTGTGTGTGTGTGTGTGTGTGTGTGTGTGTGTGTGTGTGTG
>JAOWBC010001868.1:16059124-16082678 GCA_028566105.1 Hypoplectrus providencianus | reverse complement strand
TGTGTGTGTGTGTGTGTGTGTGTGTGTGTGTGTGTGTGTGTGTGTGTGTGTGTGTGTGTGTGTGTGTGTGTGCTTCAGCTCTACCTGTCGAGCGTGGGGCCCGCGAGGCTTGCGGAACACCACAAGCAGGATCTCTGGCAGTAGGCTGAGCAGGATGAGCAGGATGATGACCAGCCAGGCTGACACCGAGCTCAGCATGTTGGCAAACACAAAGTACAAACGTTGCTGCCTCAGGAAAGGCCTGCAGGAGAGGGAACGGTTTGGTTTACACTGACTGAAAGAGCTACGCAGGCTGAATAGAAAAGTATGACAAATCTGCTACGGTAAGTATGTTGTGATTCTGTCCTGAGTTGCTTTCTAACCATATTATTCCTCCCCAGAAGAAGCTGAAAAACACATAGAAAGCCAGGGAGCCCCAGATGACGAAGTGGTTGATCCATGTCCAGTGCCGTGTGTCCAAAGCGAGCTAGAATCACAGAGAAAAGTCCCAGAATGCAAAGTGGGTTACATAAAATCAGTGTTCTGCAGGACAATACATCTTCTCCAAACTCATGAAAGTGTGTGTCATTGCATTGGCAGTTTCACATAAGATAAATAAACATGAGGGATTAGTTTACCTTCAGTGTGACAGTGAAGACAAGGACAGTGAAGACAATTGTTCCATATGACCAGTTGCCAAAAACCTGGATTAAAATAAGACAAATGAGCAAATGTACTTAGGAGACAATGCTTAATCAAGTGATTTATATTTATTGCACCAATTTAGAAGGTGAATTAAATCAAACCTGGCCGTTGTCCTGCAGTGCTGGGTTACTGAACAAATAGCGAACACCAAAGAAGAAGAGCAAGCCATGGAAGACTCCAAGTAAAGTCCAGTAGAGGAATGGTCCCCACCGTAACATCGCGTTCTTAGCGATCTCTCTGAGGAAAGTTAGAATCAAAGAGGTGAACCAAGTTATTATCATTATAAAGTCTCTTTAAAATAATTTCAACTGTCAAGAAGGAACTAAATACCTTAACCAATACTTCAACTTTTTATGTTTAATGTAATAAAAGTCTAAATGGGATAGTTACATTTTTTAAGTGAGGTTGTATGAGATATTTCCCATACTGTAATACATATATAGGACGGCAGTAAAGCCACCTGATTCCTTTGACAATAACAGTCATTTTACCTTGCAGAACACAAGAGTTGCCTTGATGGCTAGTTTGTTTTTGTTACTGTCTAACTTTATTGTTTTAAAGGTTCACACAAAGTCACATAATCACAAACCAAACCAACAAAGCAGTGGTAGGCCAGCAACCCTCCAATTCTGTGAAGTAAAAATATTGAAAATACTCTGTGTACGCTTGGATTTTTTTTTTTTTTTTTTTTTTTGGCAGGCCTTTTTTAGGTGAATGAAATTATGTATAACATAACATTTTCCTGCTGCCCTTTCCAAATGTGGCATTGTGAGCCACAGCATTTAGCCAGAAACTATAAAATGGATGGATTTGACTTTTTGTTTTGGTTTCGAATGGATTTCCACATAATTTTATATATTTCTTTTAACAAAGTGAACAACATAGAGACTAGCCATTTAATTGAGTGATGAAAATACTGACAAAAAAAACTTAACTCCCACTTTAAAAAATAATAAAGGTAGCACAACTGAAGGTGAGTGAAGATCCCCCAGTTTACCTGTAGAGGGTAGCATTGTCCAGCAGAACCTCGATGCAGATGTGCTGCTCCAACAGGCTGTAAGCCAGGATGGGCATAGAGGTGAAGCAGATGTTGTACATCGTCAGATAGGCCGCATCATACAGGGGCTGGGGACGACGGGAGACGGAGGGGGAGGGGATCGTAGGAGGAGGAGGGACGGGGCAACCAGGGGTTAATATCATGGAGAGGACAAAACCCCATACACACCATCATACTTACAGATTTAGTGTGTCATTTAAGAAAGCTATATTCATCTTTCAAGTATTTATGGGTGAATAAACTCTTCACCCCCACCTTCACAAGTAACAACTTATTTGTCAGCAGCAATTTCTATATGACTGCATTAAAAAATTTAAAAAGTACCATACATATTTAAGTAAAAAGAAAAGTGAATCTAATAATGTGCTCCAAACTGCAAACATGTCATACCTAATTTGAATTATTATTATTTCTGTAACAGTGTGGAAAGACACACACAGACACACATGTCACATTGACTCCACAATGTCCAGATAGGATGTACCATGGTGGCTAACATGACACATGTCTGTATTATTCTAACAGTTCTATGTAGCCTATGTCAGTATACAAGCATATCAATCAGAGCTCAAACATCCCAGGGGGCACTGAGGGAGGGACAATCTGAGGGAAAGAGACTGGTATTCAGGAGGACGAGGAGGTGCGGATTCAAGGGACTCTGCCTCCTTTCATGTTCAGAACATCTTTGAACCTCAAAGGGCCTCAGGACATACTCACTTGCTGGGAATAGCCACAGAAGAACTGGTACAAAAACTGAGGTAAGATGAAGCAAAGGTTCTGCAGGCAAACAGAGAGAGAAAAAGCTCACACTGAGGCACAGAAACATCAAAGGACGCTCAGAGCATCCAGGACTTCCAATGTGCTTATAATGTTAGAACACAATACACTAACCTGAGCTGAACTTAAAAAACGGTTTAATTTGTTAAGAGGATTGATTCTGTCAAATGTGTCTCACAACATAATCCTCAAAGTTAGTGTGTGGGTTTGTTTGGCAAATACAGGCTTTGCTGATACACAAAACAACTTCTTAGAGTGAAAATAAAAGGTAAGAAGTCAACGTGGCGTCTGCTCCTCCTACCTTGTAAAAGAAATATTGCACCAGATGTGCAATGCGAACATAGTAGAGATGCCCATGAGCCAACAAAAGCTTCTTGAGGTGCTTGAGTTTGGGGATGGCGTAATCGCTGTTCCTCACTGCCTGCCGACCCTCTTTACCCTTAATACCTGAAACACAGAGAGCAGATATCTCACACCAGCTTCACCAAAAGGTCACACTTTCCTCCATCTGGAACAATAGTTACAGAGTGTGAAGTTTCTTACCAATGCCAACATGAGCTTCCAAAATCATGCTGACATCATTGGCACCATCTCCAATGGAAAGGGTGATCGGGCAGCCTTTAGAGTTTTTCACCATTTTAACTATCTAAAGATGGAGCGAGACACAGGGGCGAAAGTTAAAAACATATGAAACCAAGTATTCACTGTGAAAATCATTGGGCTTCATTCAACAACTAGAGAAGACATTTCTTCTTAAAAATAGAATCTAAACATATTAAGACCGCACATTTGAGTGCTGACAGCAAAATATTTGCTGCAGTGCTTTTTTCATTTAAACAACAGTAAGTTTTAAAATACACAAGTATGTATATCACTATTTTTTGGTTTTGGTTTTACAAAGCATTATGGTCTCTTACAGTAAAACCCAATTTCACATCAATTAAGTTTATTGAGGACTCTGTTTTCCAAAGATAAGTGTTTTCCCATGCCATATACAGGTCCAAAGAGGGTCTGTTTCATGTATTTGATTTTTCACTAAATATCCTTAGACATTCACTTCCCCCAGAATTACCTCCACTTCAGAAATTGAAGTTTGTTGGGGTTTTTCTTCAGTTTTAGGTTCGGTGCTGCCCCCTCTTTAGACTTTTGTTTGGGCATTCTTGACCAAATCCTTAACCTTTATTTTCAAATCTTATGTACACACAGCAATGCAGTCTCATGCCAATTCAGGGGATTGGCGGGTTTACGGACGCTAATAGGGATCAGCTCGTGTCTTTCAACTCAGTGGGAGAATGGAATTCATCATTATAAAAAAGCATGTTGGGGCAATTCTGAACACCTTCATGAATCCGATGTAGAGTTTGTCCTATGACATTTAAGAAAACCCTTTAATTTTCATTCTTCAATGAAAAATTAGTAAAAAACATTGTGATGACATTTTAAATGATTGCTCCGACCTGTGCCTTTTGCAGGGGAGCCATGCGGCAGCAGAGCACAGCTGTGCAGTTCTGACAGATCTGCAGGAAGAGGTTCTTGTAACGACTCGAGTTGGATTCAGAGGAGGAGTTGAGCACCATCGACAAAGTGGCTCCATCGATGATGAAACCGTAGTCCTGGTTTGCTGAGGACCAGGACCTTTAAAACAAAACAGGGAAATGGGGTCAAGTTTATTCATCAGCAAGATTCAATTTGGTTAAATAATCAAGAGCAGAGCATCATGTATTAACCTCAGCACGGATCATGTAAGGGCACTAACCTGGTGACGCCTGCCTTCACCGGTGGTGCATCCTGCACAGCTTTCTTGTGGTATTCAAGCAAAAGCTCATGCAGTCGCTCCTCCCGCCTCCTTCCTCCATCCTCCAGAGTACGCACTGTGAGCTCCAACAGCTCTGTATTCCTCTGGAACAATCTGCAGGCATAACAGGTGGACTTTGCCGTTTCCATCTTGTCTCCTGTTAGAACCCACACATTAATGCCGGCACCCTGCAGGGCCTCCATGGTCTCTGCTGCCTCCTCCTGAAGCCTGGAGCATAAGAACAAAAAATCATCATGAAAGTAATAAAGACATGACAAGTCACGAGGCAAGAGGAAGATTATAATCTCTCTAAGGACGCTGGAAAGAATAAAGTGTCACTGGTACAACAAAACCCCATCAGGGTTAAATCTAGTGTATTATAGTGAAGTGAGACTTCTTTATGACACAAAGGTTGAGACTGTCTCCACTCAATCAGATGACACATGGGACTGTGGGAAAAGCGCTCCTAATTGTGACACACATTGGTGGCAACAATACCACTATTCAACATCACATGTTCTCATAACCATGATCTCTTTGTCTATAATTAATAGACCAAATTCCAGTGGAGGAAAAAGCACTCACTCTTTTACTTCAGTTAAAGCTTCAAAACAAGAGTGACAACAATACCATATACTTTGTAACAACTAAAACAATAACTGTATAATTGTAACCAGTATAAGCATCAAAGTATACTTAACGTACCAAAAGTAATGCAATCTTTCAGACAAATTTCAGGATATTGTATTTTATATTACTGGATCAACATGGAATAATGTTGATTGAAGATTGTAGCCTCAAGGCGAAATAACTCCTTTATGTACTGTTGGGTAACTTAATTCTTAATAAAACATCATGACCTATTAGTTGATTTCTATTATGTATGTAAAATGTTATCCGCATAGTAAATAGTAGGTTAAAAAGTTGTCAATAACATTAGTGAAGTAAAAAGTAGAAAATGTAGTAAGCTATAGGATAAAACAACATAAAATTAAAGTATTCAATTAAAGTACCTCGAAACTTAGAACTTAGTTATATTCCATCACTGCCAAATTCACATATTTATCGATACATATTTGGGTTTGGGTGACACATGCTTTCACAATAGTAATTGGAGAAGAAAAAAATTACTAGGATGTAAATGTATTATGAATGTATTCTAGATAACATTAATTGGTACAAACTGATGCAGGTGTTCCATTACTTCAGTGCATGTTAATGCATTTTCTGAATCGATAAAACAATTTAGGATTTTACAGCAGCACCAAATTTAGCCACAAGATGGCGGTATGAGCTCATATATCCAAATTCTGGAAAATAGGACTTTTAGCCGTCACTGTTGCTAAAGTGAATGAGATGAGTAACTTCAGGTATTATAACATGAAAAAAAAAGCATAAGGGAGAAAAACGTAGATGAAAACCTGCTAGTGTAAAGAAAGTGTTGATGTTTCATAACAAGAAGATAAACATTACAAAAAGGGAGGAAAGAGTTCATTTCAGCAAAACAGAGGCAATAAAAAAAATAATGAGTCAGTACAGCACATTTATGACACATTGTTTATTACTAGCATCTGCTAACTTTTGGCCTCTCCTATCAATTTTAGGTATTTCCCGAGATTAATGGCCCCCTAAAATTTTTGGCATCGATCTTTAATGAGAGGGAGCTGAGAGAGGACGGACAAACAGCAGCGAGCAAGATAATAAAATGCAAGACATCCGTCAATTTTACACATCAGCAGGTGCATGGTTATGTTGTGTGGGCACCCACCGGTCCTCCACAGCTGTAGCTCCTATTAGACTCATGCCAGTCTCCACTTGGTTGTAAACAGCCATGAGCTTCTCTTCTCTGTCCTGCAGAGCCAGTCGAGCTTCCCTCAGTCCTGCATCTGCCTGGGCATACTCTTCTGCACTGAGATATTTGTAGGCCACACACAGTGTCCGGTACCCCTCCTGAACAGGGAACACAACAGCACCCAATATTACAACAAGAAAAGACAAAATAATCTGTCTTGGTATCATCTAATCAAATGTTAAAACCAGTCTGAAACCTGAAAGATTAAACAAACGACTTTATTGTTAATGTCACCCACTGTTGCGTTACGCTCCACATGCATGCGTATCCTTTCGACCTCCTCCTGTCTGACACGGGGAAAGATGGAAGAGTCTGCTCCCTTGCAGAAGAGCAGTGTATCACCTGGACACAAACACAGATACGCAAACACACAGCATGATGAGGGCTAAGGGCCGTCACTAAATCACAGCCAATGCAATAAAGCTGACATCAATCACAAGCTCACCTGATTTGGATCTGACTATTACACTCATTCGCCTTCTCACCGGGTCAAAGTTCAACACATGAAGCAGTTCGTACCTTTGGGAGATACAGAATGGGAATATAATAAAAGCTGAAGTGCAGATGCAAATCTATAATAATCAATAATAATTTGTCTGTAAAATAACTGACTTACATTTCAACGTCATTGTTCCTGTTAAGGATTTTCATGTTTTTGCTTTCAAGACCCAGAAATGTGAATCCATACCTGCAGATGGAGACAAATATTCAGAAATAAGCCCCTTACGTACTCATGTACTATATGAATAAATGTTGCAATATGGTGGAAATCTTGGAAAAATCTTGGACAATGACAACATAAGTTTCAGATTCAGCTTTGTGCAGAATTTAATCAAAAGTATCAAAATATGCATGTAATTGACACAGCATAGACAGTCAGTCTGGTAGAAACAGCCCAGCTTCTTTGATTCTTTTGAGCCATCTTGTGATTGGCTTGTTCTTGCATTCCTTCCTGGATGTTTTTTTCTGGTGCTTTTGGTGTTTTTCGAGGAACTCCACAATATATTATGGAAGACAAACTCCTATCTTAGTTTCCCTGCCGATCCTGTTTATGGAACATTGTGTCTCCCCCTCCATTTTTACTGTAAAGGACTAGTGTGTTTGCAGAAACCTAGATTATTTGCGAATAAATTTTCTGATATACATTCTTGATAAAAATAAAAAAAAAAGTAATAATAATACTACAATGTGATTTCAACTCACTGAAACGTAATCATCCATCTCTTACCTCATGGCACCCTTGACCAGAGCAACCTCATCTGGTGAGGAGGCGATAAAACCTCTCTGCTCCTGTGGTGGATGGAGCACCTCTCCATCCACCCCTAAGCCATCCACCTGGTCCATTAGTCCGTCCCCCAAGCCTTGACCCTGCTCGGTGGACTCCTTCACCTGGACCGTGTGGCACAGACACAGGGCACGCAGAAACAGCTCCTCCCTCTCCTGATAACACATCACAAACATTAACAGTTTTTAAATGAATTCAGTGTTGTATCTGCAGAGTAAGTCGACGAATCAATAAGTGGATCCAAAGAAAAATAGTTTCCTAACTGATTGACAATTAAGGAAATCTTTTATGCAAAAATAGCAGAAAATTCTGTTTTTAGCCTCTTGAATATGGAAGGTTCTTGTTTTTCTCTGTTTAAAGCACATTAAAAGGATATCTTTGGACTGATAAAACAAGACATTATATTGGGCTTTGAGAACCCGAGAAGGAAATTAGTCACTTTTTTCTGACATTTTACAGACCAAACAATTAATCTTGAGAATAATAGGCAGATTAATTGCTCATAAGAATAGGCATTTGTTGATGTGTAAATAATTTTCAATGAGCAACTATCAACTAAATATTATTAATACATTTACAGCCACAAATGGAGCCGTATACAGGAGCCGGAGTAAAGATAAAGCCCTGAATTTACAACCATTTGTCTGGATTGACTTCTTATCAACATGCATGTTGAAGCGAAACAGTCTGAAGGGTTATCAGACGCTCATGTCAAGAGCACACGGCCGCTTTGCTCCCTCTCCATGTTGAGTGCGTATGTTAACATGTCAAGGAGACTGTATGAGGGTGACCTATGAAGGGTCTTTCTGAGCAGCGAGCTATGTAATGGCCATATGTTGCTGCATGTGTGACTTCTGCAACAGATGGAGGGACACCACAACACCCACCCTGCCAGCTTTCTGCTGCACTTTGTTCACAGGTCCATCTGTGACGCAGAATCCGTCCAACTCTGAGCTTGCGTCCCGGTACTTATACTGGAATCCATCGATGCAGCACTCTATGAATTCCATGTTGTTCTGGGTGAGGGTGCCCGTCTTGTCCGTGAAGACATACTCCACCTGCAGGCAGCGTGATAAAAAAAAATACATGACAGACTCTTCCAAACCCATAAAGATTCAGTTTCCCATTTAACCGGTTCCAATGATAAGATGAGGCAATTACTCCCAGAAAGAATTACACTGCATTCATCAGTTTAACGAAGCATCACCTTTAATTGAAGTAATCATCTGGCAAACCAAGTGTGACTGATCTATTTCAGCACTGTTTGAGTTAGAAGTGCTATAAATGCAAGTGAAGTCGGGACAGCAGGGCCAATCTGGTGTTATTATATGCAGCTCATTTTTACAGTAGCTCTAACAGTTCAGATGAGTCTTAAAACCTCATTTTGGTTAGGGTTCTTTCATTGGTCTCACCTGTTATCTTGCTTTATTTCAAGTATTTAAATGGACAGAAACTGAAATTTGTAGAAGATTCTACACGACAAGTGGAATAGCATAGAAGTTTTTTCAAGTATTAAATTGGCGTGATTTATGTGTAAAATTAGTTCCACTTACATTTTAGTAATGGTACCAAGGTCATGTTGTATCTACACACTGTTGACACTATTTGTGTGTCACTTTATGCACTCCAAAGCAATGAATATATAGTGCTAGTTGTTGTATACATACAGATTAGTCTTGGACTCTTATTTACTGTCAAGAAAAATGTTTGCTTTTTGACATTTATTTCAAATATTTGGTAATATCATCCGGGTTGGTTAGGGGGTAAGCCACAGAAGACATATATATATTTACGTCTCTTCATGCATACCCATCTGCTAAATCCCTGTTAACTGTTTCTTTATTGTAAAATTACTGTCAAACCCTTAATTTCAGCTCTGCACTATTTTATGTCTTACATTTTCCATTTTACATGAGTCATTTTCTTTTAATACAAATTTAATGATCATTGTTGAGCCAGTGTGAGATCTAAGAATTTAATTACCAACATCTGCTTCACAGTAATTGTTGTGCACATGACAATAAAAACTTCATGCTTGAGGAATAGGCAAAATAAGTGTCCCTTCTGCTATTTAATTCTCTTTGAATTTAATTTTAACCATGTCCCTTACCTGTCCCAGCTCCTCATTGAGGTCTGAAGTGTTGACCAGTGCCCCCTCCTTGATTTCAGGGTCAAAGAAATCCTTATCCCACGTGATGAAAAAGGATCCCAAAAATTTCTGCATCTCAACCGTCACATACATGGACACCGGAATGATGAAGTTGAAGAGCACCATGAAGGACAGGAAGTCAGTGAACATCTTTATGTACTGTTAGGAAAAACCAGAACACAGGCATGTACAACTGTATTTAAAATGTATATCGCAACTCAAAAACATTACACTTTGTGTGAATCACATACATGCTGTGCTAGAGTTTGGGTCTGATGCAAGATGGGCAAGATGGAAATCCCAAGGTTGCATCACAATGTTCATAGTTCAATGACAGCTAAGGCTAAAGGTTATCAGCCAGTGAAATGGACCATGCCATAATGCAGAGCTGCTTTAGCTGAGAGTAGTTTTATGAGTGTGGATCAGAAGAGTCTAGGGCTTGTGAAATACTTTAATACGATGGAACTGTGACCTCACAAGTTACAACTACAGGCCTCCAAGTCTTTACTGTAATAACACAGTCCTTCTAGCTACAGTAACATTAGCAATAAACATTATACCGTGTACTGATGTAATGCTATGAGGAACTATTAGCCACTATTCACTCAGCAGCAGTAATTCTGGTTTGGCTTTGTTTGTGGTGCTCTTCATGCACTTCACTAACAGTTCATTGCTTTGACAACAAGGACAGACAGGTTGCTGAAATATGCACTCACCAGATTGGTGTCCTTCTCTCTCTTAGTTTTCTCATTGTACCAAGGTTCATCCTGTCCAGGCTTGCTCTGCCACACATACTTAAGTGTTGTGCACACTAGGGCCTTGCTCACTAATATGCAAAGGTAAACCAGAAGGAAGGCATTGATAGACCTGGAACAAATGGTGGAAGATTGGTATCAACATATGTTGTTATACATACCTACATTAACACCACTATATTTACCAAATGTCCTCACATATATAATTTCATCAAAAAAGAAACAAAAAAGGCAGTGAAAGGACAATCCTGGTTTGAACTAAATGATTAATTGCATGTCTTTTTAGATAAGATCAAACACAAAAAATAAAATAGTAACAATACTGGGATGTTTTTGTTTGGCTATAAAAACTGCTTTATAGCAGCTTTATGAGAAAGGCATCTCTTAATGGAGGAGTACTTTATGTGCTGTATTTTAAACTTGTTTACACCTTTTTCTCTAAACTTACTTCTCCACAGCAGAACGTTTCTGAGACTTGCCCTGGTAGTTGAGAGCCATCTTTGTCTCCATGCCAGTGTAAACTGCAACACCTTGTCAAAGAAAAGGAGAAAAAGAAGAAGAGGGATTAGCTTTTAAGCTACCGCCACTGAAATAAGTTATTGTAATAAAATCAATAGTATTTGACTCACCACATATTTTCTGAGTGTTCTTTAAAGTTGCCCCTTTCAGCAGGAGGTTTTCTGGGCCCAAAGACCTGCAAAATCACATCAGTAGATCAAACAGTTTAGTCATACATCCACACGCTCCTCTATTCCCGAAATGGAAACCTGGCAGGCGAGCTGGCATCCACTCTAAAATACGCAGTGACAATACACAGTATGACTGCAGTCTGGGCTTACACCAGTTCCAGTGTTCTTGAGAAGGACATTGGCATTTGTTTATACGGCCATTACAAAGCAGTCAATGATAAATGCCAGTGGGAGTGCTTTGGAAGAAGTGGCTGAAGCCATGCCAGCCTGTTTTAATTTTAATGCTTGTCTGCAATGAAGGATCAATGGAATAATGATTTGTTGGTGATGCAAAGGGAAACAAATGAGTGCTTAAGCAACTGTGTTTTGATTTTGCTCTCACTTAAAGTGGGCTCAGATGGTTGTGCATGAGTGCTCTCACCTCACTGCAGGCTCCTGATCGTTTTTGTAGATGTGCATGCGGCCAACAAACCTGGAACAAAAATCATATGCACACTCAGAAGCTGAAGTAATTTGCAAGAAGGACATGATTTGTTTTTGCATACATTATTCAACCTGTTAATAACAGTCGCTTTTCAAGGGGAGGTATCCAAATCTATGCTCAGTTCATTAACGTAACAAACATAAAGTACTCAGGTGCAGAGGTTTGGGAGACAGTTAATTACTGGTCGTTAGCACGCGACACGCTGTCAGTTTTATTGACTCGAAATAGCAAGAATTTGGCGCCATGGCTTACTTGGCCCTGGTACGTCTCAAACACCATTCTGATGTCTGGCTAAATGACAATATTTCTACTCCCTGCCCTAAGGGGGAGCCAAAGGCTGCCTGTTGACTGTGCTCAGATTCCTACAACGGAATAAGAATCAAATGAGCTGGGCAAACCAAAGATTATTGAGAATATCAGCCTAACAATTACCACTCCTTATATGAAAGACACACTAAGGCTCACCAAGCGTCTTTATCTAATAACCTACATGCTAATTTAAGAGTCACTTAGGATATTTTCCACTGGCATTCAGTGAATCCATTGCCTAACAAACCACCAGCAACTCAAGCTTGTGGTGTAAATCTGTTGGGGCCACATGTTGAGTGCGTACTTGTAAAGGTCAGGCTGTGGCTGTTCACACTCGATGGTGGCGTTGAGAGATTCCAGATCCTTCTCCGTGTCTGGCACTGTGTAGTGTGTCTGGAGTGGAAGAGGAAGAGAGAGAGAGACAAGAGTGTGAGCACTGATGGGTTCTGGGCAAGCGATCATGCCTTGACTAGAAAAAAGAGCAACTTTATTCATATACTTTTCCCTTACACCTGAATAATAAGTATATAAAAATTGCCAAAAAATAATTAGATTGAGAGCATTTTCTTTCCAAGTCTGTTATTGTTTTTTTAATATATTTTTTGGCCACAATAATCAGTAAAAAACCTAATATTGTGACATCCCTCAGAGAGAGAGACATGCTTTTCTTATCTTAAAAAACATCACATTGATAGAAACACAAACTATAAGTATAGCAAATATAATTCAATGGAGACCAAATATTCAAGATTATTCTTTAAAGCAGAAAAGTGAATAAAAATACAACCATTCTGTTATGGAAAAGGGCACAGCAGAGCAGAGCATCTTACTTTATGATTGGACTCTCCATCCAGACTTGCTGTGGTAACAAAACATGTGTCGTCATCTCGGCTAGACTGCAGCAGAATTAAATCACAGGGAAAGGTCTCATCTTCCTCCACCTCCACAACATCTCCAACCTGATCAAAGGAACACAACGTCGCACCACTTGTAAAGGCTTTTCACAGTTTGTCTTCTCTTTCTGAGGCACCAGATCAGTCTGATTTGGCAAGGGATGAGTGACAGAAGTTTAAACAATCACAGCTTTAAGCAATTTTACCACTAGGGAGCAGGAATCTAAAATAAACTTCCATCCCTGCCAATTTCCTTTCAAGCTGTTGTTGCTAATTTGTTAGCAAGACAGCCTACTGAAGGGTAGAGCATAAACTGAGCAACATGAGCGACACCATTGGTCAATATCCACTCCTCTCCTTTTAGCCCTGGTTTGGTCTGCCAACTACTGACTAAAAAAACTGTCCTTTGGCTCTCTAAATGTTTATTTTAACTCTAGTTCCTTTATCACCAGGAGGTAGCCTGCAGTGATCTTCTGTGAGCTCCTGTGCATGAAGCAGCTGTCCAAAGTCTTAAACAAAGCGGTGATGTTTTGGTTTTGACAGCTGGGTGTTGCTCCTGGTGTCAGCGGCATCAGCAGGCCGTTAACACAACCAGAGGTCATTTGATGCACTTTAAATATTGGAAAAACATTATCTAATGCATGTTTAATCTTTGAACACTCCTAATTCCTCAAAACTACTATTTCCCAGAGCAGGCAGATAAGAATGCACTGGAGAACCTGCACACAACACCCTGGATACATGAATTACCATCACACCCATGTTTGAACGTCTAATCAGTTCAGCAAGTGCATATATACCAAACACAGTCGTGCCTGGCTGCCAGAAGCTTCTTCCAGACCATCTCTCGAGGGAAATATTTTTTCCAGTGGATGTGGCTGCTGAAAGGTACCTTGATCTTCTCGCTCTCCTTGTGTATCCTCCGGCCGTGCTCTAGCACTTTCACTGGGTACTTGTTCACCTCGTTGTCTGCCTTGTGCCGTAGCCAATCCTCATAGCCCTACGGCAACATATCAGAAACAGATTTGTGTTATTTGCGTAGTCCAGCATAAATATAGCTTTTTCTCTCTGGGGGACAGCACATACATTATTATTATTATTATTATTATGGTGATTGGTCAAATGTCATGGTGGGGACTTCAGGATGTCCTCTGAAGTTTCCAAAAATGCAAAGTTACATGTGAAATTTTGTTTCTTGAAAATGTCTCGATCAGCGTTTAGATGAACCTCTAAAGAGTTGGCTGTTCATTTTGAACTATGACCTATAATCAAGTTAACTAGTACTAGTGGTAAATATGACATCCTTTTGGCTAGCATCCTGTTTTGTTCACCTGTCGATCGAGAAAAAACAAAATGGCAGTGGCCAGAATAATTGTCCACAAGCCAATGGATGGAGTCATGGTGGATACTTCAATTCTTTTTTTTAATTTATGGTTAGACACAAAGAAATGGCTGTGCATACAATATAATCTTTA
Organism: Hypoplectrus providencianus; assembly: GCA_028566105.1. NCBI lineage: Eukaryota > Metazoa > Chordata > Actinopteri > Perciformes > Serranidae > Hypoplectrus > Hypoplectrus providencianus. The sequence goes on along the minus strand of JAOWBC010001868.1, from coordinate 16,068,474 downwards.
CATTAAGTATTCCATCATTATGTAGAAAAGAGTGCCTGCAGCAGCAGAATGGGATAGTGATTGTCCAGCAGTGCATTGGAACAATATGCCATGAAATAATACTGAGTCGGGTAAAAAAAAAAAAAAAAGAATCCTGGGGCTGCAGCAGCATGAGACACAAAGCCTAGTGTAGACTTCATAAGTACTTAGAAAGATAGTGATGGAGATATAGAAGATGGTGCAGAGATGCAGCGGGTTGAGGGGGGAAACCGGACACTGTGCCAAGTCAGAGCTGGAGCCAGAGAGCTGGATTACCGGGAAAAGGTGATAGGAGGATAGAGAAAGTCTGGTTGAGTGATGCAGAGAAATGATGCCAGGTGGATGAAAGGGGAAGAGAGGGAGGAGAGGCATTCCCACGGATGGTCAGTTGAACTATACAGTTCACCTAAGCCTGACTAATAGAGTCGGGCAGACCGCCTTGGTGTCCCACTTCAAAGCCTGGCTGAGGGCGGTCCAGCACTATCAGTGCGCCCCATATATTTTCAGAAGGAAGTCGACCCTCTATTGTGCATTTCAAAGCCCCAGCAGTAGACTAACTAAAAAGCCAATGCTAGAACAATACTTCTGAAGCTGGGACATGGAAGCAACAGAGGCAAAGAAACAGACATTCCCCTTGATAATTTGTATCTCTGTAATAGACTTGCTCTTTCTCTTGCTCTGCCCATTTGCTCACATTCCCCGAGAGCCCATTTTGTCTTCTTTCCAATCAGAATTCACCAGCGGAACACATTAATACAAGACCCAAGAGAGCATTAGTCACGTACTTTATACAAAAGTCACAGCAAGGGAGTTATGAAGGCAGGGGGACTTATTATGTTATATTAAGTGGGAGGAGGGGTAGAATGCAATGAGAGACAATATGAGGAAATTAGGACACGGCTATAGAAATAACAACAACATGGCTATTATAAACAATCATCAGCCTCATTAGGAAGCATCTTACCTGCTTGATAGCTGTTACTGTAATCACAAAAAATAAGGGTAGGCCACTGGTGACTGGGCTGGTGGGGGTGTCCACTATCACCTATTGAGAAAAAAACAGAGACTTCAGAGAAAGGCAGCACGCAACAGTTAACATAAAGCCCTCAAAGTGAAAAGCTATGCATTGAATACTATATACCACTACAAGTCTCACTGCAGCCCATGTGCATTTGTGGTTACAGAGGGAGGAGACTGAGGTTTTTGTATTGAAGATGGGGCGAGCCCTCTAAATGCAGGGTGTAGTCTATTTCTGTGAGGCAATTCTACTGTTTCTCAAATCTGTTCATCAGTAGGAAACACTGGGGAGACATTAACATTTTAGGAGGGAGCGAGGGAGGTTCTGGACCACAGAACTTTTAATCAAGTGGGCCAGGGGCAGAGTGCTTAATCTGCAGGCATGCCAGCACTTCTGCGTCTCTGCCAAGGCGTCGGAGACGGCCAACACAAAGACTCACCTTACCTGCCCAAGCTGTGCAGGAGGGAATCTAGCATTCCAGTCTGTGTGTACGTGTTTCAATTTTGTGTGTAATTAGAATAAGTATTGGACCAGTGGTCAGGTAATCCCAAACAACCAGTCTAGGACCAGCACCTGACTATGGCTCCCAGCTAATGCTCCCAGCACACAAATGGGCCTGTGTGTTTGTGTGTTCCTTAAAACCATCATAAGATGGATTTAGCCTGGCATTTCTGATCCTGCAGAATGCATGCTGCTGGCCTCCCCCTGTGCCGGAGTGCATATTCCAGCACGCACAAACACAACACTTCCAGCTTGTTGGTATTCTGACCAGGAGCATTACAAGCTGTCAGATAGAGATCAGCTCAAGGAGGAGCAGGAGATGTGTTTTGAAGCAGTCTCCGGTGTTCTACTCACCTGCACGTGGACTGAGAATGAAAGAAAACCTGGTGCTTGCCCAGTAATCGCAGACAAACGTGAACACACAGTCACATTCTGTACCCATAACTACTCATGCAAGCACACTCATAGAAAAGTACGACGGCAGTGAGCTGCTATCCTACCCAAGCTTTACTGCGATTACAATTAACTTCAGGATAAATCAATTAAAAGGCAGAGATGGACTAGTGCACATCGACCATTTGGAAGAGTGCAGATTCAGAGGAGAGTCTGCATTATATTTGTAGTGGTTGGCGATTCCAGTGACACAGAAGCAGAAGTAATCATTCTGCCGCAGTAGCCTCAGGTGTAGAGAGCCAGGGGTGAGAGCGTTCCATGCTTCAAAATAGCAGTGTGCGTCCATGAGGACGGTATATTAAGGCTCTGTGTTAAAGACTCATTACACCCTGTGTGGATGATGGAATGCTTTGAGAAATCTTGGTCCTGAGCTGACGCTGCTCCTGTGAGCACATTTGGTTTGGCCAGAAAACTTCCCACAGATGTGATGAACACTGTTTAAGGCTTAAAAGATATGATTTTTACACTGTTATGAATGTTGTATGAAAGACACTCTACCTGGGTGTGGGAACCCTCTGGAAAACTGTTACAATTTTTTGCTGTTCCGAAAAAAGTTAAGACCATCCAAAGGTAAAAACGTATATAAATAATATCCAGAAACACTGCTGACTTCTGACCAGAGCTTATCTCAGCAGGACTGATACACAGTGGATAAGAGTGCTTTGGTCCATATTTCAAATTAATTCTTGAAATCCTTGAGGTCAGTATCTGTGATGGTATGGGGCTGTGTCAGTGCTGGAGCATGGTTAATTTACACATTTGTGAAGGCTCCATTACTCGTGAAAGGTGCATGCAGATTTTAGCACATCATACACTGCCTTCAAGACAATGTCTTGCAGTCTGTTGTCGAATCTCTCCATTTAAAAAGTTTAGTGCATTATGTAGAGTGCAATACACCAACAAAGTCATTATATTCACACTACTAATGGTTAATAATAAAAAATCTGTGTAGATATTCTTCGGAAGCACAAAGGCAATCCTACAACATTGACTCAATATGAGAACTCTGCCAAAAGTATTTTATCATTTCATTTTCTCCTTATCGCCCAGCCCTAGATGATGGGTGATGGAGCACTTGCTTTTTTACCTAGTCCTATGACTGGATTGAAAAATTGCAAAAAAAACAGAACAAATAAAAGTCCCCGCAGTCAGGATTGAGGACATCATGACCCTCTGATGCAGCAGCCAGATGGCCAGCCTGACAAACGGTCACCACGACACAGAGAGAATGCTATTCAAAGCCTACTTTCAGCATAAATGCTGCTTGATTTTGATTTATCTTTGAGATTTTTATGACAATTTTTATTAGGAACACTTTAATAGACAATTATAGAGATAAATGGTGGTGTTTCCGTTTTTAGAGCCAGTTCATAAACAGTGATTCTAAAAAAGGCCTCATTCTTTCATCTCACGTTAAAATGCCGTGTGAAATCACACTTTACAGGCTTCACAGACATAACTGTACCAAGGACAGCCATCAATTTTGAGGGTGAAAAATGCCCTTTAATGCGTCAATAGTATCATTGATGAAAATACTGCAACAGCAACCTCCTGAGAAAACTTAAACCTACACAAAACCTTCAGCCACTGTACCTCTGCCAAACAACACACATTTCTTTCACGGCTTATCCACGGTGATTCACAACAAACTTCCAGATGGCCGAATACCTTTCCTCCTCTGCACCAAATGCAAAGCCAAAACATCTCGGCAATAGGAGTGAACTGTGTGCTGCTGCTGATGTGCTGGTGTGATATCGGAGCTGCAGAGCGGAGTAGCACAAAGCCCTCCATCTGAGCCGGGAAGTGTGTCAGAGTGAGCGACAGACAGCAGGTCCCCGGGGTCCCAGGGCAGCACTGAGGGCCCTCGCACCCTCCTCCCCCTTTGCCCTTTCGTTCCCCCTCTCTCCTTTTCTCTCTTGCCCTCTCATCACCGTCTCCCTTACTCTCTCACTGCGCTCTATTTCCATTCGATCAAATTCAAGCAAAGACATGCAGGTCTATTTATAGCAGAGTGGTGCTTTTTTATCAGCCTGTGTCTATTTGTGGCACTCAGAAGTACAGAGGGCTTCCTGGCTGCTGACGTCAGCAGTGCAGCGCTGCAGAGAGATGGGTGGAATGAGAGAGAAAGGGGGAAAGAACGACATAAAGAATGAGACCAAATGACAAAGAGAGAGAACAAAAGGAGGGTAGAACAGTGTTGGAGGATGTATGACATTTGGGTTTTGGTAAATCATTTGCATGAAGCCTCTCAGGGGAAGTGAGAAGGTTTATTTCTGTCTGTGAGATGCAAAAGCAAAATGAGTGCACACGGAGCCCGTGTACCTGTTTCTCGCTCTCATACTCTCGCTCTGATATAATAGCGGGCTGCATGGGAAAAACTGAGTGGCTGGGATAAGGAGCCCCTCAAGAGAGGCTGGATTAGTGGAGAAACGCCAACCACGCTGCAGCTTGGGTAAACACCGTCAGCAAACCCAGGACACCCACTGAGTCATACATCAACACGCACAAGCAAGCACATTCACATACGTACGATGCATTCACACACAAACAGGCACTACGCTGCACACATCCCACACTGATTATCCTTGTGTGTTAGTGGGAGTGATGCAAACATGCTTGGCGGTTTACACCCACATAAGTGTTCTGCATTCGCTCACAATAATTTCACACATTAGATCACAACTGTCCAAGCCCCAGCACCTTTGTGCATTAGCTGTGGGTCTTATGGAGTTTAAGCAGCCAAACTGGAAAATAAAGGCTGTCAACTGTAAATACAGGTAAAAACAAGGGCCAGGGGGGAAATAAACACCATAATTGATCTGCTATTGATTTAAGAATGATGGAACTACTTTGCGACAGCAGATATTTCTCAGTTTAGTACAGGCTTTTGGGAGCACTCACTCTGTGAGCTCATTCAGTCAGTATGTGACTAGATAGAGCACATCCCTCCTGAAGAGACCTAACACCAGCACCTGTTTACACTAGAGGGCTGTTTGCCACCATAGTTTGGGTTACTGCTAAAAGGAGAGGTTAGTTTCCATCTCTGCGGATAAGCTAAAGGGACACATAGAGAGAGAGAGATGATAGAAGAGCAAGTACAGATGCAAGCCACAAATCTTCTCTCTCTCTCTGTTTCCCTACACCAGTCAACAACTGCCAGATCCCAAAGAGGAGAGAGGCGAGGTCACTTCAGAGCACAGAGCTGGGGAATACGGATGCCATTCAAAGCATTTTAGTCAGCACTCTTGGCCAGCTCACAGTTTCCATTTATAAGAGTAGGGCACCATATGCAACACAACACAAGCTGAGACGGACATGTAAACTTTAAGATCGCCACATAAGACCAACAAAAATCTGGTGAAATTATCTTTTCAGCAACGACAACAAAAATGCATTTGGAATTTCCCCAATACTTCCATTTTGCACAATTCTTTTTGAGACTGCCCGTACGTTACTGGAGAGGGAGTGAATGTTAGAATTTAAACAACCTCAATTACAGATTGATCCTTTGAACCTTGTGACCTACTTGTTGGGAATTTCCACACTGACATGTTAGATAAAAAATAAAATCCACATGCTCCTGAGTCTTGGTACTAATGGCCCATTAAAAATCCATTAATTGGCTTACACATGATATCACGGCGCTGGAATAATGGAGGCAAAATGTTGAAAGACGTGAGTAACGTACAGCTCATAGATTTTTAACTAATACAGAAATCAAGAGAAAAACTGTTTGTCAGTGTGTATATTCAGAACACTTTTATATAACATAGCATAATTTCCTGCTTTAAACAATGATTTTTCTTAAAACGCCACATAAGACAGCAGAGATGCAGAATAATAAACAAATGTGGGATGCAATGCAAAGACTCGATCTGTTTCTAAAAAATTCTAAAAACACACATGCACACAACTCAAGCCAAAAGAGAAGTCATAATAATTCTGACACCTACTATGGTTGCACACACAGTGTACAGTTCACACATCCAGAATCTGTTTCACACCTGCCATGCCCACATGCAAAATGACACACTTTTTCACACTCGTTTTTCACACAGGGGACACACACACATCCTGTGGGTCAGCAGGTTCCTAAGCCGAGTTGGATGAGAATACAGAAACCACCTGAAATTGATCAGACAGGCTAAAGACACTTCCTTGTTTTCTTTAGAAAGGCATGCGCTGATCACACAACATCACAGTCACAGACACAACAGGCATTTATTAAGTCATTATTTGACAGTGATACACAAACTCTTATCTTTGTTTAGGTTGACACACACACAGATTTGTAAAGCTATCTCTATGAGGACCTTCTTTGAAATAATGCATTATTAGCCCCTTATCCTTACCATCACAACTAAATACCTTATCCCAAACCTTACACATACTCCAACCTAAACTTTATTGTAATCTTATCCTTAAAACCAAGTATTAACCATCAAACAGGCCACTGAAGATGTGAGGACCACCCAAAATGTCCTCACTTGACATAAATGTCCTCACTCTGTTGGTGAAAAACTATTTCCAGTCCCCATAAAGATAGCTGTACAAGTAAACACACACACACACCTTGTCCTCACCTGCACCAGGAAGATGATAAGGAAGTAGAAATTGGCAATTCTTCTAAACTGTTCAAACAGGTTCTTTGGTAGAAAGTTCCAAACTGTATACTGTGGGAAGAAAGAGGAAACATGAATGATAATCAGAAAGGAAATAAAACCAGTATTACAGTTTGTGTTTGTTTTCTACTTCTCTTTTTCGGTTTAATTTTCCCATTCAGGCATGACATTTTTAACAGAAATTAGGTAGGTTAAAGGAAAGATGGCCAGTGGAGAGAAATTAAAGGCATTCACTAATCACAAACTCTTGCATATGTGCATTCTGTCTGAGCTGAAGGGGGAAAGGAGTGGGAACTTCAATGGCTTGAAGTCTCTGTTCTTTGTACTGTCTGGGGAGAAGGTCCTTGGGGAACCACGGGTATTCCATTGATTCAGATTAGCGATTTATCTCCTTAATTTGGCTCCCCTTGCATGCTCAGCCAATGAACTTATCAGGTTGGTTTTGTGTGTTCTTTTCTTTCGTTTTTTTTTTTTAAGTGGCCATGATACCATTGGATCTGAAGCGACACTTTTATCTGCTTAAATCCCTGAGAGACGGCTCAACAATATCCTGCTGGTAACTTGATGCCATACAACAAAGTACCAGGGTGAAAAAACACAAATACATGCACGTGCAAGCACACTTGCGCACACACACACACACACTTGCCCAGAAAGAGCAATAAGGCACTGTTTATGAAGGGGAATGTCTGCATGGGGATAGTGTTGAAATGCAGCGGCAGCAGAATGGCCCATCTCATTTTGCCAGAGAGAAAAGAGAGTGAAAGTAATGAGAAAAAGGGGGGTGGTGGCAGCGAAGGGTTGTGGTGCAGTAGCAACGAGAGCAGGAGGGGAGAGGCGGAGATTGGTCATTGCAGAGTGCAAAAGCAACAGGATGATGGAGAGCAGAGGCATGGAGGAGCATAAACACTACAGCCGGGGTAATTAAAGGCTGTTTACCCTGACATACTGGCAGGAGCCAATTGATTGGCCCATCCTCACTGGGACCCTCTGCACCACTATAAATCCCACCGCCGTCTAACTCTCACACCGCTTCCTTCTTCTCATCACTTTCACCCTTCATATCTATAAGCAAAGCAAGCTGGCCAGGACCTGCCTGAGCCTGCTGCTGACACAGGGCTGAGGGGTGAGATTTAGGTGAGGGGGAAGGGGACTGTGGTCTATCAGAGCCCAGGGGGAAAACCACTGAATTGCCCACACTGCCAGAACATTAATAGCAGCCATGTATTTCACTGCCACAGCCAGTGCTCCCCTGACAGACAAATAATCGCTTTCCGTTGGGAGAGAAGACAAGCAAGTTGAGAGGCAGCGGGAGGAGGAATAAAGAGGGGAAGACACAGGGATGCTCAGGTCTCTTCAGGAGTTCATTCCCAGTGTTAGATAAGAGAAAAAAAATGCCAGAAGGCAGGTGAAACATAATACGCAGAGGAGCGGGGGAAACAAACAGAACTATATAAATTTCATCTTGGTGTATATAGCCAGGCTGTGCATGTGAGTGTGTTTCTTACCTTGGAGGACACAATCCTGTTATCACAGAACTTGGGAGGGATGAAAGCTTCATTGGTGGAAGATGACCGATGACCAACATAGATAGTTCGACTGTCAACTCTTCTTTCATCACCACCAAGCTGGAGGACGGGGGGTAGAGATGGAGGAGAGATAAAGACAAGGAGAGAAAGGAAAAGGAGGACATGTTAGTAATTCTGAGTAGGTCTCTTCACTTAAACAGGGATTAGGCACTGCACAAATCAAGTTAAATCTACTGAAATATAAAATGCTTATCATACAAGAAACAGTAATTGCTTGACGCTAAGCCCAAATGTGAACCACTATCTGCAGCATAGGAGATGAAGAATAAATCAATGAAAACAAAAGACTTGTTCTATGGTCCGTTGTTATTTCAGGTGCAGCAAATCCAAAACGATCACAACGGATTTGTTGTGGCCATAAAAAGTCTTACAGTCTGATGACGCCTTAAATTCTATCCACAGGTCAAGAATTAAGAGATTAAACTTTCTACTCTGGTGCAGAAAATTTAAACAAAAAAAGAAAAAAACTTGAAAACCACTCTACAATTGAGCACAAGCCAATAGCTTAGGGAGGGGACAAAGAAAAGTATGACAAGGGTCAAAAGGCTAAAACGGTGATTGTGCACGGTCTATAACTTAATTTCTTCTCTCCCTAGTGGTCACTCATTGATGATAAACGAGTCATAAATGCAGGCAGGCAGGAGAAAATGCTGTGCTAAGATTTATGGGTTGAACTGCCTTGTCGTGATGCAGATGGCAGGGTGATATGTAGACACACAAACACACGGATAACTACACATACACACACACACACACACACACACACTAGCTAAATGTCTGACAGAGGAAAGACTTCAGGAATTGGCTGAGGAGCCAAAGACATGCTGGACTCGCCTCAACATGAGGTGACTGGGACATTCCTCTCCCATAAAAGGCAGATAGGGTGAATCACAATGCAAGACAGGGAAGCAGAGACGTTGTCTTAACTTTATTTTACAGGAGCTCTGCAGAAGTAAATGTCACAATTACCAGTATAAATGACGACCCAAAAATAAGTGAAGTAAACTGTCAGGTAGGACCTTTTCTTTTGTTAATTTATAACTAGTTCACTGCACTGCATGTGTGAAGTACCTGAGGCTGCAACTACATATCATAACTATAAAGTGGAGACATTCATAGATAAAACTTTGAGAAATCTTTAAATATATT